>CAJQZP010001441.1:3542500-4742500 GCA_907164705.1 Parnassius apollo | reverse complement strand
TGAACACGTACAGGATTGCCCCCATCACTACATCAGATTTGATAGACCACAAATCCTCGCTAAAGAACACCGATTCGTTCCGAGGATGATTCGCGAGGCTATTGAAATCAAAAAACATCCTAATTTCAATAGAGAAGATGGCTGGGTGCTACCATCTGCTTGGGATCCTATAATAAATAAAATTAAATCCCAACCCAAGCATACAACTGCAAGACTTCAAGATACCATAAGTTCATACTGTGTAGATCGGAACAAAAGTTAAATTTTAATCTATGGTAACCGCGGTTAACTATGACATCTGGACGTTGAACATTTCAGTCCCGCACGTAACCATGAGTGCTGTAAAGCGTTCGAAACGTCGGGTATTTAAAAAGTTAAATATACGCGATAAATTTCGTAAAAACTAGTATTATTTCACTATGTATTAGCTTAGCTTAGCGTCCTCATTTTTCCTTATCGTAGACTCAAGTTCTATAACGTGTAGATAATTAGACTCAGAGCAAGATACCATAGGCGGAATTAGGGCCGCATAATCACGCTTTTATGGAAACACAGTACGGGTATCGGTGAAAAATGTTGTTATAAAACGAAATTAAATGTTCTAAAGTACCGCATGTTGGATTCAATTGAACTGATGGCTAATGTAGGTTACTTTAAGTTTAATGTTGCAAAGTTTTATGTATTTTTTTATTTATTTTTATTTAATATTCTTTATTGCACACCATATAAAAAAATTACTAATAATATATACAAAAGAAGTATGCAATGGGCGGTCTTATTGCTGATAGCAATTTCTTCCATACAACCGGTGTGCATATTTTTATCCATAACAACTGCCTTTCTTGATTAAGTTATTTTCCTTGTAGACTGCGCTTATAAGATTCGAGTCAACTACCTAAATCAAACGTAAAGTTGTCTATTTTCGTTACATTTTGGATTAAAAGATATCTCTGACGAAAATTACTCTATAAGTCGTCTAATTTTTCTTTTCTAACGCTAGTTGTTGTAACAAGAAGATATCTCCGTGGCAAAGAGACGACCACGGTGATATCTTCTTGTGACACAACTGTCACCTGCCTAATTGGGATAGGAAATCTGGCCCACACAGGGCCGATATTTGAAACTTTAGGATTATACCTTGTACCAGAATTATTTTCCTCATTACTTTTTAAAAATTTGTATATGATATTGAATAGCGATTAGTGCACTTTTGTTTTGTATTTTGTTTGCAATTACGTTATCAGATTTTAAATGGGTATTGGATTCATCATTTATTCATGCTCACCTTCAACCCTGTAACCAACTGCAGATTGCGTTGTCACTTCTAAGGACTAAGATGGAATCTTTAGCCTGTAATAAAAAAATAGAAATGAACACTACTGTTACTCATATTTATAATCATGCACAACTGCCAAGAACTTTAAACTTTGCGTTGTCGCCTCTAAAGAAGAAGATGGAGTTTTTAGTTTAAAACACTAGAAAAGGAATTAACACTTTTGTTATTATCATTAGTTATTATAACTTAGCTAAAAATCTTCGAATAGCGGATTAAAACTCACGAGACATTCGATCCTATATCATTATATCTTAGTCCTCAGAGGTAACAGCGCATCTATAATCTTATCTTCTTGATGTTGGATGATGGTGTCCATGGACAGGAACCACTTATCACGGATGGACTGTAAATTCGTTGGTCTCTTCAGTTTTATAAAAAAAAATTGATTTCCTAAAGGCATTTTTCAGTGAATTTAAATGGACTAATGTCAAATTTTTTGATAAATTAACCTTTCTTCGTACAAATTCGGGTAACCAAAATATGTGTTATGTTTTTTCTGGATCTAAATAGTTAAAACCATTTGTACAGGGACAAATAATAAATTGTGAGTGAACATATCTGTTTCTAATAATACATATCCACTGTTAACGAACGAAAAACAATCGGATACACTAGTTTCCGAAATAGAGCGTGGAATTTTGTTTAATCCACTTAATTTGATAGATGCGAGAGCTTTGGATAGGGGTCAATTATCCATTTATCCTTTTAACGAAATTGATAAAACGAAACTAACTCGACCGATTTTAATTGATCAAACGTACTGGCGAGTTAAAAACGAATTTTGTTGAATCTTTTTAAGATTATTCCCGTAGTGTAAGCCTCGATGTTGATAAAAACGGCAACCGTAATACAAATAATAGGTCCTTACTCGTACATATGAAATTGGCGTTTTGTACGGGAGGAATATAAAGTCAATTTTTTTTTAAATTATTATAATCAAAGTATGCACCGTTGTTATCTATGCACTTTTGCCATCTCATAGGTAGTTCATTAATCCCTTTATAAAAAAACCATGGGGCGAGAATCAATAAACTCTTTAAAGGCGGTTTGGACTGTCGCTTCGGAGTTGAATTTTTTTCCTTGTAAAAAGTTGTCCAAATTCCGGAAAAATGGTAATCTGTTGGAGCAAAGTCTGGGGAGTACGGAGTACGGAGATGTCGCAGACATTCCAATTGTAGCTCATCTAACTTAGTGGTTGTTTGTTGTACAGTGTGTGGTCTTGCGTTGTCGTGAAGCAGCAGTGGCCTAGAGCGATTGACCAATCACGGTTGTTAAGCAGCTATTTCTTCCTTCATCGTTTGCAGTTGCTGACAACAGATATTTGCCGTAATCGTTAGGCCAGATTTTAGAGAGCTGTAGTGAACGACGCCGGCGCTAGTCTACCAAACACTCACAAGTAACTTTTTCTGAGTCAATTTTCGTTTAGGGCAGAATTTGGCTGATCCTCCAGAGTTCAACCACTGCGACGAGGGCTTCCGATTATCGTACAGTATCCACTTTTCATCACAAGTAATGATTCGATATAAAATCCCTTCATTTTTGTGTCGGTTGAGCAAAGTAACACAGCAGTCGACGCGTGTTTGCAAGTATGATTCACTCAATTCAAGATGTAACCATCGTTCAAGTTTTTTACTTTCCCGATTTGCTTCAAGTGGATTAATACAGTTTTATCACTTACCCCGAAGCCTGCAGCTATCTCTGAAGTGCTTTGTGATGGATCCGCTTCCACATTAGCGTTTAATTCTTCATTTTCCACTTTGGTCTCCGGCCGCCTACTGGGTTGGTTCTGAAGATCGAAATTTCCAGAATGAAAATGTTGAAACCAAAAACGTACCGTGCTTTCTTTTGCGACACCAGTGCCGTACACATTATTAATATAATATGCTTAAAATATGCTTAAAATGCAGGATAATGTCTCAAATTATTTTATGCCTCCCTGCTATTTGGAGTGATAAAAACAAAGATACTAGAATACCTATATGAAAAGCTTCAGTGGAGACAAAATCAACATATGTACGGTATCCGAAAGTGTGCAAAAGTACTTTGCATACCTCAACATAGGACATCAGCATTTCGTGGTAGTTACAAATTTATGGCCACAAAATGTTGGAATTATCTTCCACCACCATTACGAGTCATAACAAATAAGAAGAGTTTTAAGAGAAAATACAAAGAGTATTTATTAAGTACGCAGAAAATGTCATAAATAAAAAAAAATTCGGAAGGGGCTGAATATCCCATATTTAGTTATATGCAATTATGTAACTTACATTTACTACCAATATTCTTTTTAATAACCATTTCGTTGTTCTAGCATAATTATTATAATTAGTCTGAATAAATAAAACACTACTGTAGCTTTTACTTTCAATATTATTTTTTTTTTTTTCATGTTTTTGTTTATATTTCGTTTATATTTTGTTTATCTCTTGTACATGTATATTAATTATCAATTTATTAATAGAAATATTATGATAACTTGTACTGGTTAATTATATAGTTCTTGTACTGGCTAAATGAATATATAAATAATTTTACACTAAAAGCTATTTGTAATATAATCAGTGATGTACGCGTACTGTTATACTCCAGCTCACTAAGTAGGTATATATCCATATAACAGCGACTGAAACTGACTGAATAACTGCGTTGTAGATTCTCTGCAACACATGCTGAGTCAGAACCCTTTCATTGTCCTTCTAAAATATCATTTTTGTATTAATTTAACTTTTAAATATTTTATTATTATTATTATTAATCCTTCGAGCTCTTTCTGCAGCACTGGTACCACGGTAGAACTCGTACTCGTAAATATACCGATATTTCATGTTTTTTTATTGTGCGGTAATAAGCGACGCCAAAAAAAATAAAGAGGAAAAACAAATGAATGACTGTTTTCAAAACTGAAATACCAGCTACATGAATTTATGAATTTGAATTTGGAATTCTTAACCAAAGAGGAGATACCTATTTCAGATCACAGTGGTCAGTACCACAAAACGCTAAATTCTTATATAAAGGCCCAATATTAATTTCAAATTCTCATAAGGTAATTTTTACGAATAATTAATCGTCTAAGGAACTGACTATGTCCTATAATAAAACACTCCGTGCATTTGGATCCACAATCGTCATCCATAGGCGGAAACATACAAGTAAATGTTATGGAGAACCCAATTAATATTATGTCATAGAATGTACTATATTCTTAGTAAAATTAATTGCTAAATTTTAACTATAATTATGGACCTTTATTATGTTTAAAAAGTTTTTAATTACTATAATTAAAATTAACATAAGGTCGATTGGATTAATAGAATAGAGTAGAATATGTTTTATACAAAATAGATTTTGCCACTGGTAAAAGAACCAGCAAGAAACTGAGGGATATTTTTTAAATAATAATTCACAACTTTTAACACAATATAAAAGGGGGAAGTTTTTTTATTTTATTTTTTTTTTTTAGACTCTGATTTAATATAAATATAAAACATTTAGAAACAGTACGGTAACGATCACCTCATTCTCAAGATTAATCAATCATGTATCGCTCACGTTAAATTAAAAACTAAAGAATGCTTACTACTGAAATTATTTTAACTAAAAGTTGCAGAACAATTTACGGCAATACACTTCTATAAACTACATTAAAAGATTTGTTTCAAACTAAGTGTACGGATTGTATCGCGTTTAATTTTAACTTTTTTTATTCCAGACGTTTGGGGCTCTTTTTTTCACACTCATTCTCAGGGGCGGGACTGAGGTGTTTGACGTCATGATGTCGTAGTTAACGAAGGCTACCTTCAACGTTTATTTAATAATTCACTTAAGTCTTTAAACTGAAACTCCGGGAAACCTGCAGTATGTTAACATATTCAGGATCATCCCAACCATTATATATTAGACTTTGGCGCTCAAAAGGTTAAAGGATTCATGGTAAATCAGCTAGAAACTCACTTGTTTAGTTATAAAACATGATTGTATTTTAAATGTATTGTTATAAACAGATAAGAATAACTTAACCGATCTTATTTGAAAACAGATAAAGGGTATGTTCCGAAATACAACACAGTACACTGTCGAATGCGAATGACGTCATAAATCGACGACATATTGGTGATTCGTTGTATCGAATATGGTGGAATCGACGTCAATTAATGACGTCATTCGCATTCGACAGTGTACTGTGTTGTATTTCGAAACATACCCAAGAATAACTGAAAAGGAACCAGACAAACGTTAACTAAGAAACAGAAGGGGGGAATCGAGGCTTCTCTCGATCCGGCCTCCTATAACGCCTACGTTGGGTTCGGGAACAACGTATGTGATCTCCGCAACGGAGTAACACACAAGGGCGATAACCTCTTCCTTTTCAGAAAATAGGTTCAGGCGGGGATTACGGGTCTTCCGAAGTCGTCCCGGTCCCAACGCCTTAATTCTTCGATATGGACTATATCACTTTAAGGGGAAATATAACCTCAAATGGCTTAGCAAGATCCTCCGTTATGCCGAAAGTATTGCAGCATTAATTTTGAAATAAATATATGGTAAAGTTGAGGATTAATGTTAACATAAACCATGTTAGACGAAAACACGATTCCGTAAAATTTTCTCGATAGAAAAGAAATCCAAAGTTACTTCCAAACTGAACAATAAACCGCTGTTATTCATAAAATACTTTAAATAAGATCATGAAACTTTGCATACTAACTGAACTAACCATAAAGCAGTGCTTATGTTATTTACTTTTTTTTAAAATATCGTTATTTTCACTGTAAAAAGACATAAACATAAACCTATAACATTATATATAGATATAACATAAACCATGTTAGACGAAAACACGATTCCGTTTCCTGCGCAGGAACCAAGCTTACGCGCCGATAGTTTAGGTAATTTCTTTTTACAGTGAAAATAACGATATTTAAAAAAAGTAAATAACATAAGCACTGCTTTATGGTTAGTTCAGTTAGTATGCAAAGTTTCATGATCTTATTTAAAGTATTTTATGAATAACAGCGGTTTATTGTTCAGTTTGGAAGTAACTTTGGATTTCTTTTCTATCGAGAAAATTTTACGGAATCGTGTTTTCGTCTAACATGGTTTATGTTAACATTAATCCTCAACTTTACCATATATTTATTTCAAAATTAATGCTGCAATACTTTCGGCATAACGGAGGATCTTGCTAAGCCATTTGAGGTTATATTTCCCCTTAAGGGGAGATAATTGCTGTTTTATTCCTTGGGAATAAAACAGCAATTATCTTCAAACCGTTCCGTGAGAGAGTAATTACTTTTCCCTATCACTTCCCTATACTTTTCTTTCTTCTTCTTATTGACTGCTGGTCTTGCACTTTTCCCGAACGAATTGCAAGTTAAGTTTAAGTTGATGTCATCTACGTGCAACTAGGTACGTGCAGGTATCGGGCCTCGGGGTATACCACATTGCCCGGATATCCTCATACCCCATAACTATGGGGCAGTCACTTTTTGCCTATCTTGGCATGGCAACGAATTGCAAGAAAAATCAATTTACTGAACTACCTCGAAGCTAAACGCGAAAGTGAGCCGCGCCATTTGTGAGCATGAGCAACTCAATTACATCAATTTGTACTATCACTCTCTCGCGGTTTGCTCAATAACTTTATTTGTATAAGACATACATTTATACAATTTACTTATAAAGATAGCACAAAGAAATATCTATACTACGATATACATTACATTTTCATATTACAAAAAATCCTCCATTTATTTAACAAAATATGCTAATTTTACTCACATGTTCAAAGTTGGAATTTCTTAAATATTTAACATAGAAAGTTAAAACAATGTTTTCCACTTGAAATTATACAAAACATATCAAACTCATATAAGACAATACTTATGCAATTAATTTCCGTTAATTCTACTTATGCACAGCGATCATCTCGACCGGGGAACAAATCCGGTAACATAATTTATATCTTAAAATTCCCTATATGAATTTATTAAGAGATATTACTAAGAAAACGATAAACCATTCCGGCCTGGGAGTCGAACCCAAGACCTTCATATCATCAATTCGATATTTCTTTAAGATTCAACTAAGCATTTTCTTATCGGAATATTGTTGCTTGATAATTTGCTTTTTAGAAGCTATTCGTAATCGGTTAACTAATAAATTGAAATATTCTTATAGGCGCGTCGCCAACAATAACAGTTCTTATCTGTTTTCAAAGAAGATCGGTTAAGATTAACAGTTAAATTGTGCCGTAGCGTTTTGTTACTCTCAAAAGAATTCATTGGAAATCAGCTAGTAATTCGCTTGTTTAATTATCATAACATCATAATAATTATCGAATGATTATATTAGCACTGTAATATTGACACCATAAATAATCGATCGAAAGAAGGGAATCGATTTTTTAAATGTGTTTTGTGATTGGCAACACTTTTTATTTTATTCACAAACTAATGAATTACTGATTTACCTAATTTTATTTTTATCTTTTCGGTACTTTTAATTTGTGCAAAAATATTCCCATCTTTTTATGATAAATGAATACCGCGATTAATAACCATAAATAAAGATATATTTTTTTTAACAAATGCACATTGTTGGGCGTTCCATGGCCGAGAATGGGCATCCCCCTTTGGTAGCACCCAACCCCCTTACAGCACCCATGATCACATAAGTGCTTTAAAGTGCCCGAAACGTAGGCAATAAAAAAAAATTAAACGCAATAAAATCCGTAATATAAGTTTTATTCCATCTATAATACAAGAAAGCATTAATAATTGTTTCGGTCATCGAAAACCTGTAATAGATTTTGGGACTTAGAAACATATGAGCAAGCAAACCCAGGTATACCACATGAGTAAATAATGTGCCTCTACTTCGTATTCGTACTTCGTACTCGTCGTTGAACTTGGGATTTGTTAATTGTATTATTACTTACTTTACTTTACTTTACATTACTTACTACTTTTAATGGGAATCGCAAATTATTATTTGAATTTTGTTTGAGAGACATATTATCGTAGTAAAATAAAATGCGCCCAAATTCCTCGCAGGATTTTTAATATTTTTTTAACAAAAAAGCAGTTATTGTGACTAATCTATGATAAAGTGTATCGCCGACATTTTTAATATTAAAAAGTCCAATTTGATATTAAATTTTATAGTTCTATCACCTATTGTAGATGACGCAGCGCACGCCAAGAAATAAATTTTTATTGACGAATTTTTAACATGAATTAAAAACTGTTATTTACGATAGAGTCGAACTTTTTTAACAAAATACTCGTATAATAGCTTACGTCCTATCCTGGTTTGTAATCTATAAATCGCCAAGTTACATCGAAATCCGTTAAGCAGTTTTTACGTGATTGAGCCATAAACATACAAACATGAAACAAATTTTCACATTTACAATAATAAGATTATTATAAATATAATCTTACTTTTAAAAATTGAATTTAAACCTTGCTTTTAAATGTAAACCTTCTTTTGTATGATAATTTTGAACTTTTCGACAGATTTGCTCTATATTATATTTTCTGGGACTTCCGCAGTTTTATATTGAGTTGTTATCAGGAAAATGCTGCTGCTCATCTCCTGTTTCAGTTTTTCTTTAATCTGCTTGGTATCAGTAGCGGAGGGGATAACGGGCACAAGACTGCCACCCCCCGCACAAAGCCTAATACACGCCTGAAAAATCTCCAATAAACTTGATATTATCCTACTTACGAGTACACCTACAATCATATAGGATTTCAGATACCTTAAGGTTTTTACGTGATGAGTTTTTATCACGACTCACGCCGTGGGCTCGTATGCCCATGGTACTTGCTTGAGATGAGCTCACCTACAGACTTGCACAGATAATTACCGGGCACGGGTGCTTCGGTGATTACCTGTGTAAGATCGAACGCGAGGCGACGGCGAACTGCTTCAACTGCGGAGGACGGGACTCCGCTCCTCACACGATCGCGATATACCCAGCGTGGGAACGGAAGCGGACGATTCTGGTAAACCGCATTGGACGGAACCTCTACCTGCCAACAGTCGTGTCGGCGATGCTGAGCGGGGACTCGGCGTGAAGGGCCGTAGCCATCTTCTGTGAATCCTTTATGATTCAGAAGGAGGTTTCTGAGCGAGATCGGGAGAGGGTGGATTCCGCTCGGAGACGACGTCACCAAGGCGTTACTCACGGTCCTCCTCTTGAAAACGGTGTTCCACTACCAGAAACGGGGCCTCCGGGGTTGCAGACAATCGGGGCGGGGGCCTCGAAAGCTTAGTTATGTAATCCTCGAGGAGGTCGATGACTCGGAAGTGGTCTCGAGACATTCCCGGGACCCCTCGTATATGCTGATGGTAACCACCGTGGGATTTTAGCCGGTAGGAGTTCAGCATTACCTTCTCGTTATCCTCGCAACGAATGGTATCCATGAGGACTTCCCCACGAAAAAAAATGGTACTTGCTTGAAATACGAGTACGAGTCAAATTTGTTACTATATTTTATTAAACGTTAATTTTACGAATGTATTAGTCGTCCTTACGATATTTTCCTTCCCATTTTACATGTTTTTAAAAAAGGTTTTTCTCAAAATTCTATCTGTGTAAAGAGATTACTGTCGGCAATAAAACTGTCCATTACAACACTTATTATTAGTATTATTCAATAATTTTGTCCATATTTTTTTTGTACAATAGATATCTCCAAAAACTTCTACAAAAATAAAATTTTATAACGAACATAAGATACTTACTTTCATCATCATCATCATTACAGCCCTTCACAAGTCCACTGCTGAACATAGGCCTCCCCCAACTAATGCCACAAAGCACGGTCCTGAGCCAGCTGCATCCATCGACTTCCTGCATGTCTTACCAAGTCGTCACTCCATCTAGTGGGGGGTCGCCCTACACTACGCCTACCGGCACGAGGTTGCCACTCGAGAACCTTTCTTCCCCATCGGTTATCGGTTCTTCGAGCTATATGGCCGGCCCATTGCCACTTCGGCTTACTAATCCGTTGGGCTATGTCGGTCACTCTGGTTTTACACCGGATATCCTCATTTCTGAGTCTATCACGCAGAGAAACTC
Source organism: Parnassius apollo (assembly GCA_907164705.1). Taxonomy (NCBI): domain Eukaryota; kingdom Metazoa; phylum Arthropoda; class Insecta; order Lepidoptera; family Papilionidae; genus Parnassius; species Parnassius apollo. Next base: position 4,732,070 of record CAJQZP010001441.1, on the reverse strand, counting down.
CGAGCATAGCCCTCTCCATAGCTCGCTTAGCGACCTTGAGCGTCCTCAAACGGCCAGCGGTGAAGGACCACGTCTCTGATCCGTAAGTCATCACTGGTAACACGCCCTGGTTGTACACTTTAGTTTTCAGAGATTGAGGTATACCTGACGAGAAGATGTGTCGTAATTTCCCGAACGCTGCCCAGCCGAGTTGAATCCGTCGATTGACCTCTTGGTCGAAGTTGGACTTACCTAGTCGGACTATTTGTCCCAGGTAAACGTACTCGTCAACAACTTCGAGCATAGTGCTCCCCACAACTACCGGCATAGGTGTGACATGGACATTGAACATAATCTTTGTTTTGTCCATGTTCATCTTAAGACCTATCCGTTGGGAGACACCATTGAGGTCGTTGAGCATAGTGCTAAGGTCCTCCAGCGATTCTGCCATAAGGACTATATCGTCGGAAAATCGAAGGTGAGTGATGTACTCGCCATTGATGTTAATATCGTATCCTTTCCAGTCCAGTAGCTTGAAAACGTCTTCCAACGCAGCGGTGAAGAGTTTCGGGGATATAACGTCACCCTGTCTTACACCTCTCTGCAGTTGGATAGGTTTCGAACTCTGGTTCTGTACTCGGATAGCCATCGTAGCCCTACTGTACAAACAATTCAGCACCTCGATATACCGACAGTCAACTTGGCACCGCTGAAGGGACGGTAGCACCGCTCAAATTTCGACGGAATCAAAGGCTTTCTCATAGTCCACATACGCCAGGCAAAGTGGCAGATTGTATTCTTCGGTCTTCTGTACAATCTGCCGCAGGGTATGTATGTGGTCTATGGTACTGAAGCCTTTTCGGAAACCGGCTTGTTCGGGAGGCTGGAAGTCGTCGAGTCTGCGTGCGAGACGATTCGTAATGACTCTCGAAAACATCACGTAGACGCGGCTCAGAAGGGAAATCGGTCTGTAGTTCTTCAAGAGAGCGTTGTCGCCTTTCTTAAAGAACAAGACCACCGCACTTCTCCTCCACGCCTCCGGAGTAGTGCCACCATGGAGGACGGAATTGAAGAGCTTCTGAAGGACTTCAAGTACTGGTGCTCCACCCGCTTTCAGAAGCTTCGCTGTAATTCCAACCTCGCCTGGGGCCCTGACGTCCGGGATATCATAGGAATAGTGTCAGGTAAGACTTGCTCTTGTATCGTTACTCACACTTGCGTGTGGCTCCAACGATGATGTGTACAGCTGCCCATAGAACCTCTTAATCTCACTCAAAATCACAGGTGTCCCGGAAACGATGCTGCCACACTCAGTCTTCAGCTTTGACAGTTGGCTCTTTCTGGCAGACAGATCTCTGGCAAAGACTTTGGAGCCCTGGTTCCGCTCGATCGCTTCTTTAATACGAGCAGTATTAAAGTTGCGTAAGTCTTGCCGCATGCATTTGGAGATCTGTCTGTTCAGTTGTCTGTATGCTGTCAAATCTGTTGACGATTGCAGCTTCATCTCCCGTCTAACAGCCATGAGATTAAGAGTGTGATCGGAGAGTTTTTGTGTTCTTCTGCGGCGGGTCTTGCAGAACTTAGCTCCGACCGCATGGACAGTTTCCATGAGCTTGTCATTCATATCGTCCACTGCATTGCAATCTTCTAGGCACTGAAAGCGGTTACGTACTCGAGCTGAAAAGTCTCGGGATTCTGGATTAGAGCACGGAGGGGGACGGAGCGTTGACTTCATTAGACGAGACCTCTACAACTTAACGTTTAGGTTCAGTGTGCCTCTAACCATTCGGTGATCGCTGCCGGTTTTCACCCTTGCGATCACTGAGACATCACTGTACAGTTGGCGTCTGGTCGTCATAATGAAGTCAATCTCATTTTTTGTCGAACCGTCGGGGCTCGACCAGGTCCACTTCCTGTGGGGCCGCTTCTGGAAGAAAGAGTTCATCATAAAGAGTCCCTCTTTCTCCATTAAGTCAGCCAGCTGCTGGCCCCTACGGTTCCGTTGCCCTACTCCAAAATTCCCTAACTTCAGCTCACCGCTTTCTCTTGTGCCTAGTTTTGCGTTCTACTTACTTTAGAATTATAGTATTTTGAATTAGTTTTTCTAGATTTAAATCCGTATCGAAAAATCGACATACAGCATACGTGATATGTAGGTATGTATAACTCAACGTGATCGTGTGATCAACGTCTGCCCATGAATTCGTCTCCGCTAAATAATTGACATATGAATGCAGAAATCGTTATGAATGAAATATGAAAAAAAATGATAATCAATGAAATAGAAAATGTGAGATACAAAAATATGAAAAGTTTCATTTTGACTGGCTAAAAATGTACCTCAATTGGTTTGACTGCCCCGTAGGTCTAATGGTCGTACACGCAGAGTTCCTGGTTGGAATTCGGGGCCGAGCTAAGTATGGTTATTAGGATTTTCTGTCAAAAAGTTCTCAATAGCAGCCCAGAATCACGTAGCGCGTAAAGCCGTAGGTCCTGCGACTGATCTCTTCCGGTCATGTCGGATTACCGTTCTATCGGCCTATGAGAATGAGCTTGCGCATGCTCTTGGAAACTATAATCCTGTCCTGCATAGATAGGCTAGTCTTCTTCTTTCTTCTAGTGAAACTGGCCGCACCGGGACGGAAACTCGGTTTTAACGATCGGTGATATGAGTGTCACCTACCCTATTGTAGCATCAGTCCTGTCATATATTTAATCACTTCCTGTTGTTAAATGTTCTTGAAGAAATTTGGGTTTGTTTTTGTGGTTTCTTCGTAGGTTACTTCAATATAATTCATTTAGTATTAAAATAACACGGACAATGCTCTATAAATTAAATTTCAGCGTTAACTTAAAACTTAATTATTAAACTTCTATAGTTTAATAATTAAGTTTAATATTATATTTTTATTTATTTATTTTATTTTATTTTTATAGAATAAGAGTGTTTAGATTTAATTTAGTACGCTTGTTTTTTATTTAGTTCTACAAATTTAATATTACCTGATTTAATAAAAGGATCGTTCGAATACAATGTAAAGCGCTTATTACACTATACAATTTTTAGGAAATCTAATTAGGAAATAGGAAGGTGTAATCGTAGTTAGAACAGTTAGGATCCGATTTAGTCAAATTGTAGGTTCCAATCGCTCTACTTCCTAAATTGTTTAAAATTTAGGACAGTGTAATCGCAACGTTACGATTTAGAACAACCAGTCGGCGCCCGCGCTTTGATACAAGCGGTTTGATACAAACTAGCACACAGTCCACCTGATGATAAGTGGTTGCTGCGCCCCATAGACATCTACATCTATCTCCGATTACAAATCAAAATGCAGATGCGTTGTCTCCTGTGACGACTAAGATGGAATGCCTCGTTTCCAGTAAAAAGGGTCTCCGGTTCTCTACACTCGCCATACGAAACACAGTGTAATAGTGGAGATGAACTGTCCACTATTAACAGACTCCGAGTGGTTTTCTTTAAGGTGGAGAAATGAAACTACTGCTTATGTTTATGAATGTACTGTCGAATGGGATTCGGAATGGAATATCTTTTGCATCAACCTTGCCTATATTTATATGGCTGGCTCACTATTGATTTGCCAATGGTAACAATTAATATTTCGCCTAGCCAATTATATTGCTTATTTTATGACCAATGAAAACTATTTAAAATATACAATTATCTACGTTTCGTTTCCCGGCGTGAGACTTGTTTGTTGTTCACGAAGCTACGTCGCTGGACCGGGCTATATAAGACATACAGATCGGTGCGCACGCGTAGTCGGCGGGCGGCGGCGGTGCGGAATACAGCTCCGGAACAGCAAGAGGAAACGAACTGCGGCGTTGAAGAAACGGCTCACCATTGGTCGACGGATACGTGACGATAGCGGCGTGTGAAGTCGGTGTGGCGCTGAATGATATTTGCGGCTGCTTCTTGTTTCTTTATAAGAACGTCAAATTATCTATATACAGTCCGCAGTATCTCAGTAGCCAAGAATAATTAGGAAATAAAATGTTTTTTTTATTTATTCTCGCCTTCCGCGTTATGGTAGCAGCGGAGTATATATTATTTATTCCCGTTTAGGTTTGATTAATCTGGCTGCTACAACAGCAACATTAAGCTACTATTTTACGCTGGTATTCTGTGGGAGCGTGGTGCTTCCTCGGTCGAGCCGACCCATTCGTGCTACAACTATACTACTAATATAACTGCAGCATGGCTCTACCACCTATAAACAGTTTGAATATTTGTTAAGTTTGGTATCCAAACATATTGAAAAAGAAGTCACGATATTTCGATAAAGTGTGAGTACCAAAGAATGTTTGATGGTGACATTACGTTTAATAGCCACCGGAAATTAATATTAAGATTTAAAGTACTGCTCTCTGATATCAGACTTCTATCAAAACTTTAAGACATCCGCTTGTATCAAAGCGCGGGCGCCGACTGGTTGTTCTAAATCGTAACGTTGCGATTACACTGTCCTAAATTGTAAACAATTTAGGAAGTACACCTTGGGACCTCCAATTTGACTAAATCGTATCATAACTGTTCTAACTACGAGTACACCTTCCTATTTCCTAATTAGATTTCCTAAAAATTGTATAGTGTAATAAGCGCTTAACTCAAATATAATTTCCAATTAATAAGTCATTAGTAGGTAATTATGTCTTTTTCCTTACAATAATCATTTAACAAATTCGATTTCTAGAAAACGGTTTACTTAAGAGGCTGTTTTCAAGGCGATTTCCCTTTCGAGCTATGGGTATATATCTTATGTACATTACTTTTATTTATAAATTATATGCTCACAGTTATATTTCACTCTTCTCAATTCTTTTCAAGAGCGTGGTTTGCAAGATGATGTTGTGACCAGGATTAAGAAAGGAATGCTTCGGTGGTTTGGTCATGTGGAAAGAATAAATGAGGAAAGAATGACAAAGAAAATTTATGTTGCAGAAATGAATGGCAGAGTCGAAAAGGGACGTCCTAGGCGAAAATTTATCGACCAAATTGGCGATTTATTGAAAACGGGCCAAATTAGGAGTACCTTTAACCGACGAGCATATATGCGTAGGTATATGGATGTGAAAGTTTGAGGAATAGGTTGCTTTCGAAATTCCTTCCTTGATCCGTTGTGATGGTTTTAGGTGATCCGAAACGAGTAATCCAATTTTCATAAATTATCTTCGCGACGGATTCGGCTGAAGTATCATCGGTAGGTATTGCTTCTGGCCATCTTGTTGTTCTGTCGATCATTGTTACGAGATAACGATGTCCTTGCGGTGAAGTAGGTAATGGTCCAACGATGTCAACGTGCAAGTGTTCGAATCTCTCCGTGGGTGGAAATGTAGCTAGACTACTTGATGTATGCCTTTGAACTTTGCATTTTTGGCATTGAATGCATTGCTTCGCCCAGTTGCCAACATCCGCTTGCATTGCAGGCCAAAAGAATTTTTCAGTGATGAGTTTTCTTGTTGTTCTAACACCTGGATGACTAATGTTGTGCAGTGTATTGAAGACTTCGCGACGACATTCTTCTGGTATGTATGGTCGCATGGTTGTCGTTGAGGCTTCACAGTATATAGGTAGATGCGTCATTGGCATTGTAACTTGCTTGATGGACAAGTTACCTTGCTTCGCTAGATGTTTTATGTTGTCACTATCTCTGTCTTGTGCTGCGGCGATCTTATGATAGTCGATTGATGTAGGGCACGTTACACTGTCGATTGGTACGCGACTGAGTGCGTCGGCAACTATGTTGTCCTTTCCACTGATGTGACGTATGTCGGTCGTGAATTCACTTATGAAAATAAGTTGTCTTGCTCTTCGTGGTGTTTCCGATAGTGATGGTTTCTTTGGAAGTACATATGTTAATGGCTTGTGGTCGGTAAAAACGATCAGGTTTCGACCCTCGAACGTTTTTCTGAAGTGCTTGATAGCCATGTAAATAGCGAGTAGCTCTCGGTCGAATGTACTGTAGTTACGTTGAGTATCGGAGAACTTCTTCGAAAAATATCCAAGTGGTTGCCATTTCCCATTGCTGTATTGTTGGAGAACTGCTCCTGCTGAGAGATCGGATGCGTCGCTGAAGATAGCAAGGGTTGCTTCGTGTGATGGGTGAGCGAGTAAAGCTGCATTTTGGATCGCAATTTTACAAGCTTCAAATGCCTTCGTGGCTTCATCGTTCCATTCGATTGACGTTTTATCTTTTTTCTTCGTGTTGTGAAGGTAGGCGTGAAGTGGTGCTTGGATTTCAGCGGCTTTAGGTATGTGTTCTCTGTAAAAATTTATCATCCCGAGAAAACGCCTTAGCTCTTCGATAGTTTTAGGTTTTGCATAATCGATGATTGCTCTGACTTTTTCGGCAGGCGGTTTTATTCCTTCCTTGCTGACGGTGAAACCAAGAAATTGAACTTCTTGCTGTCCAAATATGCATTTCGAAGGGTTGATTGTGATTCCGTTGTCTTCTAATCGCTGTAGCACGGTGCGTAGATGGGTTTCGTGCGTTTCTTTATCAGGGCTTGCAACAAGGAGATCATCAATAAATGCGAAAACGAAATCCAGTCCATGAAGTACTTCGTGTATGAATCTTTGGAAAGTTTGACCTCCGTTCTTTAATCCTGGGATCATTCTTGGGAATTCGAATAATCCCATTGGGGTAATTATTGCTGTCTTCTCTATGTCTTCATCGCGGACTCTTATTTGTTGGTAAGCTCGGTTGAGATCGATGGTGGAGAATATAGTCTTGTCTGATAGTTGATGAGTGAAATCCCTGACTCGCGGTATTGGGTAGCGGTCAGGAGTGGTAATAGAATTCAGTCTTCTGTAATCTCCACAAACTCGTAATTCTCCGTTCTTCTTCGGTACAATGTGAAGTGGTGATGACCAAGGGCTTTTGCTTGGACGGCATATTCCTTGCTCAATCATGTTTTCGAATTCCTTTCGAACTTGCTCGTATAGGTGTGGTGCGATTGGACGTGCACGACAATGAAGTGGTGGTCCATTGGTGTCGATGAAATGCTCAACGTCGTTCTTCGGTGTTAATTTCATTGAAGTTATTCTTGTGATACCAGGGTATTGTTCGAGGATCTTGTGATACGGTTGTTGCACATCTATGCTTCTGATTGTGGGCAGATTGGTTGCTTGTACAAAAGACTGAGATGCAAGATTGGTTTTCCCCGTCGATGATTCTTCTATTTTTGATGTCGACGACCAACTGGTGATGTTGAAGAAAATCAGCACCGATGATTGGTTTGCTGACTTTACCGACGATAAATCTCCATTTGAATGGTCGGCGTAGATTAAAATCAAGTTCCATTGTTTTTTCTCCATATGTAGGAATAACCGTATTGTTTGCTGCATAGAGTTGAAAATCTAGTGGCTTCAACTTCTGTCCTTGCTTCGGCGGTAACACTGAGATATTTGCTCCGGTGTCGATAAGGAAAGTAAGCTTGCTTTTTTTATCGGTGACGAAAAGACGGTAGGACTTTGCTGTTACGCTGGATCCCGTCGCATCGAGCGTACTAGTTAGTTTTCCGTATTCGTATTTTCATTTTTGAATGTACACGGTGCTGTGCATTTTCTTGCCTCGACCCCGAAACGTCGATGATAGTAGCAGTAAGGGGATCTTGATGTTGAGCTTATTCGACTTCTACTTGCAGAGCGGTTGCGACGAAAAGGTGATCTTCGGTGTTGCTGATTGCGCTGGTTGTACTGTTGCTGGTAAAAGGTATGATGCTGGGAAGCTTTGAGCGCGGCGACTTCGAATGATAGCTTCCGAATTTCTTCGAGAAGAAACTGGGTATCATTGGCCTTTGTTGAAGTGCCTTCAATGATCGATATGTGTGAGCTACTGCTGTTTTCGATCATCTTGTCCGCCAGGAGTGCCAGTTCGTCGAGCTTCGTCTGCGTGCTGAATGTTTCGCTGACTGCTATTACCGATCGAATATGTGGTGGTAGGTGGTTTACCCACATTAGCCGTAGTGTTGAATCCGGAACTTTATCTCGCGCCAAAGTACGCATTTTGCGTAGGAGTTGTGTGGGTTTCTGGTCTCCAAGTTCTATTTCTGATAGAAGTTTTTGTAGCTGTCGACTGTCGGATTCTTCGTATGCGGAGATCAGACGATCCTTCAGTGAATTATACTGGTCGACTGCTGGTGGGTTGTACAACAGGTCCGCAATTTGTTCGATGTCTTGTTTCTCAAGTTGGGCTATCACCATCTGTGCTAATTGCGCTTGGCTCTTCTTTAAACCATTCGTTGCGGCTTCAAAACTGACGAACCAAAGTCGTGGTTTGTCTCTCCAAAACGGTGGTATTCTTAACGATAGAGATATACCGGCGATTTCTGGTTCCTTTACCGGGTTTGATGTATATGTGTTTCGGGGTCACCACTGTGGCCGTGGTAGGAAAAGGGGAGATCTCCCGCCGGGCAAGGTGTTCTGCCCGGGGAGTGGCCGACACTCCATGTGATAGTTCGGAGATGTTCTATATATACTGTTTATGATTCGGAATTTTGATAGCGTGATTTGGGCTTCGATGTGTTTCGCTTGTGGCGCTACGACAGCGCCGCCACATCACTCCCCCCTGCTCAGACCGGAGATCGATAGCGCAGTCTCGTTGTCGAAGAATGTGCCAGGAAATTGCCTTGTAGTCTGCGGTGAGTTGAGAAGAAGGCAAGTAATCTACATGTGTTGTGAAGCAGAGGCGAGCAGTAAGGCTCAGAGCCGTGCCGAACATTGTATAGCGCAGAGAGTAGCTTGAAGGAACAGGAAGCATTATTATTCCAGTGCTGCGATGAACCTTGTGAAGCTAGCTGGCTTGCAGGATATGAAGACTGCAGACGATGTCTGCTCGGGAGCGAATGGGTGGGGTATTTTATGTCGATGATGAAGCTTGAAGTTTCCGAACGTTGTTGGTTGCGTGTTCAGATCACGTCGGGGTCACCACTGTAATAGTGGAGATGAACTGTCCACTATTAACAGACTCCGAGTGGTTTTCTTTAAGGTGGAGAAATGAAACTACTGCTTATGTTTATGAATGTACTGTCGAATGGGATTCGGAATGGAATATCTTTTGCATCAACCTTGCCTATATTTATATGGCTGGCTCACTATTGATTTGCCAATGGTAACAATTAATATTTCGCCTAGCCAATTATATTGCTTATTTTATGACCAATGAAAACTATTTAAAATATACAATTATCTACGTTTCGTTTCCCGGCGTGAGACTTGTTTGTTGTTCACGAAGCTACGTCGCTGGACCGGGCTATATAAGACATACAGATCGGTGCGCACGCGTAGTCGGCGGGCGGCGGCGGTGCGGAATACAGCTCCGGAACAGCAAGAGGAAACGAACTGCGGCGTTGAAGAAACGGCTCACCATTGGTCGACGGATACGTGACGATAGCGGCGTGTGAAGTCGGTGTGGCGCTGAATGATATTTGCGGCTGCTTCTTGTTTCTTTATAAGAACGTCAAATTATCTATATACAGTCCGCAGTATCTCAGTAGCCAAGAATAATTAGGAAATAAAATGTTTTTTTTATTTATTCTCGCCTTCCGCGTTATGGTAGCAGCGGAGTATATATTATTTATTCCCGTTTAGGTTTGATTAATCTGGCTGCTACAACAGCAACATTAAGCTACTATTTTACGCTGGTATTCTGTGGGAGCGTGGTGCTTCCTCGGTCGAGCCGACCCATTCGTGCTACAACTATACTACTAATATAACTGCAGCATGGCTCTACCACCTATAAACAGTTTGAATATTTGTTAAGTTTGGTATCCAAACATATTGAAAAAGAAGTCACGATATTTCGATAAAGTGTGAGTACCAAAGAATGTTTGATGGTGACATTACGTTTAATAGCCACCGGAAATTAATATTAAGATTTAAAGTACTGCTCTCTGATATCAGACTTCTATCAAAACTTTAAGACATCCGCTTGTATCAAAGCGCGGGCGCCGACTGGTTGTTCTAAATCGTAACGTTGCGATTACACTGTCCTAAATTGTAAACAATTTAGGAAGTACAGCCATTGGGACCTCCAATTTGACTAAATCGGATCCTAACTGTTCTAACTACGAGTACACCTTCCTATTTCCTAATTAGATTTCCTAAAAATTGTATAGTGTAATAAGCGCTTAACTCAAATATAATTTCCAATTAATAAGTCTTTAGTAGGTAATTATGTCTTTTTCCTTACAATAATCATTTAACAAATTCGATTTCTAGAAAACGGTTTACTTAAGAGGCTGTTTTCAAGGCGATTTCCCTTTCGAGCTATGGGTATATATCTTATGTACATTACTTTTATTTATAAATTATATGCTCACAGTTATATTTCACTCTTCTCAATTCTTTTCAAGAGCGTGGTTTGCAAGATGATGTTGTGACCAGGATTAAGAAAGGAATGCTTCGGTGGTTTGGTCATGTGGAAAGAATAAATGAGGAAAGAATGACAAAGAAAATTTATGTTGCAGAAATGAATGGCAGAGTCGAAAAGGGACGTCCTAGGCGAAAATTTATCGACCAAATTGGCGATTTATTGAAAACGGGCCAAATTAGGAGTACCTTTAACCGACGAGCATATATGCGTAGGTATATGGATGTGAAAGTTTGAGGAATAGGTTGCTTTCGAAATTCCTTCCTTGATCCGTTGTGATGGTTTTAGGTGATCCGAAACGAGTAATCCAATTTTCATAAATTATCTTCGCGACGGATTCGGCTGAAGTATCATCGGTAGGTATTGCTTCTGGCCATCTTGTTGTTCTGTCGATCATTGTTACGAGATAACGATGTCCTTGCGGTGAAGTAGGTAATGGTCCAACGATGTCAACGTGCAAGTGTTCGAATCTCTCCGTGGGTGGAAATGTAGCTAGACTACTTGATGTATGCCTTTGAACTTTGCATTTTTGGCATTGAATGCATTGCTTCGCCCAGTTGCCAACATCCGCTTGCATTGCAGGCCAAAAGAATTTTTCAGTGATGAGTTTTCTTGTTGTTCTAACACCTGGATGACTAATGTTGTGCAGTGTATTGAAGACTTCGCGACGACATTCTTCTGGTATGTATGGTCGCATGGTTGTCGTTGAGGCTTCACAGTATATAGGTAGATGCGTCATTGGCATTGTAACTTGCTTGATGGACAAGTTACCTTGCTTCGCTAGATGTTTTATGTTGTCACTATCTCTGTCTTGTGCTGCGGCGATCTTATGATAGTCGATTGATGTAGGGCACGTTACACTGTCGATTGGTACGCGACTGAGTGCGTCGGCAACTATGTTGTCCTTTCCACTGATGTGACGTATGTCGGTCGTGAATTCACTTATGAAAATAAGTTGTCTTGCTCTTCGTGGTGTTTCCGATAGTGATGGTTTCTTTGGAAGTACATATGTTAATGGCTTGTGGTCGGTAAAAACGATCAGGTTTCGACCCTCGAACGTTTTTCTGAAGTGCTTGATAGCCATGTAAATAGCGAGTAGCTCTCGGTCGAATGTACTGTAGTTACGTTGAGTATCGGAGAACTTCTTCGAAAAATATCCAAGTGGTTGCCATTTCCCATTGCTGTATTGTTGGAGAACTGCTCCTGCTGAGAGATCGGATGCGTCGCTGAAGATAGCAAGGGTTGCTTCGTGTGATGGGTGAGCGAGTAAAGCTGCATTTTGGATCGCAATTTTACAAGCTTCAAATGCCTTCGTGGCTTCATCGTTCCATTCGATTGACGTTTTATCTTTTTTCTTCGTGTTGTGAAGGTAGGCGTGAAGTGGTGCTTGGATTTCAGCGGCTTTAGGTATGTGTTCTCTGTAAAAATTTATCATCCCGAGAAAACGCCTTAGCTCTTCGATAGTTTTAGGTTTTGCATAATCGATGATTGCTCTGACTTTTTCGGCAGGCGGTTTTATTCCTTCCTTGCTGACGGTGAAACCAAGAAATTGAACTTCTTGCTGTCCAAATATGCATTTCGAAGGGTTGATTGTGATTCCGTTGTCTTCTAATCGCTGTAGCACGGTGCGTAGATGGGTTTCGTGCGTTTCTTTATCAGGGCTTGCAACAAGGAGATCATCAATAAATGCGAAAACGAAATCCAGTCCATGAAGTACTTCGTGTATGAATCTTTGGAAAGTTTGACCTCCGTTCTTTAATCCTGGGATCATTCTTGGGAATTCGAATAATCCCATTGGGGTAATTATTGCTGTCTTCTCTATGTCTTCATCGCGGACTCTTATTTGTTGGTAAGCTCGGTTGAGATCGATGGTGGAGAATATAGTCTTGTCTGATAGTTGATGAGTGAAATCCCTGACTCGCGGTATTGGGTAGCGGTCAGGAGTGGTAATAGAATTCAGTCTTCTGTAATCTCCACAAACTCGTAATTCTCCGTTCTTCTTCGGTACAATGTGAAGTGGTGATGACCAAGGGCTTTTGCTTGGACGGCATATTCCTTGCTCAATCATGTTTTCGAATTCCTTTCGAACTTGCTCGTATAGGTGTGGTGCGATTGGACGTGCACGACAATGAAGTGGTGGTCCATTGGTGTCGATGAAATGCTCAACGTCGTTCTTCGGTGTTAATTTCATTGAAGTTATTCTTGTGATACCAGGGTATTGTTCGAGGATCTTGTGATACGGTTGTTGCACATCTATGCTTCTGATTGTGGGCAGATTGGTTGCTTGTACAAAAGACTGAGATGCAAGATTGGTTTTCCCGTCGATGATTCTTCTATTTTTGATGTCGACGACCAACTGGTGATGTTGAAGAAAATCAGCACCGATGATTGGTTTGCTGACTTTACCGACGATAAATCTCCATTTGAATGGTCGGCGTAGATTAAAATCAAGTTCCATTGTTTTTTCTCCATATGTAGGAATAACCGTATTGTTTGCTGCATAGAGTTGAAAATCTAGTGGCTTCAACTTCTGTCCTTGCTTCGGCGGTAACACTGAGATATTTGCTCCGGTGTCGATAAGGAAAGTAAGCTTGCTTTTTTTATCGGTGACGAAAAGACGGTAGGACTTTGCTGTTACGCTGGATCCCGTCGCATCGAGCGTACTAGTTAGTTTTCCGTATTCGTATTTTCATTTTTGAATGTACACGGTGCTGTGCATTTTCTTGCCTCGACCCCGAAACGTCGATGATAGTAGCAGTAAGGGGATCTTGATGTTGAGCTTATTCGACTTCTACTTGCAGAGCGGTTGCGACGAAAAGGTGATCTTCGGTGTTGCTGATTGCGCTGGTTGTACTGTTGCTGGTAAAAGGTATGATGCTGGGAAGCTTTGAGCGCGGCGACTTCGAATGATAGCTTCCGAATTTCTTCGAGAAGAAACTGGGTATCATTGGCCTTTGTTGAAGTGCCTTCAATGATCGATATGTGTGAGCTACTGCTGTTTTCGATCATCTTGTCCGCCAGGAGTGCCAGTTCGTCGAGCTTCGTCTGCGTGCTGAATGTTTCGCTGACTGCTATTACCGATCGAATATGTGGTGGTAGGTGGTTTACCCACATTAGCCGTAGTGTTGAATCCGGAACTTTATCTCGCGCCAAAGTACGCATTTTGCGTAGGAGTTGTGTGGGTTTCTGGTCTCCAAGTTCTATTTCTGATAGAAGTTTTTGTAGCTGTCGACTGTCGGATTCTTCGTATGCGGAGATCAGACGATCCTTCAGTGAATTATACTGGTCGACTGCTGGTGGGTTGTACAACAGGTCCGCAATTTGTTCGATGTCTTGTTTCTCAAGTTGGGCTATCACCATCTGTGCTAATTGCGCTTGGCTCTTCTTTAAACCATTCGTTGCGGCTTCAAAACTGACGAACCAAAGTCGTGGTTTGTCTCTCCAAAACGGTGGTATTCTTAACGATAGAGATATACCGGCGATTTCTGGTTCCTTTACCGGGTTTGATGTATATGTGTTTCGGGGTCACCACTGTGGCCGTGGTAGGAAAAGGGAGATCTCCCGCCGGGCAAGGTGTTCTGCCCGGGGAGTGGCCGACACTCCATGTGATAGTTCGGAGATGTTCTATATATACTGTTTATGATTCGGAATTTTGATAGCGTGATTTGGGCTTCGGGGTGTTTCGCTTGTGGCGCTACGACAGCGCAGCCACATCACTCCCCCCTGCTCAGACCGGAGATCGATAGCGCAGTCTCGTTGTCGAAGAATGTGCCAGGAAATTGCCTTGTAGTCTGCGGTGAGTTGAGAAGAAGGCAAGTAATCTGCGAAAGTGTTGTGAAGCAGAGGCGAGCAGTGAGGCTCAGAGCCGTGCCGAACATTGTATAGCGCAGAGAGTAGCTTGAAGGAACAGGAAGCATTATTATTCCAGTGCTGCGATGAACCTTGTGAAGCTAGCTGGCTTGCAGGATATGAAGACTGCAGACGATGTCTGCTCGGGAGCGAATGGGTGGGGTATTTTATGTCGATGATGAAGCTTGAAGTTTCCGAACGTTGTTGGTTGCGTGTTCAGATCACGTCGGGGTCACCACTGTAATAGTGGAGATGAACTGTCCACTATTAACAGACTCCGAGTGGTTTTCTTTAAGGTGGAGAAATGAAACTACTGCTTATGTTTATGAATGTACTGTCGAATGGGATTCGGAATGGAATATCTTTTGCATCAACCTTGCCTATATTTATATGGCTGGCTCACTATTGATTTGCCAATGGTAACAATTAATATTTCGCCTAGCCAATTATATTGCTTATTTTATGACCAATGAAAACTATTTAAAATATACAATTATCTACGTTTCGTTTCCCGGCGTGAGACTTGTTTGTTGTTCACGAAGCTACGTCGCTGGACCGGGCTATATAAGACATACAGATCGGTGCGCACGCGTAGTCGGCGGGCGGCGGCGGTGCGGAATACAGCTCCGGAACAGCAAGAGGAAACGAACTGCGGCGTTGAAGAAACGGCTCACCATTGGTCGACGGATACGTGACGATAGCGGCGTGTGAAGTCGGTGTGGCGCTGAATGATATTTGCGGCTGCTTCTTGTTTCTTTATAAGAACGTCAAATTATCTATATACAGTCCGCAGTATCTCAGTAGCCAAGAATAATTAGGAAATAAAATGTTTTTTTTATTTATTCTCGCCTTCCGCGTTATGGTAGCAGCGGAGTATATATTATTTATTCCCGTTTAGGTTTGATTAATCTGGCTGCTACAACAGCAACATTAAGCTACTATTTTACGCTGGTATTCTGTGGGAGCGTGGTGCTTCCTCGGTCGAGCCGACCCATTCGTGCTACAACTATACTACTAATATAACTGCAGCATGGCTCTACCACCTATAAACAGTTTGAATATTTGTTAAGTTTGGTATCCAAACATATTGAAAAAGAAGTCACGATATTTCGATAAAGTGTGAGTACCAAAGAATGTTTGATGGTGACATTACGTTTAATAGCCACCGGAAATTAATATTAAGATTTAAAGTACTGCTCTCTGATATCATACTTCTATCAAAACTTTAAGACATCCGCTTGTATCAAAGCACGGGCGCCGACTGGTTGTTCTAAATCGTAACGTTGCGATTACACTGTCCTAAATTGTAAACAATTTAGGAAGTACAGCCATTGGGACCTCCAATTTGACTAAATCGGATCCTAACTGTTCTAACTACGAGTACACCTTCCTATTTCCTAATTAGATTTCCTAAAAATTGTATAGTGTAATAAGCGCTTAACTCAAATATAATTTCCAATTAATAAGTCTTTAGTAGGTAATTATGTGGTTTTCCTTACAATAATCATTTAACAAATTCGATTTCTAGAAAACGGTTTACTTAAGAGGCTGTTGTCAAGGCGATTTCCCTTTCGAGCTATGGGTATATATCTTATGTACATTTCTTTTATTTATAAATTATATGCTCACAGTTATCCTTCACTCTTCTCAATTCTTTTCAAGAGTGTGGTTTGCAAGATGATGTTGTGACCAGGATTAAGAAAGGAATGCTTCGGTGGTTTGGTCATGTGGAAAGAATAAATGAGGAAAGAATGACAAAGAAAATTTATGTTGCAGAAATGAATGGCAGAGTCGAAAAGGGACGTCCTAGGCGAAAATTTATCGACCAAATTGGCGATTTATTGAAAACGGGCCAAATTAGGAGTACCTTTAACCGACGAGCATATATGCGTAGGTATATGGATGTGAAGGAGGCGAGGAGGTGTGTCAGGATCGTGCCAAATGGAAGTCTGTAGTCTCTGCCTACACCTCTGGGTGACAAAATCAAAATCAAAATATATTTATTTCATCAAAAAACTTATATCCATACAATATTCATTGTTGGATAGTGTTTAACTCATTTCTTTGAAAATTTACCATATGTCGATATACAAATATTCGTATATTGCCAGACGGAGGGAAACCCCTTCATATTACAAATTATCCAGAATCCCCATAATATACATAGTTTTTAATTCATTCTCCTGCTTAACGCAATTCCTTTGTATTGTGCAAGGTTGCCACTCTTATTAGTTATTCCGCTTTGTAATATTTTATTTATAGGTGATATTTTGTTTACGTAGGTATTCGATAGATTCCTATAGTCTGTTTTTTTCGCAGGAGACAAAAATAACAGATCGTTATTAGATTCGTTTAGCACGAATAATACAGTTTTTATGATTCTAGTTTAGATTAGATTTAATTTTAGTCACTTAAGTTTTGTATATTGTTCAAAATAATGAAATAAATCCACAGAATGTAGAGTTACGAAAAATACGCAATATCATTTTTGTTTCCGGCGAAAAAAAAAACAGATAGATAATCATGATCAATTTACCAACTAGTTATTCGTTTACTAAATACGAAAAAATATCTAGGATTGCCCAGCCGTGATACATTATAGATTGACTATATTATTATTTATTTTACTATTGTAAATAAGTACTAATTGTAGATATTGACAGGTTTAATAGAAGTTCATTTTCTTATATTGTGACTAATAACCTAATATGACCTTGGGAAGAAACTCATTTTAATATAAGGTTTTACTGCAATGACTGCCAATGGGTTGTTAATTTCTACAATAGACCGTGGCGTATTGTTGCTGACATGAATAACTCCGAAAATATAATTTATTTACTTGATCGTGTTGAGTTTTGGTGCTCTCACTGCGAGTTTACTTTTTATGATCACATATACGGACGTAAGAATATCCTAAAATATTCACACTAAGTTTTATTTGACGTCCACTTCTTCGATATCCGATGTCCAAAGTTTTTGTTGACTATTGCATTTTACTATTTATTTATGTTGATTATTTATTTAGTGCTCAAGGCATATTTTGATATTTTTGTCGGTTTATACTGTACTCTAGTGCTAGTAGATAATTTTACTTTCCAATTTGTTTTCGTGTCCTTAGATTTAGCTACATATAATAATATGGACGTCCGAATATCCTAAAACATTCATACTGAATGATATTTGACGTCCATATTTTTGAATTTTGTTATATTTCTATATGTGGACTTCAGATTATCGGTAAAGTTTCATAATGCACGATATTTGACGTCCATATAACCATGAATATATTTATATTTTAATTTCTTGTGCATAAGACACACATTAATGATCATTACTTTAATGACATTTTTCGCTATTGTTTTATTTCTATTTTAGTGTAGGGAGCCCATGCGGTATAAATAGTCACTTTGGTGTTACATAAAATGCTCCATTCTCGAAATGATAAAACGCTTAGAAAATCTTTCTTATTTCTTTTTTAATAAATGTTGTCGTTTGTAGCGGTTTTTGGGGCACTGTATGCGCCAAAATTTTAACTTTAAATTACTACCTGTATACACATAATAATATGGACGTCCGAATATTCTAAAACATTCACACTGAATGATATTTGACGTCCATATTTTTGAATTTTGTTTTATTTCTATATGTGGACGTCAGATTATCGGTAAAGTTTAATACCGCACGAGATTTGACGTCCATATAACTATGAATATATTTATATTTCAATTCCTTGTGTATTAAACACACATTGATGATCATTGCTTTAATGACATTTTCGCTATTGTTTTATTCGTATTTTAGTGTAGGGAACCCATGCGGTATAAATAGTCACTTTGGTGTTTTATAAAATGTTTCATTCTAGAAATGATAAAACGCTTAGAAGCTTAGAAAACGTGTGTGAAAAATTAAATTGTATTTCCACTAACTGCAAAACCAAACATAATATCATAATTTAACAAAAATAGCCTTTCACAAAAATGAATCTAGTTAAGTAGAGAGTAATTTCGTACAGATTAGGTACAATAGTCGCACTCATCCTTAAGATGCAGTGAGAGCACCAAAACTCAACACGATCAAGTAAATAAATTATATTTTCGGAGTTATTCATGTCAGCAACAATATGCCACGGTCTATTGTAGAAATTAACAACCCATTGGCAGTTAATGCAGTAAAACCTTATATTAAAATGAGTTTCTTCGCCAGACCAGATTAGGTTATTAGTCAGAGGTTATTAGTCACAATATAATAAAACAAACTTCTATGAAACCTGTCAATATCTACAATTGAGTCCATCTTCCTGTACTCAATCAGAAGGTAACTTATACTCAAACAGAATTATGGGTTGCTTACAAAGTACCAAATGTAAAATGTTAAAATATAGTGCAGCATGAAATAAACCGATATGCCGACGTCCGCATCTACATTTATAAAAATATAACTAAATTCAAAAATACGGGTGTCAAATATCATTCAGTATGAAAGTTTTAGGATATTCGGACGTCCATATTAAATTTAGGTAAATGTAAGGTTAAAGAAACAAGTTTAAAAGTAAAATAACTAGTACCAAGCGCAGTATAAACCATATAATAATGTCCTGCAGACCGAATTACGGTCACGGCGGTCTGCCTCAACGGAGACTAGCCATCGGCACAGGACAGGATTATAGTGGTCAAGTGTATGCGCAACCACAGGTGCACTCTCTATTCCCTCACTTTCATAATCCGATGGGACGGTAAACCGACACGACCGAAGAGAGATCAGGCGCAGGACCAACGGCTTTACGTGCTTTCCGAGGGAAGGGGTGATACACCGCCAACTTCCTGACTCCGGGCAGCTATTGATAATTTCTTGACAGAAAAACTCAATAATTGATTTTTTGGCCCGATCCGGGATTCGAACCCAGGACCTCACGAACTCACGATCAGCAGTCGCACTACTAACAACCACTAGACCAACGAGGCAGTCATAACCATATATCACCAAATACATGTAACACGTTGGCAACGGTGACGGAACGGCAACGTCGCATCTCCTAATTTTGTGTGGAAGTCAAATACGGCCATAAATGAAAGTATAAAAAAATCGACAGCAGCGCTATTATTTTTGCAACGAAAATTAGCGGAACTACGTAAATATTCAGTACAGCAAGATTGGAAGAAAAATGACGTCCAATTTTTTTTTAGATTTTGACATTCATGTGATCCAGCATGACAATTTGCGAACATTGCGCTAAGTCTCCTATTTGAAGTCCGTCTATTGGACGTCGTAAGCAGGTTGACGCCACATTATATGCAAAATTGGCCATAGTGGACGTACAATAAGTTACGGGATATATATATATATATATATATATATATATTATTGCTTTGGGGTAACTTCGAAAGGATTTATATGAAGTTAATAGACAATTTATGTTTTCTATCAAAAGTCAGAATCTGTACATTTTTACCTGAAACAAGCACAAGTTTTATGTAGTTTATATATTTTGCGAAGAAAAGCTCATTTCAAAAGTATTATTACATAGTTGCTAGATATCAAAATTTAATTTTTATTATTAGTTAGATTTTTTGATCCTCAAGTGTAATTTCGAAATACTGTGGGGCAATTTCGAATAACAGTCAAAAATGGTCTTTGTGCGGTATGGCTTTAAGGTACATATTATTTTTTGATTCTAAATTCCCCCACAGTTTTTTTTCTTTCCTAATGGTCACACAACTTTTGTTACAAATTTTTCAAGAATTTATTTTCGAAATTACCCCATGGCAAGTCAGTGTTTCTCAACATTTTTTACATAATCGGTAGGCAGGGAAAACAAAACAATAAAAATATTTGAATCAGTTTATTTATGATTTATTATGAGATCACATTATCGTAAATCAGCTGCTAGTCAAGATATATCAATTATTTTTAAGTATGCATCTTCACTTATTATTAAACCATATCAATTATTATCATGGACTATCTTATCTTAATCAGCCTTGAGATTGACATTTTGAAAATACAAAAGGCTTATAATAAATTTATGTGATTGTACGTCATAAACAGTTAAGAAAACATGAAATAAAACTGGTACCTATAGCAAAAGGTAAAAAAACGACTTATCATTAAACATCTGCTCACATTAATACTTATAACTACAAACAAGGACTAAGAAATATTCTTAAACATATGCAAAAAAAAACCTAGAAAATTGAAAATACCAAATCATAGAAAGACATACTTCGAAATTGTTCATAATTAAGTAGTTTAAATTAATAAGCAATTCTATGATTTTTTTAAGTAATCAGAACCTTTTTTTTTAATACTAACTCGAATTGGTACCTAATTTTAAATTATTTTGAAAAAGGAAGTACTTTAACTTAGTACGAGATTACATCAGTTGTCATAAACTAGCTGCTAATCAAGTAGGTAATAATTACCTAGTTATTTTTAAGTTTGCACCTTAACATTAGATCTACGTACTATCTATCGTAATCAGTCTTGCGATTGTCATTTTGAAAATACAAAAGACAAATAATAAATTTTTGAAATTGTACATAACAAACAGACATTACATGATATAAAACTGGCACCTAAAGCAAAAGGTAATAAAAAAACGACTTTACATTAAACATCAGTTCACATCAATACCTTTAACTACCAAAAAGGACAAAGAAAATATTCTTAAACAATTACAACTTAGAAAATAGAAAATACCAAGTTCCCAAAAGATATACATCTGGGTTCATATATCTGGGTTTAGGAAATGAAGCGTTAATATACCTAAAATGGTCTGATGCGTTACCTATTCAGTTTATTATTCATAAAGTTATTCATTAAACGTAGTAGGTAACACATCGGACCATTTTAGGTAAGTATATTAACACTTCATTTCCTAAACACAGAATATGAAAACGTAACGTAACTCTGTGCTTAAAATTGGTTACAAGGGTTTTTGTTCCTACGTTCTCCTATGCTACTACAGACTTTAAAAAAAAACTATTTAACATAAATAACTTAAAAATATATGTTGTCGCTCTCATTAACCAAGCTACAAATTTTATCATTCATTCTTTGCAAATTTATTTTCTTCACTATAGATATATTTGTAATATCATCATAATCTAATTTTTTAGTTTCTCTGAAACAAAGTTTGGGTGCTTTCATAGTTTTTAAATAAGCGATACAATACAATCTGTTTCCGTCTTTTTCTTTCATTCCTTTTATAAATCCAATATATAAAAGGAATGAAAGAATATTTCTATGTCTTTCTAACGTAATATCTGACTAACACGGAATCATTTATGAAGTAATTTTCTTATGGTGTTTCAATTTCTGTGGCATTTGTTAAATTTTTGTTAATATTACCTATAACTACTACACTAGAGTCATCATCAGTCTTATTAGTTTCTTTTGAGCCTTGGTTATTTTCTTTTGCATTACTCTTTTTACCCACACATTTATTTTTAGTTTTGGTATGAGAATTTCCATTTTCGCATTCTTTAACTTCATTTGAAATTTCTTTATTCTCATATTTTTTCCAAAGAGTTTAAATTCTCCATCTCAAAATTTAAATCCTCTGGCCAATTTTGTGTGTTTCATGGAGTGTTTCATCGTTATAATATTGATCAATGTCTATGTAGTCACTGTAGAGGCTTATCAAATCAGAAATATCAGACGAAGATTCATTCGAATCTATTTCCTTTTTATGTTTTTTCTTACCCTGTTTTTTCTGTTTAGTCACTTTTTCTATACCTGAAGGTCCCGCATCTGCGAAATCTATATCTTTTATTGACTTCCTTTTTTTCGGCTTAGCTTTTTTTGACGCTGTTTCGTTACTTTGCTTTTCCAAATCTTCTAATTGTTTAGAAGTTATTATTTCAGCTCCTTTAGCGACACGTGTTTTCTTTGTTTGATAATTAATATATTTCTTATCCTGTTTTATTTTGTCGAGCAGTAATTCTTCAAAATTGACCTTTACATTGAATAAAATTTTAATTATTGGCTCAGGCTGTATATTTTGCTTGCATTTCAGACAATCTGGTAAACTGGAAATATTATTTGCCAAAAAAGACTGCGTCTGATTATCTTTTTCTTGAAAGGTCTGATAAGAAGGTGACATTTTGAGTATTCGTGTGTGTAACTACTCGTTCCACTTGTTCTTCTAAGTCAGGTGCAAACTGTAAAATTTTATTAAAAACGTCGATACATAAATTTTGCAGGCGTTCCGGATTTTTGAGAGCATTTGTGCGTAGCTTTTCTTTAAATCGTTTGTAGGCAGCTGGTTCAAATATATCCTGTGGTAATACATCAGGGTTGAACGGATAGATTCCAGTTTTTTTTGAAGCCGCTTTTTATTATCTCGGCATTTGTTTCTTACCACGTGTCCGCAAACGTCTGAGAAAAAACATTTTTAGGCATTTTAAGCCCGACGTTATGGCACTGCCATATAACTAATTTAGCATCCCACTTACACTTAAATGATCTAAAGACCGCTACATCCAATGGTTGTAATAAGTGGGAGGTGTAAGGTGGTAATTTTAAGATTGTGATTCCATGTCAGATAGCCAGTTGTACGACATCTACAGTCACATGAGATGAATGGCCATCGTAAATAATCAATACGGGGCGTTCTTCACCGAGAGCCTGAAATAATGCTTTTTTCTACCTTCCATACAACCTTTGCTGCTTGCTGCGTAGGTCAACTCAAATTAATAATCTTTTTTATCAGCCGTCCACTGTTTCCATATATATTGCCTCTTAAATACTATTGAGGGTGCTATTTTTTGGCCAGTGGCATTTGCGGCCGCTAAAACAGTAATATTTTCTTTGCCACTGCCAAATGTTGCTCTTGAACAAGGCTTGTTAACCGCACCTACTACTTTCGTCTTTGAAGGATCTAGACACAGAGAGGTCTCGTCCAAGTTCCAAATTAAATCGGGACGGTCAAACAAATTGAGATCGGCTAAAGTATTTCCTAGTAGCTGAAAATACTCATGAATAATAAATGGGTCTGTCATTTTTTTTCGAGTATGTTCAAGAGGTTGAGGTTTTTTAGTTGACAATCGGTGTCTTTTTTTTAAAATTAAGAAACCAATCTGGGCCAGGTCTGTTGTTATGAGTTTTCAGTTTATTTTTCGCAACATAGTCAGTAACTACATCAAGCATTTCGTTTCTAGACAGACCAAACCCCCATTTCTCCATAATTCGAAGGCCATTTGCCACTTCTTCTTTTTTGTTGAAAAGGGATAGCTTGTGGTCTACCAATATTTTGGATGTGATTTAGTTTCACTTTATCAAAAAGAGTCGTTGTGGGAATGCTATATTTTTTTGCAGCACCATAAATTGAAGATATCCCCCCGGTTGACTTCTTCCACTGCTTTTTCAACATCTTCTTGGGAATATTTTTGCACTTTCTTTTTTTATATATTTTCGAGGCATCACTCTGAAAAATTAAATTAAATACTTAGTACGTAAATGATACTTCACACTTGAATTTCAGTAGGTAGGTCATATTCCACAGACATAATTTCAAAATCTTTGCATTATCTGTTTAATATGATTAACTGATATCAAAATACTAATTTAAAAAATAAAATTGACTTCAAAAGAGTAGTTTTATTACTTTACCACAAATTGTGTACCTACTTAGTAGAAAAACCTTAATTCAAAATTTTTAGCTATGTATATTTTTTTTGCTAAAATAGTATTGTGATATGTTTAATATAATTTTTTTACTTTTGTAAAGTTTTAGCAAAAATTTATTAAATGCTAAATTGTTAAAGCAGTTTGTTGACAAGTAGTTTGGCACATTAACTACGTCACTATCCCGGTCACTTAACTAGCCAACTTTCGATTACATGTATAAGAAAATATCTTGAATTTACTTACCAGTTTCTGCATCTAATGAAACTTTAGTAGGTAGGTATTAACTCTTGCAAACAAACAAAATAAAAAATTATTTTCATTTAACTGTTAATTTTTAATTTCACAAAATTATTGCATAGGTACCTAACATCAGCTTTCATAATATGTAAATAAACTCTTACAAAAAAAGTACAAAAATTGTTTAATTGTGATTCTATTACATTTTTATTATAGCGCAATAAAGTACTTATAAAAAATATTAGTTTGAGAACCACTGGTCAAAAGCATAATCTTCCGAAATTTACCTATGGGGCAATTTTGTAAGTATTTTTAAAACTGTAGCTATAATTATAAAGATAATCTAAAAATGCGTCAAAAACGTCAATCCATTGATAAAAAAGACAATCAATCGTTTAACTTACCAAATCACTTAATAAAATGATGTGGGGTAATTTCGAAACTCCACAAAATCCACGAAAACGCACTTTTTTTATAAAATATCACACACAACACACGTACCTGCTGAGAGCGAACAGAGCGAACTGAAACCCGGGAATAGATCAACATGGCGTCTAGGTCAGTGTTGCCAGGAAACAATATAACTGTCTGTTTTGTAGTAATGTTTGATTTTTGAAATTACCCCAGATTCGAGGTTACCCCAAACCCCTATATATATATATATATATATATATATATATATATATATATATATATATATATGCTTACTAGGTAGCTCCGCCCTTTCATGATGCTTACATACTATACATTGGATGTTTCGAGCTTCCTTAAATCCAGAATTTAAATTTACAAAAGAAAACTATTGTTATTTATCATAATTTTTAGAATAGGGAACTAGAGCTGAAAACATTTTAAATTAAGTTTTATAATATTTAAGAACAGAGGTAATATGGAAGAGATAATATAACAGAGATATAATTACAACTGTCGCATTGACCAACGGTGACAGGCGTGAGTGTTTGTTTTTTTAAATACCTATATAAAACCGACCAAGTGCAAGTCGGGCCGCGCTCTATTAGGGTCCATACATATTATGACCAATTAATAACATCGTGTCTGAGTCTTTTGTTTGTAAGTTAAAAAAAATTATTTGAACACAGTATATATAAATACACACACGGACAAATTTAGAAGATCGCGAAATAATGTGCGTACAAAACATAATATCATGGATATTTGTGACAACTCCACTTTGCTTATTGTTAGTTAATTTTAAATTGCAAATGTCGAAAAATCAAACTATCCGTTATCGTCACAGCCCATCAAGTCCACAGCTGGACATAGTACTCCCCCATAAATTGCAAAACGACATATTTAATTGGTCATAATTAATTGGTGGTACACCGAGTTGTTAAGAGGTATCGGCAGAACAAACAGTATACGAGATTTACAGAACAGGGATGTACTTAAACGGAAAATTGTGGCCAGAGATGTTCGGTTCATCGTTACCAGCATCGCCCGAGCAAACGTCGGCCGATGACGGATTAGGTCAGATTAGGTGTATGCGAAGCGTAACACTCCCTATAGTTCGGAATATTCTACAAAAGAGTACCTCGTAATCCGACAAGTTACAGATCCAATGATAATATTCTTATATATTATATATCTGTACACCAAGGTACAAATCATACTTCATTATGTTAAATTCTAACTAAGCGATAAGAATCAAATCAATACCCAACGCGTCGAGCACAACAGTGGTGGTGGCGTACAAGCTATAACTTGTTCAATTATGCATTAGCGAAGATTGTCAAAAAAAAATCAATAATAAATAATAGACCATGTCGGATTACCGGGTGTCCACTGTACACATATGCAACTCTATAAAGAAAAATTTAAATAAACAAATAATAAATGAAAAATGTACAGGTTCGATTATAATATACCGATTATTCGCATTAGCATGAATTTGAATCATCCAAACCCTTCGCTAAGGTACAATACCGACATACCTATCACTGAAACAACGTCGAGCAACAAAGTTGATTCTGGTTAAGCTTTTTATATTTTGCTATGTTTGAAAGATTCGAATTTAAATTAGTGATGAAGAAAAGTAGAAATTGTAATGAAATATAGATAGATAACTGCATAATTTAATTGGATTTACGTAAAAGGTTATTTTAAATCGTGTGACTACGCTTGTACAAAGTTATTGCGAAATGATTAGTATTAAAGGTCAAAAGGTATTTCTTAGATTTCGTTGAGAACAAAACAGTTGAATTTATGTTTGTATAAAATATCACATTCACGTTAAGCATTCTTGAAACTTGCCAAATTCAATATCCGAGAGCATAACAATTTTTTTTTTAAATTAATTGAATAACGTTATATAGTCCTAACTTGGCATCTGTTCCGATCATCGTTAAACCCT
The DNA here is from genome assembly GCA_907164705.1 of Parnassius apollo. NCBI lineage: Eukaryota > Metazoa > Arthropoda > Insecta > Lepidoptera > Papilionidae > Parnassius > Parnassius apollo. The sequence goes on along the minus strand of CAJQZP010001441.1, from coordinate 4,705,613 downwards.
AACTAAGGGTGACCACCTTCACACATTTATGTTTATGGTGAGATCTCCTTTTTTATTACGAATTATGGTGGTATTTTAAGAGTAAAAACAATCACAGGATACTGTTAAGCATGTTCGTTGGTTGTGTTTGTGGTATTTACTTTATATTAGAACCGAGAGGTCAATCGACGGATTCAACTCGACTGGGCAGCGTTCGGGAAATTACGACACATCTTCTCGTCAGGTATACCTCAAAACCTGAAAACTAAGTTGTACAACCAGTACGTGTTGCCAGTGATGACCTACGGAACCGAGACGTGATCCTTCACTGCTGGCCGTATGAGGACGCTCAAAGTCGCTCAGCGAGCTATGGAGAGGGCTATGCTCGGAGTTTCTCTGCGTGATAAACTTAGAAATGAGGATATCCGCAGTAGAACCAGAGTGACCGACGTAGCCCAACGGATAAGTAAGCTGAAGTGGCAATGTGCCAGCCATATAGCTCGAAGAACCGACAACCGTTGGGAAAAAAGGTTCTCGAGTAGCAGCCTCGTATCGGTAGGCGAAGTGTAGGGCGATGGGCGACCCCCCACTAGATGGAGTGACGACGTGGTAAAACATGCAGGAAGTCGATGGACGCAGGTGGCTCAGGACCGTGCTTTGTGGCATACCTTGGGGGAGGCCTATGTTCAGCAGTGGACTTGTGAAGGGCTGTAATTATGATGATGATGATGATGAAGGATAACTAAAAAAAAACATAAACACTCACGCCTGTCACCCAGAGGTGTAGGTAGAGACTATAGACTTCCATTTGGCACGATCCTGACACACTTCTATCGCCTCCTTCACATCCATATACCTACGCATACATGCTCGTCGGTTAAGAGTACTCCTAATTTGGCCCGTTTTTAATAAATCGCCAATTTGGTCGATAAATTTTCGCCTGGGACGTTCCTTTTCGACTCTGCCATTCACTTCCGCAACATAAATTTTCTTTGTCATTCTTTCCTCATTCATTCTTTCCACATGACCAAACCACCGAAGAATTCCTTTCTTAATTTTGGTCACAACATCATCTTGCAAACCACGCTCTTGAAAAGAATTGAGAAGAGTGAAGGATAACTGTGAGCATATAATTTATAAATAAAATATATATACCCATAGCTCGAAAGGGAAATCTCCTTGACAACAGCCTCTTAAGTAAACCGTTCTCTAGAAATCGAATTTGTTAAATGATTATTGTAAGGAAAAAGACATAATTACCTACTAATGACTTATTAATTGGAAATTATATTTGAGTTACATTGTATTCGAACGATCCTTTTATTAAATCAGGTAATATTAAATTTGTAAAACTAAATAAAAAACAAGCGTACTAAATTAAATCTAAACACTCTTATTCTATAGAAGTTTAATAATTAAGTTTTAAGTTAACGCTGAAATTTAATTTATAGAGCATTGTCCGTGTTATTTTAATACTAAATGAATTATATTGAAGTAACCTACGAAGAAACCACAAAAACAAACCCAAATTTCTTCAACAACATTTAACAATAGGAAGTGATTAAATATATGACAGGACTGATGCTACAATAGGTGACACTCATATCACCGACCGTTAAAACCGAGTTTCCGTCCCGGTGCGGCCAGTTTCACTAGAAGAAAGAAGAAGACTAGCCTATCTATGCAGGACAGGATTATAGTTTCCAAGAGCATGCGCAAGCTCATTCTCATAGGCGGATAGAACAGTAATCCGACATGACCGGAAGAGATCAGTCGCAGGACCTACGGCTTTACGCGCTATGTGATTCTGGGCTGCTATTGAGAACTTTTTGACAGAAAATCCTAATAACCATACTTAGCTCGGCCCCGAATTCCAACCCAGGACCTCTGCGTGTACGACTACTGGACCTACGGGGTAGTCAAACCAATTGAGGTACATTTTTAGCCAGTCAAAATGAAACTTTTCATATTTTTGTATCTCACATTTTCATATTCCATTATCTTTTTTTTTTTTCATATTTCATTCATAGCGATTTCTGCATTCATATGTCAATTATTTAGCGGAGACGAATTCATGGGCAGACGTTGATCACACGATCACATTGAGTTATACATACCTACATATCACGTATGCTGTATGTCGATTTTTCGATACGGATTTAAATCTAGAAAAACTAATTCAAAATACTATAATTCTAAAGTAAGTAGGTATATCATGTTCATTATAAAAATTTTATTTCTGTAAGAAGTTTTTGGAGATATCTATTGTACAAAAAAAATATGCACAATATTATTGAATAATACTAATAATAAGTGTTAGTAATGGACAGTTTCTTTCTTTTTACAAAAAATTTTGAAACCTTTTTTAAAAACATGTAAAATGGGAAGGAAAATATCGTAAGGACGACTAATACATTTGTAAAATTAACGTTTAATAAAATATTCAACAATAAAGTATTACTTATTACATTCTAATTCTTAGTAGGTAACACGTAGTAGGTACCTATTATTTATTTGAGTTACTACACCTATATTATATATGGGATTCAAAGTATGATATTACAAATTTAAGGTATTTCTAATTAGTTTGGAATTAATCTACCTATATGACGATATTATTATTCTTGTGTCCCAACAAAGAATTTGCTATTAGTTATACAGTTGTAGTAATGATGGCTAGATGGCGACACCTTTGCGTTAAGTCTCTGTCATAAGAAAGAGACAGATAATATTTGATAAAATGTGGGAGAGGGATAGCTAGAAGTTATTATTACGCCTACATTGCGGACAGCCGTCGCACGCGCACAAAAAAGCCATTCGATGAGAGCGCAGGCGCTGCGATATAATCGCCCACAACTTCACTTCGGTCAACTTCGTCATTTAGTGGTGACTGAAACGTTGATGTGTGTGGTAGTGAAGTTAACTTTTCTAACATAGATATCTCACATAAATAACAATAATCTGTTACTAAAGTACAATCACCCATTAAACGTGTTAAACGAAACATTTAACGTGTCTAAAGTTATAACTAATAATCAGAATGTGTGATAATAACAGTCCTTCGACGCAAAGTATAGCGGACTACTTAGCTCAGTTGCTCAAAGATAGGAAGCAACTGGCCGCGTTCCCGAATGTTTTTATGCACATGGAACGACTTCTGGATGAAGGTAGGTCATAATCATATTTAACTGCATTAAAAACATGATCACGTGTAAGCGGCAGCCGAGTCAACTGTAGATTCTTGTCACTGGGACGATCGTAAATTGGTGCGTCGACAAATGCTACAACGCACACGATATTTAGTTTATTTTTGTCTTCGCCCCGCCGAGTTATGGTCCAGCGGTGTTTGTAATGCGATCCATCGTTTTGAAAAGCGAAATAAAGCAGAATGACTCTCCTTCCATGATTTGCGGTCATTTGTTAAAACAGTCGTCGACGCAAGAGATCGGTAAAATGAATGGTGTAAGCGTGTATGTAAACGGGTACAGAGTTCTCTTTAGAGTAGATATCGACCAGCTGTCAAAGATTTATGCTTGTCTGAAAATTATGGCTACACGTATTGTGATTTGTGATTGTTCTGTGGAATGAGGGCGCGTAAAGAGTAAGACCGCAAGTCCTGAACCTGTTCCTAGGGCCGTGATACATTCCGCGCGGGTTGCTGGAATGTCGCCACTTCGTGTAGGTACCGTAGTCATCGACCGTTTTCAGTCATACGAGATTTGTACGCAGCTCGACACAACCTTGTTTAATGACCGGTTGCAACCAGGCCGCGGGTAATGTGTACCTACTCCTTATCGTCGCTACTGAATGCTTACCAACCAGGCTGGCTTGACACTGTTCACGTAGTAAGCAGTAAATTATTATATATTAAAGTTACAGTGATTATAATTACTTATTAGAAAGAAAGTAAATGGAAAACGGATAGTTAAACATGGGTTTGATATATAAAGGTATATTCACTATGACAAATAAAGCTAATATTGCTTTATTTATTAATAACCGAATTATGTTATATTGAAAACGTCATAAATATATGATAGGACGGCAACATGATTGTCAAATGCTTCATATTTTTAATAAACATATAAAATAAAAAAAACTACTGTGGTAGGTAAAATGATATTTAAAATTTGAACATGTCAATTTTGAAATTTTAAAAGTTGTTAGGTTTGCCAAATCGGAAGACCAAAATATCGGGACAAATTTTTAAATTTCGGGACTCTATCGCGTTGTCGGGAGGTATAAATATTAAAAATAAAAAGTTTACTATTTTAATTAAGAAGCTACACAAAGTACTTTAAAAAAATAATTTAGGTATACTTAGTTTTTTGATTGGATCCACATGTATTTGGATTATATATAGGATATTCAGAAAATATTTACACCTACTCAGTTTTTATTAAATCAAAGGCCATACGTTAACTTTCCGGAGAGTTGTTTGGCTGGAGATTTTGAGTTTTGTCGATTTGAGATCATTTCAAAATGTCGGGAGAATCCAGACAAATCCCGACCATTTGGCAACTCTAGTCTATCTTATTTCCTGCTATAATTGTGAACAGTTGTGGCTGGTATTAGCTTGGGTAAATAAAAGATAAGGAAGTTAATATTATTTCCTCTAATGTTTATTGACATAATAATTTCAAGTTTTGTTGCAGTCTACCTCACTCAATACGACAATAAAGCGTGATGAATTTTGCTTCTATATAAATTTTATATTGCATAATATTGGTATTTGTTGTTATAACAGACTTTTGTTTCAAAACGCTAAATATAAATTATTTACGAGATATACTATAATCATTATCTACTAACCCACATACATCAAAGTATAGTATATTTAAAAAATACCCGTATTTTATTCGTAATAAAGTAAGCAATCTGTGACCAAGATTTTGTCAATTAATAGTAGTCTAGAATCTAGATTCTTAAGTAAAATGGTAATTATTAATAAAGTAAAAATAATAAATTGTTTTAGTTTGCAGTTTTACGTTTGAAATTGTGTAGGTAACCACCATAATACAGAGTTCTGCCCAAGGGGTTTCAAATATACGAGTTTATCTATTTACAATGCATATCACGTCTCACCGAAGCGAGGTTAGGCTGACACCTCTACATGTCATAATACAGCAGCGATTTACTGTCAGTTTTGCCGAAGCGATTAGAGATTTTTAACTCCGTTAAGAGTCCGCATATTGATGTATTTTATAGTATATTATGTAAACTATTAAATACACTGTCATGTTTTTTCTCATAAATAAAATAAATTACGAACAATTTTTTTCGGTATTTTACATGTATCATGTTTCTTTGACACTGAAAATATTTTTGTGTTTAATGTATCAAAAAAAGTTTTCAATTATTTTGAAAACAACTTTAATAGAATAAACAAAACAATAAAATTGGCCTTAAATATTATTTCCTCTTGCAAAGTATGAACGAATATTTATAAAGCGTCATCTCTACTCCGACAAACAACGTAGAAGTCAAAATAATGGTCCCGAATATATTGCTTATAGAAAAAAATAAACTCTGAATACTAATTCGAAGAAAAGACGGAATTCATATTCGAACAGACGTTTCTGAAAAAGCAATTACAATTTTTTTTTTGCAAAACTAACAAAATTACACTAGAAATCGCGGGAGAAACTTTTCCAAATCGGGAGATTTCATGTCCACTGATGGGGGAGATCCATGACCAGCCGTAGACTTTCACAAGCCCCATGAAGAAGGGGTAGATTTATACGAAAAATGTTTTGCATATTCTAATAATGACATAAACGCCAGTACCTACTCAAAATAATAATAAAACTGCAGTTGCAAGTGGCAAGCATGGCAATCCCATTAAATAATCTATGGGATGGTCTATTTTCAGCAGTGGATTTTTGGTTGGCTTTAGTGATGACGATGGTGTCCTCTTCAAATATAATCCGGGGAAAAGAGGACGGATAAAGAGTCTATATACCCTTACTGCAAAAAAATAAATACAAAGCACAATTTGGTTGTAGTAAGTACATGTCCTCGTAACTGCGCTGTTCGCATATTGTTCAATATTTACTTGAATTTAAATTAGTCGTCTTACGAAACATGCCACCAGTACACGAATCTGCTTTGATTGGTTTCGTTCCACTACAATTGGATCCACGGAAATCGTAATAATAAGACGACTTCTGTGATTGGATCCAAATAGTGACGCCGCTTTTTTTGTGTATTTTGATATTTTAATTTTAACTGAATCTTTTAATCATAGTCATCAGCATCACGATAAGTCACTGCTTAGGATGGGCTACCCATAAATTGCCTTGCAAGCCACCCGCATCCATCGGACTCCCTGCATGTTTCTTAAAATTGTTATTTAATTTTGTGGGGGGTCACTGCGTTTGCAACTACAATGGTCTTTCATAATTTTAACCGTTTATTACGTTTAGGTGTTCTATGGAATATGGAAAGATGCATACGTTAAAATACTTGATACTATAAAAATCAAGATATAGGAGATCTATGACAGATTAATTGTAGGCTAGTGGAGATATAGAAGGTATTTCCGTTTAAACTACCTACGAAACTAATAAATTCAAACTGTCTATATCTTGATTTTAAAATGAGAAAAAAAAATCTTTATATAGAAATAGAAAAAACATCCTTATAGTATATTCATGTGATTAAATTGCACGTTTGTTATATTAAAAATACATGCCACTTGTAATATTGATGTTGCGTCAATAAAAATGACTACTTGTTAGTTTAACGTTTGCTGTTTAAACAAGAGCTCTCGTTAAAATAATTTCGATATGTTAACTTCGACAACTGAGTCATACTGCTTAGAATTGGGGTATTGGGAAATGTCCAGATGCTGCTCGATTTTCTAATCACGTTGACGCTTTGTGATTAGCTCCGCCGTCGTCTGCTATAAAAATTACGAGCGTTGTGCTGGATAGTTTTATGGTTTATTTGACACGTTGCCGGTTCAGTGCGAACGAAGACTTGACGAAAATATCGATGGCAGGCTTACAGACAACCGTGGCGTATTAAGTTACGGGAAAATAAAAAATTGATGCTTATTTTATTGAATTATTAAAAGTGTGGTTTGCAAGATGATGTTGTGACCAGGATTAAGAAAGGAATGCTTCGGTGGTTTGGTCATGTGGAAAGAATGAATGAGGAAAGAATGACAAAGAAAATTTATGTTGCAGAAGTGAATGGCAGAGTCGGAAAGGGACGTCCTAGGTGAAAATTTATCGACCGAATTGGCGATTTATTAAAAACGGGCCAAATTAGGAGCACCCTTAACCGACGAGCATGTATGCGTAGGATGTGAAGGAGGCGAGAGAGGTGTGTCAGGATCGTGCCAAATGGAAGTCTGTAGTCTCTGCCTACCTCTCTGGGTGACAGGCGTGAGTGTTTATGTTATGTTATGATGCTTATTATTCAAATGTAGAATATTTACTATGACAACTTCTATATTTAAAATTAAATTTTTAACAAACATTAGAATAATTTTTATAATCTTATGTACTCGGTGCTATAGCGTCACAAACTGGAATGTCTACATTCCTTATTTTCCTGCACTTACGGGTAGAATTATTTCTCTGAATTTTCATGGAACCTTCTAAAGATACTTCCAACTGAGCCTCATTATACGTGTGCTCCGATTAGTTCAAGAGGGTAGTCGAATGACGAATATGATCATTTACTTTCGCTGTTCGTATGATGCTATTACAAACTTGTACATAGCGTTAACATTTTATTAATTACAAATGACGTTAAACTGATTTTACTAATAAAATAAATATCTGTTTTTCGTCCCAAAATCACCTACTAATTTGCTGAAATCATTTAAGTTGAAAATTAAAGTTATAAACGAACAACAATTTTTCGATTTATATTAAACGCCGCAAACATAAGTCTTTATCTTCATACAAAGCGAAACTTATATATATAAGACATTTATTTCATCAGAGTGAAATTATCACAAATTATACAAAGCAATTTGTTTTAAAATATTCTACTACAGTATATTATATTATTGCAATTTCATCTCGCAATGTTTACAATCATTGAAATCAATTGTTTGCATTCCGAAAACGGTTAATAATAATCATGACTAGATAACAATGTGTTACTGCAAAGTAAACATACACAAGTCGTCAATCAAAACATGAGTGTATTGATAAAATATGACATGAATCGGCCAATATAAGATAAAGGTATATTAAAAACTAATTCGTTTAGATATTAAATTAGACACAATACATTTCAGCGATACTTGGAACTTTAAAATATGAGATTCGTGATAACTTTTATCTTTTACGTTACACAAAGTGATCTTGCAGATTAAACGTTGATAAGAGATAAGAGGTTTAATAGCCTCTGAACACACTTTCTTCATCGCCACATTTCATTACATGAAAACGAAACAGTATCATTCCCACTCTTGTTTCGAAAAAAAAAATCACAAATTTTCAGTCTAAATTTCTACTTTTATTTCGAAATATGACCTACTGAGTGCATAGGTATCAGTCTGGGTTTCGCCCTGGTCATAGTAACACAATTGCTTTAATTAACGTCACATATGGTATTTGATAAGGTGTGGAAGAAAAATAAGTAATAGTACTGGTACTTGTTGATCAAGATGATGATGACATTGAGAGGGAACGGAGGGCGCTGCCAGTAAGAGCGAACATGATAGATAGCAGGTTTGCACCCTATTCAAGCGAAGTTTAAATAGTCCTATTTAAAGCATTCTGCACGTCATTTTACACGTGCAGCCTGTGGGCTAGATATACTCAAAAGACTTACAACGAAGTCCGAGTACAATAGAACAACGCGTTTAGGGTGCTGCTGGGACTGCCTCTCTTCTGTAGTGCTTCAGGGATGTTCGCGGAAGCGCGAGTGGACTGCTTTTACGCGACTATGCGCAAGAGGTGCGTGTCTGGTGCGCAGGGTGCGAGGTAGCAACAATAGTATCCTGTAAGTGATTGCAGCAGACTGGACTGCCTATACGTGTCCATTGTAGTGCCATATCGGGTGGAATGGTGAGAAAATGGCAATATTTTATATATATATTTTTAATTTATATATATATATATATATATATATATATATATATTTACTTCACAAATATTATTATGCTTACTAATCTAGTTATACTTAAATAAATGAAAATAACATACTTTTCATACTGTTTCATCTAAATTTTGGTCCTACTGCATTGGAATAGTTTGCATCTTATCTTCGCTGTCCACAGCAGTCAGTCTGTATGTGGCAAATGACCTCAGCTTGGGCTGATGTGGAAACTGGTGAGCCACGAGGCGGTATTCTCATTCCTATAAATTTTTCAATTTTTATTTCAATCCTTTATAGCTGATAAGTTTTCGTTTTATTCAAAAATTAAACGAAAACTTATCAGCTATAAAGGATTGGTCCACTTGTGGAGTTTTGGTCAATCCTTTGAAATGCCAAGCTATACTGGTGGATAGCTCAAGGATGCTAGCTATCTCCAGACTTTCCTCCAATTTATGACAGTGGTATTATAATTGCTTTTAGTAATACCTAAAAATCTTGGCCTACACATCGACAGCACGCCTAATTGGTCAGACACTCAAGTTTCAGAAGAGTCGAAAAGTCGTTGCTTCGTTATGTTCTCTGTATCGTCTAAAATATTTTATTCCCACAAAGTCTAAGGTCATGCCTTTCCTATCACTCATATTACCCATAATTGATTATGCGTATATGTCACTCGGATCTATCCCAAGATTTTCTGAACAAGCTGGAACGCCTTCTCAATTACTTTATAAGATTAAAATTTGGAATTTAATATGGTCATACTTACGACCATATTTCGCAATATAAATCTAAGTTGAATTGACTTACAATCCGGCAGGCGCATTTTTTTTAAATAATAGTAAGGTGACAAACGAGCACACGGTCCACCTGTTGGTAGGTAGTTACTGTGGCTCATAGATATGTACATCTATCCTCGATTACGAATCAAAATGCAAATGCATTGTTACCCGTGAGGACTAGGATGGAATGCCTCCTTTCCAGTAAAAAGGGACTCCGGTTCTCTATACTCACCATACGAAATACAGCAGCGTTGAGCTGCTATTTTACGCCTGTAATTGCAGAATATGCTGGTAAATTCTAGAATATTTTAACAGTAAGTTTCACTATCCCTCCTCATCTCATGATAGGGTTCTACGTTATTTTTTTTTTTTTTTTTTTATAGAAGAGGGGGCAAACGAGCATGTGGCTCACCTGATGTTAAGTGACTACCGCCGCCCATGATCAACTGCAACACCAGGGGAATTGCAGACGCGTTGCCGGCCCTTTAGAAAGGAGTAAGCTCTTTTCTTGAAGGTCCCCAGGTCGTATCGGTCCGGAAAAATCGCTGGTGGTAAATTATTCCACAGAGAGGTTGTACGCGGAAGAAAACTCCTTTTGAAACGTACAGTGGTGGACCGCCAAGCATCCAGATGGTGTGGATGGTATCGGGACGTTTGCCGCGTAGTGCGTTCACGAAATTTGGCGGCTGGGATTAATCCGAACAATTCCTCAGAGCACTCTCCATGGTATATGCGAAAGAAAATGCAAAGGGATGCAACATCTCTTCGCAGTGCCAGAGAATCGAGCCGATCGGAAAGCACTCGGTCGTCGACGATTCGAGCCGCTCTGCGCTGGATGTGGTCAAGTGGAAGGAGCTGGTACTGGGGAGCCCCAGCCCAGAGATGGGAACAGTATTCCATGTGCGGCCGAACCTGCGCCTTGTAAAGTTGCAGGCGGTGTGCCGGCATGAAATACTGTCCCGCTCTGCTGAGCACGCCAAGCTTTTTAGAGGCCAATTTGGCCTTCCCTTCCAAGTGACCACGAAACTGCACGTCACTCGATATGTCGACGCCGAGGATTCCGATACTGGCTGAGGCAACAAGGGGAGTGCCTTGAAACTGAGGGGATACGACAAAGGGGTTCTTTTTAGCGGTTAACGCGCAAACTTGTGTCTTCTGGGGGTTAAACTGGACTAGATTTAGTCGCCCCCAATCCGAGACTCTGTCCAGCAGAGACTCGACTTCAGACACAAGTTTGTCCCGGCACTCGGAGACGTTTTCCCGAGAAATATTGGCTCGGCCGGTGTAAAGAGCATCACCAGTGCTGTCATCTGCATAGCAATGAATGTTACGGGTCTGCAACATATCATTGATATGCAGAAGAAACAGCGTTGGCGATAGCACGCAGCCCTGTGGAACACCAGCATTAATAGGCTTGCAATCGGAGCTTGCACCGTCTACAACGACCTTGATGCTCCGATCTGCAAGAAAACTGGTGATCCAATCGCACAATTTCTCGGGAAGCCCATAGGAAGGGAGCTTCGAAAGAAGCGCTTTGTGCCAAACCCGATCGAAGGCCTTCGCAATGTCCAAACTAACGGCCAATGCCTCCCCCTTGGACTCTACTGCCTCCGCCCATCTGTGAGTTAGGTAGACCAGAAGATCACCAGCTGACCTACCACGGCGAAAACCGTATTGGCGGTCACTAATCAGCTGGTGATCCTCAAGGTACCTCATGAGCTGGCAGTTTACAATGGACTCCATTGTTTTGGAGAACAAGGAGGTGATGGCGATAGGCCGGTAGTTGGACGGGTCTGAGAGGTCGCCTTTTTTAGGGATCGGGTGGACGAAAGCCGTCTTCCATGATTTTGGGACTACGCCTAGGGAGTAGGAGTACCGGAAAAAACGCGTTAAAACCGGTGCCAACTCTGGAGCACACGTCCTCAGCACAATTGGGGGGATTCCGTCAGGCCCACTCGACTTGTGGATGTCCAGGGAGAGGAGTGCTTTGCGAACCGAGCGCTGAGTGAACTGCACTTCCGGCATGGAGCACTCACACCGCGGGATGGTCGGCGGCGTACTCCCCCCGTCATCGAGAGTCAAGTTAGACGCAAAGAAAGAGCCTAGAAGATCGGCTTTCTCCTTTGCGGTGTGGGCCAGTGAGTCGTCCTCCCTGTGCAGAGATGGAAGAGATGGCTGACAGAAATTCCCCTGGACAGCCTTGGCGAGAGACCAGAATGTACGGGTTCCAGAAGGAAGACGAACTAGTTTCTCGCCAATTCTGCCTATGTGCTCTGACTTTGCCTTGGCAATGACTCTTTTGAAGGACCTAGAGGCGGAATTATACTTCTTTTTTAGAGCGCTGGTGTTTACATCCCTGGACGCTGATGCGTCAGCCCAGGCCTGGTAGCACTCCTGCTTATAGCATGATGCTATTTTACAGGAGCGACCAAACCATGGCTGAGATTTGCCTCCAATGGGCACCACAGAGGAAGGAATAAAAAGTTCCATACCCTGAAGTACTACATCAGCGACAGAATCCGCAACAACGTTGGGATCGTCCGGCGAGAAGCAAACCCGCCCCCAAGGGTAGGATGCAAAGAAAGACCGCATCCCATCCCAATCGGCTGACCTATAGTGCCAAACACGGCGGCAGCCTGCAGAATGCAACCGCGATTTCAGCGTGAGTGGCACCACACTCCGGACAAGACAATGGTCCGAGGAGCCTAAAGGGGCGTCGACGGAAATCTGATATCCGTCCGGGTGAGAGGTCAGCAGAAGGTCCAACAGGGAAGGTGCATGATCCTCCACATCTGGAATCCGCGTAGGCGAAGTAACCAGTTGTGTCAGACCATATGACAAGGCAAAATCATGAACAGATCTCCCCGCATGATCGGTTAAACGTGAACCGAGCCATTCGGCGTGATGGGCGTTAAAGTCGCCGAGGATCACGATCTCTGCGGAGGGGATCTGCTGTAGCAACGAATCTGCAGCCATTTGGACGTGGTCGAAGAGTCGGTCTGTTTCGGCATTACCGCTGTGGGACCTATAGAGGCACCCGTAGATGCGCGGATGGTCGTCGCTGTCTACGCGTAGCCAAAGGATGGACAGGTCCGAACCTTCAAGTCTGCCGAGGCGTCGAGAACAGATGTCCTCTCTGACGTAAACGCAAACTCCAGCCCGAGGCACAAAGGAGTGTTCCAGTTTGTACCCCGGGTAGGAGAGATACGAGACATCAGCCGGAGAGGACACCTGCGTCTCGGTCAGAAAGAGCAGAGCCGGCCTCGCCGTCTCGAGATGGTAGTGGACGGCGTTTAGGTTGGAGTGAAGTCCCCTGATATTGCAGAAATTCACGGACAGCGTGGCAGGGGTCGCCTTGGTCTTGTTGCTCCGTTTGCCCCGAGCAGTTTTAGTCTTGAGCGGAATTTTGCCCCCCCCCAGAATACGCGGGGCAGCCTGAGCACCCACGCTCAGAAGTGGAAAAACATGGTCGTGGATGCTCAGCGAGGGATTCTCCAGGGGTGCTGGTACCCTCCTGGGGTAGTCTATCATTGAATTCCGCTACCATGTTGATGGGGGGGGGGGGGGATTTGGGCCTCCGGCCACCTGCACTCACCAGACGAAACGCGGAAGCAGAGCTTCCACTTCACGCCGGTATTCTGTGAGGTCGTGGTACCACCCCGGTTTGAGCCGGCCCATACGTGCGACAGCAAAGCTGCCGCGTGGCTCTACCACTGTTAAACAACAAAATGTGTATTCCTGTTCACTTCACCGAGCTCTATGGTAACTCCTTTACAGTGCAGGCTACACGTCTTTGGAACTCCTTGCCCGATGACATCAGAAAAGCTCCTAATAAGTAAACTTTTAAAAAGTTGGTACGTAATCATCTATTTAAGGGAAACTCTTCTTACATGAATCGGCCATGTCATATATATTGCTAAACAAACGTATTTATTAACAGTTCGTTGTATGTACTAATTATATATATATATATATATATATATATATATATATATATATATATATATATATAATGTATTTATGTACATATATAGGTGATATTTATGTGGCTAAACTACATATATAATATATACTATATAAAGAAAATCACTTAAACAACCGATTATCGGTCTTAGTTTACAATATCCATGACATAAAGATTGGCGACCAAACTGTTTTTTTTTCTTTTTCTATGTTTACCTTTCTTAATACACATGTACGTAGATATATTAACCTTGAGATAAATATCGTAATTACTTCCATATATCTAAGTATTATTTTGCAATTATTGGTTTGGTGCGTGGGCTTAACCAGCCTCTGTAGTTGACGGTTCTGCAACCCTGCCGCAAAATTGAATCTTAGTAGGGTCATTATAAGGTCGTTTAGCTAGTGATTAGGCAAGTGCGCCCACGTTGATGACCAAATGAGGGTAGCCGTGGGTAGCGTGGAGGTGTAGCAGCCAAGGCTGATCCAGTCGTTCTCCAACACGTAACATGATGTGGGTTGCTAATTAAAACAATTCGAAAACAGTCGTTTTGTATTATATAAAATGCCAACCAGATTACAGTTGCCAAATTTGGCGTCTGTTTGTGCGTCATAGGCCCAAGCTTCGTTCTTTTTCGAAAATTCTTTGTTCTGTTCAATTGCATATGCCGTCGTTTTACTGCCCGTTTTGTCACAGACAACAAACATTGTCTGGCGTTTCACTATCGCACCGACCTCGATAAGCTTGTGCACCACATCTCTAAGAAACTAGTACGAACAAGCGCTAATTCTTCGTCCGTTCCCACGACACGACACTGCGGTTATAAGTATTATACTTGATCTCAAACTATGCGACACATTTAGCGAGTGATAGTTTCTATATTTGCAAAGTGAGCAATTCATATAACGTAGTGACGTTTCATTTATTATTTCTTTGACTAAACTTTTGATATGGTATATGCTTTTAATCTTATATAGATTCGTGTAACTGACAAGGAAGATAAGGATATCAAATATAAAAATGTACGTTCATACAATACTCAGTTAACAAACGTACAAACTTATGTGATCTAAGTTCTAATTCATAAATACTATGGATAAAAAACGCATTTGAATAAGTAATCAACCTTACCCAAAGTTGATATTTGTGCATAACAGTAGTTTTAAAACACTTGTTACACGCATTATAAATGTTACCGAAACCGAATGATAGCCTGTTGGTGTACTTGAAACGCATAAAGAATGCGCTCGGGAGGGATGCGTAGGTTGCACAGTAATTTGAAATGAAAATCAATAGCTTTAGAACGACGAGTGAACCAGTCCTGTGGGTGTGACGCCGAGGCCTAGCGTAGGAACTGGTAAGCGAAAACACCACTACCACTTTTACATTACAACTCGGTAACATTTCGGACGCCTACGCAGCAATGATTTATGACTTAAAGCATTATTGATTTTCTTTAATGTCATTGTTTCAATATCAGATGAAAATGGAGAGATGGACAGAAAGGTACATTTACAGCGCATTATAGCAGCATTATATAGATGACTAGCTGTTACCCGCGACTTCGTCCGCGTAAACTTTATTACGATTGGATTTCATGTTCTGAACTAAACTGCTGCACTATTTTTTGATGTAAAACTTCTTTACGCACGCTTGACTTGGGAAGTAAGCTGGCGAACGCGTGACGAAAGCGTTACGAAAAGCGTGATCGGGCGAGGCGAACGGGTTGAGTTGAGTGGGGGATATAAGCAAGAGAGAGCAGTACGCGCGCACATGTTCTTTCTCTCATAGCCAGTTATTTTTGGTAATTTTATTTCCTTTGAACAATTTTATGAATTAATATTTTGTTCAATACATTAAATATACTGCGTTTAAAGTGAATAAAATTGTAAATTCATTTTAAAGTTCATGTTTGTGAATTTTCGGGTGAATAATAACAAATTATGGAAGGAAGCCGATAATAAATTTGAATATTTGTAGAATATTTTACTGCGTTTAAGTGAATAATGTAATTTTTTTATTCATTGTGTTCGGTGATCAAATTATGGAAGGAAGCCGATAATAAATTTGAATATTGGTAGAAAATAATATACTTTAAATATACTGCGTTTAAAGTGAATAAAATTGTAAATTCATTTTAAAGTTTATGTTTTAAAGTTCAGATTTGTGAATTTTCGGGTGAATAATAACAAATTATGGAAGGAAGCCGATAATAAATTTGAATATTTTAGAATATTTTTTTAAGTGATAAAATTGGTTTCGTTTTTTTTCGGGTGAATAATAACAAATTATGGAAGGAAGCCGATAATAAATTTGAATATTTGTAGAAAATAATATATGAATGTGTATATATTATACATAATATACCTATGCATATATAAACATTGTGATACGGATGGAGCTAAAGAAGTTTTACTTCAGTCGTGTGGTCATAAGTACACTCGTTTTTTTTCTAAAAAGCCTTAGTTGCTCCTTATAATATCAGCTATCTGCCGGTGAAGTCCCGTCAAAATTGGTCCAGCCATTTCGAACATTAGCTGAACCAAACAGACAGACAAACAAAAATTTTAAAAATTACCGTAAAATACCGTATATCGTTTCATACGCATTAAGGGGAAATAAAACCTCAAACGGCTTAGCAAGATCCTCCGTTATGCCGAAAATATTGCAGCATTAATTTTGAAATAAATATATGGTAAAGTTGGAGGATTAATGTTAAGGACTATGTTAGACGAAAACACGGTTCCGTAAAATTTTCTCGATAGAAAAAAAATCCAAAGTTACCTCCAAACTGAAACAATAAACCGCTGTTATTCATAAAATACTTTAAATAAGATCATGAAACTTTGCATACTAACTGAACTAACTAATAAAGCAGTGCTTATCTTATTTACTTTTTTTTAAAATACCATTATTTTCACTGTAAAAAGAAATTACCTAAACTATCGGCGTTTTGAAGCTTGATTCCTGCCGCCCACCCGCCCAGTCAGTTTCTCTTCGGCCTTTGAAGGAGGAGGTTGTGTCGCTTACGATCGGAATACACATTACGCAACAGGACGACGTAAAATTAAAATGGGAAATAACCGTAATAAAAATAAGAAGCGACTAGGTTGGTTAACAAACAGGCATAAATATGATAAACTTAATGAAATAAGTATCTAACGACCTATCTACTTACAGTATTAGTGATTACAAACATGTCGATACATAGCATACGACGCGCGGGGAAGTGGGGGCGAAATTAGAATTTGAGCTGACTTACTATATCCCCTTAAGTAAAAAGCTGTTATTTTGACATTACAAACAAACAATTCAATTTTATTTATATTTATGAATTTACATGTAGATACCGGCTACATTAAGACTTTTATAGCATAACTAGTTTGGTTGTATAATTAATGCACTGCACAGATATTAGAAGCAGAACTATCCTTATTGCGCCGGTTTGAACCAACATACCTTGTTTTACATTAATATAGTCGTTTGTATTTATATATTTATAGTTTGAGACAAAGAAGGAATCAATTTCAAGGCTTCAAAGGGACTTAATTAAGCATCGTTTAGCATAGTTGAATATTTAGTAATAGGTCAATATTGAATGAGCTTATTATCATCTAGTACTTATATAAAAAGGACCAAGAAGGATACATTATTAGTATATTATCGATAGAAAAGATAAAGATAATACCGTGATAGAGCCACGCTGCGACGGAGGATAGTGAAATAGTAGTTTGCTTGTCTTGAATATGAATGGGTTGCCCAAACCCAAGTGTTTTTAAGCGGTGCTATATTATGGTTCTAAAACGAATTGTTCGGTCCGACCGGGGTAGAACCAAGCTCTCACAGAATGCCAGCGAAAAACGGCACCTCAATACTGCTGTGTTTTCCTATGGTTGGTGTAGAGAACCGGAGACCCTTTTTACTGGAAAGGAGGCATCCCAACTTAGTTCTCAGGGTGATATCGAATCTGCAGTTTGAATCGTAATCGAGGATAAATGTAAATAAATGTCAATGGCTACCGCACCCATTTTCCATCAGGTGGACTGTGTGCTCGTTAGTCACATTAATTCTTTAATAATATGGCGGGGTTAGATATGTTGACTTTCCACAATCTTTAACGCTAATAGAAAACTATAATAATGAATAGGAAGTCTCATCGCTGTCACTGGTGACAGTGACTTAACGCTAATTTCATTTGTTTTATAGTCTTATATTAGCCTTAGTGATTGTAGGAAGTACGTGCGTCCAGTTTAAAATCTCCACCGATAGAAATGTTATTTTCCCATCTCATGGGTCGTAATCATGCGTTATCACCGTTATGACCAAACTCTTTACAATTTAAGCGATTCACGACTAATCATGTAAATATTCTGTGTTCATGTCTATATGATTGCCGGTTTCGATGATTTTAAACCACTAAAGTAGGTAACCCTATAGAAACTGTTTTTTTAGTAATAATAAAATGATGATGATGGTGATGATTGGTATCTTTGAAATCGATCAACTCCTCCATCACGCATCACGATTAGCCCATCTGTGTCATTCCTCACTTTTATTCTTAATAAAAGTTAAATAACTTAAACTTTTAAGTCCCGTTGTTTAGGACTACTCACACAATCCGGTGAATGTCTTTTTCTTTGTTACTATTAAAACAATGCCGTGGTTGTGTTGTATGAACATGGCATCACGAAATGCTAACACGTTAAGGCTATTTGAGCTTTTAGGGGGCAAACCACGCGACGTATGTTTTGAAACATTTTATGCAAAACACTCATTCCATTATTAGTCTAGCTTATTTAAAAATATAGATGTTTTTTTTTAGTAAATTTCTTAAGTTAGGTAAAAAATATAACAGCAAAATTGTAAAAAAACAAATTGTAAATTATATAATTTATTTTGACAAGTAACTTATTGTACGGCATATAACATAGAATAATACGAGTTACAGGAGGTAACGTTATTATATTGAAGAAACGCTTAAATTAGGCGCTGCTGCTGACCTTATTACACCATTTATTGTACGGCATATAACATAGAATAATACGAGTTACAGAAGGTAACGTTATTATATTGAAGAAACGCTTAAATTAGGCGCTGCTGCTGACCTTGTTACACCATTTATTGTACGGCATATAACATAGAATAATACGAGTTACAGGAGGTAACGTTATTATATTGAAGAAACGCTTAAATTAGGCGCTGCTGCTGACCTTGTTACACCATTTATTGTACGGCATATAACATAGAATAATACGAGTTACAGGAGGTGACGTTATTATATTGAAGAAACGCTTAAATTAGGCGCTGCTGCTGACCTTATTACACCATTTATTGTACGGCATATAACATAGAATAATACGAGTTACAGGAGGTGACGTTATTATATTGAAGAAACGCTTAAATTAGGCGCTGCTGCTGACCTTATTACACCATTTATTGTACGGCATATAACATAGAATAATACGAGTTACAGGAGGTGACGTTATTATATTGAAGAAACGCTTAAATTAGGCGCTGCTGCTGACCTTGTTACACCATTTATTGTACGGCATATAACATAGAATAATACGAGTTACAGGAGGTAACGTTATTATATTGAAGAAACGCTTAAATTAGGCGCTGCTGCTGACCTTGTTACACCATTTATTGTACGGCATATAACATAGAATAATACGAGTTACAGGAGGTAACGTTATTATATTGAAGAAACGCTTAAATTAGGCGCTGCTGCTGACCTTGTTACACCATTTATTGTACGGCATATAACATAGAATAATACGAGTTACAGGAGGTAACGTTATTATATTGAAGAAACGCTTAAATTAGGCGCTGCTGCTGACCTTGTTACACCATTTATTGTACGGCATATAACATAGAATAATACGAGTTACAGAAGGTAACGTTATTATATTGAAGAAACGCTTAAATTAGGCGCTGCTGCTGACCTTATTACACCATTTATTGTACGGCATATAACATAGAATAATACGAGTTACAGAAGGTGACGTTATTATATTGAAGAAACGCTTAAATTAGGCGCTGCTGCTGACCTTATTACACCATTTATTGTACGGCATATAACATAGAATAATACGAGTTACAGAAGGTAACGTTATTATATTGAAGAAACGCTTAAATTAGGCGCTGCTGCTGACCTTGTTACACCATTTATTGTACGGCATATAACATAGAATAATACGAGTTACAGAAGGTAACGTTATTATATTGAAGAAACGCTTAAATTAGGCGCTGCTGCTGACCTTGTTACACCATTTATTGTACGGCATATAACATAGAATAATACGAGTTACAGGAGGTAACGTTATTATATTGAAGAAACGCTTAAATTAGGCGCTGCTGCTGACCTTGTTACACCATTTATTGTACGGCATATAACATAGAATAATACGAGTTACAGGAGGTAACGTTATTATATTGAAGAAACGCTTAAATTAGGCGCTGCTGCTGACCTTGTTACACCATTTATTGTACGGCATATAACATAGAATAATACGAGTTACAGGAGGTAACGTTATTATATTGAACAAACGCTTAAATTAGGCGCTGCTGCTGACCTTGTTACACCATTTATTGTACGGCATATAACATAGAATAATACGAGTTACAGGAGGTGACGTTATTATATTGAAGAAACGCTTAAATTAGGCGCTGCTGCTGACCTTATTACACCATTTATTGTACGGCATATAACATAGAATAATACGAGTTACAGGAGGTAACGTTATTATATTGAAGAAACGCTTAAATTAGGCGCTGCTGCTGACCTTATTACACCATTTATTGTACGGCATATAACATAGAATAATACGAGTTACAGGAGGTGACGTTATTATATTGAAGAAACGCTTAAATTAGGCGCTGCTGCTGACCTTGTTACACCATTTATTGTACGGCATATAACATAGAATAATACGAGTTACAGAAGGTGACGTTATTATATTGAAGAAACGCTTAAATTAGGCGCTGCTGCTGACCTTGTTACACCATTTATTGTACGGCATATAACATAGAATAATACGAGTTACAGAAGGTGACGTTATTATATTGAACAAACGCTTAAATTAGGCGCTGCTGCTGACCTTATTACACCATTTATTGTACGGCATATAACATAGAATAATACGAGTTACAGGAGGTAACGTTATTATATTGAAGAAACGCTTAAATTAGGCGCTGCTGCTGACCTTATTACACCATTTATTTTTCGCTATTGTTTTCATAAAAATTGATTGCGGGTACCTATTCACGCGTGACAAAAATTATGGTTCATTCATTGATTAAGAGGATATAGTAAGTCAGCTCAAATTCTAATTTCGCCCCCACTTCCCCCGCGCGTCGTATGCTATGTACCGATATGTTTGTAATCACTAATACTGTAAGTAGAATGGTCGTTAGACACTTATTTCATTAGGTTTATAATATTTATGCCTGTTTTATAAAGCCAAGCCAGCCGCTTCTTATTTTTATCACGGTTATTTCCCATTTTAATTTTACGTCGTACTGTTGCGTAATGTATATTCTGATCGTAAGCGACACAACTTCTCCCTTCAAAAGCCTAAGCGATACTAACGGGGCGACTGGAATCAAGCTCAAGACGCCGATAGTTTAGGTAATTTCTTTTTACAGTGAAAATAATGATATTTTAAAAAAAGTAAATAACATAAGCACTGCTTTATAGTTCAGTTAGTATGCAAAGTTTCATGATCTTATTTAAAGTATTTTATGAATAACAGCGGTTTATTGTTTATTTTGGAGGTAACTTTGGATTTTTTTTCTATCGAGAAAATTTTACGAAATCGTGTTTTCGTCTAACATAATCATTAACATTAATCCTCAACTTTACCATATATTTATTTCAAAATTAATGCTGCAATATTTTCTACATAACGAAGGATCTTGCTAAGCCATTTGACATTATATTTCCCCTTAATAATAACAATTGCAAATATGAAAATTGTCGTAATAAGGTACGTGAGGGTAATAATAGCTTTGCCGTCCTATAAAACCAAAACTAGCAAGAGGACGGAGACAAAAACAAAGTCGTATACTATAACTAATTTATTAAGAAAAAAAAATAGCAAATAAGCTTTGACAATAATTAGGAACACTTCGAAAAATCAACTTAAAAATATTAACTTCACTACACAATACTAAAATCGACTAAAGTATTTACTATAATGTCAACTGTCAAAATGGCGTCGATAAGGCAGCGCCTCTTTTTACGTACATATGTATGTAATTACTCTAAGTCTTTACCCTTTATTATTTGATTGACTGATAAAGAGTTACCGTATCACAGATCCACTTATATATGCAAACACTAACCCGCACATACTATACAAATTATGGTGAGTTTGGCCAACCTCACACTGTCGAATTTTCGTTATATTGTTCGCCCGCAAATTTTACACTCATTTCTTCTAAAGAAATTTACGTAACTTCAAAATAGTTTCGTCCATAGTTTTTCTAACATGAGTAATAAAAATACCTACTACAACGTTAAATAAAACCCATCGACTTTTATTATACAATTTTTTACTAATTTTATATTTCTTTCGAGTTTTTTATAGGTATCTGACGCTGATGGGAAACAATTTTTATGCTAAAAATTAATCTTTCAAGCTCTACATAATTTTACAACAAATATGTCAATATTTAATATTTTTATGTTTTAGTTACGGGGCTTAGGTATGAAATGGTTCTCAACAAATTAATGGTTTTTGTATATACATACATACAGAAACACTCACGCATGTCACCCAGAGGGCTAGGCAGAGACTACAGACTTCCATTTGGCACGATCCTGACACAATCTCTCGACGATGACACGATCTCTTGCCTCCGCCATATCCATATAACTACGCATACATGCTCGTCCGCTAAGGGTACACTTAATTGGCCCATTTTCAATATATCGCCAATTTGGTCGATAAACATTCGTCTAGGACGTTCCTTTCCGACTCTTCCGTTCATTTCTGCAACATAAATTTGCTTTGTCACTCTTTTCCCATTCATTCTTTGTACATGACCAAACATGGTTTTTGTATATTTATCGTTATTATTATTTATTTTATTGATTCTTGGCGTAAAACGTTGTCGACCTCCACACTCGCCAATAAATGCTACCACCGACACAAGATTCTATCTATCCAAATGTATTGAATGTAACGATGTAAAACAGTTGACCTACATAGCACAATAGGTGTATAAATCTTTGTGGTCAGATAAAAAAGGTTTTCTTTACTTTATTGACGCCAGTGTGGGACGGCCCCCACTTCATGGAGCCACAGCCTTGATCTGACATCTAATCCGCCTTAATTATTTTTTCTAATAATTTGTAAGAAGCACAAGTTTTCGAACTACATTTGATACTGGATTACGTTATGAGTACATATATCGATTCGTGTTTGTAGTTATTATTAAATAATTCGTATAAGTAGAGAACCTTCTGTATCGTGATTCATGAATCATGACAATGAAAATGTTTTACAAGAAGCAAACTTTAGGGGGATTACTTTAAAATTTCAATCATAGTTTTAAAATAACGATGTATTATATAGTCTCTAGTTACACTCCTAAAAGTTAAAGTTAAAAGTTACAGCCTATATACGTCCCAAGGCTGGACACAGGCCTGCCCTCATTTCTGAGAGGGTTTTAGGGCAAGGAAGTGTCCGCCGCGCTGTCCCAATGCGTGTTGGCGGACTTCACGTGTCTTCGAAATATTTTTTTTCTTATTTCTCAGACATGCAGGTTTCCTCACGATGTTTTCTTTCACCGCCGAGCACGTGGTAAATCAGCACTTAAAATTGTAACTAACGATTTCATTGATGCCGGCGGGGATCGAACCCGGGTTCCTCGCGTTCTGATTATATACTCCTATGTGCATGGTTAAACTCCCAAAATTAGTAATATTAATAATTTTTACATAGCTTTTGAAGTAGGCGCTAAAACATAGTGTTTTAAGTCCAACTTCAGAAGCAATTAAGTGAGAATTAGCTTATTTTTATAAGTTCCGTAAAGCCCGTTTTTACTTTTATTTAAAGTACTAAACTTATTCGTAATTGAAAAGTTCTCATGTTTGAATAAGTTGCGTAATCCTATCGAACATCGCTTCAGTTCAGATATATGAGAAAAATGTACTCATACTATTCGAATTCAATGTATAAATGTTTTATATTCACAAAATGATGTTGGCTTAGTGCCAAAAAGGAGATCACAAGATCTGAACCCAATAGATGGCAGCGTAATCGACTTATAAATATTTTTTATGCATACTTTAAAACAATTACTTAGTAAAACGGAATACTTGCGATGTTAACGCCGAGTCAATTCTGAACGGATGATTTTTTATTTATTTATTTAGGTCTTGTTATGAGTTTGAATCAGAAACAGAAATTTTTTATTCAATATAGATTATAAACAATACCTATTGAAATTCACTTTTTATTTACCAGTGGTTCGCATAAAACACCTCTGTCCTGGGAAGAACCAGCAAGAAACCCAGCGTTACTATTTTTTAGCGATCACCCTTCCCAGGGTTATTATCATCCATTTCACCAGCTAATCCAGCCAGGCATTTGTTATTTTATATGTAATTATTGTTTATTACAAACCCCGAAATTTAAATGTCGTGGATTCGAATCCGCTATTAGATTACAAACGTGAACAATTTCGTGCACAAGCATATTAAAGCTTTGTTAAGTGAGTCATAGGAAAATTAGTAGTGTTAACAGTATTGCTAGAACAAATTTAAAAAAATTATTAAAAAAAAGTGATATAAGATCGTCGACTCGACTCCTTTATTTCATACGTAAAGAGACTTATAAGGACTTAAACTACAGAGTAGGGTTCTTCTTATCTAACTTCACTATCATCATCATCATTACAGTCCATCACAAGTGCACTGCGAAAATTAAGCCTTCCCCAAGTAATGCCACAGTACGCGGTCCTGAGACACCTGCATCAATTGACTTTCTGCATTGCATCTGTTACCATGTCTTAACTTCAAGGGAAACAAATCGTGGGTTGCCTGCTGCTGGTCATAGGCAACAGCTTTTTCCTAATAACAACTAAGAAATAAAAATGCAGTTGCCAACTCGTATGCTCATCGCGACAACTACGCCAAACATCCGGCCTAATAGCAACGACATAAAGTCAACTTAGCTTTTGCAAATGGGTATTATAGCTAAATAATCAGTACATATGCAGGCCAAAGTGGCATATTGTGGTCTTCTGTTTTGGTAGTTTGGCGAAGAGTATTAGGAAGTGTGGAGGTTTGCCATGTGCCGGTAAGCGAAGTATATATCGCTACCTCCACTAGACAGGGTGATGCTTAAGCAAGATACGTGGTAAAGATATGCCGCAGCCATATTGCAGCACGAATGGGTCGACTCGACCGGGGAAGTAACGCGTTCTCACAGAATATCAGCTTAAATTTGCAGCTTGATGCTGCTGTGTTTCGTTTTTTTTCTATATAGAATAAGGGTGACAAACGAGCACACAGTCCACCTGATGGTAAGTGGATGCTGTGGCCCATAGACTACTACTACATTTATCTTCAATTGAGAATCAAAATGCAGATGCGTTGCCAGCCCTGAAGACTGAGATGGAATGCCCTGATTTCAGTTAAAAGGGGTTATATAAACTCACATACGAAACACTACAGCATTAAGCTGCCCCAGTCCAGCCAACCCATTTTTTCTGCAACCTAGAAAATAACTGCAGCATGGCTCTACCACGTATGGTGAATGTAGAGAACCGAGGATCCTTTTTACTGGAAACGAAGCATCCCATCTTAGCTGTGACAAATCTGCATTTTGATACTTAATTGAAGATAGATGTCGGTGTCTGTAGGCCACAGCATCTACTTATCATTAGGTGGACTGTATGTTCGATTATAACCCTTATTCTATAAAAGATAGAAAAAAATGGACGCTGTTTGGTTCAGTTTCAGTTTATGGGGGAGGCCTACGTTTAGGGGAAGAAATTTAAGTGACTATAATGGAGATAATGATATTAGCAGGACTGGCTTTTCGTTTATTCAAGTAAAACCAAAGTAGAAGGAATAAAATTGTTTCTACACAATTCGAGCACTTTTAGAGAAATAATTCTTGACTCTTTTACAAGGTGAGCATTTAAACGAATTATGGAAAGGAGAGGCACATACTCGTATGCTCGGAATGCAGTTGATTTTAATAATTTTACTCATTCTGAGCAGTTCTTGAAATACATTATTAACAACACAATTAATGTCGGTTTAGACTTTTTAAAAACATATCTGTAGGTACCGCTTCACGTCATTTAACCATTTGGCTACTAGCCAATATATCGAGAATTTTTCATAAAGATGCATAATTCAGACGATTGCTTGATAATTTTAGTAAACTGCGAGTCTGGTGTTAGGTATAGAGAGGCCTATACGAATTATAGAGTCAGTATAATTAACTTAATTAACTTTCTATGCAGAATAAAAAATAAAAATAAAGTTATGATAATAATAATCTTTAATAAATTTTCATTTTGAAATTACTGTATATTTAATTACGTTTAGTTTTTATACCGCATTAAATTGCATGAGAATTCACTACCCCATATCATCTCATGGGTGTCGTAGAAGATGACCGAAGGAAGTAGGTAAAAGTAGGAAAACAACTACGTTTGCTCACCCTTGTCGCAACTAGCAAAAATTCCAATCTATAGGGAAGCCTCTCTTCAGCAAGGCATTTTTGATAAGGTGAAATGAATATACGTATACAGGATGACCGTACTACCTTCTTTGGGAGCTCACAAGATTTGAGCTTTCCTCTAAATCTACTTTTACGACCATGGGATGAAATAGTTAGTTTGTTTTATGCCGCAATACTAAATCACATTGTAATAATTATAAATAAATCATATTGTTTTGCCATTTATTGGCTTTAATTTAATTCCATTTGTTATTTTATATATTACACGAGTAAACTTTTATTAGTCTACTACAATTCCTTTTAAAAGCTACCTCTCTAATGGGAGGCAAAGAGTTAATTTTGAACAGTAGTTCAGTACAGATGCAGAAGGTGCATATGGAGTAACCCACAGGGACTGACGACTAACAACGACTGACGACTATTAATGACTGACGACTATTAATGACTGACGACTATCAACGACTGATGACTATCAACGACTAACGACTGCCAACGACTGACGACTTTGTAACCTAAAAATCAATAATATAAAAATCTTCTGTGCCGTCGATACAGCATTCGTCTTCTCTAGGAACTCCTGGCAAGCTGTAATAAATAGTGCTCAAAAAGGAATGACTTAAATGGGTACTTGTTTGAAATGCAACTTACTCTCGCTGAAGTCATCTAAAACAAACTATGTTTCAGTTGCTGACAGAACCAGTAACTGCGCGATTATTAAAAAAGTCATCCATTCGAAGTACTTTTACGCACGCACTTTTTAATTTATTACTTGTAATACATAAATAATAAGTATAAAATATAAAATATTGATATAGACATGGAAGAGTGGAGTCACTTGCTACAGGTACTAATGTTTGTAAACCAAATATTTTTATTGAAATAAACTAATTGTTATTACTCGTATTATTATATAAATAATTTGTTTCTTAAGAAAAATGTCCTTTCCATGTCTCAATGTTCTTTAATAGAAGGTAAAGACGCACCAGTCCTAGGTGTACGTTCTTTTAAGATCAAAACGTTGCACCTGAAAAGTTTAATTACATTAGTTTGCTTTTTAATCTCTGCTATGCTATTTAATGGTACCATGGTTGTTGAGGGGCCTTTTACATGTCCTATTTTTTAACGTGCAATAACGCTCACAGTTGTGTAGAGATATCAGCTGAGTGAGTGTAAATTTCTCAGCGTAGACTGTCTCCGAACGGGACAATGCCAATCTCGTGAGATTTAACGCCTCCAAAACATAAGCGTGTCTCTTTATTGCGAAAAGAAGCCAGTTCACCAGCCTTCAGTTTTTGGAGGTTAAGGTTTCTCCAAACGTTGGTGGTACTTTAGTAACTTTGGGTGAATTATTGAGTCCAGGGCCAAAGCAGCTGCATAGAAGTTAGGTGTACTTTCAAAGGTGCGGCAATACTTCAAGAGTGAGAGGGTGTGCTTTGTCGTCTTAAGCTGCATCAACAGCAGGATAGCAGGCAAGCGCTAGTTTATAAAAGTATAGGAATGTAACGATTCCGATACCGATATATCGGCCGATATGATCGACGTACCGATATATCGGCATCGCCGATTGTATACAACCGCTTTCAAGTTTGAAAAGAGCGCGAAACGAACAACTCGCGCGCGACGTTCTTGCTCAGCTCAGTTGCCTCAGAGTGCCTGTTTTCGACTGCAGGTCTCTTTCGAAATGATTTGCGGTTATCGGTATCGCCGATTATTTACAACAATAATCATTATCGGTATCATCGTATTTAGCACAATTATGTATCGTTACATCCCTATAAAAGTAAAAAAATTGCCGATAATAATTTTAAATTCAGTTTATCATAATTTAAATATCATAAATTAAATATAGGAATTTGTACAATATTACTAGTAAAATTTTTATATTACAAATTATTTATTCTGGCGCGGGGTTTGCGGGGCACGTGGGCGGAGGTCACTGGCTTGAAAAATAGGCAGGAGCTCTATTCCCGCCAGTGCTCGCAGCCAGCGCCGGCTTTTCTTGAAAAACTGTTTACACGAGGCCAATAACATGCCAGCGCTGGCTGCCAGTCAAACAGGCAGCCAACACTGGCTTCGGCTAAACCTTGCTTAAGAGAGCCCATTACCTAATTTTGTTCCCCAAGCTGCGATCATTGCAAACCCATCTCCTGTGGGAGAGAGTCATGTCTAGAACCGTAGAACGTTAAAACCTTATCTCTTATCCCCCACTCCTATGCTTACTCTCTTTATGCCTACCTCGTTTGAAATTATTGCATCGGATTCGGATCGGTAGGGTCGTCTCTCCTGAAATCAATTTACCGATTTAGATAAACCTTAGATACAGATTAGCTAAGCAGTGTGGATCGCAAGGGCTTAGATTCATTTTATGTCTCTAGCTATTTTCATTAATATAAAAATCAAGATTTTTATAAACACAAAAATATTATGTATATGTATGAGTATGTAAGTAAATACACAAGGTGTCCTACCGAATGTAAGTACATCTAAGTAGATGGCGTAACGCTTAATAATATAGGTGATATTAAATTTTGTGAATGTCGATTATATTACTAAACTTTTTTTTAGTTTTTTTTTACGAATTCAAAAGCCAGTTTGTTTATCTCTTTAAGTTTTGACTTTTTTTTAAAGCAAATGTAAAGTGCATGTTTCTATGTTGGAGCCAAATAACGTTTCATATTTGTTTTTAGCAAATATTTAATTTGGGCATTCGAAATGCTTTAAAGCTAACAGAAAAGTGGCCATTGGTAATAAAGTAGTAAAAATGCGACTCAAAAGTTAACATAAAATTTCGGTTTTTTCTTATAAATTTTACACCATTTTTAGTTTCGAAACTGTTTAAACAATTTTATGGTTTGCTGGAAGCATTTAGCCTTTAAAGAGTTGTTCATCTTTTTTATAGGATAGGGTGACAAACTAGCACACAGTCCACCTGATGGTCCAGCGGCCATAGACATCTACATCTGTCCTCGATTACAAATCAAAATGTATATGCGTTGTCACCCGTGAGAACTAAGATGGAATGCCTCGTTTCCAGTAAAAAGGGTTTCCGGTTCTCTACACTCACCGTACGAAACGCAGCAGCATTAAGCTTCTATTTAAAGCTTGTATTCTGTGAGAGCGTGGTCCCCGGTCGAGCCGAGTCATTCGTGCTACAACTATACATTTAATATACATGCAGCATGGCTCCACCACGTATAAAATATTCAAGCTGCATTAGTTTTTCATGTAATTAAATCTTAAGTTAGTTTAAAATTGATGTATTTTAATTGTATTTAATTTTGTTACCTATCTTTTATATGACTGACGCTAAAATATCATGATACTAATACTATCAAGGATGAACATGTTCTATAGACTATGAATCATTTTTATGGCGGTTTTGCTTCGATTAAAATTTTAAAATACTGGTGGCTTATATATTAGCAGTATGTTGCTTGGTAGGGTAGCTTCCGTTGGCCTTGGGTAATCTTCACGCTTTTGCTATGTGATTGCTAAATTATACCTAAATGGAGGTGTGTTTAAACAAGATTCACTTGTTTGTCTCATCAACGCGTTAATTTAGAGAAATAGTTTATATTTTGCCTTTTGTTCCGAATTCCGATAAAGCGGCTCGACCTTCAGCCTTCACGCTCCGAACTAATCTTGATCAACGTTCAGCACAAGCGTGCCAACGTGTTCTCTAAATTCAATGTTTACATTATTAATAATTTTATGTGATGCTCATTTTACTGTCAATTTATGTTAATGGATTCCGAACAATTATACATTAATTAGTAATTATTTCTTAAATTTTTATCGGAATTTGGCGACGCATAGTATGATTTCTTGTTAGGCGATGATTAAGAAAGTAATGCTTCGGTGATATTGAAGCATAAGAAAGAATGAATGCGGAAAGTGTGACAAACCAAATATATGCTGCAGAAGTGAGTGTGGGCAGAATATATTGATCATGGGGAAATTGTTCTTTACAGAGTAGAATATGGATAATCGTAAAAGTAGCAAGAGAGTTGTGTCAGGATCATGCCAAATGGAAATCTATTGTCTCTGCTTACCCCTCTGATAGGCGTGACAGTTTAGGTTTATACTTTACACGTTTAGTTCATTCGATATTCAGAACAGAATTTAATAACTGCCATAGTATGGTTACTCTTTTTAATAGTGAGAGATTTTGTTTCAAACTCGATGTACGATTATTTGGTGATGTTATTATATGCTGATATAATACCGGTTTCGGCCATGGTGGCATACTTCTATTTTTTTTAAACGCCTAACACAGTGATCAGGAAAATACATACGAATTGTGTGTCTTGTACAAGTGATACTATATCCGAATATTTTCTCATCTTACGGCTGCCTTGTATTAGACGCATTTAATTATTTCGTAATTTATGATCAGTTAATTCAGATATCAGTATTAAAAGTTTTCGGTTATTATCTAACATAATATAGTGTTAGAACCCACTCAATCATAATCTTGCATTTCCGTGTCTGACCGGCGGTGGTATGAATACTAGTATGCATGGAAGAAGTTTTCCTAAGGAGTTTTTGTGTTACCGTATTTTCATAAGCCTGAACATAACTAAGAAGCTCAGAGTTTTATACGTGGTAGAGCCATGCTGCAGCCATATATATTATGATATGATATGAGGAAGGACAACGCATTCTTACAAAACAGCAGTATCAGGTTAGGTTAGGTTCTCTCATCTCAGGTTAGGTTGCTCAGAATACCAGCGTAAAACGCTGATATTCTGAGCAACCTAACCTGAGCAACCTAATGCTGCTGTTTTACATATGAAAAGAGTAGAGATCCGGAGACTCTTTTACTGGGAACGAGGCATTTCATCTTGGTCCACGGGGGGAGACAACGCATAACATTTTGATTTATAATCAAGCAAAATTGTAGATGTCTATAGGCCATAACATTCAGTTAACCATCAGATGGACTTTGTCACCCATGTATATTTTTTATAGAAGAGGGGCAAACGAGCATATTGTTCACCTGATGTTAATTGACTACCGCAGCCCATGAACAACCGCAACACCAGGGGAATTGCAGGTGCGTCGCCGGCCCTTTAGAAAGTAATAAGTTCTTTTCTTGAAGGTCCCCAGGTCGTATCGGTCCGGAAAAATCGCCGGTGGTAAATTAAATGTTCTTCTATAAGAATGTATTCTATAAGTGTGCTTCTGATTTTGAACAGTTTTTTTTAAATCACTCATGAGTATAGAATTTATCGGTTTATCGAAATTATATGAATAATAAATAATTAAATAAATAATTATTACAATGACTTGCAATTTGATATTGGCGTAAGGGAAGCAATCCAGCTATCTTATATTATCATCTCGTGGATGTCATCATATTTAACTACGAGGAATGCCGGGAATCCCTGATAGCTCCGATCGATGGCAATGATATTTTATATATCAGAGGTTAGATAACTGGCGGCAAGGAGCATCGTTAAACTGGCTAACCATATGGGACTGCTCCGTCATCCACCTGGCAAGCGTGGTAAATGTGGCTAATCCATTCTACTGTATGATAAGCAGATGTCTAGAAAGAAAGAAGAGAAAAAAAATTATATTATCGGAAACGCTTAGAAAATAACTGTTGTTATTTAAAGCAATGAGCACATAGATAATATAACATACTAGTGTCGAGGTTTTTGTTTTTAATTATAAAATTTCATGCATGTTTGCATTCATAAAGATATTTTTAAAAAATCATTTTGTTTTTTATGTTACTGTTTACCTAAATAATCACAAAATTCATATCTTACATGACATCGAAAATTTCGACATAAGTCTATGTGATTGCATTAGTTGACTACAGCTGAACTACTTTGATCTAGTTCAACTTTCTACAAAAGCTTTTCACTCAAAAACTCGTAGGAAGTGACACGAACACGAAAACGTAATCCACAGGCGTTTGTCGGCTTACAGACATTTTTGTTTTAACTTTTATCTTGAAGGGAAGTTTTAATTTTATATTTGGAAAATAAATAGAAGCTTGTAATGTAAAGGAGGTAAGAGAGGTGTGTCGAGATCTGCCTATCCCTCTGGGTGACAGGCGTGAGTGTTTATGTATGTGTGTATGTAAATACAAGCATAAAAATGTAGTTTTACTTTCATTTGACATAATACAGTATTATACATTGTCCTTCATAACAGACTATCAAAAGTTCACTTCTGAATTCTGAACATAGTCTGGTTTCGATGATGTCGGCGCTGTTAGCCTATGCGGCTCTTAAAGCTTCATAAGACTCCTAAGACAGTGTACAGTGCACATGGATGAGTTATCTAACAGCCGTACGAACAGGGGGTGGCGGGCCCCGGCTCTGACGGCTAACTCATGTCTTCCGATGTTCTGGGCGGTGTGACCCGCCTGGGGACGCGGGTGTACGGTGTGTACGCGGTGTAGAGGTGTGTGCGGCGCGCCCGTCTGCGGACTCGCTGTGTCCCATCCGTTGTCCTATCGGTGTTTGTGGCACTAGGTGAATGTGTACTGCTTATGTGTAACGGGCTGGTGACATTTTTTGCTGTCGGAATCTAGAGTAACTTGGAGTTCAATTAAAACGTTACGGAGCCTCCAGAGGCTTCGCTTAACGTTTTCAGTCGGGGCGTAGGTTGCTGCGTTTACCACTAGCGGGTTGGATTGTGTCTCAGCGCTCTCGAAGTAGCGCCGAGACATCTCCTTGAAATCTGAACATAGAGCTCCATAGATTGCCTTATAGAAGACCCCCCCCCCCCCGCTTTGCAATTTATAGTTTGCCACGCTTGATAGACGGGTTGGCAACCTCAGCATAATGCTGCCAGCGTCACCTATTTCATTTCCCTCTGTTGCCACTAACAATACCCAAGGCGTAATATGGGTTAGTGGATGGACACTGTCTAACTATTAACTCAAACAAAAAACATTCACAATTATCATCATCGTTACAGCCTATCACAAGTTCATTGTTGAACAGAGGCCTTCATAAGCACGGTCTTGAGCCTGCATCCCTTGACTACCTGCATATCGTTACTCCATCTAGTAAGGGGCCGCACTGTACTTCGCTCTCTGGTACAAGGTTGCCTCGAGCGTCTAGTGGTCGTAAACGATTGCTGATCTTGAGGTCCCGGGTTAGAATAACGGATTAGGCCAAAAATCAGTTATTTGTTTGTTTGTTTGTTTGTTTTTCTGTCAAGAAATTGTCAGTAGTCCCCGTGCCTCGGAAAACAATAAAAACTATGGTCCTGCGTCTGATCTCTCTCCGATCGTGTTGGATTACCGTCCCATCGGACTATGAGAGTGAGGGAATAGAGAGTGCTCTGTGCTTGCGCATACACTTGGGCACAATATGTCCGGAATTCGGTCAGAAGGATATTAATACAAGGCTGCTACTTGAGAACCTTTCTTTCTCAACAGTTGTCGGTTCTTCGAGCTAGACGGCCGGTACATTGCCACTTCTACTTACTGATCTGTCGCACTATGTCGTTTATTGACAGTATCTCCTTTAAGAAGTGTGTGCGCTAAGAAACTTCAAGCACAGCCCTCTCTCAAAATATCTTAATATAGATTTAACTGGTTTGTGTAAATTAGTTAAGCGTTACCTATTCCCATCATTAAGTAAAGCGATGTATTGTACAGCCTCTGAAAATTCGCTTTCTATTTATCAACAGTCTGGCGGATTGCCCGCCATGCAATACAAACAGTTGAATGTTGAAAGCGCCTCTGTTACGCCACATGTGTGGGATGTGCCGGCGCCGGTCAGCCGCTCGCTCAGTGTGTACAAAGCTTAAGGGTCTCATTCATTTCGCGTTTAGCAATTTGGTAAGCGCACAATGTTTACCCATTCATTCATTCAATTGTGCAACCAGTAATGGAGCTCGATCTAGCAAGTGTCATATGTGAATTCAATTTTGGAATACTGCAAGTACTTTTAAGATATATTAAGTTTAATTATTATATTTTAAATATAATAAATGAAACTTAATATATATATAATAATGACTGCCTCGTTGGTCTAGTGGTTGTAGTAGTGCCACTGCTGATCATGAAGTCCTGGGTTCAAATCCCGGGTTGGGCCAATAAATTAATTATTGAGTTTTTCCGTCAAGAAATTCTCAGTAGTTGCCCCGGAATCAAGAAGTTGGCGGTGTCTCACCCCCGTGCCTCGGAAAGCACGTAAAGCCGTTGGTCCTGCGCCTGATCTCTCCCCGGTCGTGTCGGATTACCGTCCCATCGGATTATGAGAGTGAGGGAATAGAGAGTGCACCTGTGCTTGCGCATACACTTGGGCACTATAATCCTGTCCTGCGCCGATGGCTAGCCTCCGTTGAAGCAGGCCGCCGTGGCCGAAAGTCGGTCTGGAGGACATTATTTATATATTTTAAAATAATGTTTAAAATACAGATTCGAATTTTTTTACTATAGCATTGCTTACAATTGGCTTATCATAAAGTAGAGATGCATATTCTATAACCGTGACCAAAATGCCATGCGCGATAGTATGACTCATCATACAGAAGTCCGCTGCTTATGTCTCCGTTCATGATCTCGATAGAGTGTTACGGTCTCACTCTAACCACCGTGTCTTCAATGTAGCTATCACTCTCGAACTCAACTGGCACACATGCGCCCGATTCCTCGCCCACGACCAAACGTCATGTGTTAATTTAATTATTTCTAGTTTGCATCACTGGTAAATACGAATATGTGGTTCGTGATTTCGATTTATACAGATAGAAATTAAAGAGTTAAGCGATATCTCTGGAAAACATTGGTATTAATGTTCCGTTATTTTTTGTCCACCCACGTTGGCACTTTACAATTCTTTAGAATTAGGTTTGAGGTTATGGACTTACGGTATACATGTCTATTTTAAGTGCCTTACAGATTCTATTTCACATAAAGATTGAAGATACGTTGAATTTCGTTTTATATTAATATTAAATATGTATTTCATTATTGCAAAACGAGTTTTAAATATTGAGCTTTTTGTTTAGTGAGCTATCTATACAGTTTGTCCTAACCCTCAACGTTCAAGCGGGCACGGCGCGAGATATCATACCAGCCCCGGGAAAAACAATAAAAAACTACATCACTTAGTTCAGTTATAACGGACAAATATATGAAAATGAGGAAACTCGACACCTTTAAATCATACCATTAGGTATTGTGACCACAAATTTCTCAATTTAACTAACGTGGTCTTTAAGCGTACTATTAATGGCAGGCACAAATCAAAGCAAAATAAGTTTGCTAGGTAAGTTAAAATTAACGTAATTTCTTTTAGCCGTAGTTGAAAAAATACGAGGGCGGCAGTGAAAATATCGGGAATCAAGGAAGTGACACAACATTACTATTTAAAAATGTATAAGTATTTTCCGCGAAATTTGACCCCTTTTTCCATACGATGAAACCACTCATTGAAGCAACCATTCCATTCGGAAGTTGGGGTCACGAAAATGACCGTTTTGTAGGCGTCCACAGCTTCTTCAGGTGATGAAAATCTCTGTCCACGCAATTTATTCTTTATTTTAGGGAAAGTATAGAAATCATTAGGGCTCTTAGGTCGGGGCTGTACGGCGGATGGTCTAATAATTCTATGTTTTCTTGCTCTAAAAACTCTTTTGTTCTGTGTGCGGTGTGAGAACTCGCTTTGTCGTGATGGAGGATGATGCGGCGGTTGCAGTTCTCTTTACGGAGTTCAGAAACGACCTGTGGCAAACAAATGCTAGCATACCATTCTGCATTAACCGTTCTTTGTCCCTCAAGAGGAATAGGTTTTGGAGAAAAACGTGGCCACCATTTTTTTTGCAACACTCCGTGAACGAACAATTTTTGTTGGCTTTAACTCATTTTCGAACAGCCAAACTCGTGACTGGTTTTTTATTTCGGGTTCGTACGCGTATATCCAGGATTCGTCACCTGATACGATGTTGTATACAACATTTGAGGATCCTGCGTGGAATCTTTGGAGAGTTCTGACGCACCAAGTAACGCGAGCCGCTTTTTGCTCTTCACAGAGCGAATGCGGTATCCATCGGGAAAACAACTTTTTTACACCTAATTGTTCATAAGATTATTTGTATTTAACTCATGCTAATGTCGATCTTCCTCAATCAGCTTACGCACAGCATCAACGTTTTCTTGGGTGACCTTGCAGTTTTTGGATGACCTTGACGGGGATCATCACTGAGCTTGACACGTCCACGTTGAAATTCAGCAAACCAGCGATAAATTGTGGTTTTGGATGGGGCTCCATCACCAAATGCAGAAATCATCCGGTCAACACACTGTTTTTGTGTTAAACCACTTCGAAAGTCATAATAAATCATCGCTCTTGAATTTTCTCGAGTCAATTCCATTTTCTCAACGACTAAACAAGTTTGACAAAACCTTGTGACAAGACCGAGAATCATTTTTTAAATAAATAAATGGTATTCGATTTTTAAAACCAAGGAGTTTTCAATTAAAAAGGTTTTAATATGACAGGAACAGTGGAAATATTCCATTCCCGATACTTTTAGTGCAGCCTAGTAACTTTGACTCTTTATTAAAAAAACATACTAACCCTAGGAAGTTGTATATACCGAAAAACGATAAAATTAATGGTATAGTCGTTATTTTTTCCTGTCATTATTATTAACGCGGGTGAAAATGTTTTTATACTTAAAAACATATATTATCTTAAATTGATTCCATGTTTTAGATTTTTGAGTTTTTTTTTTTAATAAATCAGGACGTAATTGACATTTCTCAAATAATGCTAAAATAAAGTGTGTTAACTGAATAGTAGTAAAACTGTAAATAGACTAAGCTGTGTCCTGTGCCAAGTACACGGAATTAGGTCGTTAATAATGTGAATAAACTAAAATACTTACCTAGGATTTAAGCAGTTATTCCTATCATAATTTTATCCAGTTGTTTAAAAACATAACATGATATACTTGCATTTCACATCGTAAGAGGTGCTTTTTTTTAAATGTCAACCTCACGTGCAACTTGTTGATGTCCATCCGATCAACAAGATCTAACGACCGACTGATATCCATACGCTGAAACCAAATTTAACATACGAAGGTGGATTGAAAAGTACTCGGCCTAACACAGATCCATTCAATTCTAAAAATCAAATCTACCCACATTATTTAGTTCAGTTCAGACTAGTTCATTGTG
Organism: Parnassius apollo; assembly: GCA_907164705.1. Taxonomy (NCBI): domain Eukaryota; kingdom Metazoa; phylum Arthropoda; class Insecta; order Lepidoptera; family Papilionidae; genus Parnassius; species Parnassius apollo. The sequence continues at coordinate 4,667,960 of CAJQZP010001441.1, read as the reverse complement.
TGAAGTTCGAAACGTGTGCGATAATTAGTTGTGATTTTATAAATTTATTAACAAAGTAATCGGACATAATTTCCGCGAATGGAGCAAATCGAGCAGCGTGCCGTCATTAAGTACCTCCATAAGAAGGGGCTATCATCAAAAGCCATCCATGATGACATGGTCAGTACATTAGGCGATTGTGCTCTGTCATATTCATCCGTCAAAAAATGGATAGCAGAATTTAAGCGTGGTAGAGAGAGTGTGAAAGATGAACCCCGCTCTGGAAGGCATTCGACGTCAACTACTGACGAAAATATTAAAAAAGTACTTGATTTAATAATGGGAGACCGCAGATTAAAAATTAGAGAGATAGCCGAGATTATAGGCATCTCTTATGAACGAACTCAAAACATCATTGTCAACGAGTTGGGTTTCAACAAGGTGTCTGCGAGGTGGGTTCCGCGACTGCTTTCAGTTGAACAAAAAAGGACGCGATTGACTATTTCACGCGACTGTTTGGAGTTATTTGAAGCCGATGCAGATGATTTTTTGAATCGTTTTGTTACTATGGACGAAACATGGGTTCATTACTGTACACCGGAAACAAAACAACAATCAAAACAGAGGAGAAGACCTGGTTCACCACCCCTAAAAAGGCTAAGTCGATTTTGTCGGCAAATAAGGTGATGGCTTCAGTATTCTGGGACTCGAAAGGTGTGATTATGATTGATTATCTTGAAAGGGGTCAGACTATAAACTCTGATTACTACTGCACCTTACTACGTCGTTTACGAGAGGAAATAAAAGAAAAACGTCGAGGAATGCTCAGAAGAAAAGTCCTGTTTCATCAAGATAACGCCCGTGTTCACACGTCAGTACAGTCAATGGCTGAAATTCACAACTGTGGCTTTGAACTGTTACCGCATCCGCCGTATTCACCTGATCTGGCACCATCAGACTTCTTTGTTCCCTAACCTAAAAAAGCACTTGGGAGGTCAAAGATTTTCGACAAACGACGAGGTCAAAGCAGCTGTAGACGCATATTTTGACTCTAAGGAAGAATCATTTTTTTCAACGGTCTAAATGCTTGGAAGGGGAGGTGGCAAAAGTGTATTGAACTGGATGGTGATTATGTAGAAAAATAAAAATATAACTGATTTAGTATGTGTTTATTTTCTTGGTTAGGCCGAGTACTTTTCAATCCACCCTCGTACTACCAATGTAAAACTGCATCGGATCTGTCTTCACAAAATTGCCTGTCCTGTAACAAGCCTGCTTTCGCATTCTTAGATGGCCCAATTTCTAGCAGTGGATCAAAAAATCTGTAAATTATGTTATGATGCAGTATTGCAAAATTGAAGTTTTGTTTGTCTGCACATGTTATATTTTAGGCTGATAGATTTTGCTTTTGACGTACATAAAATTGAGAAAAAATAATATGTTAATTCGTTTATTTATTTATAAGTGGTAGAGCCAAGCTGCTGCTGTATTCTGGTATTCCACTGCAAATGGACCTCACACTCATAAAATGCAAAAGCATTATGCTGCTATGGTTTTTTCGGTTAAAATGAGAATAAGAGACTCTTTTTAATGGCAACGAAGCGTTCCACACCTTTGTCCATAGATAACGATGTATCTGCAATTTGATTCTAAATCGAGAAAAGAGTAAGATCTATAGGTTATATAGTTTATCTTATAGTTTATCATATTTACTTGTATAAAAAAGTTCTGTATGGCAAAAGCCCAGCAGTGAACTGTTTAAGGTCTGATGAGAAAAAACTAACGCATTCATTAGTGTCAATAAGTATCACTTTCTCACATAATTATAAAACCCAATATTCGACTAACTATCAACAGTAGTTAAAAATGTAATTTATTAAACAGCACAGCAATTATAATACGATTATTGCGATGTAAAACCGGTTGCAGCCCGCATTGTATTATCGATCGCTCCTCCATTATATTTGTTATTTAAATGTAATAATATGTTATTGAATTCTGTATGCGCCTGCCCTTCCCTATTAAAACATTCACTATCGCACGGCTCGCAAATATAACATTTCATTCAATACGCCTATTGCGGTTTATTTTGACTACAACCATAAGTTATTTGCAAAACTAATGCCTGTTTTCTATTATTGAAAAAAAAACTTTTGGTTTTTTTTACGAGCCATTCCGTAAGTGTATTAATAAAACGGCTATGACACGAAATAATAGTTCAAGTGATTACAGATTTTAGTCCTTTCATTTAGATTTTAGAAGATGGAGTAAATTGCCGAGGCATAGATATAAGAATTTTATATTTCTATGTGCCGAAGTAAGTTTGTGATTTAAACAATTTTTGTATACATTACTCACATCGTATGTAAACGGACCGTAAAAGAGAACGAAACGTTATTTCAATATAAAAACAGAAGTATGTTTGAGCGCTTTATACGATTACTATTTGTACTTATAGCATGTTGTCAATTATCAAATAATAATTCCAGGATCACACAAATTATTTGAAAATTGCTATCAGTTATCAAGTAATTCTTCCAAAATCACATGTAAAGGACGTTATTACCACATAAAAAAATAGAATAAGATTGACAAACGAGCACACAGTCCACCATACCACCATACTGCACCTCCGGCCCATAGACATCTACATCCGTCCACAATTAAGAAAAAAAAAAAAATTTTTGTCTACAAGTCTTTTCAAAGTTATAGACTTTTTGTGAACATTTGCCAATTAAGGCGTTTTATACCATACAGCCTAGTCTGATTTGTATTTTATTTAAACTGGAATATCTTTAATTCCAGAAAAATATGTTCAGGATTTTAAACTCTATATTTTTTACATATTTTGCATTTGTAGACGAAAGAAAAAAGTCACATAAAATTTGTTTAGGAGTTCACCATTTTCCTTTATAATAAACACTGAACTGTATTGTATTTCTATCTCATTCTCTCGCATGCTAATGGCATCTTGGTGTCGCTTTTGGTTTCATCGCGTTTGAAGTCCCAAGTAACAACTATTATAAAGAAATTTTGACTTCAACATTAATTACGATTATAGTACATGCTGGATTTAAAATGGTACAATTAAGCTTTTAAACATTACTCGCTTCGTTTTCATTAATTTATTCTCATTGTAATTTCATTAAAGTGTCATAAAGTTAAGAAATTTTATTAGATGTAATATGTTTAAAATTTAGAGGTCAGAAATACATTTTGTAATTTTCCAAGCGTTACAAACGGTTGGTTGTAAAATCTACGCAAACACAATTCATATAGTTGTTATATTTGATTGTAAATGTAGTTTTTGATTTTTTTACATACTAGTTACATTTCTGAGTATTTAAAAAACATTATTTTATGCATAGAGATAAATATTTTCATTATCTTGTAACATAAAAGGAACTGCAAAATAAAACGTTTTAATCACATTAGAAACATTCCGAACGAAAATAATGAATGCTTGGCGGAATTTTGTAACGAGTTATACAGACCGATGTCGTCTTAATTTCTCTGTAAGATATGCAGGATATGCATCGGACACGCTTATTTGATTCTTATTACTGCACGCTTAAGTTCAAAATTCCGTGATACTAAATCTGAACTTAATTCGAATTAATAGGATATTTTTAATGATATACCATTTGGTTATTTATAAACTACCCGAAGACGGGTGCCTTGCGGATGTGATATTTGGGAATCGTTGTACGTAATATAAATACAATGTACATACATACATTCATGCTGTTCTGTATTTATATACAAAAGGCTCATACATTGTTGCAATTTATATTTGTCTGCGTGGAAGCACTTTCAATTACTAGCGTATGTGACCTATTAAAAGACTGTACAGCTGTGTTTAATCGTAATATGATATTTAGAACTATACTTTATCCTAAGATTATTTAATGATTGCACAGCTTTCGCCAGTATAAATTCTAATATCTTTAAAAATAATATCCCCAGTAATCTTTCTCCTAAACTATTTTTATAGTAATTTTTATACGGCAGTTATATTAGTAGGTAGTATAGTTGTAGCACGAATGTGTCGGCTCGACCAGGGAAGGACCACGCTCTCACCGAATACCAGCGTAAAATGCATGCATGCATAAACACTCACGCCTGTACCCAGAGGGGTAGGCAGAGACCACGGACTTCCATTTGACACGATCCTGACATACCTCTTTCGCCTCCTTTACATCCATATATCTACGCATACATGCTCGTCGGTTAAGGGTACTTTTAACTTGTAACGCAATCGATAAACTTTTTTCTAGGGCGTCCCTTCCCGACTCTGCCGTTCACATCTGCCATATAAATTTGTTTTGTCACTCTTTCCTCATTCATTCTTTCCATTCCACATGACAAACCACCGAAGCATTCCTTTCTTAATCCTGGTCACAACATCATCATGCATACCACATTTATCTCTTATCGTGCAATTTCTCATCCTGTCATTCAGATTCAACCCTAGCATACTCCTTAAAGACCGCATTTCTACAGCATTTATTCTACTTTCGTGCTTCTTCTGCCACACCCAGCATTCACTACCATACATTAAAGTAGGGACTAACACGGCATTATGAATTACCATACGTGCCTTTTTTGACACATTCTGGTTCTTCACAATAGAGTGTAGTGCCCCATTCGCTCTATTTTTTTTTATGATAGGGTGAGTGATGGTAAGTGGTTGCTGTGACCATAGACATCTAATCTATCCTCGATTACGAATCAAAATGCAGATGCGTTGTCACCCGTGAGGACTTGAATGCTCGTTTCGTGGGGTTCAGAAATAGGTTATTTCATTTGTCCCCCAACGTGCTACAACTATACTCTATATACTGCAGCATGGCTCTACCAGTATAATCTATTCCCAGCGTAAAATAGTAGTTTAATGCTGCTTTGTTTCGTATGGTGAGTCTTCGTCCTCACGAGTGACCATCTGCATTTTGATTCGTAATCGAGGATGTGGGCAACAGCATCTACTTACCATCGGGTGGACTGTGTACTCGTTTATCACCCTATCCTATAAAAGAAATTAAGTAACATCTTACTCCGTAGTATTGTTGACATAAACCTTCTCTCATTTCTGAAAAGATTTTCTGAACAGGATAGTCAGTTGATCTTCTTTTAATTCGTGTTGGCGGACTAAAATGACGTCTCCGTGAACAAAATATTTTACTTTACTGACTAGTATCAGTGGTAGCTGAGCCGTGGTAGCTCAGATGGTTAGCGCTCGCTGTAAATTTCATAGTGCGCAAGCAAACCGGGTTCGTTCCCCGCCGGCACCAATGAAATTGTTAATTACAATTTTAAGTGCTGATTTACCACGTCGTTGTGTAAATGTCTGAGAAATAAGAAAAAAAATACTTCGAAAACAGATGAAGTTCGCCAACACGCATTGGGGCAGCGCGGCGGACAATTTCTTACCATAAAACCCTCTCAGAAATGAGCGGAGGCCTGTGCCCAGGAGTGGGACGTATATAGATAACATTAACTTTATATCTTTGGTATCGGCCAGGTCAGTTTTCTCATTTACTATGAAATTTTTAGGCAAGCACTTTTCCTCAGTTCATAGACATTTAGCACTGCAGCTAATAAAAATCCACTGTTGAACATCGACTTTATGGCTACTACGGCTGCATTATATGGGATGTTTTTGGGGTTGACTTTGAGGGTTAACTCGACTCCACCGAGTCAGTAATTCATTCTTGGGGTGATGTATACGCTTTTACAACAAAATCCCAGAAAATATACAAAATTTGTCATACACAAAGTTCAAAAATTTTATTAAACTAAGTGTGTATAAAAAAGGTTATTATAATATTAAGGAATTTATGGATGATAACCCCTGGGAAGGGTGATCGCTACCAAGCTATTTCTAATTTGTCTTGTGTTGTTAATTGTAAACATGATTGTAAGCTATTATTGGAAAAAAATAGTCCCGCTGCGTTTCTTGCTGGTTCTTGCCAGGACAGAAATTTTTTTTGCGAAGCAGTGGTAAATGAAAAAAGTGACTTTTAATAAGTATTGTTATAATCTACATTGATTAAAAAGTTTCTATTTCTGTTGTTATTTCTGTACTTAATTTATCTTCAGAACCTCTTTGTATATAGCCTCGGAAACAGTTCGCTTGTGTACGTGCCTCTCCTATATAATCGCAGCGCTTACAAGGCTGATCTCCCGTACCATAATCGTCGCTGCCCGTCGGCGATGTCGGGGCTTTTGGTTTGACATATTTGAAATGGCTATTTGGGAATCTATAGTATAATGTATTATCTTCCCGGTTCACTGATATGGAGTATGAAAGTGAGATTTACGGAATATAGGTCAAGTTTACTTGTTTGTAATAAAATTCTATTTTTGTTACAGGTACCTACATTTAAAATTAAATTTCCTGATATGAAAAATAACTGATAGTGAATGTTGGATGGTAAGCGACTATTACTTTTAAAGGCTCTTGTTTAATTTAACCTGTTGGCCTCATCTTGCAACAGAATTTTAAGCCAGTTTTACCTAACATGATGATTTTTAGGAATAATGGAGTGCTTTAGGTAGAAATTGATCAGTCACAAATATTGGTTACTTTAGCAATTCATAACATACTATATAATAATGAGAGAACAAAATTATCCTTAATGTTTTTTTAATGTAAGTAATGAACAAAATATGCCTTTGTTGATAAATAATTAGAGAACGTTTAATGCTTGGGTAGGTACCATCCCTTTGTGTATTTCGGCGCGCAGTAGCAGAGCACTCACTGTTGTATTCCGGTTTGAGCCAGCTTAATTAGAAACAATCAGACATTCTATCTTAGTCCATAATAGAGACAATGCAAATGTAACATCATTGAGGTTGGTTACATGTGGATTATTAGGTCGTTTGTAGTTTTTAAACTATTAAAAAACACTAACATCACATTTTTAAAATAAGCGCAGTTATTCTGTTTTGTAGCCATTTTCTTTTCATTACTCACAAGGTATCGTAAGAAAATCCATCTCAATTTTTTTTTTATAAAATAAAGGTGACAAACGAGCACATAGTCCATCTGATGGTAAGTGGATGCTGTGGCCCATAGACGTCTACATTTAATCTCGATTAAGAATGAAAGTGCGGATGCGTTATCACCCCTGAGGACTAAGATGGAATGCCTCGATTCCTGTAAAATGGATCTCCGGTTCTCTACACTCACCATACGAAACACAGCAGCATTAAGCTGCTATTTTACGCTGGTATTCTGTGAGAGCGTGGTCCTTTCCCGGTCGAGCCGCCCCATTTATGTTACAACCATAATATAGCTGCGGTGTGGCTCTACCACCTATAAAACAATTCATTTCCTGACTGTATTGTTTTGATCCGTTTTTATAATATATCCTCAACATAGTTTTCAATTAAACGTGTCTTACCACATCAAAAGATATTTCCTGAGAACAAGAATAGATCCAGTATACTCATTAAACTACAACAATACAAGGCGGGGTTACCAAGGCAATAAAAAATTACAAGATGTTCAGGATGGGAGTGCCTAATGGGTCTGTTAGGTTGCGGCCCTAACCAATAGACCGCGATAACATGGCCGACCGCTTTTTTAAATTTTCAACTTCCCCTATGATCTTTTGTTTTATTTTGGTTTTGTTGTGGTATGCGATAATGCGACTATTTTCTTTATATGTATATCTTCTTTGTGTTCATTTAACGTATGCTGTTTTCAGATTTACTTATAATGTTATGAAATTGTTTAGATTAAAATTATTTTATTTATGTAAACAAATACATTTCGAGTAGTTTTTGGACCGAGGTATTGATTGGTATCAGCTACTTTATGTTTAAGAAATTGCAACGCACGTCATGTAAAAGAAATAACTTCGTCATCTCTTAAAACGTCGCATTGATTTCACATTTATATAAAACCGACCAGCGCGTTTAGTCAAGTTAACTTTCTACAATTGTCATCGCTATTAAAAAAATAAAAATTAATGAAATCAAAGTTAAGTTAAGGATAATTGTGACCTAAAGTTAAAATATGTCATTCCCGTTCATTTTTATAGTTATTACCAACAACAATTTTAGGTTATTGCTATCCCATGGATTATTGCTATCCCATGGATTATTGCTATCCCATGGATTATTGCTATCCCATGGATTATTGCTATCCCATGGTTTATTGCTATCCATGAATTATTGCTATCCCATGAATTATTGCTATCCCATGGATTATTGCTATCCCATGTATTATTGCTATTCCATGGATTATTGCTATCCCATGGATTATTGCTATCCCATGGATTATTGCTATCCCATGGATTATTGCTATCCCATGTATTATTGCTATCCCATTTTTTATTGCTATCCATGAATTATTGCTATCCCATGGATTATTGCTATCCCATGGATTATTGCTATCCCATGGTTTATTGCTATCCCATGGTTTATTGCTATCCATGGATTATTGCTATCCCATCGATTATTGCTATCCCATGGATTATTGCTATCCCATGGTTTATTGCTATCCATGAATTATTGCTATCCCATGGATTATTGCTATCCCATGGATTATTGTGCTATCCCATGGATTATTGCTATCCCATGGATTATTGCTATCCCATGGATTATTGCTATCCCATGGATTATTGCTATCCCATGGATTATTGCTATCCCATGGATTATTGCTATCCCATGGATTATTGCTATCCCATGGATTATTGCTATCCATGAATTATTGCTATCCATGGATTATTGCTATCCCATGGATTATTGCTATCCATGGATTATTGCTATCCCATGGATTATTGCTATCCATGGATTATTGCTATCCCATGGATTATTGCTATCCCATGGATTATTGCTATCCATGGATTATTGCTATCCCATGGATTATTGCTATCCCATGGATTATTGCTATCCATGGATTATTGATATCCCATGGATTATTGCTATCCCATGGATTATTGCTATCCATGTATTATTGCTATCCCATGGATTATTGCTATCCCATGGATTATTGCTATCCATGGATTATTGCTATCCCATGAATTATTGCTATCCCATGTATTATTACTATCCCATGGATTATTGCTATCCATGGATTATTGCTATCCCATGGATTATTGCTATCCCATGGATTATTGCTATCCATGGATTATTGCTATCCCATGTATTATTACTATCCCATGGATTATTGCTATCCATGTATTATTGCTATCCCATGGATTATTGCTATCCCATGGATTATTGCTATCCATGGATTATTGCTATCCCATGTATTATTACTATCCCATGGATTATTGCTATCCATGTATTATTGCTATTCCATGGATTATTGCTATCCCATGGATTATTGCTATTCCATGGATTATTGCTATCCCATGGATTATTGTTTTCAAATGGATTATTGCTATTCCATGGACTATTGTTATCCCATGGATTATTGCTATCCCATGGATTATTGCTATCCCATGGATTATTGCTATCCCGGTATGATTTTTGTACAGAATATAAATAACAAACGAGCACAGAGTCCACCTGATGGTAAGTGGATACTGTGGTACATAGACTTGTACATTTATACTCGAATAAGAAGCAATATGCAGATGCGTTGTCACCTCTGAAGTAGTCCTCGACAGACGGAAGTAAAGCAGTAAAACGGTTCTCCGGTTCTCTACACTCACTATACGGAACACAGCAGTATTACTGGTACCTATTTTACGCTGGTATTCTGTGGTCCTTCCCTGGTCAAGCCGACCCGTTCGTGCTACAACTGTATACTGTGACTTCCACCTGAGATATAGATTAAATACGCCATCGAAAGAAAAGGCGCATCTTAACCCAATGCAAACACGCAGTATCGGAAAGGAAACAATGTAGACTATACCGCTATAAACATGTTTGTCGATTTTCCTGCTTTATAATAAAGATATTAATAGTTATTTTGCAACCATCCGCTAAATTAAATAAAATGATGTGTATTCCCTAGTTTGAAAAGCACCTCCTGCACTCCCTCAATTGCGTGCACTAATTCCGCCACCACCAATCCCAGCACCACTACTCCCAACGCCACTACTCCTAACACCACTACTCCCAACACCACTATTCCAGGAAAGACACATCATCGACGATAATACGACACGTGTTTCGCCTCTACACATGGCATCTTCAGATGATTTTGACTCTACGGCGGCTGACCGCTAAGTCGTGACGGGATTAGTGCACGCAATTGAGGGAGGGCGAGAGGTGCTCTTCAAACTAGGGAAGACACATCATTTTATTTAATTCAGCGGATGGTTGCGAAATAACTATTAATATCTTTATTATAATGGATTTCCGCAAAGTAACGCCTGATTCTATCAGTTATTTTCTGCTTTATTTCTGGTTGCACCTCGTTGATATTCTGAAATAATTTGACAGTCACGTGAATGAGTGAAATATGTAATGGTCAAAAAGTATATATAATCAATACGTTTTAGTAATGGTGGCTAAGTTGAAACCGGCACGCGCAGCAATGACGCGAAGTTCCGCCGCTTCCGCCGCGCCCGTCGAGCAACGTAAACAATTGCCAGATTCAGTCGGCGGTGGCGACCCCCTTTGAAACATTCGGTGAAGGAATTGTACACACATTTTGTACTATTTAAATTTATCGTCGGTAGCCTTTACAGGGATCACACTATTGTGATTCAGTTACAACCTAAAATAAGTATAATATGCCAATGTTTATTGCTCGATTGACGCTATTTTGTTATCTAATTTTATACTTTGTAGATTATAGCTGTATATTTTTATCACAATACAATATATACAATACATAATAATTAAATTTTAATGTATAATTAGCTTGCCAGGCAGACGTTGTTCTGCCCTTTTCGCCGACCCTTTGTCATGTCCTATTAAAATCCCTAAATTCGCAAAAAAAATTGTGGGTCACTCATGGGCAAAAAACTATCCTATCTCTCAAGCTGGAGCAAACTGCACACGGTGTGCAAATTTGATTAATATCGGTTAAGTAGTTTAGGAGTCCATTGCGGACAAACAACGTGACACGTAATTTATATATATATATATATATATATATATATATATATATATATATATATATATATATATATATTAAGATGAGTTAAAATTATAATTTAATGAGTTAAAATTTCGGCATTAGTTTGAATTATCTGTACTGAGATGATCAGGTCAGACAATTTGGGATTTTATTCATGACTTATAAGCAGAGTTATTAATCTTATGATTATTAATAATATTTTTAGCAGTAAATTTAGTAATAGATATCAGGACGTGTCCAAACTAAAACTAATAAATTGTTTTGACGCTATATTAAAATGCAGAAAGGATGTTATAATAAATAACATTTTAGAAATATTAATTGGCGAAATAATTAAAAGTCCTTGAACTAACGGATATGGCACAAATAAAACCAAGTAACTGTACATTATATTTAAGAGTGGGAAAAATAATAAATCTAGCTGTTTTAGAAAAGTACGCGTATCAAATGAGAATAAACCACAAACGTTTGAGTAATATTGATTTAATCTGCTTTTGCAGCATAATTATTTCGACCTTAGCAGTTTTCTCTTGCGGAGATCTCGTTCCCTCTTACGCAACACGAATGCGTCGGCGCGCGTTTCGTCACCGCGGAAAACGCGCTGGCCCATTAAATTGTTTTATTATGAACCCGACGCCATCTTGCGTATTTTTGGCTGCAGTTTAGGTGTTTATCTATTGGGATTCCGTCCAAACAGTAATTAGTAAGATGAAACTATTTTCGTTATTTACGGCCGTAGGTAAGTTAGTAGCGACAAAAACATTGAGTTTCACTATATCGCCATGTCAATCGTCATATTTTCGAAGACATTGTTTAGTTTTAAAAACAAAACTGACAGAGCGTTTAAATCACACATTGTTCGGCATGGTTGAAAATAACTCTTTTAATTTTCTATCGTCAATTAAATAGAATGTACACTACATACAAGTCAGCCAGACATATCTATAAGTCTTCCTGTTTGGAAAGTTGAATGACCGATGCGGGTTTGTCATCTCACAACTTGTCTACAAACATCGCAAAGCGTTACGCGTCTCACCTGCTTCATTTTTCATTATCGCCGACGACGTTGACAACCGCTATTTTTATTTTAAAGCAACCGAAAGATAATATGAATGAACGAACATTCACTATTTACGCATCACTCGTTTCTGTACAATCTCGTACTGTAGACAGGAAGCAAGCCGATCTAATAAAAAGAAGTTCCGCTCGCGAATTTGTTTGTAAAACGGGTCTAACACAAATTCACAATTTTTTTTTGTAGAAATCTTAATAAAAAAAAAACAAGCAAGATTTCAACTACAATTTAAGTAAAGTAAGAGGCCTATACTCAGCAGCGGAGTTTTAACGGACTGTAGGCCTGATAATAATGATGATTTGTTCAGATAAATTGTGATGTTTAAATTGACGGACATATTCGCATGTCGTAATATGTATTTAACTTGTCAGATTTTATAAAAATATTTATATTTCGACGACGAATAGATGAAAAACCTGCACTTAAATTTCTAGTAACGATTTTAGTACTAATTAAAAAATTGCATTGCTCGCATCTCGCATACTACGAAATTTGAGGCTAATGCGTAATACACTAATTGCCAGCTATCGATTTTATTATCCTTTATTTCGTATTTACGTAATTAATATTATAAATCTGAATGGTACAGAGAAAGTAGGCAGCTGAAATACGTGAGGACTTCTATGTATACTGCAAGACCAGCAATTCAGAACCAAAAGTGTGTCACAGGCGTGGATCAGGCGCTCGCTCTGGCGCCGGCTGGGCTAGCTGGCACGGTAACTATGCCATGCAGTTGTATTTTCGATTAAAACAGTTATTATTTTTAGACAAATGAGAAATAAAATTTCTGTACACTGTGTAGACAGTGTTTTCTTTGTCACATTAAAAAAAATTCAGTTAGATTGCCGAAAACAACTTTCGCGGTTTACAAAACAATGACCTAGCCTTCTCGGCCGCTCACAGTCGACTAAAGTACTTACGGAGAATTGACCGTAACGTAGTGCGCAATGAAGGCTAATAGTCTTCCGCTCACCAGATGTCGCTAGTTGACACTGAGGTGAAGGTTTTTGTTACAAAATGTCATTTCATTGGGAACTTAGTTTTAAATAAACGTTTATCAGTTTCTCTAATTATCTGTGGTCTAGTTTGCTTATTTTTAATCTAATAAGCATAAAATATAACTAATAGTACAGTAAGAAAAATTTTTCGAACAAATTAACTACCCCGGTATATGATCTGTCAAATATTATACACCTCATTTTAAGGTGGTGCCGCCCAGGCCGCCGAAGAGGTCGTGGATACCCTCATTTATTAATGCCGCGAAGCAAGCAGTAATAATATACATAAAAGTCTTTAAAATACGTGATTCTTAGACTCTGTGGAGTCAAGTTACTGGAATTACATGATATATGTTTGTTCCTTATATAATCTATAATCTTTATTTTTTTAAACCTATGTAACCTATTTACCTACATACATTACATTTTCCTTGACATGTTGAGAGGTCAAAGTAAATATTATTTATTAAAAATTTTGTATGGTTATTGGTTTTAAGATATTGATTTCTCCTATGGGACCTCCTCAGCACAACAAACGTAGTTTTAGTCAACCTTGTTTCCCCAATAGCAAAATACCGTACGTAATTATGCTCTGGAAATATTTAACTAAACTAGTCTAGCTTTTGGTGAAAGTTTTATATTTTTACAGTATTCTCCGCAGAACTAAGTCAATAGTATTCAAAGCTATTAGCTTTATTTTATGTCGTCTAAACAGTTACAATAAAAACGTCATTATTTATTTTTCCTTAGTATTTAAATGGGATCACACTATTAGCAATAATAGGATAATCATTAGTAATAGTGCAGTTCTTTTAATAAAAATTATTATTTAAAATGGGTTTCTAATTGGCTAAGATACCGCGTTACGTTCATACAAAAAAGAGTCAGTCAAAATGAGATCGTACTTCATTCTTAAAGTCAGTTAGAAATAATAGTAATTCAAAAAAGTCTAATTTTAGTGCTTTAAAAACTTAATCTCATATATTTTTGAAAATTTTGTCTAATAATGCACCACAAGATACGGAAAAGAAAAAAGGAAAATGCGTACTATATACATATCTAAGGGAAATAAATACATAAGCAATTATTATAATAATTACTTATCGTAAAATTGAGACCTATATTGAAAAAAAAGTACTTGTAATTTTTTCAAACTCAATAAAAAATATGACAGACTGAGTGAATGAGATTATAGTTTCTTGTAGGGGAACTCCATAGCGCCCTATAAAGGATCGCGCACATTAGGACGGGCCGCTCCGCACCGCATCGCATAACAAAACTCCTCAGACATCACTTCGTATATTTTATATGAACTATCACACACTACAGGCGGGCCGCACCAGGCCGCTGCAGCGTGATGCTGTTTTGCGTTGCTATGCAGTGCAGCAACAGTAACTTAGGTATTTAGGCTTAATTGGTTTACTCTTTTTTTCGCTAAACTATTCATGTACACCTATGATACACCCTGTTTCCATACACGCATGGCGTTAGTGTTTTAGGTTAGTTATTAAGAAGCTTGTACGGAATGGATGAAGAATTGCTTATTTCTTTAGTAGTACGGTATAAAGAATTGTACATCCTACAACACCCTAGCTATGATAATGTCCAAAGAAGGAATAACATTTGGGATGAAATAGGAGTTATAAAACATCTATCCATTCATCGCTTTGGACTGCCAACGGCTGACTGCGTTGCGGCGCGGCACGAGGCGACTATTATGTGCTTTGGCGCAATTTTGTAATGCGATGCGCTGCGGCCTGTCGCCGCTGTAGTGTGCGCGAGCCTTAACACTCACTTTGCACAGACTTGATGATCAAGGAATTGTATAATTTTATACTACGTTGTAATAATTAAGTAGACTATGGTATTAAGTAAGTTAGCCTGTAAATATTATATGTAAAAAAATAAATTAACATATTTAAACAAGAATGTAGATCGTAAACTTACTACTTTATTGATGATATAATCAACAGATGGTCACATAATGTTTAGATTTTTTACTGAAGATGATGGGGGAAATACTTAATTATTTTTGTTACAGTTCTCTCTTTGTTGAGATTCACTAGTGCACATTATGACAATAAATATGTGAAATTACTATTTTAAATTATTTTAACGCCATTCGACTGAAAACTTATACAACATATTTATGATGTCGAAGTTAAATTTTGTTTTACAAATCACTCGTAAAGCTGTTTATTTTATATTTATTTAAAACAGAGTCTTAAGTACTATGACATTTATACTTGTATACTGTCTCATCATTTCAAACGTGAGTCACCGTGTACCGTAAACCATGACCAATGTCCACGCCACAAACTGAAACCGACTGGTGTAACCTACATTTCGACTTTTTGAATACGAGGGTCGTAAAGTCTTTACGCCACAGTACAGCCTCCGTAACAGGCAATGCACGATCCGCCGTTGCAATAACAAACTACTTACTATATAGTGTTCCAGTTTAGTGCTAATGTGAACATGTAGGTAGTGTACTTCATTTTATGTCGGTATTTTGACTTTATTAGATGCGTAGAGAGCATTTCAATAGGGTCGTTTCAATTACATTTTGCCATTACACCCCACCAAAAGGCCTCCCCCATAGATTGCCTCATAATAGGGAAATTTGCCATCATTAGACATAAGACAATTTTTGGGTTGGCATCCGCAGTTTTTTTTAATTTAGTTTTTGTCAGGAAAATGCTGCTGCTCATCTCCTGGTTCAGCTTCCCTCCGTCACCTCTTGCGACATGGGATGATGATTACGGTTTCAAATTAATTTGATATTGAAAATTTAATAAAAGTTTCAGATGTTAAATTATTAAATCGCTACAAATTTAGTTTCCAAAAAAATTGTTGACATCTTTAAAATTGCTTTTGGACTAAGATTTGTATTTAAAACGACCGATTTAAATAACATAAACCTGTTTTTCTAGTACGTCCATTGTATAAGTTATAGTGATTTTTTACCTGATATTCGGTTTTAACTAAAACTTTTTTTTTGGGATACTTGAAAGACGTATGATATACTATTCTGTCTTATATTAAATAAAATAAATATTACTTTAATAAATTATTTTATTTGAAGTATTGTAAGGATTAGAATTAAATAATTTGCATAAACAAATTTTACTAGAACTTTAAAAATAAACATAATATTTAAATAATACTAGTTTTTGCGGATTTTATCGCGTATATCAACTTTTTAGTATACCCTACCTTTACTATACCCTAAGAAAAGTTTTAGCTGAAACGACCATGGGTGCTGTAAAGTGCTCGAACACTTTACAGCACCCATGGTCGTTTCAGCTAAAACTTTTCTTTGAACATCTCAGTCCCATGACCATGGGTGCTGTAAAGTGCTCGAAACGTCGGGTATATAAAAAAGTTGATATATGTGATAAAATCCGCAAAAACTAATTTCATTTAAATGTGTATTGTTCGCATAAATATAATATGTTTGACGGAGAACATCAGTCGAAAGATTTTTCGGCCATATATTTATGAAATTATTCCTAATCTAATTCAGTGTAAAATTTAAACGGAATTAAATGATTCCGACTTGTAGATCCAGACGTCCCGGTGCGGCGGTAACGTGGCGCGGCGTGGGAGAGTTAGGAACGTCGACCCCGCATGCAACTATAAATATATTTAATCCAAGCTCATTGTAAACCGCACTCTTTGCCGCCATTTTACACAACTTTAATGCAAAACGAATTACAAAAAGAAAATTAGAACATTCTATTTTCTTTAGATATATATAATATACAACACGTAGCATATTTACGCACTTTGAGAAAGTAGTTTGTTCAGAATCGTTTACTGAATCGATTCCTATCATTTTAAATATAGGTAATTTTTTATCCCAAAAATAAATAAAACTAAGTAAATTACAGTCATACTAAATCTGTACAGTCAACACTGTACTGAAATGGACCGTAACTTAAGGCAATAAGACTTTTAAGAGTGCAGTTTTATTTGTATTATTACTAATTCTGTCATTCAATAAAATAAAGAAAAATGAACTTTATTTCAAGCACGTTAAGGGGAAATATAACCTCAAATGGCTTAGCAAGATCCTCCGTTATGCCGAAAATATTGCAGCATTAATTTTGAAATAAATATATGGTAAAGTTGAGGATTAATGTTAAGTACTATATTAGACGAAAACACGATTCCGTAAAATTTTCTCGATAGAAAAAAATCCAAAGTTACCTCCAAACTGAACAATAAACCGCTGTTATTCATAAAATACTTTAAATAAGACCATGAAACTTTGAATTCTAACTGAACTAACTAAGCAGGGCTTATGTTTTTTATTTCTTTTTTCAATTACCATTATTTTCATTGTAAAAAGAAATTACCTAAACTATCGGCGTCCTGAAGCTTGGAACCGGGCGGCAGGAAACAAACATTAATCCTCCAACTTTACCATATATTTATTTCAAAATTAATGCTGCAATATTTTAGGCATAACGGAGGATCTTGCTAAGCCATTTGAGGTTATATTTCCCCTTAATGCAAAACGAATTACAAAAAGAAAACTAGAACATTCTATTTTATTTAAGTATATAATATATGTAAGGTAATATTATATAGGTTATAGGCATATCAGATTTGATTTGATTGAGATTTTGATTTGATTTGTGTATTGTAAACAATCTCAGTCGGCGCAATCGTCTCTGTAATAAACGGGCATATGGGAAATGATATGTGAGTATAAAGCTTAACTGACTTTCAATTAAGTGTTGACGTGTGACTATATTATGTGCCAGTTTTATGGCATTTCATAGGGATTTGTCCGTTAATATAACTTTTGATGGATTGACAAAGATCATTTTGGCAGTTTTGCGCTGTGGGATATGTCAATACCTATTAGCACCAGAAAATAAACCGAATTGTAAAAAAAAATAGATTGTACTTACAATTGACACGATAGCATAACAAAATATAAATCGTCCTGTAGATGTCATAAGAGTCTTCTTCTTCTACTTTGTTTTGTGGCGGTTTTATAAAATTCGCCAATGACGTATTGAGTAGAAAATGAAAGTTTATGAGTTTAATTAAAATAAGAGTCTTTGATAATACAAGGATTCAGTTTTTGACAAATCTATTTGTTGAATTACCTAGAACAAATATGACAAACACAGGTGTTAGACTCTTACCGGTATGTAAAAGTGACAAGGATTTAAAGTTTCATATTATTAGTATTAATAAAATCACATAAAATATACACAAAAGGAGTACTGGTATATGTTAAAAGAGAATTAAAATCTATAGGTCGAGGAATATAAGGAGGAAGGTAATCATAAGGGGAGGAGGATAATTTGAGAGTTGAAAAAAAAATAAGTCATAAGAGTCGACTATGGGTTAAGATCTTGTGGCCTACAATAGATAGAGTAAAACGTCAATCTTGGAAAAGTCTGATAATGTAATACCTGCCTAGTGTGAGCGTTTATAGCAAATTCTCCCTAATAAGGAATAGGCGCACGACTAACTGTTGACTGTTCGTGGTCGGCTAAAGGAAAAAAATGTAAATTCAAAAAAATATGAGGAAAATGTGTCATCTTTTATTTAAATATTATCTTAAATAAAAGATGACACATTTTCATTCAACAGATAATATTATGATGAATATATGTTTTTATTATAAATGTTAATTATTTACATTGTGGCGTCAGCATGTTTTTAGCATATTCTGTAATTAGGTTTTGAATAAAAAATCTGATTTTTAAGATATTTTGCCTTAACAATTGCTTTGAGACCGTAGTATTTTGTATGCTGAATAACACGAATCTAATACATGATCAACCGTAGCTTTTTGATTAAATTGTTAAAAAGGAAGTTGAATTAAGGAGATCGTGTAAAATTTGTCTTAATTAAAACAAATAATAGGTCGTAGCATGCGCGGCAGGAACATCCAACATTCGCGGGCCAACTGATACAAATTCTTTCGACAAAGGTCAATGCCACCTCCAGATGGTGATAACAATTGAATCAGTTCCACTTGCAACGAATTAATGTTCATTAGGAACGATACCACGAGACCGACCGTCTTACACTGCTAACAACGAGAACACTATCTCGATTGCAGTATAATGTACATTAGGACGTCCTGTTCTATTCCTTTTGATGACATCAGTCAATTAGGTCGAGATTTTATCAATATACTTACCTTAGTATTTTCTTTTAATTTAAAAATGACACTGATATACGAGCTACAAGGCCACCTATTGGCGTACGGTACTTACATGAAATTAATACAAATACAGATCATAAAAACTTTCAAAGAATAATGAATGGTCCCCACACACGGTCAGTTCGACTGATCATTCCGATTGATCAGTTCAAACTAGGACTGTTGATATTTTTTAAAATATCAGATTTTCGATATATGGATAAATAAACTTATATATAAAACTACGATATAGATATATTTATAATTATCGATATATCGAAAATCCGATATTTTAAAAAAATATCAATAGTCTTAGTTTGAACCGATTATTTGGAATGATCAGTTGAACTGACCGTGTGTGGCGTCCATAAGATGCATTGTTACCCTCGAAGACTAAGATGAATTGCTTCAAAGCCTGTAGTTATCCTGGATGTCTTATCCTTCAAACCGAAACACAACATCAGGTGTACTGTTACTTAGAAACAGAAGTAATTAAGAGGGTAATTATGTACCAAAAGAGAATTTCTAGACTAAACGGAATCTTACTTCTTTGTAGAAAAATATATTTTTTTAAATTTCTCTTACTACATCAATTTATAATGAGATATATCTATATTTACAAGGTTGCTAATGGGATTGCTTTAGAAGAAGGAGAGCAAGGGTGAGTGATTACCCTCCCCGCACTTTCCCCACTGCGGAAAATTACGGTTTTTAAAGCATTTTTGAAATATTCATTTTTTTAAATAATTTTTAGGGTTAAACTTCAAAAACCAAATTAGTCAGTCACCTTAATGGGGAACGGGTGACACTTCCACCAATTCCCCCTAGCCTAGTGATATTTTTCCAGGCACTTCGCTCAGCTAGCGCGTTGTGGTCACCAATAACCTAACCTAAGGTGTGTGGTTACAAAGGATTTAATGTCCTTAGGCATTATGTACGAGTTTGCCTAGTATAGGTACAAGATAACCACTTACATTAAACAAAATTCATTGATCCATACATTAATTACATTAAAATGAAAAATCTTTTATACTACTTTTTCCCGCATAAAAGGCTACTAAGGCATGCACCAGAGTATTATTGTACATCGATTTAGACAAATGCCTCTTGCTGTTCTTGTCCAACAATTTTATATAAAAATAACGAATTTTATATAAAAATAACGAATTTTATATAAAAGTATTGTATCTATAGTAGTTATTTACTACAGTACTTCGAAGATAATTTCTACCACTTCACGTGCGCTTTTAATAAGGCGAAAAATTTTGGAAATTATTTACATGTGTAGATCGAACTATCAAAGATATCTAAAACTTTGAACATTCTTAATTAATATCTATTTATATTATATCATCAGTAATGCTATTGTTTATAATTTTTAAAACCAAGCGTTTTAGCTACTCTGTTAACTTGTCACGTGATTCGAATACAAACATATAAAATGAACTGAACAGTAAACAAGAGACTTATATTATTTTTAATAGATTTGTGTTTTTTAATATAATTATTTGGGTTTGTTTACCAATGTGAACGCTTAAAATTGAGTTCGGGTCTCTAAGCGGAACTCGGTCGTCCCTGATAACTTTCCCGGCACTAGGTCAGTTCTGCGCTTCTCACTTAACGGTACATTCAGGTTGTTGCTGTCCGCTGCCACGTAACAGTTTGTGATTGCAGTTCATTGCAGCGAGGCGATGTGGTTCATTTATGCGAAATTCGACTTTATGCCATCTATACGAGTGTGTGCTATATCGTATGCACTGTTTTTGTCACCGTACTTTTCGCCTTGAACATGCTGATAACGAGAAGCTAGCGTGTCCACTTCGTTTATTGCTCACACGAATTTCAATTAAGTTTGAATCCGTTATATAAACCGGAATAAGTAAATACTCCTGGCACAAAAATACGTGATTTTTTTTATATTTAGCATTTTGTACATCGTATCAATGATATAGTCAATAACTGAACATTTTGCGTTTTAGATACTTCTCTCCGAATGCTTTTATGTAAACTGCATCAAATTTAATTGTCATTGAACGCACAGGTTTCTAAATAAAGACGTTGCATAATTCTATTTCAGTTCACAAATTGCTTTTCCGGTATGAAGAAAAAGTAAGCACTAAGCACAATTTCGAGTTGTTTGAATTAATTAAATATATATAAGCAATACGAAGAGATCTCTGCGACGTTGAGATTTCACATCGTTATTTACTAGTTGATTATTTATCGTTATGCTAGACTTTGATGCTGCTTCTCGTTGCTGTTCTGAATATTTACATACGAGATGACCTCTCTCGTAGAGAAAATTTTAATTTATTGGTATCTATAATTTGAAAGATAGGGAATATATGACATAGGTATCTGGTGAAGAAGGAGAAGATATCGGGGATGATTATACTACCCCCTATTTATCGGAGGTGATGAAATATTTCTAGTACTTTCCATACATGCCTCTCAAATGACCTAAGATATGATTTCTTTTATAGAATTCGGGTGACAAACGAGCACACAGTCCACATATAAGAAAGTGGATGCTGTGGCCCACGGACATCTACATCTGTCCTCGATTAAGAATCAAAACGCAAATGTTGTCACCCCTGAGGACTAAGATGGAATGTCTCATTTTTAGTAAAAAAGGATGTCCGGATCTCTACACCCATCATACGAAACACAGCAGTATTAAGCTGCTATTTTACGCTGGTATTCCGTGAGAGCGTGGTCCAAAGAGATTTAAATATATAACTTAAATGTCTTTGGAGTGGTCGTTCCCCGGTTGAGCTGACACATTCGTGCTACAACCATAATATAGCTGCGGGGTGGCTCTACCACGTATAAAAATGGGATTGAGAAATGAATAATATAACGCCGCAAGCTGATGGCATATGAAGACATTACCGCTTTATTCAAACTCACGTGATAAAAGTTAAAAATTAATACTGTTTTAAAAACTTTATTAGATATTGTATATTTTTTTAATAAACATCGTTGATTGATTTTTGATGATCGGTGGATTTTTTCTAAAGAACACTGCGGTTGCGCCAATTAGAATCTTATGAGATGCATGACATCACTTTAGGCGGTAAAAAGATTAGTAATAAAGAAAACACTCATGTATGAATTTATTGCGTAATTTAAGTGTAGTCTCGGTAATGTATTATGAACATAACCCAAGAAAATAAATTCTATAAGTTGTGACGTTCACTGGGTTCACCTCTCTATCCTTATGTTTTTTTTTTTGAGGGCTGATTCTTTTCTCGCTCAAAAGGGCCATTCAACTTGGAAACGCAACCAGCATTCTTGGCACGATACCTCGGGGAGTAAGACTAAGATAAATTAAGTTTTTAGTTTTAGTTTTCCTTTATTATAGCTTTTTAGTATTATATTCATATTTCATTACACATGTTTAAATAATATAAATGTATATCTAAATGTTTTTCTCAATTTTTTATAGGATAGGGTGACAAACGAGCACACAGTCCACCCGATGGTAAGTGGTTGCTGCGGCCCATGGACATCTACATCTATCCTCGATTAAGAATCAAAATGCAGATGCGTTGTCGCCCCTGAGGACTAAGATGAAATGCCTCGTTTCCAGTAAAAAGGGTTTCCGGTTCTCTACACTCACCATACGAAACACAGCAGCATTAAGCTGCTATTTTACGCTGGTGCTCTGTGGTGAGCGTGGTCCTTCCCCGGTCGAGCCGATCCATTCGTGCTGCAACTATACTACTGAGAAAATAGTAATATTTTACCAGATGATAAAGGAAATGTAAACTCAGACAGTGCTGAAACTCATATTACATATTGTTATTTTGTTATTTGATATTGAAACATTTATTTATTCCTTTTCATTTGTTATTCGCTTATTTGTAACCAATAACGAGTTAATATTTACGGTGACCTTGGATCATTTAAATTTAAAAATTCCACAGGGCATTTAATCATGTCGTTCGTGATCGTGTAAGTTCTCAATCCAAATATTTATATCGTCACATTAGGCTTTAATCATTATTTATATTATGGATTTCTTCACCAACGCCCGGCCTAGTGTGGTAAGTATAAGGAAATTTGAAAAGCTGGGCATTTTTGAAAGAATAACAATGATATTCTTGCATCGCTCGTTGCTTTATTAAGTAATTTAGGAACAGTGAAGATTTCAAAGACATTTTAGAAATATTTTTTTAATTCATCATGTTTTCTTTATAAATCAACTATTCTTCGTTTGTTAGCTGCATAATTAATGTATCTATAAATTTCAGTTTCACCAAGGTTTTCTTTCATACACAAAGTACTTTAACGATTTGACTAAATTCAATTCTATTTAAAAAAAGAATACTATAATTTTCAAAAAAAGTTGATAAATTTTTATTTTTCATAAGTACTAATAGAATAATAATTACAATATAACGCTCGAAACGCTAAATATCAATGTGGTTAATAAAATGTCTTGATAATAATAATAATAATACTGTATTTTTATAAACATTCAACATTTTAGTTTTGTGTTTTATAAATTATTTATAACCTCAATAATTAATGTTTGAATAAAAATGGGAATCTATTTGTTGCTGGCTATATATAAAAAAGTGGGATCAACGAAAAAGCTTTTATATTGGTGATACAAGGTGCTTAGAACAGGTGACGCTTTGTACTAAAGTGGAGGTAAGATGCCTTTTGTAATCCGAGGGATCGCTATTACTCATACTGACGTCACTTTTGGGGGGCGCCATTATGAGGTAATCTCTAAATCTCCTTACAAGCATAAGGGTCGTTTTTTGCTCATCTAATTTGTGATTGAGTCTTATTACTCATTTACATTTACATGTTTGTAATCAGGTCCTGCAATGTAAGTCAGTAGCAATTTTAATAGAATACAGGCATATTATGTCGGTTATGACTTATGATGCAGTTAATATAAAAACACTTAAGAAGACTTATGAATATAATTGCGCGAATCTGAATAGGGTGTCAAATTTCCAGGAAATATTGCAAGCCGTGACCTGAATCCGTTAACCTTAGTAAATTGTTTCGAAGTATCAATCTGAGTAATGTTTGACGAAATATTAATTAATGAAATGTGGAAGTCAATTTGACATTTATTTTATTATTAATTAATGCTTTAACTATATTCGTTAATAGATTTACGGTATAATTGCTGAAGTTGAATAGGGAAACGATGTGTTAATGATAATTTACTAAACGAAATGATGTTAAATTAGTATTAAAATAATATAACGCTTATCATATTTTAATTGAATTGCGCCTCAGCAGTGATATCGCAATAAAATAGTTAATAACTAATAATAATATTAAAACAAATTTATTCTCACCTTTAACATTATTTCATTGCAGTTTTAAGGTATCAAATCTAATAGGCTGTGCTTCGAATCGTAATTTGTAAGCAGGAAAGGCCATTGTTAAACAACTTTTATGTAGTTTCGTAATTCCTTCCATTTAACTAGACAAAGGGACAACTGTCAGTTCCTTTTTTGTTATTCACAAACGATGTAATATTTCGCAAGATTTCTCTACTTTCCTGTTATTGTCAGCTAAATTTCTCTTAAGATCGAAGTAAATTTCAAATCTCAAATTAAATAATATAGCTGGTTATTGAATTATTTCACTTAAATGATGATTGCGTAATTTTATATTTAATACTTAACAAAATTCAAATTGCAGATTAACGAGAAATTATAAGATTAGGTAAAGTCCCTGTTCCTCATCTTTTATTTTATTTATATATTTTTATACACAAAAATTCACTGCTGTGCATGGGCCTCTCTTGGATTTTCCGTAATCACCACACATGGAAGTCGGATGTTGCATCTTTGAAGCTTTTTCCGTCACCGTTTGAGCACAAGTATTTTACGTATGGCGGCGGTGTATGAATTTGATATACCTCCACCTTTTACTACTGTACTCCACCTATGACTAGGTGTCATCATGTCATCATCATATGACTACTTTTCTGCCTAACGGTCAGTCTAGCTAGGTAACATCGTAATGATTTCTTAAATTTACGCGAACACTACACATTGCAGAAAACTATACATACGGATTTAATCGAGTTCAATTATCTTATGCACCCATGGTCACGGAGGGGACAGAGATGTTTGACGTCCCAATGTCATAGTTAGCCTTTTTATATTCAACTTCTGAAGGTAGCTGCCGGGCTTACTATGAAATTGGGACGTCAAACATCGTAGCCCAAGTGACCATGCTTCACAGTACCCAAAATATCTGGATTTAAAATAAGTTTAAACGCGATAAAATCCGTATGTAATAGTTTTATTCAATAGGTAACATAAAATAAGGTCGGTCAAACCAGCCTCTTAACTATTCCTGTCACAAAGCAGTACTGCGTGCACGACTGTTTTTTGGTCTGAAGGTATAGAAATCTAGAATAATTACAGACCGTGAAGCATCATCATCTTAGCCCTCAGAGATGACACCGTATTTTCAGCTTTTTTTTTGTGTAAACTTACATCAACCAGGTGGACTGTATGTTCGTGTCGTCATTTTTTTTAAAGAAAGCCACGTTAGCTTTCTTGCATTTTTCACAGTTTCTAACTAATCTACGTTACGTTCCCATCATACGGCTGATATTTAACTGTATTCCACTATAAAAAGCATTATAAACTGCTTGTAGTATCGAAACTGTGCCGGTTGGCTGGGCGATTGCGGGCTACTCATATTACAGAAACTGAGTTTATGTAAGCCTCGCGACAGTAGATTCTTTGTATTATCAGCGACGCAAATCTTATCTATCCATTTACCTATTACGTCACTTTCGTTTTTTGTAATATTGTACGATCCCGGTTTCACCCATACAAGTATCAACAGCCTTCTTGATCCAGGTGAACACAAGGTCGATATTTCCGTACTAATAATAATGCTCCTATCACTCGCTATGGATTTGGTTTAAGCGTTTTGTAATTAATTTTTCCACCCTAATTGTTCGTCAGAACTTAGTTGTACGCTGGAGAATCCCATTCAATTTCTGTACCATAAATATATCTTTGATAATAATGGTTAATAATCAACACTGCTTTTTAGAAGAATATTGTTACGGGTAAACTAGCAACTGATTATTAAACTTTTTTTAGTTAAAAGTGTTAACACGTTCGTGTTTTAAGTGTTAACTGTTGGGTTCAGTAAAAAGTGTAAGTGTTAATATATTTTCGAATTCTACAATATATTTAAAAAAAGTGCAATTATTTTAAATATATTATTTGTAAATGGGTAAAATATAAATCGATAATGCGCACGTAAGTGTGTATAAATTGGATAATAGTGGCAGAACTCACTTTAATAAGGGTAAAAAGATTTTAGCCATGAATGTAGTAAGACTACTCTCATTTATTTTGTAATATTTATTATTACTTGAAAATACTTTATAGGATCGAAAGGCGGACTAAATGCTAAAAACATTATCTGCCAGTAAACACAAAGCTTGACCAAAAGCAACTTTTGCGTATAAAAATTAAGGACATCGGGCAGTTGTGATCGGCCGATTGTGGAATTGGTCACACATGAGACGTTTCATTCGTTTTAATTTCATAGGTCTCTATTTATCCAACCGGTCTTGGTTGGATAAGTACAATATTGATTTCATAGAACTAGAATGTGTTTTTGCTCACGTTCTTAAAATACGTCTATCTTAAATTACCCCCTAATAAAACTATTTATCAGTGAAATATTACGAATAGCTAATAACTTATCGAATACATACGCACATAAACACTCACGCCTATCACCCAGAGGGGTAGGCAGCATTACGGACTTTTATCTAGAACGGTCCTGACATACCTCTCTCGCCTTCTTTACATCCTAATATATATACATAAATACGCATACACGCTCGTCGGTTAAGGGTACTCTTAATCTGGCTCATTTAATATATCGCCAATTTGTTCGATGGACCTTCGTCTAGGGCGTTCCATCCCAACTCTGTCGTTCACATCTGCAATATAAATTTGCTTTGTCACTCTTTCCTCGCTCATTATTTCTACATGACCAAACCACCGAAGCATTCCTTTCTTATAAAAAAATCCTTGTCACATCATCTAACACGTCGTTCTAATGAACTATCCTCGGAAGTAGGTTGTCAACAAGGTGATCCTTTGGACCAGCAATTTTTAGTTTGGCTATAAATCCGATAATCAAAAGTTTAAATTCTAAATTCAATGTGTATTTGGATGACGGAACCTTAGGAGGTGATATGGATACTGTGTTTTCTGACCTTTTTTCAATCAAAAATAAATTTGAAGCCATTGGTTTGGAGCTTAAATTTAGCAAATGCGAACTTTTTTTATAAATAACTGCAACTTAAATTTAAATGACGTAAAACACAAATTTAATATTTTGGCACCAAATATTAAAATAGTTAACAGTAATTCCCTTTACCTTTTAGGTTCTCCAATTTTTAATGAATCTATGTCTGAATATATTAATAATTCAATTGCTAAATTTCAAAATTCTGCTGACCGTCTCCTTGAAATTAGTCCACATTATGCACTTTGCATTTTAAAATTTTGTCTTTTCGTCCCATTGAGTTATTATGTACTACGTACTAGAGGCGATACTGCATTCAGCTACTCTGTTCCACTCAACTGCGGTGCATACACCGCACTTTAATCAGTCACTCGCTAGGCGCTTGTAGAGTTGTCACGTATTGTGTTGATTTAAAAAAAATCTCTTAATAAAAATATGCCGTCGTGTTTACTTAGATATTGCACAAATAATTCAAGAAATGTCAGTAAAAACAAAGACTTACTTTTCATCGGTTAATAAGATACTTAATCAATAAAAAAGTATTATAGTTAAATAATAAAAAAAAATATTCCTAAGACGCCATCTTGTGTCATGGAATATAGATTATGAAATTAATGTGTTCAGATGCGACATTTCTGTGGGTACTTAAGTATAGGCCGAATATATTATTATACATATTTTTATTATAGAAACATATATAAGTTATCGTAATTAGGCTGATTTTTTATATTTAAATATGCTCATTATTCTTTTATTTTATTTTTTGGTTTCCACATCAATGTCAAAGTGGAATAAATTCGTCCATTTTTAACTGTTGCGTGCCCAGCATTTATGAACGACTCGTTCGTATTCATTAAAATAAATATAATTGTAATTTAAATGTTATATTAATAAATTTTGTTAAACATACATTTAGTGTGTGTTTTTTTATATTTGACAAAGATGTCTTTGAAAATATTGAGATAAAAATATCATTAAAATGTAATTGTGATATAATATTATGTAATATTATATTAAATAAGCAAATATAATATACAAAATAAATGACAAAATTTAAAAATTGTTTTCGATATAATTTACCTATTTAACAATTCAATCTACTATTACCTACTGATCATTCTACCTATGTTTATTCTATGATAAAAAACGAACCGCGCGAACACAAAGTAGCGCACATTTTTTGTTTGAAATAGCTGTTCTAGTACGTAAGTACATATTACTTCAATGTTTCGTCCCAAAATTTACGTATGTGCTCCGTTGCTGCTCCTTTTGGAATCACCCAGACCTCTTGAGACAAGTGGACAACTTAATCAAAATTAATTTAGAATCGATTCTTAATATACACCTGAACGAGCAATCCTGTATCAGCATCTAATGGGGAGGGATTCGCAAAATTTCCAGTGTCTCTTTACCAGCCTTCCTATCTTCTTTCCATAGTTCAGCAAATCTCATAAGTAAAATTTTAAGGGCATCCCCTTCAAACTTTGAGATTGCTGGCCTATAAGAAGCTAGAAACGCTTTCTTAATTGCATGTCCTGGTCAAAATTTTCGATTTCCTCTAAATTCACAGGGGACGACATAAACTGCAAATTGACTTATGACAATCTTTTGAGCTTTAATACAGGTTCAGCACGTGCTAGGCTTTTGGCCGTGGGTACGCGTGAGGCCGGCTACTGGCTTCACGCGTATCCTTCGTCAAATACAGGAACATTTCTTGAGTCTGACACGCTCCGAATCGCAACCTGTCTACGGCTTGGGGTTCCGGTCTGCGCTCCTCATAAATGTCCGTGTGGCAGTGACGTCGACAAGCTAGGACATCACGGGCTATCATGCCAAAAAAGTGCAGGTCGCTTCTTGAGACATGCAACACTTAACGATATCATACGCCGGTCTCTTGCCACCGTCAATGTGCCAAGTGTACTTGAGCCGTCTGGTATTGCAAGAGATGATGGCAAGAGACCGGACGGTATGAGTTTGATTCCATGGAAGATGGGCCGGGTGCTGGTATGGGATGCAACCTGTTCAGACATGCTGGCCCCTTCCCATCTAAATGGAACTAACAACAGAGCTGGTGCGGCTTGTGAAGCGGCTGAAAAAGCTAAAGTATGCAAATACAGGGGTCTAGGTAGGCTCCGAATATATTTTTGTCCCTTTCGGTGTCGAGAACCTTGGTCCGTGGGGTCCTGGCGCTGTAAGCCTTTTTTAAAGAAATAGCAAAAAGGTTAATCGACGTCACAGGAGACCGAAGAATTGGCAGCTACCTCGGACAAAGAATTAGTCTAGCTATTCTACGGGGAAACGCTGCCAGTATCTTCGGAACCTTGCCTAAAAGACCTCCTTTTTAATAATATATTTTAGTTATTATAATATATATTTTAAAGGTTTTTAGTATTAGATTTAGAATTTAGAATGTTGTTTATATTATGTTATGTAATATTAAATGTGAAACGTAACCTATATAATAAATTATAACACCAAAATATGCACACGTTAAACACGTTAAACATTAAAGTTGTAATTTAAGTTGTCTAACAAGTTTAACATTAATTTGTTGTTACTCAAAGTATTTAGATCTTTTTATCTTTTACAAATTAGTTGGTTTTTATATCTACATACTAGGTGGTAGACTGCCTAGAACCCGCTTGGGTTAGTTAGCATAACCGTCCTTACTATTTTCTCTGCCAAAAAGCAGTTCCCTAACTGCTGTTCCGAAGGTGCTGGTCTGATGGGTGAGAAAAGTCGATATAAACAGACTGCGAAGCCTTTAATCAATATAAAAATAAATAACGTGGTTGAATAAACATTTTCTTGTATGGCAGAATTATGTACAACTGCAGCAAGAGCCACGCTGCAGCTATATTATGGTTGCAGCACGAATGGGTCGGCTCGACCCGAGAAGGACCACGCTCTCACAGAATACCAGAGTAAAATAGCAGCTTAATGCTGCCGTGTTTCGTATGGTGAGTGGAGAGATCCGGAGACCCTATTTTACTGGAAACGTAGCATTCCACCTTAGTTCTTAGGGGTGACAACGCATCGGCGTTTTGATTCTTAATCGAGGATAAATGTGGATGTCTATGGGCCACATCATCTACTTACCATCAGGTGAACTGTGTGCTCGTTTGTCACCTTATTCTATAAAAAATAAATAAAAAGACTACAGATACGTTGTCTCCTCTGAGAATTAAGATATAATGACTCATTTCCTGTAACTACACTGGATCTCTTTACGCTTCAGACCAGAACACAGCTGTACAATTACTGCCATGTGCCGACGGAAATTGGTGAAAGTGTGGTGGCCTATCTAGACAAACTCCTAGGTAGAGAAATGTGCTACTATTGCTAGTAAGCATAAAGTAAAATACAGTGTTAAGAAATACAATAAAATGGCTATTAAAATTAAAAACAAAACCGTGTGTAGCGATGAACAAAATGCGTTCACGTAATAACAATGGTGACAGTGTGTGCGGCCTTGCGTCCGTACCAACTGATCCCATTATCTTCATCACGATACGACACTGTGACACAATCCATTCGGAATTTTATACCACAATGCCTTATTACAGAGGTGGGCCCAGTTAAAGGTAAGCAGGATAGTTGACGCACTAACAAAGTTTGTAGTTACAACAAAGAATGTGATAGTTTTTGATCAGACTTATATATAAGCCCGAAAAAGTAAAATGATGATTTTAATATATTATGAGTATTTAAGTTTTATCTTCAAATTAGCAATCTCACTATGGTGGAATTTATTTTAATGTAAATCTAACCGTGAGTTTGCATTGACGCGATTTTCACAAAAAAAATATATTTTAAACACTGCTCTCCGTCAATGTATCAAAAAGTGTTTGCATAGTCAAAGAAATATGAAATAGTTTGACAGTTTATTGTAATTACATATTACTTTTTTATATATATATATATATATATATATATATATAACTACAGAAACAAAATGTTTGAAAACAAATTTGTAGAAATATTGTCACGTTGAAAGGGGTAAGTTTGAATATCTGTTGAAAATTTTACAGTTTTTGTGAGTGTGAACGCCACCATCAACAAAACATGTTGTGTGATTTATTTTATGCGATTTGTTTCAAAACATTGCGTGTTGGATGTTTGTCAGTGCAAACGTTACTGTAAACAAACATTTTAAATCTTCTTCGTAATAATAGTAATAATTTTTCGTAAAACCTTCGCTCTGCCCATTTGAACGTTTTCACGTCGGAACGGAAATTCATAAACCTAACCATGCAAATTGAGATTTCATGCAATCCACATTACATGAAATCGACGCGTGTGTACTTAACTGTCGTGATTTGTCACAGGTATACGTACAATAGGTCATACATTGTATGAAATATAGCTTCTTGCGGCGGCATCCATCAATACCGTAGGCTGTTTGAATACTGATATTGTATTCGATTCGTTGAACATTGTATTTTGCAATAAGTGCATAGATGTGTTACGTCATTAAGTAGTTAAAGAGCTATTTTTCATTAACGAGCCTAATGAACTAACAGTAAGTGATGGTAAGTGGTTTTTGCAAAGTATGTACAATCACAACTGACTAAACAAAGAAAGGTACAAGCACGTGCATGGTCAACTTTGAGAACTACTAGTAGAATGCCTTATTGTCTTTCGTATAGTTCACACACACAACTACAATTATATTTCTTATATGTGACATTCCTTTTTGTTAATTATAGGGTTCGGATGTCAAATCGCACCTACTTCAGAAGCTATGTGTATTTTATTATTTTATTTTTGGTTCTTGAAATCGGTTTTAACTTTTTCTAGTTTATTTTTTTTACTCTTGAGTTGTTGAGTGAAATAAAATTATAAGTTTAAAATAAAAACTAGAATTCCATCTAAATAGTTTCATTAAAAAATCATTCCGTGTTTTCTCAACCTTACGGGCGCATTTTGTTCTTAAAATTTATATGGAATCTAAAACCATCCAAACCAAACAAAAAACCCTACGAAAACGAAGTATAACATGTTAAAAAAAAAGCATTATTAAAATCGATTCATATACAAAGAAAAAATATATAAAATGGCATTGTTTTTCTCTAAATTGTGGAAGATGTCCTTAAGTCCCTAGCGCAAGAGACTACGTTCGAATAAGTTCGGGTAAACAGCCATGAAGGACACTTTTTTTTATAAGTAATTCTCTGTATGTTTTTAAGTAATTAAAATATTCCTAACACCAATTTTTATTTTAACATGTACCGTAATTACTGCAAATACCTTTAGAAGGTGGAATTAAAACGCTGTGTGACCTTATTAGGGTTAGAGTGCGGTTCTAAGTGCCTCCCACGCGATATAGCTTACATTTGTCCATAAACGTCATTATGGGCGTTCTGACTAACGCGGCCGGCAAATCGGGTAACTTTGTTAGTTACTTGATGACTATATGCTAAGGTTTTTGCAGTAGAACGTGGGCGATCAATTCAACTTCGATATTGAGACTGTCACACGTAGGTGGTAAGTTTTTAAAGGAAGTTTTGAAGTATGCTTATAATGTGCTGCTTAGGTTTCATAATAATATATAAAATTCCGTGTGGGCAGTTGATGTATATCCACAAATCAGTGTCCAACAGTGTAACGAAACGATTGGAGCATTTTATGGCAAAGAATAATATCCCATAAGGTCATAACAAACCGTGTTATTATGTTGATTTGGTAAAAAGGATCGACTTTTTATAAATAAATCAAATCTTATTTGATCTATCATGAATATTATCAAAATTAGTGGTTCTTCTAATTGATATCATTTGTTAATGCCCGGAATTAAGTTCTCAACAATAGCGACCTGTAATTTGGAACCGCAACAGAAGGCCTCAATGGTTTCATGTTAAATATAAAATTAGACGGGCAAATGACCAAGTAATAGATACTCATGCGAACGTATTCAAGTGCTCCACTTTATACTCATAGTTATTTTAATGGCATTTATTAATAGTACTCAAGTGTTCGTTATAGATCTTAATAATAGCACAATGATTTAAAAAGTGAACAAATTTATTGTTTACTGTGTAAATGATTAGAAATATTCTGTAATGTCATGATAGTTTTGTAGTAAGTTCTGAAAAATTAAGTTTTACAAGTCCCATTTCGGGGTTTCTTTTTAGAATAATATTTCTTTTCTTGTTTGTTTCCCGTATAGGCTAACCGCTGGATATGAGCCTATCTCATAACATTATTTTTACATATGGTATATCATATGAGCATACCGCAAACTATCTGAGGCTATAATGTCTTTCTTACCTTTACCATACGCCCCTCACGACACCTACGGAACGAAATAGAGTGATGGATCCAACTATCTTGTCACCGCACGTCTTCTATCGCATACATGCACGTCGTATACACAGAAATTATTACAACGTTACAACCTGTATACGTCCACTGCTGGGCACATGCCTCCTCTCACTTCATCTTAGGGCAAAATAGAGTTTGCCAGGCTGTTCCAATGCGTGTTGTCGAAGTTCACGTGTCTTCGAAAATTTTTTATTATATTTCTCGGACATGCAGGATTCCTCACGAAGTTTTCTTTCACCTCACAGTACTAAAAATCGCAATTAACAATTTCATTGTTGCCGGCGGGGATCGAATAACAACTTACGAGTATATCGAATTGTAACTTATATTAAT
The DNA here is from genome assembly GCA_907164705.1 of Parnassius apollo. Lineage (NCBI taxonomy): Eukaryota > Metazoa > Arthropoda > Insecta > Lepidoptera > Papilionidae > Parnassius > Parnassius apollo. The sequence continues at coordinate 4,633,758 of CAJQZP010001441.1, read as the reverse complement.
AAATTGGCGTCTTAACAGATTGGCGTGCCCAGAAGGTATTTCATGCCGGCACCTCGCTTGCAAAACTCGGCAAGTTTGGCCTTTCACGGTATACTGTTCTCCCCTCTGAGCTAGTGTACCCCAGTGTCAGCTTTTTATACTAGGCAACATCACATCAATGATGAGCGAATCGTCGACGACCGATTTCTTTCTAATCGGCTCTCCTCACTGGCGCTGTGAAGTAAAATTGCATAATTTTGAAATTTCTATCGCATATAACTTGAGGAGTGATCAGAGGAATTGTTTGGATTAATTCCAGCTACCAAATTCCATCTTTGCACACCGCGACAAAATTCACTATACCATCCACATATGTAGGCATGGTAGTCTTCGCCACTATGCGATTTACCAGGAATTTTCTCTTTTTAAGACTTCTTTGCGAAATCAGCTGCAATCAACGGTATTCTTGAGACCAATATCACTTAGGTACCTTCAAGAAATGAGGAGCCTTTTAAGGTCGGCAGCGTATTTGCAATCCCTCTGGTGTTGCAGTTGTTCATGGGCGTGGCCTGTACTTACCATCAGGAGAGCTGCATACTCATTTGCCCCCTCTTTCATAATATTTTTAAAGTAGTCATCAATGACTATTTTATCAATATTTCCATTTCACTTTTTTTTAAACTCAAAATCCTTTTAGAATAAAATATAGCTTAAATCACTCCTGGCATTGCTTCCTATCTGTTTATGAAGGTTCATCACAATCCATTCAGCCATTCCGAAGATGCACGGACAGACAAACATGATGATACATAGACGGACAAAATCTTACAAATGAGCTCGAAAGAAGGCATTGATTACAGACAGACATTTTAATTTTATTTATATGTATGTATGATGTATAGATTTTACGTTATGATTCACTTTTTTATAGTATCGGATGACAAACGAGCTCACAGTCCACCTGATGGTAAGTGGATACTGCGGCTCATAGACAACATTTGTCCTCAACAAAGAATCAAAATAGCAGATGCGTTGTCACCCCTGACGATTAAGATGGAATGCCTCGTTTCCAGTTAAAAGGGTCTCCGCTTCTCTACACTCACCATACGAAACAGCAGCATTAAGCTGCTATTTGACGCTGGTATGCAGTGAGAGTGTGGTCCTCCCGAAGTCGAGCTGCCCATTCGTGCTACAATCAATATAGCTGCAGCGTGGGTCTACCACTGTCAAAAACTGTGTCAATCACTTGTGAGCTTGTGACGTATATTTGTAAAATATATTAAAATAAATATAAAAAATGAGCTTCTTGGGTGAGTATACATTAAGAATAACGACCTCAATGGCATAGTAATAAGCTGCAACAATAGTTAAATAACAAGCAGCAATCTGTCGGTTAATTTATAACGCTGTTGCATTTGTAAATTCGCTGTGACGGGTGAATTTTCACGCTTAATTGGAATCAGCTAGCAGACTCAATTCCACAATTAATGATGCAGACTTATTACTATATTGAAGATAAATCATTCTCATCTAGTATTGACGAAATCAATAAAAAATATTTTACCTATACGTAGGACCTCTGAACTTTACTGACCAATATACAAAGGGGATTGTAATCAATTAGTGGAGCTAGTTCAACGGGGGGTCCGAACGGTGATTTTTGTTGCCCTATAATGAAAACAAAAAGCTCTTTTGATGTTCATGTCAAATAGTACGACGTCTTGACGGCTCTGTGTTAGACAACAACACGTTTCGTATAAAAAACATTAGAACGCGAATAATAATATAACATTTTAAAACATGGTAATAATAATTTATTACAGTTTTGGTAAGGTGGTAAGTGTGGTAAGGTAACAAAATAATAGTTATTATATCATACTATTCCTGCAGACCTTATTTCAGTCATGGTTGCCATTCTCAACATAGTGTGTGTCCGATGGGACGGCAGTACGACACGACCGGAGAGATATTAGGCGCAGGACGAACGGCTTTAAGCGGTGTTATAGGTAAGAGGGTGAAACGTTACAGGTTTGCCACGTGTTTCCGGTAAAGGAAACTATCGTGAGGAACCTGCATGTTTGAGGAAAAATAAAACGTATTTAGTAGACGTGTAAAGTTCGGTAACACGCGTCCGACAACGCGCTGCTCCAATAGCAGGGCGGACTTGAACTTTCTCATGTTGTCAGCAGTGGAGGACCACATCTTACTTCCATATTTCATCACTCTACACTCAGGTTATAAGATTTTGAAAAGTGTGCGACGAAAAGATGTGTCGCAGTCTTCAAAATGCTGCCTAGTCGTGTTGAATCTGACGGTTGACCTCTCTCTCAAAGTTAGACTTACCCAGTCGAACAATTTGCCCTAAGTAAACATACTTGTATATAATTCAAGGTTGGAAGCTCCTGTTTGCAGCATAGGAAACTCTTGGCTGCTGCATCAGACTTTTTTAAATTATTGAACTGGAAAATATACGTTATCAGCATCAATGTCGACCTTCGATTTGCAGACGAAAAAAACATTATGGCGGAATCGTTGAAGAACATGGACAAGACAAAAGTTATGTATAACATCCGTGCCACACCTATGCTGTGTTGGGAATACCACGTACGATCATATTATGTGCTTAGTGATATTTGCTATAGTAAAAAAGCGTAATTAGATGGGGGAAAACAAACAATACAGAAATAAAACTAAGTAGGGAACTGATCTTTAGATTCTGTGTAATTTTGTGAACACCGACAATGATGCAATCATAGTAACGTATTTAGCTTATGAACAAGAAACGAGTACCTATGAGCTGTCAAGGTTTGAGTCTAATTACAAAGAAACGTGTGAATATGCGCTGTCGTCATTTTTATTTATTATTTTTTATTCTTTATTTTTCTCATAAAGAAACGTCATACGTTGTTTTTGATTTTTTAATGTATCGATGATTTAATCAACGTATTAGAGTTAGCTTGCTTAATAAAATAAAATAAATCCAATTGATCTTCCATTCTGTTTTGAAAGCAATAATCGATGACTCGTCCAATACATGGGACTCGATTGGGATTAGTGGATCTCTACACGCGGGTGTCTTAAGATTCGATTGAGGGAAAGGTTTCGATGGAGAATGTAGAATATTCCAGACCGAAAACGTAACTTAAGATACAGATTATCTAATTCCCAAAAATGTGGAATGGAGCAAAGTTGCGAAATATACGAGTATATATTATATGAATGTGGCAATCCCATCCATGCGAAACAATTATAGTAAATTTTCCAACTCCAGTTGACGTCTGTCACAGTACATTTCAGTATCAGACTGTTAGAGGGCTGATGGCGTTGACGAAGAGAAAAGCTAATTAAAATACATAAAACGTCATGTATTTTTAGTATTACATGCTTAAGTGATTTGTTGTTAGCATCCCATTACTTCACCACTCACCTAGCGGAATATATAGTTTATTGTTTTAAGCAAATACCAAAGATGTATTTCAAAGGCCAGCGTTAATCGTTTTAAACAATTGCGCGAGACCGGAGCGTTAAATTATTTTAACAATTGGGAACCAAGCCAACTGCCATCAGCTGGTTATGTTGGTGCACCCTTGTTTATGCCAATATAAATAAAAGCACACGCTTATTAACCGTTAATACAATTAAATTTGTCTAAAATTAACGACGTGATAATACATTAGCCGCATAGAATTACCGGGTATTAGAGTCTAAACAAGGGACTTGAACCAGTAAGTACGATGGATTATTTTTTAATTTTAATTTGTATAGCACTTATACTTAAATATATGTAGTTAACATGCTTTAAATATTTTACTTCAATTTCAGTTATGTAATAACTTTAAGTGTGTGCTTAAACATCATAACTTTGCCGACTGTTCTAAAACTTGACAGTGATATTTTACGTCTTGAGATTTTACACTTACTTCTATTTAACGTATGCAAATACGCAGCTTTGAAATTGCTTATTTTATTTGTTTACTGAGATATAAAGCTTAAGTTACAAGTTCATTCGCACGATTGTTCAAAAGCAATATGCTTATTTTTATTTTTGACATTATTGAAAAAATGAATAAAACACAACATAAGATTTTCTATTATTCTCTTACCTAATTGCATGGATAAAGTGTTGTAAATATAAGCCTGAAATATATAAGCACCTCTAGACCCTTGAGATGAAAACATAAACAGCAAGAACCTTCTAAGAATGCCGTGTATCGCTGATATAACAAACGCCAGCACGATCGACTTACTTTGAGAGATAAAAAAAGAACTGATCGTCCGTCCGATCGGGAAGCATTCACAAAATTGTACACGAATCCCTTCGCGGGAATATACATTTAAAGAAGTGTCGTCTCAGTGCATTTACGACATTACAACACTTAATTAAGGCCAGGTAATCTTAAAATTATCCAGGTGCTAGCGTTCAACCAGCTACAGATTGTCTGTGGGTGTCTAAAGTGAACTAAACATTTTGAAAATTGGTTTAAACGCACGAAAATTTGCTGGAAAATATTATATATAATGAAATATGTACATAAATTGCAAAATGCAGATATGTGTCATACCGGTAATAAGGGTCTTCATTTTTTGAAACTATACACATTGATTCGAGCGAGCCATGTGTATAATCCAACGTGGCGGCTGTACGTAAAATCTCTTGCCACTGAATCTTTACCTCTTTCGTTATTCGAATTTTATTTTATTATAAAATGCACCTTTATGAATTTATTATTACTTGTAAGATGTTATGAAAATAAGATGTCTGCTATTGAAAGAGATAATAAATTTTAAACGAACTGTGCTATTCCGCAATGAAAGTAGATAATATTTCTCTTTTCTTTTTTAGTGTAAGTACGTGACCAATTACAAGTATTATTGTACGTGTTTATGGTAAACGCTGTGCCAAAAATTCGGCACATTAACTGAGCTAAATATAGAAACGGCAATTTCAGATTACCATCGATTCTTCACGTTCAAGCATCACGTCGCATATTTGTCTTTGACGTCTCTTTTAATTTAGAAAGACACGGCATTTACGATGTCATTTTGAGAAATGTTTTTGAAATACACTTAAAGTTAATTCACTATTAAATTTCTATGACAGCGGCCGTATTCCCGGTAATTTATTATTTCAGTACACGAAATTTGGAGTCTTGACGCAACCGCTTCTATTCTGTTTTGATAAGGACGTATTATTTCATCAGTAGATGTTCTTGTAGTATTTTTTCTTTCTAAAGATATAATCATCGTCGCCATCATCACAAAAAACAAAGTTATAATCTTTGTTTCTTTTATTAATTATTTGACCAATCATAAGCGCACTACTAAAGACAAGTATCACGATGTATTTGCGTTAGTCGTAATCCAACACGTTTCGAGCAAGAGGTTACCAGAGCTACTTGTTTAAAGACTTAACATTGTTACGTTATTATTTGCTAATAGAGTAGTAGAATCGCAGGTTTGACATAAGCGAACAATGCAAATATTTTCAGTTGCCCTTTATGTATATTAAATATTACCCTTTGTGATCTCCCTGCATTTGCATTAAAATTACAGAGTAATTTTATAAAGAGAAGGTTATTGCAATAATCGCCAAGCTTTCTTTATAATTGTCTGTCTCATTTAAATCATTGTCTTTCTCCGCGGTTGTCTCGTCTCGTTGCGTTGGAGAAAGTAAAACAAGTTTCTTACGCCCTAAGGATGGACCCGTTAGGCTGTCCATTTTTATCCGACTTTATTGGAACGAAAAAAATGTTTTTGTTATGGAGCGTGCTCCAACTTTAAATTTGTAAAATGTTGTGTATTTAATATCGCTTCGAATTTTTAATTAAAGATTTACCTGTAGCCACAAAAGAGAAGATAATGGGTTCATAATTTCTAATTCCTGATAATGTTATAAAAATTCCAATCAATCAATCAATAAATTCTTTATTGTACACCAATACACATTAGAACGATAAAAAATTATTTCTTCGAAGCGATTTCTTCCAAAAAACCCTTTTTTAGCTAGGCACTGTTGTTAACGCGAATTGCAAATAGACAATGTGTATATAAATTTGACAATTAACTAACTAATATATACATACAAGATGATGACGAGTGGGATAGATACAGTTGAGGACAGGAATTATGATGGAAAATATTAAAGTTCCAAATGATAAATTTTGAGTAGATTATTAAAGGAAAAAAGGGATTGAGCACGTCGAATATATAAAGTCATATGCAATCGTATTTCTATACGATTGTATATTATGACTGGAATTTTGATATATATTTTTTAGTTGCTATAAAATTGTTTTCATAGACGTAATAATATCAAATTAATAAAAACATAAATCGTGGGTCACCAATATATTTACAAGCATAATAACAGTACAAAAGTTTTTGTATTCAGATTGCAAAATGGATATATATATATATACGCCGCTGCGTGCGTTCACGATCGGTGTAACAGTGACTAAGTAAGTTATGCTTTAAGCGCATTCTACTCTAGTCTACAGCAGTGAGCAGGGCAAGAGCATAGGCGCAGCAGTGGTAAAAACGGTGCAGTGAGACAGTTGTAATGAGCCGCTGAAAGCCTGACTGACTATGGCAGATTTCTGTCATTTTAGCCAGATTTTATCAATCATCGATAACAGAGTATAAAATTACACTGCGGGACATAGGCCTCCCTCATATTGCGTACTTGCCATGCCTGGCAAGCGGGTTGGCAACCGCAGTTTTTGTATTATTTTCAGTTATTATCGGGAACATGCTTGTTGCCCATGTACCGTTTCTTTTTTTTCTGTCGATTCGTATGAAGCCCTCGAGCAACGATTTAAATAGTTAGATGCGCCTTCACCTCGAAAACTGTGGCATTATTTTTGGATGTGTTCGTTTGCAAGACGCTAACGCGCGCACACTAATGCAATAGTGTCATCTCTTATTATCTTACAGAAATTGTGTATATTTCTTTCTCTGTCGCACAAATGAGCACTGATTGCGAATGAGCGAGCTCACTCATTTGAGTATGGACACATTTCGGAGCGGTCATACTAATGGTAAGGGCGCATCTAACTATTTAAATCTTTGCCCTCGAGACAATATGGGGTAGCGGATACTCTTACACCGCCATTACACGGATAATTTCATTATTACTTATTGAGAATTTTTTTATAGGATAGGGTGACAAACAAGCACACAGTCCACCTGATGGACTGGTTGCTGTGACCCATAGACATCTACATCTATCCTCGATTACTGCGTTTCACCCGTGAGGACTAAGTTGGAATGCCTCGTTTCCAGGTAAATCTGTTTAATGATCTCCGGTTCTCTACACAATCACCGTACGAAATACAGCAGCATTAAGTTACTATTTTACACTGGTATCCTGTGAGAGCGTGGTTCTTCCCCGGTCGAGCCGACCCATTCGTGCTATATACTACTAATATAACTGCAGCATGGCTCTACCACGTATGAAAATATACCCAAAGTTTGTTTTCACGACACGAAACAAATGACAAATTAAATTGGATTGGTGATCATTGCACCGAACTGGTAACTGTCCTGTCCCAAACCAGTCTTAACGGTGGTTTTCCCTTGTAAGTAATTTATTAGAAGTTGCAGCAAATAAACAAATTTCAGTGTGGATACATTTTGGAAAGCGATTGGAAAAATGCGAAATGCAACTGTAAATAAAAAAAAATATTTGAATACCTATTGTAAATTTTACTAAAGCACGCTTATTTTTGCTCAAACGTCTCATATGAGACAATAAATTATCCAAATAAATGATTAAGCTATCGTTAAAATTAATGTACTTATGATGAAACACATCACATGAATGAAGTTTAATATTTTACAATTTATAATTCAAAATAAGTTACTTTGTAAGTCAATTTATGAATCAAAGTCACGTACTTTGAATCAAAAAATCTATTTCATGAATTCATGATTAAGATTGATTGATGAAGTTCATTGAAGTTTTCTTTTATTTCTCACTAAAATATGTCTGGCATATTTTTGACGATTGACCAGAATCTGGCATATTTTCGTCCAATGCTTGGAAGAAGTAGTTATTTTATTTTCAAGATGGTCACATTCCGTCGCTTTCAACGATAGCGGGGGAGGAACGGCGAGGTGAACAGGGATGCGAGCAATGGGGATTGTATAGTGTTGGCGTTACGTTGAAGAGGTTGTAGGATTTTTTGTACTTTATTGAACAAACTTTTAATGGCATTACAGTAATAAGAGTTTGTTCATTAAATAAAAAAAGAAGAAAGAATAATCCATACAATTTTTTTAAATTTACCCTATCCCATGTAAAAGGCTTCGATTTTATATAATAATGTGAATGCGAATATTATATCGTAAGACATAGTGACGAGCGATTGTTAGTTAAAAACAGTAGGTACTTCAAATCATCGAATAGATTAACAATAATTTTACATTTGCATGGTGCATTAAATTAATAATAATTGAATACCAGAGTAGAACAGCCATATTATGGTGCTGTTATTTGTATTATGAGTGTAGAGAAACGAAGATCCTTCATACTAACAAGGTCTTCAGGGGTAACAACGAATCTGCATTTTGGTTTTTAGTCGATGATGTACCTAGGTATCTTAAGGCAACAGTTTCCATTTTATACGTTGAAGAGCCGTGCTACAGTTATATTAGTAGTGTAGCTGTAGCACGAATGAGTCAGTTCCACCGGGGAAGGACCACGCTTTCACAGAATACCATCGCAAAATAGTAGCTTGATGTTGCTGTGTTTCGTATGGTGGTGAGGGAGAGAACCGGAGACTCTTTTTACTGGAAACGAGGCATTCCATCTTAGTCCTCATGGGTGACAACGCATCTGCATTTTGATTCGTAATCGACGATAGATGTAGATGTCTATGGGCCGCAGCAACCACTTACCATCAGGTGGATTGTGTGCTCGTTTGTCACCCTATCCTATAAAAAAAATTACCATCAAATGGACTGAAAAACTGGAAAACGTCACCATAAATTGTCATCATATAACTTTATCATAAATTTATAAAATTTTATATAAATTTGTTATGATTGTCGTAATAATTGCCAAATTATTTCAAATATTACAAATTCAAAAGTCAGATGTCACTATGTCATTCCTCTGGCACCTGTTGACTCTAGCAACGTGTGTATATAATTAAGGGGGACGTTTGTGATATAATTAATTAGGCGTTATGTTTTACTGCATTCGGTAGCCTAACTGTATTAGTAATCGTTGTTTTAAGCTACATAGTATTTCAAAGCGTATGCCTTCGTAATATGAAATAAATTCGCTTAACCACCCGTATTTAGACGATGGCGTAGATTAAACACTCGTTGCGCGTTGATAGTACTATGTTCTGACATGTAAATGTTACGTGTTTTAATTATTTTAACCAACAGTTTTAACTGTGACTAACAGTTCAGATAAGATAATAACATTCAGGGTGCATTCACGTCAATATAAGGTTTGGTTTAAGCATCTCTTAAAATGTACGCAGTACTCTATGTTGGTCCTGAGGTTATATTAAAACAAATTGTATGTATATATATATATATGCACTGCATATATATACCCTTTATACTTTATACACATATAACTAGGGTAATAAACAATTAACTTTATGTTAATTCGTTTATCGCGATTTATTTATTTATTTAGTGATGACCTGCTAAAACATGCAGGAAGTCGATGGATGCAAGTGGATGCAGCAGTGGACTTGTAAAGGGCTGTATAGTGATGATTATTAATTAGTTTACCATCATCGTCTAGAATTTTTTAATCACCATGCTTAGGAAGAGGAGACATCGAAAGCTTTTATTCACTGCTTCCTGTCACTGTTGTGCATAATTGAGGTCGGGCATAATAAAATGTTTAGTAATTTTGATGTATTATACGAGTATTACCCGTATCGACAGTGAAAATTAAATCAAAGTCTCCTTTGTACATCAAATATAACATAGACAGGTGCAGAAAAAGTTATAAAATGCAGTTAAATAATTAGAAACTGCTGGACTTAAACCGATTTAACCTAGAGACATTAGAGGAAGCTAGAGGATGCCTTTGCCGATAGACACTGAAATAAGAGACTTTATATAAAACATAATATAAAATATTGGGGTAACGGCTTACATAAGACAGAATTAATTCTATATGTGGTAGAGCCATGCTGCAGTTATATTAGTAGTATAGTTGTAGCACGAATTGGTTGGCTCGACCGGGGAGGGACCACGCTCTCACAGAATACCAGCGTAAATAGTAGCTTAATGCTGCTGTGTTTTGTATGGTGAGTGTAGAGAACCGGAGACCCTTTTTACTGGAAACGAGGCATTGTATGCATGTAGATGTCTATGGACCACAACAACCACTTACCTATCAGGTGGACTGTGTGCTCGTTTGTCACCCTATCCTATAAAATTAAGTGAAAACTATTGTTTAAAGTATTTCGGAAATAAAGATTCACTATTATCATTAATTACTGGTCCGGCAGTTGTTCCGCGTTTACCGGTAGGTGGCGCGATGATTTGCGCTCGGAATTCTTTCCAGACCTTTTATAGTTTAAATATTTTTTTTTATTATTACCTCGGTTACAGTGTCTGGTTCAGATTTTCTCACATATAAGTTTTGCGCCATTTATGCCCATAATTATTGAGTTTCTTAATAACTTAACTACAGCGCCACCTATCGCATCATTGTTGCATAGCAGTGAACCATCTTCTCGACATTACTACCATACCATAATAATAATAAATAACCCACTAATATATTGTGTGAATATGACCTAAAATGGTCAAGTCATTCAGAAATTACACTATCAATAACAGGCGCATTGTGTATCGAAAAGAAAATCATGGTACGGAATATCTGCCGCGATCGCCAATCCTCCAGAACAAGTGACCTCAGTTTAACAGTGGGCTATTTATGAGTTGATAAACATTAATTTTTAATCAAGTTAAGTGCTATTTTTTGTAGGCTGATTTTTTACTAGGTTTTTTTAATTTTGATTTAGGTTATGACTTATGACATTTAGGTGCATGTTATTAATTATGTGTTCAAATTTTTTGTGTACATCTAAACATAAATTAGAGTTCACAATTTCATTAGGACATACCATTCAGTGGTTTAATCTGTTGACCGCAGTATAGGAGGATCATTTAGGAGGAACACAACAACCGTATAGATTGCGACTTATAGATATATTGTCGCTCAGTCTTTTATATGACATTTTTTGTATAAATTTTCTTTTACTGTGTATCATATTCCGAGGTAGAATGGTAATCCTTTTTTATCTAGTCCGTTTGGTATTATTTTATTTTACATAACATTACACAAGTCGAATATACGTATCATTGGAAAACGATTGAAAAGTTTCTAGTTACTAGTGATACCATAACATTTAAGCGTAAGTTCGTTTCACTTTTAGCTTTAGTTTGAATAAGCCTTTTAGAAAATGCCTCCTGCAAGACAATATGATAAAATACGTCTTATAAGTCTTAAATATTTACTATATGGGCTTGACTGAGGCCAGTTGTATTGCAATTTGCGTTCGAATACCTTAGACGGCAATTATAATTATTAATTAACTTAAATTCATTACATTAATAGTAATAACGGGTCGTCGCAGTTTCTCGGCGTCTTTGTTTACAGGGCGGATAAATTATGGGATAACGAGATTACGAGCCTAGTAAGGTACGTGAGGGTACTACGGTCAGCTTAAGCTTTGCCGCCCTGTAAAACCAAAACTAGGAGAAGGACAGAGACAAAAACACAAAGTCGTGTACTATAACTAATATATCATCTAGTAAGGTACGTGAGGGTAATATGGTCACCTTAAGCTTTGCCGCCCTATAAAACCAAAACTAGGAGGAGGACAGAGACAAAAACACAAAGTCGTGTACTATAACTAATATATCATCTAATAAGGTACATGAGGGTAATATGGTCACCTTAAGCTTTGCCACTCTATAAAACCAAAACTAGGAGGAGGACAGAGACAAAAACACAAAGTCGTGTACTATAACTAATATATCATCTAATAAGGTACGTGAGGGTAATATGGTCACCTTAAGCTTTGCCACTCTATAAAACCAAAACTAGGAGAAGGACAGAGACAAAACACAAAGTCGTGTACTATAACTAATATATCATCTAGTAAGGTACGTGAGGGTACTACGGTCACCTTAAGCTTTGACGCCCTGTAAAACCAAAACTAGGAGGAGGACAGAGACAAAAACCAAAGTCGTGTACTATAACTAATATATCATCTAGTAAGGTACGTGAGGGTACTACGGTCACCTTAAGCTTTGACGCCCTGTAAAACCAAAACTAGGAGGAGGACAGAGACAAAAACACAAAGTCGTGTACTATAACTAATATATCATCTAGTAAGCTACGTGAGGGTACTACGGTCACCTTAAGCTTTGACGCCCTGTAAAACCAAAACTAGGAGGAGGACAGAGACAAAAACACAAAGTCGTGTACTATAACTAATATATCATCTAGTAAGGTACGTGAGGGTACTACGGTCAGCTTAAGCTTTGCCGCCCTGTAAAACCAAAACTAGGAGAAGGACAGAGACAAAAACACAAAGTCGTGTACTATAACTAATATATCATCTAGTAAGGTACGTGAGGGTACTACGGTCAGCTTAAGCTTTGCCGCCCTGTAAAACCAAAACTAGGAGGAGGACAGAGACAAAAACACAAAGTCGTGTACTATAACTAATATATCATCTAGTAAGCTACGTGAGGGTACTACGGTCACCTTAAGCTTTGACGCCCTGTAAAACCAAAACTAGGAGGAGGACAGAGACAAAAACACAAAGTCGTGTACTATAACTAATATATCATCTAGTAAGGTACGTGAGGGTACTACGGTCAGCTTAAGCTTTGCCGCCCTGTAAAACCAAAACTAGGAGGAGGACAGAGACAAAAACACAAAGTCGTGTACTATAACTAATATATCATCTAGTAAGGTACGTGAGGGTACTACGGTCAGCTTAAGCTTTGCCGCCCTGTAAAACCAAAACTAGGAGGAGGACAGAGACAAAAACACAAAGTCGTGTACTATAACTAATATATCATCTAGTAAGCTACGTGAGGGTACTACGGTCACCTTAAGCTTTGACGCCCTGTAAAACCAAAACTAGGAGGAGGACAGAGACAAAAACACAAAGTCGTGTACTATAACTAATATATCATCTAGTAAGGTACGTGAGGGTACTACGGTCAGCTTAAGCTTTGCCACCCTGTAAAACCAAAACAAGGAGAAGGACAGAGACAAAAACACAAAGTCGTGTGCTATAACTACTATATTATGAAAAAATAGCATACAAGCTTTGGCAATAATTAGGAACACTTCGAAAAATCTTCTTAAAAAACATAGTATACTGCACCATACTAAAATCAACTAAAATATTTACTATAGTGTCTACTGTCAAAACGGCGTCGATAAAGCAGCGCCCTTTTGAAACTTTATTATTTGATTGACCGATGAAGAGCTATCGCAAGGCTGTAGTTTTTGAGTTACAAGAAAATGAACATAATAACTGGATGACCATATTACCCTCACGTACGTATAGCAATAGTACGTTCTGGTCCTAAATATTCCACCCGGAGAAAGCTTTTATCAAAAAGACAGTTAATGATTTTTAGATTATTGCGGTCTTTAAGTATACATTACTCCATATCAATCCCTGCTGAAGAACCAAAACTCCATTATTGTGGCGACCATGAGAATTAAGATAATAATGTGGAGTGGCGGTGTAACAATATTCCCTTGTCCATGTCGTGCTGTGGGTGTCGTAAGAGGCGACAGAGTGAACCAAACCAGAAGTTGGTTAGCAGCGTCTTTTTGATACGATTAAATCATTAAAAACTGTGGTTGCAAACCCACCTGATCAGTCTGTGGGGAGGCCTGTGTACAGAAGTGGACTTTTATACGCTGAAACGGTAACTTCTCCAAGAATGCAAGAAGAAGCACTGTTTTTCAGCTAACTAATACTAACTTCGTAGTTAGATCACGGTTCTTACTCTATTAATGAAGATTTTTGGTACGTTACGTGTTAGAGCCGTGCTGCAGCTATATTGTGGTCGCAGCACGAATGGGTCGGCCCGAGCGGCGGTAGGACCACGCTCTGACAGAATACCAGCGTAAAATAGCAGCTTAATGCTGTTGTGTTTCGTATAGTGAGTGTAGAGAACCGGAGACTACTGAAAACGGAAGTCCTAGGTTGGATGCATTTTGATTATTAATTGAAGATAAATGTAGACGTCTATGGGCCACAGCATCCACATACCATCAGGTGGACTGTGTGCTCGTTTCTTAACCTTATTCTATATAAAAAAGATGTGCATAGCTCTTAGCATATAGGTAACAAGGTTTTTTTTATGAAACTGAAGTGAAAAACAAACTAACAGTCCATATGATTGTAATAGACTACTGCAGTCCATTGAAACCTGCAGTCAATTTGAAATACAGAAGGTTCTATGTAGCCTGCAGACAGGAACGCCGAAGTGCAAGTACTGCTGTGTGATGCCGGAAATAGGAAAAACGCTGGGTATCCAGCATTTTCCCTCGAACGGACTCAGACTAGGGACTCCTACCACATATAAAAAAGGACTCTTACAACTTTGATTGTTTTACTGGTTGTTTTCCCCTTTATATATTACTTCCCTATTTTTTATTACATAAAATGTATTACCATCATTTTTATGATTTTGTACCTACATAAACAATTTTGTGGTGTGTATATTATAATATGTAGCGGCGCTGTCGTCGCCGCCACAAGCGAAATACACCGAAGCCTAAATCACGCTATCAACATTCCGAATCATAGACAGTATATATAGAACTTCTCCGAACTATCACTTGGAGTGTCGGCCGCTCCCCGGGCAGAACACCTTGCCCGGCGGGAGATCTCCCCTTTTCCTTCCTCACCGGCCACAGTGGTGACCCCGACGTGATCTGAATATGCAACCAACAACCTCCGGAAACTTCAAGCTTTCATCATCGTCATAGAATACCCCACCCATTCGCTCCCGAACAGATATCGTCTGCAGTCTTCATATCCTGCAAGCTATCTAGCTTCACAAGGTTCATCGCAGCACTGGAATAATAATGCTTCCTGTTCCTTCAAGCTACTCTCTGCGCTATACAGTGTTCGGCACGGCTCTGAGCCTTACTGCTCGCCTCTGCTTCACGGCACTCTCGCAGATTACTTGCCTTCTTCTCGACTCACCGCAGACTACAAGGCAATCTCCTGGCACTTGCACATTCGTCGACAACGAGACTGCACTATCGACCTCCGGTCTGAGCAGGGGGGTGATGTAGCGGCGCTGTCGTCGCCGCCACAAGCGAAATACACCGAAGCCTAAATCACGCTATCAACATTCCGAATCATAGACAGTATATATATAGAACTTCTCCGAACTATCACTCGGAGTGTCGGCCGCTCCCCGGGCAGAACACCTTGCCCGGCGGGAGATCTCCCCTTTTCCTTCCTCACCGGCCACAAATATATTATAATGCTACGTCTTACATTGTATTTTAACAATCGACTGTATTGTACACTTTAAAAACTTCCCTAGAAAATAATTATTTATCAAATTGGTTTTTCGAAATTACTTCTCGGTTAATGTAGTAATTAATACTTTTTAGTATAATATAAATGTAATATGAATAATTGATTCTTTTCCGTATCCGTTCCGTACCGTTCATTCGATTACGATGAAATATTGGTGAGTTATTGCGCACCCGCTAAGGTTTCCGGCGAAAAATTAATGTTTCTTTGTTGGTTTGTTCATTTTCTATACATTCCTTTACCTTTCAACCGATTACGCAGAAGCTTTGGTTAGTTTTTGAGGCGCGAAACCGCGAATGTATCTGACAAAAAAAAGCGTTGCGACGCGTACCGGCCTCTGCTAGTTTATCATAAAAGGAGAGGAATGAAACTTATAATGAAAGGTACCGTGCCATAGACGTGCGTCTATAGCACGTTACCTTTCGTACAAAAAAGAAAATCATGTGTCAAAGTCGCTGTTAAGGTAGGTAACATAAAAGGAACACACATACACACACACACACGCACGCACGCACGCACGCACGCACGCACGCACGCAACGCACGCACGACACGTACGCACGCACGTTTTAAATTTATATACAAAATGCTTTTTTATATACAAAATGATTGAATTTTATATACAAATTGATTGATTGAATTTTATATACAAAATGCTTTTATCAATTAACCGAAAGCATTTGATCAAGTTTATGCTACATATTATAATGCTAAGATACCTTTGCCTTCCATGCACGGGAATATTTCAAAATCTACATTGCTTCCACACAATAGGGCGAATTTCGACCACATGTGATTTTTTTTTAGTTTTTTTTATTGGGCTTGGCAGCTCACCTGATGGTGACTACCGCCGCCCAGGAACTACCGCAACATTAGGGGAATTGCAGTTGCGTTGCCAGCATTTTAGAAAGGAGTAAGCTCTTTTTTTGATTGAAGATCCCTAAGTCGTATCCTAAGTTGTAAACAATTCCACAGAGAAGTTGTACGAGGAAGGAAAATCCTAGTAAAACGCACAGTGGTGGACCGCCAAGAATCCAAATGGTGGGTATGGTATCATGAATTTTGTCGCGATGTACGTTCGTGAAATTCATTGGCTATAATATTATTGATATTACTAGGTGATACGATCCTCTACCGACTGTAGTAATTTAGATTTTGATTATATTCACATAGTTAAAACTTTTACGATCTCTGGCTATTCATTTTTATATGGATTTTGCGTTGTATTTTAAATAAAAAGTGTTTATTACCGTGTATAAATTTATTTATTCAAAAAATATTTCATACGTGGTCGAGCCACGTTGCAGCTATGTTATGGTTGTAGCAAGAATGAATCGGCTCGACCAGGGCAGGACGACGTTCTCACAGAATACTAGCGTTAAATAGTAGCTGTTGTGTTTCGTATAGTGAGTGTAGAGAACCGGATACTTTTCTTTTTCTGGAAATTAGGCATTACATCTAAGGCCTCATGGATGACAACGCATCTGAATTTTGATTCTTAATCGAGGGTAAATGTAAATGTCTATGGGTCACGGTATCCATTTACCAACATGTATCCTCAAATACTAATGAAAATGCATATGCGTTGTCACCCGTGAGGACTAAGATGGAATGCTTCGTTTCCAGCAGAAAGGGTTTCCAGTACTCTACACTCACCATACGAAACACAGCAGCATTAAGCTACTATTTTACGCTGGTATTCTGTGAGAGCGTGGTCCTTCTCCGGCCAAGCCGATTCATTCGTGCTACAACTATACTGCTAATATAGCCGTACATATAAGGAGACCCATTTTTACTGGAAACGAGGCATTCCATCTTAGTCCTCACGGGTGACAACGCATCTGCATTTTGATTCGTAATCGAGGATAGATGTATATGTCTATGGGCCACAGCAACCACTTACCATCAGTCGAACTGTGTGGTCGCTTGTCACCCTATCCTATAAAAAAAAGCATGACGCTACCACGTATAAATGTGGAAACTATTTAATTCATTTTAAATCTTTGAAGTCGGCTTTTACTTGTAATAAAATTAAAATTTTCTATTTTTATCTGTCAGCTATGTCGCATCATCATGCATATAAATTATATATATTTTTTTAAATAACGATATTCTAATTATGTCCAAATACCTGTTGTTAATACATTTTATAGCCGATGCTACAAACTATCTACTGTACATAAAACTGTGTAATATAACGATGCATTTAAGTTGCAAATAACGATTACATCAGAGCAACTTGTCCACGCCTTTGTTTATATTAATAACTCGTTAACTAATATATTAACACATTACTCTTGTTACTTTAAATTTGCGTAAAGTCGGGTGAAAGTAATATGTGGAGGTTTGTAATTATCAATTGTCATCACCATTTTGTAATTTTACGAAGATATAAGTATGTAAGCCTTCCTAAAATGAATAAATAAATAAATTATGCACATATAATTTTATTATCACATTTAGGAAC
The DNA here is from genome assembly GCA_907164705.1 of Parnassius apollo. Classification (NCBI taxonomy): domain Eukaryota; kingdom Metazoa; phylum Arthropoda; class Insecta; order Lepidoptera; family Papilionidae; genus Parnassius; species Parnassius apollo. Next base: position 4,615,738 of record CAJQZP010001441.1, on the reverse strand, counting down.
CCCGCCAGGAAGAAGGTTTTTGAGAGTATATTATTATCATTTGTAATATATAACTAAAATTCACGCGACAAACGACTTGTAATTGTTACTTAGATTTGGAATTAATTGATAATCGTTATTTAAAATCGAAATCTTCTATGAGCTTAACTTTGTGCTGTTAATTTATTCATTTATTTTTTGTAAGTTAAAAAAAGTTATAACTTATGACTATTAAGCCAACCGTTTACCACCGGCGATTTCATCGGACCGATACGACTTAGGGACCCTCAAGAAAAGAGCTTACTCCTTCCTAAAAGGCCTTGTTCATGGGCGGTGGTAGTCACTTACGAGGGTGGATTGAAAAGTACTCGGCCTAACCAAGAAAATAAACACATACTAAATCAGTTATATTTTTATTTTTCTACATAATCACCATCAAGTTCAATACACTTTTGCCACCTCCCCTTCCAAGCATTTAGACCGTTGAAAAAAAATGATTCTTCCTTAGAGTCAAAATATGCGTCTACAGCTGCTTTGACCTCGTCGTTTGTCGAAAATCTTTGACCTCCCAAGTGCTTTCTTAGGTTAGGGAACAGAAAGAAGTCTGATGGTGCCAGATCAGGTGAATACATCGGATGTGGTAACAGTTCAAAGCCACAGTTGTGAATTTCAGCCATTGACTGTACTGACGTGTGAACACGGGCGTTATCTTGATGAAACAGGACTTTTCTTCTGAGTATTCCTCGACGTTTTTCTTTTATTTCCTCTCGTAAACGACGTAGTAAGGTGCAGTAGTAATCAGAGTTTATAGTCTGACCCCTTTCAAGATAATCAATCATAATCACACCTTTCGAGTCCCAGAATACTGAAGCCATCACCTTATTTGCCGACAAAATCGACTTAGCCTTTTTAGGAGGTGGTGAACCAGGTCTTCTCCACTGTTTTGATTGTTGTTTTGTTTCCGGTGTACAGTAATGAACCCATGTTTCGTCCATAGTAACAAAACGATTCAAAAAATCATCTGCATCGGCTTCAAATAACTCCAAACAGTCGCGTGAAATAGTCAATCGCGTCCTTTTTTGTTCAACTGAAAGCAGTCGCGGAACCCACCTCGCAGACACCTTGTGGAAACCCAACTCGTTGACAATGATGTTTTGAGTTCGTTCATAAGAGATGCCTATAATCTCGGCTATCTCTCTAATTTTTAATCTGCGGTCTCCCATTATTAAATCAAGTACTTTTTTTAATATTTTCGTCAGTAGTTGACGTCGAAGGCCTTCCAGAGCGGGGTTCATCTTTCACACTCTCTCTACCACGCTTAAATTCTGCTATCCATTTTTTGACGGATGAATATGACAGAGCACAATCGCCTAATGTACTGACCATGTCATCATGGATGGCTTTTGATGATAGCCCCTTCTTATGGAGGTACTTAATGACGGCACGCTGCTCGATTTGCTCCATTCGCGGAAATTATGTCCGATTACTTTGTTAATAAATTTATAAAATCACAACTAATTATCGCACACGTTTCGAACTTCACACAATGAACTAGTCTGAACTGAACTAAATAATGTGGGTAGATTTGATTTTTAGAATTGAATGGATCTGTGTTAGGCCGAGTACTTTTCAATCCACCCTCGTACCATCAGGTGAGCCGCATGCTCGTTTGCCCCCTCTTCTTTAAAAAAGTCCTTCCTCCCTACAACTCGCGAGGCCCTTATCAAGCAGTAGACAGTGGCAGTTAAAAATATAAGAAAGAGATAAAGAAATATATTTGTGACCTTAATATTGGCTTAGATTTCGAATATGTTATTTCAATGGTAGATAATAATATTTGTGAACTTTTTTGAGAAGTCAATTTTCGGATCGAATAATCAAGATTAATCTCACTGGCCCTAATTCTGATGACTTATGCTATATTGCGCTGCCGGTTAAATGAAAAAAACTATTTTTTAATTTAAATATAATATTTAAATACTTTCCATTCAATGAAATTATGAGTGGATCGAGTTTTAACCACCGTCTGCTCTATATTCGCAAGTCGGCTGTGTAAGTAAAGCGTGGCAAATAAATACCAGATTATAAATCAACGAAAACTAACGGTTTACTACAACGTTTTTATAGCTGTAATAAAATAACCGTCAACCGAGTACAGTGTAAATATAAAATGAATAGTAGACATCATAGCCTGGAAAAACAGCCCCTTGACAATCACATTTAACTTCCAATTCGACACATTTATCTCCTCTTAACTCTTGCTCTAGTGTACTTCAAATAAACGTGAATATTCAAGCATTGGTCGTAAATTTAACCCAAAGTCTCTGCATGAAAACACATATTTTACAATTGCATACCCTCGTGAAATTTACCTAAGATATTTAATTTTTAAAGAGTATTCCACTAGTTCACTACCGACTTAGAGCACGCCACTTGCATGTGCCACTTAAAAATAGGTACTTAATGCACACTTAACTTTTGTAAAGGTATCCGTTGCGCTGGTAGTTGAAAGGACTCATCTGTGTTCTGACACGCTTTTCCTGAGGAAAAGGGAAGTTTTAGGTAACTCGTTTTCGTCTCTTATCATACAAAGCGAAATATTTGGCTGGTACATGATCTACTTGTGAGAGCTGATTATATTTCATGCTTGCCACAGGGATCAGGATTACTTACAAATCCGACTAAGCCGTTGGATGTAGTTTTCAAAACTATTTTGATATTTCGTTAGACTATTTAGAAAATTATTTATTTAAGTCGACTTTACAGTTCCTTTATATAATGTCATGTTAACCTACTAATACCCCGTACTTAACGTGGGTTCGGCCAAAAGAATTACTAACGCTGGAATTTGTTTCATCATGCTCGTATATCGGAGAACAAGCCCCCTTTCTTACCTCTTATGACAGTCCAATGGAATGACTAAAATAATAAATTACTCAATATTTTGCTAAATTACTTAATATATTTGATAACTTAAGATTATTAAGGTGAACATATATAATATACTATGAAAAAATAATATATTGTTAAATCTATGTAAAGTAGACTAGGCGCAATATAGTCATTTTTTTCATTTCTCTTTAAATATAGAATAGAATACGTTGAAGCTGAGATTAATAAGAAAGGGTTATTAAAAGTTTAATAATAATAATTAATGATGAAGATATTACACAAAAAATTGTAAGCGTTTTAATATTACAATATTCAGGTTTGATTTTTGGTTCCCAAATGCTACTTTAATGTATTTTCATTCTTGGGCAGCTAGTCTATGTAGCTAGGAATGCCAGATCGGAAGACCAAAAAATCTGGACAAAGTAATGTCGGGATTTGGGGATTGTTGCCGGGAGAAATTATTATTAAAAAAATGTAAAATAAAAAGTTTAAGTTTTGGCATTGGACTTTAGAGTCCACCAATTTGGAACCATTACTAGTATTCAGAAATAATTTAAAATTCAAACAGTTAACTACAAAGTTCAGTGAAGCTACAAACTCAGCTTTTATTAAATCAAAGGCAGCTGTGATGTGAATGGAAGCTGTTTGTTTGGAGATTTTGAATTTTGTCGGGAGTCTGGAGATTATTTAAAATGTCGGGAGAATCCAGACAAACCCCGACCATCTGGCAACCCTGATTGTAGCACAATTGGTACCGTCGTTCAGTGGGTATCTTACCGGCTTTATTCAAAATAGTCGTGAAGGACAGGGACGGCGGCGCATCATAATACCGATTCTAATCTCCATCCGTGGCCCCAACATCAATAAATTAGCTGTGCGGCTCCCCAAAGTTGCAGAGGAGGATGAGTAGCGCCTCATCATACCGATAACAATCTTCCACCGTGCCTTTACCTCTGCTGCGAAAAGTAGGTGAGAGGACAAACCTTCTGAAACAGTCCACCAACATGCATCTTGAATGGGCTCGTTAGACTCATAGATATTAAGTGGCCTTGTAGGCAGAATACCCGCTTGTCCTTTCGGATTTCAAGTTTTAGCGGATTGACGTTTGCGAAAAAAAAAATATAAGTTGTGGAAATCTGGTTGTTATCTGGCTGCATATCTGTGTTCATATAGCATAAGTGTGAGTTTGGGACTAGTCTGTTAGCGCGGACATTTATGATTCTTATATCACTTAAGATTCTATTATCGCGGTTCATAGCGTCCCAGAAAATTCAAAAATTGTCGCCATCAAAATTGCATTAAGCGAAATTATCATTGAAGACAAGTATTCTGTAACCTGTCGGATTCTGCAAGCCCGTTTTTTTTAAATTCCCTAAGCAAACTTATACCGATTGCCGTCTATGAAGAGAATTTCTTACGCTGCACCGCTAAAATTATAACCTGACCTGCTTTATTTAATTATTGCTGTTATTGATATAGCCTCGTTGGTACAATGGTCGCATACACGATTTTGAGGTAACGGGTTCGAATCCCCGGTCTAGATCAGTTAATGGGTTCTTCTGACAAGAAATTTTCAGTAGTAGCTGGGTGACTCCCGTTGTTGAAAGTTGGCGGTGTTTCACCCCCATGTCTCGGAAAGCACTGTTGGTCCTGCGCCTGATCTCTCTCCGGTCGTGTCTGTTTACCGTCCCATCGGACTATGAGTGTGAGGGAATAGAGTGTCCCGTGCGTGCGCATACACTTGGGCCACTATAATCCTGCCCTACATAGATGGCTAGCCTCCGTGGAAACTGGCCGCCGTAACCGAAATTTGGTCTGGAGGACATTATTATTATCATAACTTTAAAAAATGAAAGTAAGAGAATTTTCAAAGTCAAGAGTTCGCTTCCTTCGGGTAGAGTTGTCTTACGAAAAACATCATATTAGTTTAACAAATGATATAAAACATACTATGTTATATATAGTAGGTATATTAGGGCTGAATCTGAATGACAGGGTGAGAAATTGTGTGATAAGAGAAGAGTGTGGTTTGCAATATGATGTTGTGACCAGGATTAAGAAATGAATTCTTCGGTGGTTTGGTCATGTGGAAAGAATAAATGAGGAAAAAGTGACAAAGAAAATTTATGTTGCAGAAGTGAATGGCAGAGGCGGAAAGGGACATCCTAGGAGAAAATTTATCGACCAAATTAACGATTTATTGAAAACGGCCCTAATTAGGAATACCCTTAACCGACGAGCATGTATGCGTAGGTATATGGATGTGGAGGAGGCGAGAGAGGTGTGTCAGGATCGTGGCAAATGGAAGTCTGTAGTCTCTGTTTATCCCTCTTGGTGACAGGTGTGAGTGTTTATGTTATGTATGTTATGATATAAAACAATTTTCTTGCTGTTAGGATTTCATATAACTACTCAAACCTTATACATTATTCATAAAGTCAGCAGCAACACATCATCGGCGTAGCACTTGACATCAGAGACAGCAACTCTGCTGTTCTGTTTACTGAAAGTGACCGTTCTGTTGAAATAACATGTTTGAACAGGCTTCGGCTGATGTTTGCTATCTGTTTTTGTATAATGACAACGTGATTATAATTAATTATTCCCGAGTATCTACATTAATTTTGCAGCTTTTTTATTTTATTATTTAATATCTTGTTCATATTTATTTAAATCAAATATTTATCCTTATACTTCTTTATAAATCGCATATTAGTTACACTTTATTTATAACACAGGCAGAATGACGAAATCTTTATATTGTTAGACTATATTTTCAACACTGTCCATAAATAGTATCATATTTCCCTATTCAGAGAATTTGATGTCTCATTTTAAATATAACAAGGGTGTGTCGGTATTTTCGTCTGGTTTATTTAATGTATTATTATCTTAAGGCTACTGTAAGTTGGTTCAACCGTCACTTACCGCCGCCCTATAATTATATCTTTCACATTAATCATCTTGAAGTGGAATGCTTTTACTTCTTTGTATTATGAAACGATTCTAACACACGTTCGATATTTTAAATACTTTGATTTATTTCTTAATTTAAATATTAAATTAATGATAGATATTTGCTTATTTATCAAACTTAATTAATTGTTATGCTTCAAAGTAGACGTGGATAAAGTTTATACGTGGTAGAGCCATGCTGCAGTTATATTAGTAGTATAGTTATAGCACGAATGGGTCGACTCGACCGGGGAAGGACTACGCTCTCACGGAATACCAGCGTAAAATAGTAGCTTAATGCTGCTGTGCTTCGTATAGTGAGTGTGGAGAACCGGAGACCCTTTTTACTGGAAAAGAAGCATTCCATCTTGGTCCTCACGGGTGACAACGCATCTGCATTTTAATTTGTAATCGAGGATTGATGTAGATTGTAGATATATATGGGCCACAGCAACCACTTACCATCAGATGGACTGTGTGCTCGTTTGTCACCCTATCATATAAAAAAAATCAACTGAGCATCGTTTTTGGAAACTGACTATTAAGAGAGACATAACGTTTACGGTTTTATGATTTTGCAAACTTTTTGTCATTTTCTTGGCCTAATTATAAGAAAACATTTATAGAAAAAGATAAACGCTCTCCCTAAATTGACGCTGTCTTTCTCACAGTTCTTCTTCTATATTTACTAAGCTATTTATTCTTCATTTTCCATATCAATTTGAAGATGGTCATATACAAATTAAATTCGGTCAAGTACTGTTACACGCTATTTGGCGATTATTTTTGCTCGAAGCATTTATTAACAATTGAAGACCTCAATCAACTTCAAGATAAGAAATATTTAAAGTTACTCCCTTTCTCTCTCTTCACTAAATGACAACAGAAAGAGACAGATCATTTATAATTAACTTAAGTAAGCGATAATCATCGATTCTAAGTACGGCTGTTTATGTTCAGCTAGTGCCAGCTAATTCCATATGGATTTGTTGAGACTTGTATTTAAAAACATATAAAGCAATTCCAATTCAAGACATCTTTTTGCGTCATGCGCACCCGCAGAGTGAACTTGTCTTCAGTATATGTCGCTAGTTTATGTCGACCTCATTCACCATTACCAATATTGGATAAAAAATTAAACATTGTGATAATTACAGTGATAAACAAACAATGTATTTGCGTTGCAACTATAGATTATGGATACTTAAAAATTAACGGTGGACTTGCGAAATATGAAGGCAACAGTGTTTATTTGCTGTGAAATATTCACAGTTAAATTATTATACGATTAACCTTTAGCGTGCACATATTACTTATAAATATATGTTTTGACGTATTTGATTTTTGATGTTTATGGGGTATTTTCATTAAAAATGAACTCTATGTAATGAAATGTTATTTAATTTCGCAACAGTGGACATACACACATATGAAATTGTGGAAAATTAATGCATTGATAATATTTGCAAGTAATTAACACTTTTCACAGCTCAGTTATTTAGGTATTGAGTGATAATCTTGCATGTTGTGGGTATTTATTTTATTAATGAGGGCTGGTTTTTCAATCTTGACAAAAAGTAATTCAAAGAATAAGCAAATAAGAAATTATTACCTGCAGTTCTATGATTAAAAAAGTTTGTTTCACTTTTATATTCAGCGAGATTATAATTTATTTTATTTGAAGTTTGAAAAAATCAATCAAAAAAGAACATGATTTTGAGTAAGAAACATATGATAGTGTATGTTGTAAGCTTACAAGTAAAATTACGATTTTTACCTCATACAGTTGTCAAAGTAAAGGGAAGCCAGTTTATTGCAATGATTTTCCTTTTGACTTTCCCGCATAAATTCAGTTTAGAATTTTGTTTCTAAAGTGGACATTTAGTCGCACTTTTGGATGTGTATGTCAGAAGTCACGTATTTTTAAACTTTAATATAATAATAATAAAAATAAAAGAAATAATAGTTTAGAAATGTAAACGTAACTTATACAACTTGTAACAAAAACTCTGTGGTTGCCGTTAAGTGCGTTTTTCAGAATTAGTGTTCAAACGTGTATAAATAAATATCTTTAATTCAAAAATTCAATTATAAAAAAATTATTAAAAAAACACTCAGAACTAAGAAGAAGCCTGTGCCAGCAAGTGGGACGTAATATATAAGCTGTAACTTAAACTTTTATTTTATTTGCAAATTGTATGTGGTTTTATTACCTCTGCATGGGCCGGGGAGTAAAATTATTGTCATAGACCCCGCTTGTCTTTAATAACACGCTTAAATAATTCCCCTGGTGTTACGGTTGATCATGGGCGGCGGTAGTCACTTACCATCACGTGAGCCGCATGCTCGTTTGCCCCCTCTTCTATAAAAAAAATTACAACTTTAATTAAATTTTTTATGGTCGACTTTTCTAAAGTAAAGTTATTGCTATACGTTTCAATACAGATTCTTATAACGCAATTGACGGGAACCACGTATGTTGTTTGTTATTTATTGTTAATTGTGGTCTTTTTCATCATGGAGGACGGAATTCAACAGCTTCTGAAGGACGTCAAGTACTGGTTTTCCTCCTTGAGCCTTGTCGTTTTTAAGGCGCTGGAGAGCCATTCTAATCACGCTCAGACTGACGTCTGGGATACCATCGGAATAGTGTCGCTCTTGAATCGTTACTCACATTTGAGTGTATCTCCTACGATGAAGTGGACAGCTGTCCATGGAACCTCTCAATCTCACTTAAAATCTCCGATGTACCGGAAACGATGCTGCCATTCGGTCTTTAGCTTCGACTGTTGGCTCAGTCTGGCAGACAGATCTTTGGCAAAGACTTTGGAGCTCTGGTTCAGCTCGATCGCTTCTTTATTACGAGCTGTATTGAAGTAGCATTAGTCCCGCCGCATATATTTGGAGATCTGTCTTTTCAGTTGGCTGTATGCTTTCAAATCTGCTGAAGACTGCAGCTTCATTTCCTGTCTTAACAGCCATGAGATTAAAAGTGGGTTATCGGAGAGTTTTTGTGGTCTTCTGCGACGGATCTTACAGAACTTAGCTTCGACCGCATAGACAGCTTGTCATTCATATCGTCCACTCTTCCATGGATGGGCTGATTTCATTGTGTACAGTTCTTACACAAAGTAATCACTGGTCTGTATACGTATTAATAAAAATTTTAAAGTTACCCCACATTTATGAGTAAAGTAGTATGTAATGTATATGAGTTTATTAGTAAAATAAAACTAAACTCATCTAGGTGGCTCTCCTTGAACCAAATTTCCTGCATTTCTGACACCATAGACGGGTTGAAGCTATCTTAGCGCAAGAGTTGGTATTTTACAAATGTGGGAACGTTTTAAAACATATTGTAATGTATGTAATGTATATTGGTGAGTCGCGTGATCTAAGTCACCGGGGCTTTATACCTCGCTAAGTCTCGCAAACTGACCGTGGTGAATTCATGCATCGCTTAACGTCGTGAGAGAATTCTTTCAAACTCTACATTGTTCTAAATTTTACCCTCATTTGTATTGTAAACTTATAAATTAATGCATGTGTTATTGTGTAGTTACACGAGCAACGAAACCGGAGTCTATTAAGATATGATTGTGTTATTTTTTAAATGCTTTTCTATAGATTCCCTTGTAATTTGAGATTGTGGGTATTTATTAAACTGGTTAAAAATCATTATTTTCTCTTAATTTTATACAAATCATTTCTTAGCTACTGTATCTTCGATATTTTAATAATATCTTTCTTAACTATTAATAGACAAATTTATATATTTTAGAGATAACACGGGTTTCCTTGCATGATGCAAATCAGTACATGAATTTAAATGGGAATTATCAATTTCAGTGACATCCATAGCTTTTTATTTTAAACTTAAGATAAGTTTAGAGACCTCAGATCCATCAAATCCCCCCATGGCCTCTTAGCAAAATCTCTTAGTTGACCTCTTTCAGTTCGATCATTATTATCAGAAGCTATTGCATTTTGTTACTATGTGTTAGGTATATTTAAAAAAGTAAAATGACAGCTTTCATGCTCTAATGCTGGGTACAGGAAACTTCTCATTTCTGTGGAGCTTGTAGAGCAATTAGCCGATGCGCTGTTCCTATGGGTGTTGGTGGACTTTACCACGGTAATATTGTCTATTTACTGTCCTCGAAATGTTTTATTTTTCAGGTATGTAGGTCACGACGTTTTCCTTCTCCGCCGTGCACGAAAATATATATTTTTTTGAATATTATACATTTTTTCCTAATAAACATGTAACATACATACAATAGTTTGTACGTGGTAAAGCCACGCTGCAGTTATATTATGGCTGTAGCACGAATAGTTCGGCTCGATCGGGGAAAGACGAAGGATTCGCTCTCACAGATAACCAGCGTAAAATAGCAGCTTAATACTGCTGTGTTTCGTATGGTGAGTGTAAAGATCCGCAGACCCTATTTTACTGGAAACGAGGTTTTCCATCTAACTCCTCAGGGGTGACAACGCATCTGCATTTTGATTCTTAATCGAGTTTAAATGTGGATGTCTGTGGGCAACAGCATTCACTTACCATCAAGTGGACTGTGTGCTCGTTTGTCACAACTATTCTATAAAAAGAAAACATTAAGAACTCTTGTTAGGGATCGTTTTACATATTATTAATCTTATAACGAGTTTCATTATAATGGATAGTGTAATTTCTCCCTCACAATACGCCATACAGGTTTATTGTTACGACATTTATCCTATCGGTGTGCGTAATTAGAGCAGTTAAGTTTAACGCATGCTGACGCTAAGAATGAAAGTGATTCTGACGTAGAAATTATTGCAGTATAATTTTATATCGGAAGTGGACTATGTGGACCTCACTTTCAATACATTAAATAAACAGATTAATTTTAAAAATGAAGCGACTTCAACTGACATAAGCGTATTGTTTGATGTTTGTTAGCGGTAAGTGAAATAATCGACGTATTGAGTTTCGTGAGTGTCGCATGTGCCGACTGCGAAAAATAACAGAGGGAACTTATTGCATTGCAATCGTTACAAATTCACGTTATTCACTACCTGATAAATCGAAATATAAAATACATATGTAGTTCTAAAAGAATTCCGAATAAAACCCCCGCATTAGTAAATATTAAAACATAAACTAATTCATCAGACTTAAAATTGCCTCGGATACGGGCGACGAATAGCAGCGTCGAAGGTGTGAAACATTTTCGTCTACCCGCGTGACACTTATGACAAATCTTCCCTACAACGGAAAATTCCCTCCACGTTCAGTTCAGTTCAGTTTACGTTTTCGACCTAGTGATGAAGAAGAAAATATTGTTTGAGACTATACTCTTATTCTTGGTCTTCATAACTGAAGGTCGTGACCGTATTTTCGTGTTTTCGTAGCACTGTTAACTATAGCCTTCCATTCTGTCCAGTCCTCGACTTTTCGCATTGCAGTCGCGGAGGAAAGGCTAGTAAGTGATTTGACCGGGTCCGACTAGTGGCTTGATATACAAATGAAGTCCGATTTATACCCTCTTCTATTTTAAAAGTTTTGTTTCCTATTAGATAAAGTGACAAGCACTATAAATGTATTGCAATTCAAGGTGCAATTTGCTATTTTGAGTATTTAGAAATTATTAATTCAGTCATCGAATTTCACTTCGTCGGTTTCGTAAATGACAACTGTGGGAAATGATTAAGAAAAAGATATCATCTCACGGCTTTCGACAGATTACGGTGTAACCATGACTTTTACGTCTGACAAAAAAAAAACTATCTCAGTACTATCGCATTACCAAACGCAAAATACAGTCGCGGTACCAGAAGTCTCCGTGTCGCCAAACAGCCTGCCAAGCGAAGTTGTTATGGCCAAAGCCTCTGCTGCAGTGAACTATTAGATACGATCTGGGGAAAAAGAAGACTACTATCATTTAGCCAGTATTGGCAGTTGGTAATTTGACAGCGCGTAGTTATGGCATACTTTTGGCTTGTTTTTATCTTATTTAGGCGTTATCTTTGATAAATACAAGTTGATAAATAAAATTTTAAATTACCAAAAAGACATATCATGTTTATTACTTTGAGATAAATCTTGTCCACGTTGACACCCACTAGTCAACCGCTATTATATTACCGTAATCTGAATCGGTGAGATCAGTAACGTATAAATCTTATTTGTACATTTTATAATCTAAGAGTCACATAGTTTACATCACATACCTTTTCGTAACAACGATGATGACTGAAATAAAGTTTATAATATTTCCTTCTGTAAAGATTTACTTGAATATAAAAAAAACCCGTTTGATTTACAGCATGGTTCCCCATTTCTCTTTTTTATATTTATTTCTATTGTTATTTTTCTAAAACGCCTTTAGGTTGTAAAATTTAAAAACACCAATTTGTACAACTTCATTTCATAAACCACATTTCAATAAATAACATCGCCAAACTTTGTTGAAATTTGCAAGATATTTTGTTGAGCAAGGCGCCGTTTGTTCTATCTTTAGCATGAGGTATTCAATAGGATAATCCGGTTTACAAATTTCTAGAGTTTATTTTTTGCGCATAAGAGTTATTGTTTTAAAATATAAAATCCTAAAGTAAAATTATAAAATATAACGAACTAAAGTATTTTAGTCTCGGGCTCCCTTAACTGTGAAGAGTAAAAATATAACTGTTCAAAATCGTGTTATCACCAGCGCACATACTGAGGGATTGTCACAATAATATCATGTGTACCTAAGGCCAACAACAGCGTTTTAAATACGGGCTACGTGACATTGGATATTACGCTATTGGCTATACCTATTTTCCGTTCCATCCATACATTTCAGCCTATAAAAGTCTACTATCACCAGCGCACATACTGAGGGATTGTCACAATAATATCATGTGTACCTAAGGCCAACAACGGCGTTTTAAATACGGGCTACGCGACATTGGATATTACGCTATTGGCTATACCTATTTCCCGTTCCATCCATACATTACAGCCTATAAAAGTCTACTATCACCAGCGCACATACTGAGGGATTGTCACAATAATATCATGTGTACCTAAGGCCAACAACGGCGTTTTAAATACGGGCTACGCGACATTGGATATTACGCTATTGGCTATACCTATTTTCCGTTCCATCCATACATTACAGCCTATAAAAGTCTTCTATCACCAGCGCACATACTGAGGGATTGTCACAATAATATCATGTGTACCTAAGGCCAACAACGGCGTTTTAAATACGGGCTACGCGACATTGGATATTACGCTATTGGCTATACCTATTTTCCGTTCCATCCATCCATTACAGCCTATAAAAGTCTACTATCACCAGCGCACATACTGAGGGATTGTCACAATAATATCATGTGTACCTAAGGCCAACAACGGCGGTTTAAATACGGGCTACGTGACATTGGATATTACGCTATTGGCTATACCTATTTTCCGTTCCATCCATCCATTTCAGCCTATAAAAGTCTACTATCACCAGCGCACATACTGAGGGATTGTCTCAATAATATCATGTGTACCTAAGGCCAACAACAGCGTTTTAAATACGGGATACGCGACATTGGATATTACGCTATTGGTTATACCTATTTCCCGTTCCATCCATCCATTACAGCCTATAAAAGTCTACTATCACCAGCGCACATACTGAGGGATTGTCACAATAATATCATGTGTACCTAAGGCCAACAACAGCGTTTTAAATACGGGCTACGCGACATTGGATATTACGCTATTGGCTATACCTATTTTCCGTTCCATTCATACATTACAGCCTATAAAAGTCTACTATAACCAGCGCACATACTGAGGGATTGTCACAATAATATCATGTGTACCTAAGGCCAACAACAGCGTTTTAAATACGGGCTACGCGACATTGGATATTACGCTATTGGCTATACCTATTTTCCGTTCCATCCATACATTACAGCCTATAAAAGTCTACTATCACCAGCGCACATACTGAGGGATTGTCACAATAATATCATGTGTACCTAAGGCCAACAACAGCGTTTTAAATACGGGCTACGCGACATTGGATATTACGCTATTGGCTATACCTATTTTCCGTTCCATCCATACATTACAGCCTATAAAAGTCTACTATCACCAGCGCACATACTGAGGGATTGTCGCAATAATATCATGTGTACCTAAGGCCAACAACAGCGTTTTAAATACGGGCTACGCGACATTGGATATTACGCTATTGGCTATACCTATTTTCCGTTCCATCCATACATTACAGCCTATAAAAGTCTACTATCACCAGCGCACATACTGAGGGATTGTCACAATAATATCATGTGTACCTAAGGCCAACAACGGCGTTTTAAATACGGGCTACGTGACATTGGATATTACGCTATTGGCTATATCTATTTTCCGTTCCATTCATCCATTACAGCCTATAAAAGTCTACTATCACCAGCGCACATACTGAGGGATTGTCACAATAATATCATGTGTACCTAAGGCCAACAACGGCGTTTTAAATACGGGCTACGTGACATTGGATATAACGCTATTGGCTATACCTATTTTCCGTTCCATCCATACATTACAGCCTATAAAAGTCTACTATCACCAGCGCACATGCTGAGGGATTGTCACAATAATACCATGTGTACCTAAGGCCAACAACGGCGTTTTAAATACGGGCTACGCGACATTGGATATTACGCTATTGGCTATATCTATTTCCCGTTCCATCCATCCATTACAGCCTATAAAAGTCTACTATCACCAGCGCACATACTGAGGGATTGTCACAATAATAACATGTGTACCTAAGGTCAACAATGGCGTTTTAAATACGGGCTACGTGACATTGGATATATATATTTTCCGTTCCATCAATCCATTACAGCCTATGAAAGTCCACTGCTGAACATTTACCTCCTTCCTGTTGGGGAGTTTCCCATAGTTGGCACGCTTGGCGAGCGAGTTGGCAACCGCAGTTTATTGATTAATTTGATTAGTTATCAGGAAGATGCTGCTGCCCATCTGCTGTTTCGATTTCCCTCTGTAGCCTTTAAAGACACCTGAGGACAATATGGGATAGTGGAGTAACTTTACATAGTATGCTTATAATGGTATCATTATCATCATCATCATCATTACAGCCCTTCACAAGTCCACTGCTGAACATAGGCCTCCCCCAAGGAATGCCACACAGCACGGTCCTGAGCCACCTGCATCTATCGACTTCCTGCATGTCCCACCAGGTCGTCACTCTGTGTAGTGGGAGGTAGCCCTACACTTCGCTACCGGTACGAGGCAGCCACTCGAGAATCCTTTTTCCTTGTCGGTTGTCGGTTCTTCGAGCTATATGGACGAACCATTGCCACTTCAGTTTACTAATCCGTTGGGTTATGTCGGTCATTCTGTTAAAATCAACTGTTTGAATGAAAAGCTGTTTATAACTTTAAAAGAAAATTCACCCTACAGCCCTTGACTATTACGAAGATATATTTTAGTCATCAAGTTACAATAAACAATCTTAATTTAGGTTCTTACAACAATTATTTTTAGATTCAATCGCCTGGTAAAATAAAATGAAGCTTTAAGTGTAATAATCTTTATTATTATACAATGACATACATGTAACGTACATTTTATTTCCTAATTTAAGTTATCACACTTGCGACCTTAATAATGCAATTATTTTCTAATAATCTGTTGCTTGTGCTTTATAAAAGGTCTGTCTGATAATGTTTTTTGACAAAAAGTTTACGAAATCTGGGATGTGACAAATCCGTACAGCCTTGTTTCGAAATCGAGTACATTAATCAAACCGGACACATGTATGTCTGCGGGCGGACAGGCTGACGAACAAGCAAAAGATCAACTACGTCAAAACACAGCCTCCATTATGCGTTCTTTGTTTTTGTTTCAAAGACTCATTTGCTAGCACAAAGGCGGCTGCATTGTTCAAACGTCCGCTACAAGTGTTTCGACACTCGTCAACGTCCGTTGTCACAACTTTAAAGTCATTTTTATAATGATTCAGCTATAAGAGGGACCTTGCAGTTAACGGTTAGTGATTCATGTAGATCAATTTTTTTCTGTACGTAGAAATCTAGTCCCACAATAGAATCACGGCACAAACTAAGCCATTCACGCCAGTTTTTACTTCCAGTAGCTATCATTACTTTTGTTTCATTAAGTAATGTACCTACATATTATTGCATTGTTATATATTTTAACAAACTACAAGAGGTTATCAATTCGAATGTATTTTCCTTTTTAATTATTATTTAGTTTTATGTGGAAATCATCACTGATCTGAGAATTATTCACGGTTATAAAAAATACTTATACAATACTAAAATAATAGTTATGCCGTAAATTATAACGATTAGAACCTTAAAGATCAACTACGAACGTAGCGTTTGTCAACTAATAATTTTTCTTTATTTATTATTTCTGTCTATAAATTCATTCATACATTATAATAATTGCACTTGAGTTAGTCATGTAGAATTTAAACAGGTTTATAATTTTATAACTGATTGCGCCTTTATACAATTTGCGCTTTTTGCCTTAAAAATGTTTAAATTTTTAGTGAAAATCAGAAACTGATAGGAAACGAATCCATAAAAAAGGTTGCGCCATTGATATGGAAGAGAAGGTGGCAATTAAATGCATAATCCGACTGCGATCGTGGCTTCGCGGCGGGCTAACGGCATGTTTACGCGCTGACCCGCCTTATATGGCGTGAAAGCTCCTCTGCATTGTCCGGTCCTTACTGCACTCGCTATGGTCAGGCCAACACATTCGTATGTGATCACATGTGCTTGATAGCGCCTTACGTTGAAACTCGTTTACGTGTGGACTCCACTTCGAAACATACACAATCTCAAGGGTTGTGATTTGCACGTATTATTAAAAACAAAGGTGTTTCTATCGATGTTCGCACGTTTTTGCTGTTGCAGAAACAAACGTGCAATTTCATTAAAAAAAATTTTGTTGCTACAAGGTTAGAAGTTGACAGTTGTGAAGCCAGTCACGTGACTTATCGTAGAAATATCATTTCCATTCATTTTTTTTTTCTAATAACGTTAACCACAGACGTTTGTATGAAGTCAACTAGCTCACTCCACAGATGTTTATTCTTTCATATTCTCTCATAAACTGCATGTTCATATAATTTGTACTATCGGCAATATTATCTAAAGAATATAATAATTTAAAACGCAAAAGCACAATAAAGTAAAATTTTCAAAATTATAAAAACATAACCACTAGCAAATTATTTTCGATTGCCTCTCATAAATCAATGGAATTAGATACCTAATTCTGAATAATTAACACGAATATAATCAGTGATTGGAAGAACTGTCTCAGTTCATACCAGGTTATTTATAACGCGGAAATTGCGTTCCGTCCTGTCAATATTGCATATAGTTTATGACACGGATCGGATTCATTTGACACGGTTATGTCTAACTTACAAAATGTTTAAACTTAAAATTATTACCCGGCGACTTTAAATTTGTAACGAAACAGATTATTAGCTTATTTAAATATATATATTAATGAATAATTAGAAAAAATAAGCAAAACTAAATATAAGCGTAGCTAAATTTAGAATATTGTCTCTATCTAGATGACGTACGAGATTCTATACAGATTGGAAGGGGTCGTCATTTGAAGTGTAGATTAAAAGAACGAGCAGTAAGCAAAAGTAGACCAGGTAGGCGTATTTACATCGGCAACTAACAGCATACATATGTGGAAGAACGCCATTTAAATGCAAACGATGTCGCAAAACATATGGCCATCTGATCGTGTACTCCGGATATTAGTCTACAAATCTCCGCCTCTTCATCTGAATAAAGAAGGTAGAATCAAACCCATATATAAACGTATTATAGCATGTGTCTGCAAACATGGAGGGGAAGGTGGAAGTTTATCTATCATGCAACCTAAATTCATAGCGTGGGGGTATTTTATAAAGGAAAGAACAAGTGTGTCAAGACATTCGAGTTACAGTTCAAAATAATAAACGCGTTATATGTATTTTGTTTAACGCTATGTCCTTCATTAACTTTGTGGTAATAAACAGCTGTATTAGATAACATTGCGTATTGTCAGCCTTGCATCGGCTATAGGAAAAATGATATTTGCTTAGAAATTGTTATTCTGCTGCGATAGCAAGTTATTCATCGACAAGTGAAAAAATACGATAAGCTCTTTAAATTTGTGTTTGCAGTGGTTATAGATAATACTTTTTATAGATAATTCAAGTGGATAGAGTGATTTGCTAATATGCCGCGGTTACTGGGTGGCAGAACTATTCAACACACATATTACATAGTCACAGTAAATATGTAGGAGAAGCGTGGGGCTCGTCTTCGTGTATTGAACTATGATAATAATGATATTAAACAAAATTTTATTGATTTACTATGATAATTAACGTTGTACATTGGAAATAAGGAATAAAAGCAGATTATTCACATGCTCCATTCTCATAATTTTATTAAAAAAAAATAAAACGGCATTGGTAAGAAGACAAAAAATTGCTTTTTATTTCGTACATGCATATGTAAACACTCACGCCTGTCACCCAGAGGGGTAGGCAGAGACTATGGACTTCTATTTGACACGATCCTGACACACCTCTCTGTTTTCTGGTTCTCTTTCCTCCTTTACATCCATATGTATACGCATACACGCTCGTCGGTTAAGGGTACTCCTAATCTGGCCTATTTTCAATATATCGCCGATTTGTTCGATAAATCTTCGTCTAGGCCGTCCTTTTCCGACTCTTCCATTAACATCTGCAAATTTATGTTGCAGATGTTTATTTTCTTATTACTTACATCATGAAAATTTTATGCAAATATTCATCATCGCGACCTGAAAATGACATCGTTTTGTCATGTAAAGCCCACTGTCTATCGTCAAGTGATGTCAGTTACCGCTTTAATCTGAAGAGTTATAAAACCTTTACTCGCAGTTAAAGTTAAAGATAAAGTCATTATTTATTATATAGGTTAGTTAACACGGTTGGTAAGCGGGTTGGCAAACTGCCCTTCTCCTGTGTACCTAGTGCGAGTTCCACAAAATTATTCGTATGACTTCACCATCGCGTTAACCGGTAACGTCATCGGTATCGATATGCGAATACAAGCGAAGAAGTGTGAGTTACAATCGAAGTTAGCCTTTCGATTCGCGTTTGCTCACCACGAATGGCGTTTATTCCTTTTCTTATGTTGGTAGCATGTTCGCTTCGTGAGATAAACTAACCAAATTTAGGACGACATTTTTGCTTAGTCATCTTAACATGGACGTTTCTCATGTCATGCAAAATAGAATCAGGGAAATGGAAGTTCAGGTTCAGAGAGAGTGGCAATCATTAGGATTCAGAGTTTTAGATATTTTAGATAAATTAGTTACTAGGTATTGTAAAGATTAACCAATTAATACATAATAATATATTGTTGTTACTTATACTTGCTATGTTACTCTTAATTTAAGTTTGTGATATAATTTAAGACTGATTAATGATTATTAATAAAAGAAAGGTTTATTCAAATTTATTAATTTAATCCTTATGTAACCTTCCTGCTAACTGATCTCATAATATTCTACTTCAAATTAAATCACAGGTGGTCAGATTCCATTGTCCTTTAAAATTGCAGACCTAAAAATAATTAACAGGTTTACTATTTAGTAGTGAGCTTAATCTATTATAGTTATTTAATTTAAAATTAGGATACCTATCCATTCTTGTCTCTTTATTCTCAACAAAAAAATTAGTATTTATTATGTAGCACTGAGCACGCTAACACACTGTTACCACATCTTACAGGCCTGTAATGCAGAACTCTATCCTTGTTTTTCATCTTTGAGAATGTGTTTTCAATGACAACTCGAGCTCTCATATGTTTTTCATTATAATTATTATATTCAGCATTTAAAAATGGTGTCATAAGCCATGAGAGTTGAGAAAATCAAGAATCTCTTGAAGTTAAAATATACTTATATGTCATCGTCAATAATATAAATAGATATTGTTCGGTAATGTTTCACATCAAAATACTTCATATAATTCAAAACATCCCGATAATTTATACTGTGGATATTATTAAATAAAAGGCCGACCACTTCTACATTTCGGTGTAAAAATTGCATGTATTTCTTAAAATGTTTTCCCATAGAGATTTGAACCTAACAGTTAACTAATGAAACTATTATAACTATTTGCGAGTAATTTGTGATCTATTTTATATTTTGAAGATAAATTCTCGGAACGACACATAAAATTTTATCTTTCCGAGTAACTGTTCGGGCGGAGATCTAAAATTATCGTAACTAATATGACAGGTTTTATCTAAGAAATTTATGGACGCAGATGTTGTTATATGCCACACTAAACTTTTTATTGCTTTCTTTACAGAAATAGCAAAAGTACGAGCGAGTTTATTCCAAATAAATGGAGTCAAGAAAGAACCTCTAATCTTACCAGAGCCAGAAGGCGTTGTCACCACACTCACAGAAAAAGTATACGTGCCAGTCAAAGAGCATCCAGATGTAAGTATATTTTAAATAAAGAAACATTTTTGTTATATCCTTATATAAAAAATCGTAAAACAGATTATTTTTCTCTAACGTAATTTCTTAGTGATCATATCCATGACCGAAATCGTGGACATGAGAATGCGTAAAACGACTAAATTACTTGCCATTTGCTTGCACGTACTACGCGCTTATATTAAAACAAGTAACTGCCAAAGTGCTCGAAAACAATTCTTCAATAGTTATAACTCCAAATGGTGACAATTTTTTTTACTGAATATCCAGTTCTGAAATAAATTTAAAGTTTCAAGCCATCATTCTCTCACCCACTCATCGAGAAGTTTTAGTTTAAAGTACATTACAAAAATTTTACCGAACAGACAAACGAAGAGGTACTCAAAAAAGGTAAAAAAACGTAGTAAAATGAAAATCGTTTACGGTAGAGAGAATGTCTTACTTAACTTCACGGTTTTAAACAAACAGATTAATAAAAATAGCTTAGAGATTTTGTATCTCACAGTTGTGTTTTTCTAATTCAACTGTCATTCATTTTTCTGTTTCGAAGTAATGGTGTTTTCAATAAACACGAGCTACGTTGGTATCTATAGAATCAACATATGATGAAATGATGAAAATGATGAAGATTATACGACAATATAAAAGGAATTTAAAATTTTATGTTTCTTATTGGCTGTCGCTATGTTTTAGCAAATAAGTAAATCAATCGATGCATTTCGTAAAGTGGATGGCGTAAGTGACAATTCTATGGAAAAATGCCAGTTGAAGGCATACAGCCAAACTGATGCATTTTCTTGTCTGAGCCATTCCCATGTCGCTTATGTCATTTAGTTGGAATCGGAAATGGGTACAAATTCAAAGTAACATAATCAGTCCGTTGGTCCGATTGATTAGTCAGAGCGACAATTTTCAGATATCTTAGATATAACTATAAAGTTTACCAGAACTATAAATTTTATTTACATCATTTTAAAACCTATTATTTTTTCCACTAATAATTATGTATCCGTATCTTCGCGAAGTGCCCTTGAACTCGGTGCAATATCCAAATGTTAAATATTGATTAGATGATTCATTGATTAGACGCTATCTAATCAATGAATTGTCTTGAAATAAAGCAATGCAACTAAACCGTTGATATTATGAACTCATTTTATAGTATCCCAAAATAAAAATAAAATAAAATCTAACCAACGCCACATTGCTACTTGAGCCAGATATAGCTATCTAAAGGAGTTGGCTTGTCATTCAGTCTTTATCTTTAAAGGGTGATTCTGGTTCATTACGCTTTAGATCGAGATAAATTGCGCAGGTTGTAGGTTTCATTGCATTGGGAGATACTGTCGACTTAGTTATGTATAAATAGAAATACAAGGTTGACTGCCTTCTACATTTGGTGGCGTATGTCAGGGCTATCATGAGTAGCGAGGAGTGCGTTTAATCGAAGTGCACACGACTCTCAATGATAGCTTTCATTCAATGTGACTATCATCTTTATCATTACAACGAGCACGCCTTACACTATTCCTATTTAGGCACAAAGGTTGTTGAACTGAATGAATCATTTGTTACATCAATGAATAAAACTGAACCCTCTTTGAAACATAAAAGATATCTGATTGCCGCTGATGAGGCTTATTTTGATACATGATTCGTCGCTACACAATCGGCTCGCACCTACTGGAGTTGGTTTAACTAAGCGCAATCTGTGAAAGCGATCTTTTTATTTAATATGTGCTCTTTATGGGTATGAAGTTGGGAACTAAATATATTTATGGATAACTACAGACGTCTTAGTAATTCCTTTGGAACATTACTGATTAAACTATAGCTTTGAAAGACTTTTTTTTATAGGATAGAGTGACAAACGAGCACACAGTCCACCTGATGGTAAGTGGTTGCTGTGGCCCATAGACATCTACATCTATCCTCGATTACGAATCAAAATACAGATGCGTTATCACCCGTAAGGACTAAGATGGAGTGCCTCGTTTCACGTATATCTATTTCCTTTATAATAGCTTTATAAAACTGAGTTCCTTTGTGAGTACATCATTATAAAAGCCTGTTGGTTTAATTAAATCTACATATTGCCACTTAAGTAATACAAGTTAGTATTTAATGCTAGTTAGAAACCGATTGTTGGCGCCATCTACAAGCTTAGTCAACCTTATTCCTTATTTGGTATCGACATTAAAACGCTTTTTCCACTTTGATCACTCGACTTCTTATAAATATTGTAAATATATGAGTTACGTGTAGCGTTCCCGTTATACCTCATTGTCAAACTTAATTTATTAAAATTGTTTATTAATTTATGTTTAAAAATACCAACTTTTACAAACTTGAGAAAATAATGAGTACACATCACACCTACATAATTTATTTGAAGCATTATATTATTAACCGATAGTAGTTGCATATTGGTTAAAGGTAATGATGAACTAAGAAATTAAAAAGTTGTGGGTTCGAATCAGCAATTCGAGTTATGTCGCAAATCAATGCTATATTAGGCGTGCAAGTAGCAATGCTAGTATTTTTTTAAATAGTTTTCTATACAGAGTATAGTTAATTTTTATATGTTTATATCAAAATTATACCCGGATGTAGTGGCAAATACTTTTAAATGTTTTTAGCTGAGTAAAAATAAGCTGTGAAATATTTCTGAGATGTGTAAGATGTTGAGAAAACGTTAAAACTAAATATATTTTAAATAGAACACGTTGTTAGGTTTATTAACGCTTAAAATTTGTTTCTTACGGCCTATTAACACACAACAATTCGGAGTCAGAAAGTTGCCGTTGTTTCACGGCCGTTCATCTAAAAGCACGTAAAGTCGTTGATTCTGTGCCTCTCTTCCATAGAACTCTGAGAGTGAGAGAATAGTTGGCGCCTCTTGCACTCTAATCATGTCCTGCGTAGACGGCTGGCCTCCGTTGTAACTGGCCACCATGACCGAAATTCGGTCTGAATGACATTATTTGACATAGTTGCAACGCTTGGCTGGTGAGTTGCACAGCGCAGTTTTTTTTTAATTATTTCGATTTTTATCAGGAAAATACCGCTGCATATCGTTTGTCGCCTCTAATGGCGTCCATGAAATTATATGAGGTATTATTTAATTTAAAAATGTGAATTTTGAGTAATAGTGATGATTTTTAATTTCAAAGATCACTCGTACTCGTCGTACTCGTACAATCTTAGAAATGGAACAGAAATATTTACTTTGACGTTTTATTTGCTCGCAAAATCCCTCGTAGCATAAAGTAAACGGCAACTACTCTGGAAATAGAGCAAACAGAATGCGTTTCGTATGCCAAGCATACTGTCGAAACAATAGGTTTTGGGGCTTGCTCATAGCACCCGTGACTAACAGCACGAAAAATGTTTTTTAGTTTCTATGACGCTCTGACTCTTAACAACTGAATCAGTACCGTTACAACATTTTAATGATTCACTGTGTGAAACTATAAAGGTACAGTTTCAAGAAGATGGTACTTTTACCTTGGGATAAATATCGTAATTTTGACGGTTCATTAATATTTTTTCTGTAGCTATTTTGAGACAATCTTCCCATATTTTAACCATAGACAAGTTAGGGTAAGTAAAATAAATCATCAATACCATCACAGCCCCTCAGTCTACTGCTTAACATGGAGCTCTCCTAAATAATGATACATCTTGAATGTTATTGTAGAATTTGTTAAAAAATTGTAAATTTGCTTTGTTATATTCCAGAATCGTGGCAATTTTATCCTCGGAAATGGCAACAATATGCAAAATGTATTTCTAACTAGAACGACCTTCAGGAAACGAGATATTATTATGATGCTGTTATTTAGATGAAGAACAGCATTATATAATACGTACTAAATGTGGTCATCGCCCGATTCTGCAGAGGCGATGAGAAATATACTCGGTTCACATGCATAGGGAAGTGAGTCGGTTCAATCATAGTTGATGGAGAAGTACAAGCTTGATTGTGGACTGGTCCCACTGGTTTCCTAGTTGTACGGTATTTTATGATAATAGTGCTGTGAGTGAAATGTCGATGTTGTCGAAGGCAATTTAATACAAGCGTTTGATACGTAAGTCCTGGTCTGGAAATTTTAAACTTTATTAATATACATGACACAATAAATCGTCAGTAAATGAAGTTAACGAGTTAAAGTTCTGTTCTGAAACTACCTAGGTTATACTAATAAATAAAATATAGTTTTATTGTTTATAAGAGCCACAAAATAATTTATTATTATTTTCATTTTAAAATACTCCCATAATATATAATACATTTGGTGTTAAATGGAAGCGTTAAAAACAATTTATTTGAAGAGACGAAAATAGTTTTCGAATCTATCATACAATAAATATAGTTTGATAGTTTTGTTTATTCTTGTTTTATAATTTATGTTAATGCTAAAATTTTATCGATACCTTCGTTTAAAAGCTTGCTCAACTTCGCCGTATTAAATCTCACCAGTCCTGTACTGTAACTTTTTGCTAAACATCGTGAAGAACCACATTAAATAAGTAACTATTCTTCGTATCTTGCCTTACACGTGAATGAATAATTAATTCAAAATCATGTGCCATTAGATACTGTGCCTACATGTCGTATAGTTTTTTTTTTGCAATCATAGTGTTCTAAATAACATGACAACAATCTCAAAGCAATAGTTTTGATATATTGCCGGGAATTTCATACGTAGAAACTTTTTCATCGGACAAGAGAAAACGCGCTTTAATATTGCCATATTTTTTGTACCAATTGAAATGCATTAAACACTAATCGTCAGCAAAAGATTATTTTAATACATCACTGAAAATTCCATTTAAATCGGATCAGCCAATGTGGAGATTAACATGCACAAACGTTTACAGAACAATCTATTTAGGGTTTTATTAGAATAATAGATTTAAATCCACACTAGGATTTTCTCCTGTATCGTGGAGGTAGTTTACAAACATAAATTTCACAAGGACAAACATCCAGACCCGGAACAATTATTTGTAGGCCACACAAATATTTGTTCTGTGCGGTACCCGCAAAATTATCGCATTTTACGTGTCTACTATTTTCTATCCGTACTGAATACAATACTTAATTTGTACTCGTAGCGTTTGTTTGATAGAGAATTCTATTTGAAACTATAGGTACAATGTTCAACGGAATTTCAAACATGACAAAAATAAAAACCATCTTCCGACATTAACTTTGTTTAAATTGCCAATTTGTTTTGGCTGTCATCGTACATAGAGAGATCACATGATGTGAACGTAAATTTTTAAGATAAATTGAATATGATGCCATTTAAACTTCGACTCGTCAAAGAAACCGTACATAATTATACCCCACTAAAGTAATTCCAATTGAAAAATTCTCAGAAGAATTATCATATACTTATATACATTCGCAGAGACTATCATATAATGTAGCTAATCAATACGTAAACATCTTATTATGGGGTTTGCTCGAAACGTTTGTACGGTCATGAAATTAGTGTATATTGTAAAACTAAAAATAAAATATTATTTCCTCCGTTGTAACTGGCCACTATGACCGAAATTCGGTCTGAATGACATTATTTGACATAGTTGGCACTTGGCTGGTGAGTTGCACACCGCAGTTTTTTTTTTAATTATTTCGACTTTTATCAGGAAAATACCGCTGCATATCGTTTGTCGCCTCTAATGGCGTCCATGAAATTATATGAGGTATTATTTAATTTAAAAATGTGAATTTTGAGTAATAGTGATGGTTTTTAATTTCAAAGATCACTCGGATAATTGTCAAGAGATCTATCAACGAGATCACATGATGTGAACGTAAATTTTAAGATAAATTGAATATGATGTTAAACTTCGATTAAAGAAACCGTACATAACTATACCCCACAAAGTAATTCCAATTGAAAAATTCTCAGAAGAATTATCATATACTTATATACATTCGCAGAGACTATCATATAATGTAGCTAATCAGTACGTAAACATCATATTATGGGGTTTGCTCGAAGGTCATTTATACGTACGGTCATAAAATTTGTGTATATTGTAAAACTAAAAATAAAATATTATTTAAAAAACAAAGAACCGGATTCTGTGTCCTTAAAATTATGTTTGGTATATTTATGATTAGTGTGTTTTGTCCATGCGATTGAAATTATATTTGTAAAAATGTCTGTCATTTTTGCCGTGTGGTGCGTGTGAGAAAAACCACCAAAAAGATCTCAAGACCTCTCGTAAGTGGAAAGTACCAGTGGATCATATGCTTGTCATACATTTCAGGAGGTCGCCACTAAAGACACTGTAATAATTGTAAGCTTTTACGTGGTAGTGCCACGCTGCAGCTATATTATGGTTGTAGCACGAATGGGTCTGCTCGACCGGGGTAGGACCAGGATCTTACAGGATACCAGCGTAAAATAGTAGTTTAATGCTGCTGTGTTTCGTATGGTGAGTGTAGAGAACCGGAGACCCTTTTTACTAGAAACGAAGTATTCCATCTCAGTCCTCAGGGGTGACGCAACGCATTTGCAATTAGATTTTTAGTTATGGCTAGTTGTATGTCTATGAGCTACAGCATCCACTTACCATCAGGTGGACTCTGTGCTCGTTTGTCACCTTCATTCTATAATAAGATCTTTTTACATTTAACATCTGGCTAAAACTAACTATTCTCCTAATCGGTCTTATCGCGTTTCATGGCGAAACCTTCGCATTTGATAGTTTTTAATAATTATGAAGTCATAATTAACTAGTTTTGTTAAAACTAGATTGTACAACCAGTGCGTGTTGCCAGTGATGACTTAAGGATCTAAGACGTGGTCCTTCACTGCTGGCCGTATGAGGACGCTCAGCGAGCTATGGAGAGGGCTATGCTCGGAGTTTCTCTGCGTGATAGACTCAGAAATGAGGATATCCGCAGTAAAACCAGATGACCGACATAGCCCAACGGATTAGTAAGCTGAAGTGGCAATGGGCCGGCCATATAGCTCGAAGAACCGATAACCGATGAGGAAGAAAGGTTCTCGAGTGGCAGCCTCGTATCGGTAGGCGTAGTGTAGGGCGACCCCCACTAGATGGAGTGACGACCTGGTAAGACATGCAGGAAGTCGATGAATGCAGGTGGCTCAGGACCATTACTTGGGGAAGGCCTATGTTCAGCAGTGGACTTGTAAAAGGCTGTAATGATAATGATAATGATGAATTAACTAGTAATCAATTATTATTTTTGCCTTTAAATACTCTTAGAAAAAATCTTAAAATGCGAAGTCTAATGCGATAATTTGTAAACGCACAAACAGTATGTGCTCCATCATTCGCAAGTGCAAACACCAGTAAAAGCTCGCCGATGTTCAAATATAAAACAATTTGATCTAGTACAGTACGAAACGCATTTGGGTTATGACCAGGAAGGCAATTTACAGTGATGTAAACGATATTTCGACATATTTACAAAAGCGTATACATAGACTTTTAAACTGTTTTTTTTTTGCTTTCTTGCTTTTTCCGATTAATGCAAACGCCTGGAGAGATTTTGAAGATATATGGTAAAAAAACTTTTCATCGCTTTGTTACAAGAGAATTCAGATATGGAGTATTATTTACCCTTATAAGCGATAAATTTAATAAAACATCTACTTCTAAAACATTATACAGAAAAATTCGCAAAGTATTTAATGAGTGGGCTACAGTAGGAATTCACAAGAGCAGACGAAGATAATATTATGAACTTTACCATTAAAAATCATATAATCTTTCCAATACTTTTAGTGTCTCAAAAATTATTCCAAAATGTTTTTTGTATAGAAAAGTGTGACAAACGAGCACACAGTTCACCTGATAGTAAGTGGTTGCTGTGGCCCATAGACATCTACATCTATACTTGATTACGAATCAAAATGCAGATGCGTTGTCACCCCTGAGGACTAAGATGGAATGCCTCGTTTCCAGTAAAAAGGGTCTCCGGTTTTCCACACCGGTCCGGTTTTACACACTCACCATACGAAACACAGCAGTATTAAGTTGCTATTTTACGCTGGTATTCTGTGAGAGCGTGGTCCTTCCCCGGTCGTGCCGACCCATTTGTGCTGCAACCATACTTCTAATATAACTGTCTTAAGTTATTACGTAATTAGCTAACATTACAACATCTTATTGTGACTATATCAATATTGAAAATCTTGTTTTAAATAAAGTACCCGGTTGACCGAGCTTTGCTCGGTATTTTTCGCGCGGTTTTTTTTTTAATTCATGTGTTTTGGAAATTATATTTAGATACAAATTACATACTGATGAAATACGAATAATAATCATGAGTGCAATTAGTTTAATTTAAATTTTCGTGTTTTTCAAAAAATACTAAAAAAAGGGCACGAAAAAATAGATTTCCTCAAAAAGGAAAGGAACTTGAAAAAAAATCGGTCGGTCGGTCTGGACTCGAACCATGGTATTACGATTTTGTGACCGCCCAATATACCAATTAAGCTATTTGTAATCATTAACAAATTGTCAAAATTTACCTTCTTATTTTAAAGATATTGTAGCAGTTTTTCATTGTCTAAAAACACGGACAAAAAGACATTTTCTGATAATAAATCTTAGCTAGATCGATTTATTGCCCCCGAAACTCCCTGCACACAAATTATATGAATATCCATATATATATATATATATATATATATATATATATATATATATATATATATATATATATATATATAATACAAGAATTGCTCGTTTAAAGATATATGATAAATTGTTTTAAATAATTAGATTGACTTGGGCCATCACATGAAAATACAATGTATCTCGCAAGTAATACATAATATATTAAATTCGATTGCTTACTTACATGTTTTAAAATTAGCTTACTTGTTACTGGTAAAGTAATTGGCATATACATTGGCACATACAAAGACGCTGCTAACTTATCTTTTCGTTTGGTACCCTATGTCGCTTTTGCATACGGGGCGATATGGGATATTCTTACAATTCTAGATTCCCGAATAAGTAGTCCTGAACAGTCTATATATGACCACTTTGATATAAAGGAAAAAGATGAAACATTTTTTCTTTGTGCAATCTAACGACGTGTAAGCGGTTCTTGTTTCTCGCTGATATAGTTGCTTTGTGAAATTTTAATGAAGTTTTCTTAGCGGAAGTCGATGTTGGTACATTAAAATGTTATTTGTGTAATAAAATTTTCCGCGTGGGATCTGCTAATTTCCGTTACATTTATTTCTTGCTTGTGTCTGGTCAGATGAGACGGCGATAAATGATTCATGAAGCACTACTTTTGCAAAATTTATCCTAGATGATATTTCGGTTACTTTTTATAGAAAATTCCACCCCTGTATTATTTATATTTTATTCAGAGTTAAATTATTGATCGAAATTCAAGAACTATTCAAGGCACGAGCTGTTTTACTTAACTGTAAAATTTTAATGTTTTCGATTCATATCATATAACATGACTTCCTATAAAATAGGAAGTTGTTAACTGCAAGAAATACGGAGTGACATGCTTAGGTACAAACACCTCACTCTGCCTGATGATAGTAAATGGATATTGCGGTCCATAGACATTTAAATCTATACTCGATTAAGAATGAAAATGCAGATGCGTTTTACCCCAGAGAACTAAAATGAAATGCCTTGTTTCCATTTACAAGGGTCTCCGGTTCTCTACACTCACCATACGAAACACAGCGTTATTCCGCTGTTTTTTACGCTGGTCTTTTGCGAGATCGTGGCACCCTACCCTGGTCAAGCCGACCCACTCATGTTGCCATAATATAGCGGCAGATATCATATAACACGAGTTCCTAAAAATATATTAAGTTATGAACTGCAAAAAATACAGTGACAAGCTTAGGTGCAATATACGATTGCTACTTATGCTTGACGTTACTTCGATAAAATCCAAGAAGAGAGTTACACCTGCATAACACTGTTGGGGAAGCCTCATCCTCTTTACGTATAATTTGGACTGTCAATTGTGTAATGTGTTATTCTTCGCGTCATCTACCCTAAAAAGTATTGCTGGATAGACCGATCCTTACTAGGGAGCTTTCGCGTAATTGGAATGATTGACAGTACGAAATATTCAGCGGCGAATCCCTCCACTGTAGAAAGGCTTAATTTTAACTGTGAACTCTTTTCGTACTGATGAGAAGGAGAATTACGATCTATGTGAAGACTAATGATTTCTTATATTTACGCGAACTGCATGGGTGCATCATGGGTGGATGGGTGCTACGAAGCACTCGAAACGTCGGGAATTAAAAATAAGTAAATCAAACGCGATAAAATCCGTCAAAATAGTTTTATTCAATATGTGAATAGGTGTTTTTATCTCTATGTATATGCTTAAATACTGAAACTATAATTTTAATTTGTCAAATGCTTTTTTTGGTCTCGACTTTATCTATTCCATTTCAATGAATACTTGTAGAAAGAAAAAGAAAGTGCAATATTCGATAGTATCTACTTTTGTCTATATCAACCAGAAAAAATACTTAAAAATTATTTGAGATAAATACTTATCTATTTATTATAAAACTATTTTTATTATTTGCGTTGTTGTTTCGTAGAGGTTCTTTAAAGATATAACGTCGTTTTTGTTGTGATTTTCCCCACATGTTTAAAAATCTAATCTACCTGAAAAACTTCTACCTAAATAGGTGAAAAATTAAAAAAAATTAAGTGATATTCACTCCACTTCTTCTATATTAGTCTAACATGCCTCGTATATCACCTGACTGCATATTTCTCTAATAAGAGATAAAAGGTACTTACAGTTGCTCTGTGCGTTGTACGTAATGAGGTTGATTAGATTGGTCAGGCTATGTTAACCGTCGGGTCATAGATCACAACCAATAAGCAACTTGACTAAACAAGGAATCGTTTTATATATGACCAATAAATATTATCGCCTAGTTACAAAATTAGAAACCTGACTGTTATAGGTCGAAATACATGCCTAGTTATAGTGATTTCTAATATTTTCGCAAATTTAACAGATTTAATAGCGTTTAACCATTTACTTTAGTTAAGCGACAGTAGCCTATTGGCAGGGCGCGGACCGCGAACTCAAAAAGTTCGTGGGTTCGAATCCGCCGTTCGACTACTGGCGTGAACCACACGTAACACAAGCAATTTAAGCTTACCACGTGTGGTTAAGGGGAATATTAGTAATGTTTATAGCATTGTTAACATTCTTTTTAAAGTAAAAAAATAAAATAAAAAAATTACTAATTTTACCATTACCACCATATATCGGAAGCCATGAGATCCTTCAGTACTTTTTTCTCTTTTGACCCCCTTTTCAGCTTACTGACCCGTTAGGCTATGTAGGTAAATCAGGTCTACTGCGGATTTTTTGTAAAGAAGCACACAGTCCACATGATGGTAAGTGAATATTGTGACCCATAGACTTCTAAATCTATCCTCGATAAAGAATTAAAACGCAGATGCGTTTTCACCTCTGAGGACTAAAATGAAATGCCTCGTCCCCAGTAAAAAGGGTCTGCGGTTTTCTACACTCACCATACGAAACACAGCGTTATCCTGCTGTTTTGTTGGCATTCTGTGAGAGCGGGGTATTCTACCCTGAATGAGCCGACCCGTTTATGCTGCTATAATATGCTCTACCACGTAAAATCTAAAGCATCATCGATATTAAAATAATATCTACGTATCAGGTAGTAGGATAAAGTGGCCGGCCATTTAGCTTAAAGAACCGATAACCGGAAGAAAAGAACTAGAATACCGGTCTCTAGTAGTTAAGTGAAGAGTAGGTATCGTGGCTCCGCACTGAATGGATATCACCAAATAATACATACATGAAGTCGGAGGATGCAGGTGACTCGGGATCGTAATTTGTGGTGTTCCTTGGGAAAGGCTGATGTTTAGCAGTGGACTTGTGATGGGATGTAATGATAATGACCATGTTTACTCCTACGGGATAAAATATGATGATAGATTCTCCTACACTGCTACCACATGGCTTCATATTAATAAATTATACTTTGTTTATTAACTTTCCGCTATGAAAATCAATGATTTTCAAAACATCGAGAAGTATATTGTTTTCACCCCGGTTTTTGAAAATCGAGTTCTCATCAGGTCTCGACGTTTCGGGGTCCTAGAAAGCTATTCTGGCTATTTTTGCGATGTCCGTATGTCTGTATGTGTGTGTGGTTATGTAGGTATGTAAACATGTAAAAATCTCATAAATTTGTAACGGAGTGTCCGATCGCAAGGCGGTTTGTGTTATCTGAAAGGAAGCTAAGATTCTAATAGTAATAAATACAATAATACTACAGTAATGCGACTGCTGATCATGAGGTCCTGGGTTTAAATCTCGGGTCGGGCCAAAAAACCAATTATTGAGTTTTTCTGTCAAGAAATTCTCAGTACTCGTAGCTGCCCGGAGTTTGCGGTGTCTCACCCCCGTGCCTCGGAAAGCACGTAAAGCCGTTGGTCCTGCGCCTGATCTCTCTCCCGGTCGTGTCGGTTTACCGTCCCATCGGTTTACGAGAGTGAGGTAATAGAGAGAATTTAATTTTATTGTATTTTATATAAACATATTTATGTGTTTTTTATATGATTTTTTTATAGGATAAGGTGGCTTTAGTGTGTAGATGTCTATGGATGGACCATAGACATCTACACTTATCTTCGATTAAAAATCGGTGTATTTTGCGCTAAATTATTAATTACAACAAAGAACAAATTGCCAGCTGTATTACTTGCCTAGTGTGTCATAAAGGTGACGAATGGGTTATTGGATTGAGGATTTTGCAGGCGATGGGTTAGCTACCTAACTTCTTTTTGTGGTCAGAGTAGCTCGCTGTTCTTTGGACTCTGACTTTCCTCTCGGGGATTACTGGGGTGACACTATGTATGTATGTTTATCGTTAGTATATAACACAGCTGCATTTTTGTAACATACTAGTTTCTAGTTTTTTTTAAGAAACGAATAAATTTACATATAGCTACAAAAGTTAGATACAATGTCCGAGTATATGCTTTCAATGTAATTTCACCGTGCATCAGTGATAAACGCAGGTCACCGTGCGGTGGGGAGGTCGGGCAAACAGCTTTGCTCAGTCAACCGGTAGGTCACGGGTCGCTCGTTATGCCCTCGATCCCGAGTCTTAGACAATTTACAATAATGAACCTATTAGATGCATACAGTTTATGTATATCTAGCTATTTTACATAGATTTAGATATATTTATTGACCTTGAAATATTACTTCAACCTAGCTCACTTAGCATTGGTCATTAAAACTCCAAAATTGCTATTAGCAATTCCAGTTAACACTGCTGGCCGTATGAGGACGCTCAAGGTCGCTCAGCGAGCTATGGTGAAGGCTATGCTCGGAGGTTCTCTGCGTGATAAACTCAGAAATGAGCATATCCGCAGTAGAACCAGAGTGACCGACGTAGCCCAACGGATTAGTAAGCTGAAGTGGCAATGGGCCGGCCATATAGCTCGAAGAACCGATAACCGATGGGGAAGAAAGGTTCTCGAGTGGCAGTCTCGTACCGGTAAGCGTAGTGTGGGGCGACTCCCCACTAGATGGAGTGACGACCTGGTAAGACATGCAGGAAGTCGATGGATGTAGGTGGCTCAGGACCTTGCTTTGTGGCATTACTTGGGGGAGGCCTAGCACCAGTGGACTTATGAAGGGCTTTAATGATGATGATTATGATGAATTCTAGTTAATAGCAATTGTGAAGTTTTAGTTTACCATATGCATGGTGCCAAAAAAGAAATTCTACGTGTCGTAAGATGATCCATTACACCACGTCATCCTGGTGGTGTCGTCCAAGCTGATTAGAGAATAATTGAAACAGGACATGGGCAGAGACGTCCTACCGATATCAACTGATCAAAATAAGAAAGCGGAGTAGCAACTACGGCAAACATCCCCCGTATAAGGCAATCTATTGGTGATGCTTATTTTCAGCTCTGGACCTTGATAACCTGTTCTGATGATGATGGAAAGGTAAATTATAAGTATTTCATAACACGTGTATTCCTGTTTAAAAATTGGAGGAGGATTGTGTCCAGCAATGGGACAACATTCAGGTGTTAAAAAAGTATCTGAATTTTTTACATGGATTCCCATCTATATCTAATGTGAATACAAAACGATTAGGTGTCACTTCTACGATTAGTCAGACCTGAAGCAATACTTTCGCACGCTATACCGTCTCGAGTTTGACTCTTATCTCTTTACGGAATAAGAAAGGATTCCTTATAGCGGACTTCTTTTACATAGGCAACGAGCACATTACAACTTTTAATATAGAAATGAAAATCAGTTTTTACCAAATCGCTCCCTTGTTCTAGGTTTACGCCGCAGTAATGGCTAAGGAATAGCGTTGCCAGGCGTCCGGATAAAGCCGGACACAGTTAGGCTTTTTGATTGCGTGTCCGGCCAAATTAGACTGTGTCCGGCTTTTGTTAGGCTTTTTATATTTTACTATTTTTTACATTTTTTATGTACTTAATTACACACTATTGCAATTATTGAAATTAATATTGTAAGGAATACTTAATAATGAATGGTTAATAATAAAGAACACTGATTCATTCAATTTTATTGTCATTTCATTAGAATTTAAGATTTTGTGGTAAATGATATAAGCATTGTTTTACTTTAAAAAATATATCATCGTGTTAAACTAAGACTGAATAATTAAGGTTGTTCGGCCTTTTTATCAAAATGTCCGGCTAAGCTGGATTGTCTGTCCGGCTTTTCGGTTTAAAGACCTGGCAACCCTATATAGAAAACCTGTTACGTTTTCTTTCGATGTTAGATAATAGTTTTTTTTTTATAAGTCAGGGCCATATTTATCGAAATGTATAATTATAGTTGATACATTGATTATCCTTACCTAATTCCTAAGGGTATAGAAAATCATATATTAATAGTCTAGTCAGATATTTCCGATTAGTTTCAAGCGCAGCTGTACAGATCATTAAAACCTAATTGATTTATCTTACACAACAGAACGACGTTGCCGTGAAATAAGTTATTGTTGGAATATGACATCATTACTGTTTCTCATAAATCATTCCATCGTAGTCCTGTGTCATACTCAATTATTAATCAAATTCATATATATATATATATATATATATATATATATATATATATATATATATATATATATATATATATGCTGAAGAACGCTAAGATCCTGTACTTGATGGAAGCAAACGTTTACAAAGGACCAAAATATTTTCTTCTAATTACGATTATAGTTTATGCATAAAATAGCATTGTCTATACACTTTATTTTAAAGTTGACCCGTGCATTTACATGTTTCGCTAAATAAATCATTGTCTTGTATATATTATACTGATTTTATAAAAAAAATACCCGTCAGTCTTTAGTTCTTCTTCATCACTCTCACAGAATACCAGCATGAAATAGCAGCTTAATAGTGCTGTGTCTCATATATGGTGAGTGTAGAGATCTGGAGAACCTTTATACTGGAAACGAGGCATTCCATCTTAGTCCTCAGGGGTGACAACGCGTCAGCGTTTTGATTCTTAATCGAGGATAAATGTAGATGTCTATGGGCCACAGCATCCACTTACCATCAGGTGGACTGTGCGCTCGTTTGTCACCCTTATTCAATAAAAAAAAACTCACTTTACAACCGCCGTCTTTCTCAGCTGTATACAGACATAATTTAGGTAATACAAACCGTAAAATAAAGAAAAAAGATGAAATAATGTTGAACAACATACATGTATCTTTTCGGAAACCGTAAAATAGAAAAAAGATGAAATAATGTTGAACAACATACATGTATCTTTTCGGAAACCGTAAAATAGAAAAAAGATGAAATAATGTTGAACAACATACACGTAACTTTTCGGAAACCGTAAAATAGAAAAAAGATGAAATAATGTTGAGCAACATACATGTATCTTTTCGGAAACCGTAAAATAGAAAAAAGATGAAATAATGTTGAACAACGTACATGTATCTTTTCGGAAACCGTAAAATAGAAAAAAGATGAAATAATGTTGAACAACATACATGTATCTTTTCGGAAACCGTAAAATAGAAAAAAGATGAAATAATGTTGAACAACATACATGTATCTTTTCGGAAACCGTAAAATAGAAAAAAGATGAAATAATGTTGAACAACATACATGTATCTTTTCGGAAATCGTAAAATAGAAAAAAGATGAAATAATGTTGAACAACATGCATGTAAGATACATAAAAGAATTTGTAAAAAATACAACCTTATACTTATGTTAAAATAGTTTGAACGGTGTGCATTCGGTATAACGTGAAACTTTGCAACAACAAAGCCCCGCGGCAACAGTCAGTATGGCACGTCGTGACCACTCTACAAACGACTATTATGCGCGAATTAATCCATCAATCAATTGCAATATAGGACTTGTAATATCCACGTAGCTGCATCTATCTGACACCAGTAATGATCGGTAATCAATAGTGGTCGATAGTTCACGTCACTGTTTGTCTTAAAACTGTAGATGTGTCTGATACTAAGACCAAAAGCGAAACGAAAAGGTTAAATACTGGTTTGATGCATTATCCTTGTAATGCTCGTAAGATTACAGCATTGACTAGACCACGTCGTAGAACTGTGTTTGGCTCCAATTCTCCAATTGCTATCTAATGACTAAAGTTGTTAACAAACTTGGCGAAACAATTGATATATTATTAGGCCCTCCGAACAAGCTTCGTCGCACTTTAAGAGACCATCTCTTGTTATATTCTGTGAAACATTTTATTTTCTTTCCGCTTCTATATATTTTTAGTTCTTTATATCGTTATCAATTTTTTTATCCTAGTAATATACAAAGTGCTGAGATAGTTATTTCTATATAGTTACTTCTATTATTACTTACTACTATTATATATTATTACTATTTTATTTAGAGCCGTGGTAGCTCAGATGGTTAACGCTCGCTGTAAATATAATAGAACGCGAGTAACCCGGGTTCGAACTCCGCCGGCACCAATGAAATTGTTAATTGCAATTTTAAGTGCTGCTTTACCACGTGCTCGGCGGTGAAGGAAAACATCGTGAGGAAACCTGCATGTCTGAGGAATAAGAAAAAAAAATATTTCGAAGACATGTGAAGTTCGCCAACACGCATTGGGGCAGCGCGGCGGACACTTCCTTGCCCTAAAACCCCCTCAGAAATGAGGGGGAGGCCTGTGCCCAGCAGTGGGACGTATATAGGCTGTAACTTTACTTTACTATTTTATTTGTATATTTTAGTTACTATTGGTTCATTGTATTAAAAACCATGTAAGGAATGATACAAATGTTGGTGGATCAATAAAAAAAATTCAATGTTTTTTTCAAGGTTGAATTATTTTAAAGAGAAAGAGAGAAAGAGAGAGAGAATTACGTCAAATTTCATTAGCTTTTATTTAACTTTCTTCGTTATAATTTAATTCGCTCTATATTGGCAGAATTTACTCCCCCATATCATCCCGTGAAAAAGATGAAAATGAAACAGGAGATGGGCCGCAGCATCTTCCGGATTACAACTCAAAATAATAAAAACTGGTGTTGCTAACCCGTCTGAGAAGCGTGGCAACTATAGCACGTTGCATATCCCGTCTATGAGGCTGTCTAATGGTGTAATGACACACGGTCAGTTCGACTGATCATTCCAACTGATTAGTTCAAACTAAAACTGTTGATATTTTTTAAAATATTGGATTTCGATATATCGATAATTATAAATAAATCAATATCGGAGTTTTATATATTAGTTTATGTATCGATTTATCGAAAATCCGTTATTTTAAAAAATATCAACAGTTTTAGTTCGAACTGATCATTTAGAACGATCTGTTTAAGTGACCGTGTGTGCCGAACATAAAACAAAGGTCTATGTTGAGCATGAGTCTTTGATAGTTTTTTAGCTGTTATTGAGAAGGCATTGCCCAATGCCCATGTTCTGAATTTTTTCCTCTGGACCACCACCGGACGATATAGGGTAGTAGATGTTCATACATCACCACTAACTTACATATTATTAAGTAATATGCTTAAAGGTTAAAAGTTAAAGTTGCAGCCTATATACATCCCACTGCTGGGCACAGGCCTCCCCTCATTTCTAAAAGGGTTTTAGGGCAAGGAAGTGTCTGCCTTGCTGACCCATTGCGTGTTGGCGAACTTCACATGTCTTCGAAATATTTTTTTTCTTATTCCTCAGACATGAAGGTCCACACGATATTTCCTTCACCTATGCTTAAATTGTTTAAAATCTGTTTCAAACCCTTTGTTTATAAAAAAAGATATCCGTTTATTGATATGAAAGATCATTCGGGCTTCTAGAAGAAATATTTTTGTATGCTACTCAGATTAATTTTGAAAGGATCCGTCCGTAACATATTGCTCCATAGAATGTACGTATCAGATAAATTCTGAGCTGTTTCTGAAACCATCTAGATATTCTGTTTTCTTTTCTCCGTTTACGTATAATTTTGCCCTAGCGTTTATAACTTTCAGACGATCCGATTCGAGATATCAAAACACAGTGAGTAAATGCAACGCATATGCTTTTATAAAGTCAAGAATAGCTGAAAAACAAATGGTCTCATAAACTGAATCCCTAAACAATCACAAAGCCAGTGGTACGATGAACTTCGTGAAGTATTAACAATACAAAGAATTTTTGTGTTCATTTCAAAAGTGTCGGACCATAGCGAATGAAATATGAAAACATAACTAAAGAGATAATATGAAGAATCTTCATGCAATGATCGTTTTCTCTGTATTCAGTTCTCAGTCATTATAAAAACTTAAAAAAATTAAATAAAGATCCCTACTATTTAATATTATACGTGTTTCATTTAAATTTTCGTATAAAGCTGATTGTTTGAGTCACATCGAAATATAGAAATAAATTTAAAGTTTAGCGTAAATATTTGGTATGGGTAATCTATTTTTTGTCGCGATAAAGGTATACTGAGTATATATTGATATAACAAGCAAATAGATGACCCTTAATTATGTATTTTTATTACATACATTGCTACAAAAATATAAAATATTGATCGTTAACGAAGAACCGAAAACTGGTTGTATTTTATAAATGTGTCTTTATTATTTATTCCACAAACGCTATAAGTACAATATAGAATTGTCAAAATAAAGTATTTATACAATTTTTTTAACAGTATTGAGCCAGACGTTGAAGTCATTGTTTTCGTATGAGAATATGACAGTCCAAAGATGATAAATAAGATCTCTTTTCAGTGGGAATAATGTCTTTAGTCGATAGTGCAAAAGTCGATTTTTAAAAAGTTTAAAAATAATTTCGGGTTTAATTTGCACAAAAATAAAAATATATTCTTGTGTCAAATACAAAATATTCTAAATTATTTTATTTCGTAGATTAGACATAAAAAGTTACGATTTTTTATGTCTTGAACACTTGAATTAAAAAAGAATCGTAAATTCGTAATTTTTGTCATTTAGGTAAGGACCATGATATTAAATTCAATATATGCTGACCGTTTATACTACCGTTGCACTGATAGCACTACACTACAATTAGGGCACAAAACTATACCCAATTGTCATCATAGAAATTGCATATTTCGTTTGAACATGAAACGCAATTCTGGACTTTACATAGCAATGTCACGGTGGGTAACTAATATATCCGGATACCGTTGCACCATAATTCAGTTAATGAGCTTAGTAAATTATGACCATCAATATAATTGGTTACGATATTTATGGCTATATAATAAACTATATTAATACTATTTGTACTAGGATTTTCTTCATCTTTTTTTTTCACTAAACGTATGCAAACTTTTTGTGTTACCTAAGCAATTCATTCATTACTGTGTTCTGTTCCGTAGGATATGGGAACTGAGTGTAAAATTACGGACTGAGGCGTTTCGTCTAAGGCTTCAGAGGTGACAAGTTTTAATTCGGTATCCATAGAATAAAACTATTATTTACGGATTTTATCGCGTTTAATTACTTTAATTTATTTTTATTATTATCCCGACGTTTCCCCCCCGTGACCATGGGCGCTGTAAAGCACCCGAAACGTCGGGATAATAATAAAAATAAATTAAAGTAATTAAACGCGATAAAATCCGTAAATAATAGTTTTATTCAATGTGTAGTGTTCGCGTAAATTTAAGAAATCATTCGGTATCCATAGGTTTGAGAAGGATTTAAGATAGATAAAGATTAAAGGATGATAAGAGATATTTTTTTATAGAATAAGAGTGACAAATGACCACACAGTCCACCTGATGGTAAGTGGATGCTGTGGTCCATAGACATCTACATTTAACCTCGATTAAGAATCAAAACGTAGGACGCGTTATACCCCTGAGGACTAATACGGAATGCTTTGTTTTCAGTAAAAAGGGTCTCTGGTTCTCTACACTTACCATACGAAACACAGCTGTATTAAACTGTTATTTTACGCTGGTATTCTGTGAGAGCGTGGTTTTTCCCCGGTAGAGCCGACCCATTCGTTCTACAACCATAATACAACTGCAGCGTGGCACTACCACTTATGAAGATGCGATCAGTTGTACTGTAACCTTGTTTGTATGACACCATATGACAAGAAAATAATAATTGTTTTGACTACTTCACATAACAGATGTGGTTGTATTTTTAGTTCACGTGTATTATTCGAGCATAAATTGATTTTACCGCCTTTATTCGTCACCGCAATCGTTGTAATGGAAGGAATAAAATGATTTATTCAATGAGAAATAAGATTAAACAACTATTTATAATAGTCCGTTTGTCCTTCCATTCAACGCAATAACACTAACTTTACGGAGACACATCACGTAGGTGGTACTGATTGGTCATACATTAATCTGTGAACTCGAGTGTTGTTTGTTTGTTATAACAGAAGTCCCAAAGTGAAATACTAATTATTTCACTTTAAGCTTAAGTGATTTCAAAATTGTAAATGAATATTAAGGTACGTGAGGGTAATATGGTTACCATAAGTTTTGCCATCCTATAAAACCAAAACTATTAGAAGGATGGAGGCAAAAACGCAAAGTCGTATACTATAACTATTATTTTAAGAAAAAAAAATAGCACAACATCTTTGGCAATAATTAGGAACACGTCGATAAATCTACTTAAAACTCACTACACCATACTAAAATATTTACTATAATATGAACTGTTGAATTGACGTCAATAAAGCAGCGCCCTTTTGACTCTTTATAATTTGATTGACCGATGCAGGGCTGTAACCTCTATAGATTACCTCGTAAAGGAAGGTATGATAGTACCGGGAGGGGGCGTATGGTACGTAAGAAGAATATATCGGGCGTATCATAAAGCCATTTACACAAACAAGGCTGTAGTTTTGAGTTACAAGAAAGTGAACATATTACCCTCACGTACTATATTTAAAAGAATACGCCTAAGCCCTAAGCTGGGTAATGGGTGATTTCTGGATTTCAACGACACCGCCACCTACCAGGTCCAATTGTGAATCTAAACCATCCAGGAACCACAAAGGCACACAAAAAATTTCATCAAAATTGTCCTAATCGTTTTCGAGGACTAACGGCTAGCAATTAATTTTTACATAAGGAGATAATATAAAATAATACTCAATAGTTGTACGATAGCGTAGAAATTCGATAAGACAAACAGTAGTAAATAATGTACAAAGCAATACCTAAGAAACATTGTATTTTTCATAGAAGTGAAGGGTGTAGACAAGCACACAGTGTACCTATTTGTGGCCCATAGACATCTATCTTCAATCTTAGTACTTATATAAAAATTAATATTTGTTTGTTCATATTTAATGCGCTGCTACACCGTTCTTCAGATTGGGTTAAAACTTTGTCAACTTATTGCTTGCACTTGCGCGAAGAATATAAGCATAGTACAATTTACTTACAGTATGTGGCGCGCGTAGCATAGTTCAGCCGTGGTAGCTCAGTGGTTAACGCTCGCTGTAAATATAACAGAACGCGAGTAACCCGGGTTCGATCCCCGCCGGCACCAATGAAATTGTTAATTGCAATTTTAAGTGCTGATTTACCACGTGGTCGGCGGTGAAGGAAAACATCGTAAGGAAACCTACATGTCTGAAGAATAAGGAAAAAAAAATATTTCGAAGACATGTGAATTTCGTCAACACGCATTTGGGCAGCGCGGCGGACTCTTAGCCCAGCAGTGGGACGTATATAGGCTGTAACTTTTATGTGGCGCGCGTATCGTCCGACAAATTTATTTTAAAGTTATATATCATATCATTTCAATACAAGTATTATCAATTCTAATTAAACAATATGACTCTTCCGAATGTGAGACTATACTTCCTCATTTATATCTTCTGCGGCAGCAACGCGCCGGGTACCATATACTTAAAAATAAAAATGAGATGTATTGTCACTCCTGAACACTAATAACACCTACACCATGCTACACCAGTAGAAAGGGTCTCCGGTTTACACTCAATTTGCGATACATAGTAGGATTATGCAGCTACTCATATTTTACGGCGATTTTCTGTACGAGCGTGGTCATTCCCTGGTCGGGCCTGCCCATTCGAGTTGCAGTTCAGTTATAATACGTTGCAACCTGGCTCTAAAGATTTAAATGGCTCTACCACGTGAAATATAATACTATGTAAGTTTGAATGTTTCATCATCATACGTCATTACAGCTTAACAAAATCTACAGCTGCACATAGACCTTCACACAAATTGCCTTATGGCTGCTCTACACGTTGACCAACATAGTGGCGAATGTTGTGACCAGTAGCAATGGCCATCGTGTAAAGCGGGTGTTTGTGCTTACCTTGGTATGTATTAGAACGATGGCCCACAAGTTGGCGCGAGATCCGCGTGGTGTCGGTTTTTTACAAAAGATCAAAGGATTGTGGCTGAGTTTGGCTTTGGCCGCCGTATCCACGCGCTGGGCGCGCGTTTAGTTTGCGCTATAGGTTTTCACCGGAGCGGAATTTCGACAACCGATTGAATTCACCGGTTACTGGGCAGTCTCCGGTGAATCCGGTTATCATCGGATAATAGGGCTATTATGGATATAGGGCAATGGGCCGGCCATATAACTTGAAGCACCGAAAACCGATGGGAAAAGAAGGTTCTCGAGTGGCAGCCACGTACCGGTAGGGATAGTGTAGGGCGACCTCCCCACTAGATGAAGTGACGACCTGGTAAGACATTCAGGAAGTCGATGGATGCAGGTGGTTCATTAGTGTGGCAGTACTAGATTTTTTTTTAATGTTAATGCAAATTGCAACGAATTCTTTGGAAAGCTAGTAGCAAATGAAATGAATCACACAAACGGATAAGAGCGCTTTGAGTTAATGACCGAAATA
Source organism: Parnassius apollo (assembly GCA_907164705.1). Classification (NCBI taxonomy): domain Eukaryota; kingdom Metazoa; phylum Arthropoda; class Insecta; order Lepidoptera; family Papilionidae; genus Parnassius; species Parnassius apollo. The sequence continues at coordinate 4,571,952 of CAJQZP010001441.1, read as the reverse complement.
ATTAATCTCATTCGAAAGAACCAAATTAGTAAATAGATGTAATAAATGTAGTTAAACAATTGAAAATAGTGATTAATGTATCATTCTTTCTTTTTTTGTAATGTTTATTATATTAAAAGATTATTTTCAGAATCGTATTACGATACGATCACCGGAGTTTCATCGGTTAATCTCCGATTATTTCAATCGAGTACTTTTACCGGTAAATCACCGGTGGTTCTCCGCTGCTCCGGATCCGGTGTAAGCCCCTGGTTTGCTAATAGCTCCCAGAGTGATTGAATTGAATAAAAAAAATCTGTTTCTGTTTCTGATTGCACGCACCTGATTTAAATTTTATATTCACGCTTCGTAACTAGTACCTACAAAATGGCAATAATAATGACCAATGAAGAAAATTTTCACTTTATAGAGCTCTACCAAACTGAAAATTGTTTGTTTTTTTACACATTCACGTAGTAGCGGTATGTTGTGAACAAATAAACTGCAGCAGCTGTTAGCGCTTCAATATCCATTTTAATAAATTCGTCCGCACATTGGCCTGAACCGAAACCGAACTGAACACCTTCCGTGTTCAGTTCGGTGTTCAACGTGTGTGTGCTATCACAAACTCTTGGCCAATATCTTCACAGCAACATTAGCCACTATGTAGGCCAACATGTAGAGCCATTATAGGATGGGCATGCCATAGCTGCCCCGCTTGCCAGGCGCGATGGCAACCGTAGTTTTTTATTATTTTGAGTTATCAGCAAGATTCTGCTTCGCTTCTCCTGTTACAGTCTCAAGTAAAAATGACACTAAGGGATGATATGGACTTGTGCTTGTGAATTCTCTTATGCCGCCGCTACAAGGATTGCAGCGATAAATTACAAATACAATAAAAACATATTACATTAGCAAACATTTGTAAATGTTCGGTTGTTACTCACGTACAAGTCACTAATAAGATATTAATTAACAAATTGAAAACTTTACCAAACATTTGAAATTTTTAAAATTTACTTCGTTAATTATTTAGTTCACTTCTATGAAGTTTCACATAAAACAAGTACCCATAACGTTAGTGAGGTAATTAAAATTCTCTACATAATATGAGGTTAAACTATACTTGCATGTCGCTGGGAGAGGAATGCAATTGATGTTTACCGATTAGTTGCGCCGGCTGCGTTTTAAGAGTACCGGCGATTGTTTGCATGTATTTATTTACAGTAAATCATTTCCTTGTCTTATATAGACGTTTGGAGTAATTATTGCTCTGAATTACGTCTAGTGTGATATTCATTGATCATATACCAGAGCCATGCTACAGCTATATTATTGTTGTAGCACGAATATGTCGGCTCGACCGGGGAAGGACCACGCTCTCACAGAATACCAGCTTAAAATAGCAACTTAATACTGCTGTGTTTCGTATGGTGAGTGTATAAAACCGGATACCTTTTTTATTGGAAACGAGGCATTCCATCTTAGTCCTCAGGGGTGACAACGCATCTGCATTTTGATACGTAATCTAGGATAGATGTAGATGTCTATGGGCCACAGCAACCACTTACCATCAGGTGGACTGTGCGCTCGCTTGTCACCCTATCCTATAAAAAAAAAATCTGAGTACATTCCATGCAATAAATTTTTATTCTTGATGCGAAAAATTACCTCACCAAACTGTTCAACTTGCAATGTTATCGATGATGTTTATCACATTTTGATAGAATGTGCCCAGAACTCCAGAGAAAGAAAAAATTGTAATATACATTTGTCATTGATTGGCAGTACTCATTATCAGATGATGCCAAAAAACTTTTTGTAAATAAGAGATTAAGTAATTAAATAAGTTTATTTGTTAGTATTTATCCTATTTAAAAATTTTGTTGTAACTACCAGAGCGTCATAATCGCATCACCGACAAGCCTTTTTTCTAAGAAATAAAAAAAATAAGTAGGTTTTAAGTATTTGGGCATTAGTAGACTAAGTAATTTCAAAAGTTCAAGGCAACAACTACAATGTAGTCTAATAGTACATTTAAAACCTCGTCTCCTATTTTTTTTTTACTCCTAGAGTTAGAATGTTTTCTTCAAATTCATATGAGACTCCTGAAGTATAAAATTAAAACATAATTTAAATCGGTCAAGTCGCTTACGAAAAATCGGTGAACACATAAAAAGCGTACGTATCTCAATGATTTTCTTATCCTCCTCGTTTTTTGGACTTCGTTATAAACAAACATAGTTTTTAAGTAGATTTGTAATAAACCCGTAGCAAACGATGACATAAGATTTCCTGCAAAGCATTTAATAAGTATGCCGTTTGTAAGGCCGCTCTAAATCAATATTATACAAGTAGGCAGCTATCGACGCAGTATTTTAATAAAACATAATATAACATTTTAAATTTTGCATTCGATTTTATAAATATTTGTGGATATATTATAGAAAATAAACAGACGCTTCTAGTTCGAATAAACAAGTCGAATCGGAAACTCAAATTCTACAAATTTTCGTCCCAAAATATACGGATTATAAATTTAAGAACGATGTTTCCGACGCTGATTAATAGCGAAGGAAAGGCATGTTGCATTTGAATGCTTTAAGTCTGTGACATATTTTGAATTGAGAAAAGTGGTCAACCAGAAAACATTTCGAACGTTTTTAAAAATTGTTAAAACTAATTCCTATAAACCGTTCCAAATTCGATGATTATAAATATAATAATTTTTTTAACTTTATACTTAATAATATTATATTACATTAATTAACCGTTTAACAAATTCATCATCATCATCATCATCATTATAGCCCTTTACAAGTCCACCGCTGAACATAGCTTACATGGCTTTACCAAATTACTATACTCATAGAAATTATTCTCAAAATTATTTAAATAAAAGTATACTACTCGGTAACAAAGATTCTTTACTATTCAAAATGTTTTGAAAGTTAAATGTTAAAAATAATAAAGGTGTGAGAGCGGATGTTCAACTTGCTCTCTTGCTTACGCAATTAATCATTATCAGTAATACAACATGGTTCTACACTACACATTCAGTATAGATCAATTACAATTCGACCAACCGTAATATGTCCTCGTCATAATCACGCACTGGTGTAACGTGAAGGACATAATTACGACACCAAGTATGCAAACCAACAGCACCACTACTTATCGCAATAACAGGGCTTCCTCTCAGCAACACAGTCGTCTTTGCCTACACTAGAATTGTACCAACGGGCACGGTAGTGAGATTCCTAGAATAACCGAATGCTCCCTCTTAGTCACCTAAGCGATACTTTACACTGCTAGAACGGGTAGGAGATTACAAAAATAGTATAATTCTATAATATAATTTTTTTAATATTGTTTTTATAGAATAAGGGTAACAAACGAGCACACAGTCCACCTGATGGTAAGTGGATGCTGTGGCCCATAGACATCTACATTTATCCTCAAATGAGAATCAAAACGCAGATACTTTGCCACACCTGAGGACTAAGATGGAGTGCCTCGTTTCCAGCAAAAAAGGTCTCCAGATCTCTACAGGGACTATACGAAACCCAGCAGTATTCAGCTGATGTTTTACGCTGATATTTTGTGAGAGCGTGGTTCTTCCCCGGTCGAGCCGACACATTCGTGCTACAACCATAATATAGCTGCAGCGCGGCTCAATCACTTAAAAACTACCCTCATTGATTTATGTTTTCTTTTATTTTTTTACCCTCATTGCTAACAATACCTTATTTGGTTGTCGATTACGTTGTAATACTATTTAAATATTACATAAAAATGTTAAAGAAAATTTGAATATACTTCCTACTGCTTGCGACGCCTATCTTTATGCGTATTTTTCCGTAGTGTAAAGTACAATGTGGTGATGCGTGTGTTAATCTAGTCTAGGGCATGGTATATTTTTGTGCCATATTTCATTTAAATCCGTTAAGCTGTTAATGTCTATTAATTCAGTAACAAATATCTGAATGTATTTAAAAATAACACGAGGTCTTAGTGTGGTCGACCAGATCAAATAAATGATAATTTAAAAATAATTGTAGCCAAAAACATATTGTGAGCCGGGGTAGGCTATTTATATATGTATTTATATTTGTTCACAGTATAATATCAGATGTTAGGCCTTATCTTAAAAATTTAATACGCGCGAAACACGAACACTGAACTCAATCAACCATCCGTGGTATGTGCTAACCAATTACCTACGGATTTAAGAAAATAAGATAGAGAACATCGTGGGGAACCAGTATTTCTGTAAAATTAAAGATATTTCGACGATAATTGAAGTCTGCCATCACGCCTTCAGAACTTGGAAGGCGCGGCGGCCTTCCTCACCAAAACTGAAATGAGAGGACTCAAGCGCCCAGAAATGAATCTTATTTAGTCGGTTTCTTTACTTTCTAATGTTTTAAACAAACTAAATCAAGACAGTGAAGCGTTTTTGGGAGAGATGTATGTTAAACAAAACACTGTCCAAGACGATGACGATGATGATGAATATAAGTTATTACTTGATTTATAATGGGTTGTGACAAACATTTTATTATATAGCATTTAGGAGAAATGAGGTGTATTTTTCCTTATATCTTACGTATTATATAATACGTGAAAATATAAACAACCACTCAAAATATGTTTTATGAAAATTTGAAAGGAATAAAAAGATAGAAAGACGACAAACTTGAATGAATTTTGTTTTAAATTAGCTGGCATTGACATGCGACATTTTAAGCCACAGGATGTGGCCGGCTCACATTCAAGAATGGATTGTGTAAATTTGACTCTGTACAATATTCAAACGTATTTTTGTATTTGTAAAAACTTTTGTTTTTGTAATGAAGTTATTAACTAACGGGAGGAAAGTCAAAGAAATGGGCGTTTAGCCAAGTGGCGCGACGGGATTTCAACATGGTACAACGTAACGTCCGGTTGAGCTTTGTTTTGCACTTTGGTGAAATAAAGTAGATATTATTATTGACAGCCGACGGCCACTGAAGCAGAAGTTTTCGTTGCAGTAACAAATAGTGTTGGAAAAATAATACGTTTTTATTTTCAGAAAGGCATAATAAACATTGTTTAAAAATGTTAAAAATCTAATTTTTTAATTGGTTGCTTTAAGTTTATAAATACTAATGACCTAATGAGCTGATTTATTTATAAGAGAATATTGTTACGACTGTCCATTGTTGATGAAAAATCACGGGCTGCGTTACCATCCCTGAAGATTAAGATGAAATGCTTTTTAAGTTTTTTTTTATTGTTAGTGTTCTTTAGTTCTTGTTAATATTTACATTGACAGCATTATAGAAAAATAACTTTGACGCTAATATAGAAAATTCCGATTATTAACCTCCAAGTTATTTAAGCTAAAGCATATCACACCCGCCTGACAAGCTACGTCTAGAAGTGGTCATTTACAGGGTGAGAAAATCAGAGACCAGTATTAAACTGCTTAATGGTTACTATTACGCATCAGCAGACATTACGTCAGAGATATTTTTCTCACAATATAACTCTTTTAGAAAACATGTTATAACGATTTTTTATACGACGACTACATTAATACAAATCATAATATGTATCTGTACAAAAGCTCTTAAAATATGTAGAAGTTAAATATAACACTAAATTGGAATATTTATTAAACGTGTAAACAAAATCCTCGTTTATTTTTTTAACAAAGAACAATTTTTATTATTCGATATAAACGATAAATATCACAGTTGCTGGCCTGTCAGGAAATTATACAGTAGTTTAGGTCTCGATGCAGGCGCCACTTCCGTATCCATATTTCTTGACCTGAAACTGAGTAATTGCAAGATAAACGCGGTGACATATTTGTAATGTGAGAGAACGCATCAGAAATCCCAGTAGTGGGACGTATATAAACTGTAACTTTTTACTTTTATATACCGAAAAAATATTTCACGTGCCACTACCAATTTGTTAATGACGTTACCCGTAGCTAAACCTCTAGCTATATTCACGTCTTTAGTCAATTTGCACGCTGTCATGCAAACCGATTTAACGTAACACGTGTGACAAATTCCTTGCCCCGATTTTGTGTATTAAATAGTATTTTAAATGTATACGCGACGTTATGAAATGCGTGTGTTTGGAAATGATTGCTAGCTAGTAAGATATAGCGTGTTCCTTGGCTCTATGCCAATTGTTACATTTCTTGGCGTGCGGACAGCAGAATGATTCCCGTTCACGGTTCGTCTACTCTGAGCTGACCGACGCGACGTTTTGAAGAATAGGAATTGAGGTTGTGTTAGATGTACTACACGTTCATTCGCTAGTACGTACACAGGAAACACGGCTTATGTGAGACGAGTAATTAATCCCTCGCCTTAATGACTTGAGATTTAGTTCAATTGAACTAGGTCTTCACGCATAGTCTCTTGGAAGTCATAATTTTTATGCAGATACTTGATATTTCTACTGTACACTACTTACTACAATGTACAGTACTTGACACTGCACTTGCACCGGTAGCCTGTTCATCAGGTGGCGGCGTGAAATAATTAATAATAAAATATTGCTGTTTTTTTTCGTATAGTAAGTGTATAGGTTTACTGGTTCCGAAGCATTCCATCTTACTAGTTCAGGGGTGATAAGGCATCTAAATTTTTATGCTTAGTCATGGATAGATATAGAATATCTCTAGGCCACAGCAAGCACTTACGATAATGTTAACTGTATGCTTGCTCATCACTTTCCATTTTCGGTGGATTTTATCGGGCAATGAAAAAAAGGTGTGTTCGGACTATATACTAGATTTTTTAGCACTGACTTAGATAAACAAAAGCCTATTCACTTACGCCGTGAAGCCACCGTTGTTGTTTGCTTTCACATTATTAGCCCGTTATAGTATTAGCTTGGCATGAATGTCACGCCTGTTGCTGTCGATAGTATATAGGGTGTTCCAATAAGGGCGGGTAGATGTTGAAATGAAATAAAACAATCTGTGTGTGAGGTGTTAACAAAATCTGTATTTCTGCATGTGCCATTAAGTGTGGAATCTGACATCGATCAAATGCCCGCCTCGGCTTCTTACAGTGGCACGGATCCGAGTGGTCCAATTTCCAATGACTCTTCTGCATAGATCCGGCTGAATTTGAGCGATGGCCTGTGTTATGTTCATCGTTAGGGCATCGGTCGATTGTGTTTGTGGCAAACATAGACATGCTACTTCAAGAAACCTTCATCGCATGACCTTGGTGGCCAATTCACATCACCCTTGTGAGAGATAAGCTTGCCCACAAATCGCTCATGGAGAATGTCAATCGTGGCGTCCGCTGTGTGGCACTTAGCGCCGTCCTGCTGGAACCACATGTCGTCTAGGTCCATATGGTTCAATTTGGGCCATAAGAAATTGGTTATCATCGTTCTGTAGCGCTCGCCGTTGACGGTGACCGCCTCACTAGCGTCGTTTTCGAAAAAGTACGGACCAATGGCGCCGCCGGCCGAAAATATATATATATATATATATATATATATATATATATATATATATATATATATATATATATATATATTATAAGTATATATGCATATAACTTTTTAAGTGGTCCCTGGTAAACCTCATATGAGTTGGTGTCGTCCCATATATGGTAATTTTCCTTGTTAACGCAGCCTCATCCAAAAATGCGCCACGTCGCTAAAGATGATTTTTTGATCAAAATTGAGATCCTCTTTCAAACGATTTAAAGGCCAGTCAGCGAACAAACGGCGTTGTCTATGGTCATGAACTTTGAGGTCTTTGGCCAGTTGGATCTTGTACAAGTGTAGGGCTAAGTCCCGACGCAAAATTCGCCAAGTTGAAGTCTGTGAAAGTCCGAGTTCTTGGGCACGACGAGGAATCGACTGCCTCAGGTTCTGCTGTATACCTTCACGAACCGCAACGATGTTCTCGGCCGATATTGCGTTCCTTGAACGTACCGGTGCTGGCTGATTGTTGACCGAAGCGGTCGTATCAAATTTGGCCACCAAACGTTGAAGAGTCGACTGTGAAGTGCCACCACGTCTGCCGTAAAATGCGCGTAATGCGCGCAAAAACGAATAACCATTTTGATAATAAAGTTTTATCATTTTAACGTGCTGTTCAATCGTGTAACTTGCCGTGGTGATTTGACATAAGTAACTGAATAATAAACAAGGATTTGATAGATATCACCAAAACAAAAAAAATATCTACCTACGCCAATTGAAAAACCCTTTAGTACCAGACGTTCCGCAGCTTTTTGACACAGCTTGCTATCGGCAGTTTCGGTATTTTACACCTGGCGTACACGAGATGGTTATACTGCCATAAAATCTTTTTGGTATAGCCCATAGCCGCATCGTACGACACCCACGAGATGAAATTAGATGATCTTACGCATTGTTCAACAAACAATGCTGTAATCGGATAAATGGATAACTACAAATGCGTTTTGCTTATACGTCCTATGCTGTATATATTACATACGAGAATTTAAAGCGTTTTGCTCGAATACGTGATATTTTTTATGTATAAACAATATTTTTGTTTATTTAACTTCATTTACACCGCAATGTCTAAAGGCGGACTTAATGCCTTGAGGCATTATTTACCAGTCTACCTTATTTATTTATTATATATTATATACCTTATATATTTATTATTTGCATTATGACGTTAAAATTCAAATTTATTAAGAGAATTATTAATCTGTATCTTCCGAAAATTTTTGTATCTAATTTGCTTGTTTGTTTGTAAATTTGTTTGTTTTTATACGTGGTAGAGCCCTGCTGCAGTTATATTAGTAGTATAGTTGTAGCGCGAATGTGTCGGCTCAACTGGGGAAGGACCACGCTCTAACAGAATACCAGCGTAAAATAGTATTTCGTATGGTGAATGTAGAAAACCGGAGACCCTTTTTACTGGAAATGAGGCATTCCATCTTAGTCCGCACGGGTGACAACGCATCTGCGTCTTGATTTGTAATCGTGGATATATGTAGATGTCTATAGGCCACAGCAACCACTTACCACCAGGTGGACTGTGTGCTCGTTTGTCACCCTATCCTGTAAAAAAATTTGAAGTGACAAAGTAAACGTACATACAGTCTATCTGATGATGACAACCTCAGCTCATAGACACCTGCAATCACTTACAAAGAAGGCTGCAGGTGCTTATTCACCTCTGAGGACTAAGACGGAATGCGAAACATTCTGCAGTTATTCTGGCTTTCTATACCCTCAGATCAGATCACAGCAAAGCACGTACTGCTGCTTGGCGGCAGAAACATGTCAGTCAGTATCTACTTAGATGTACTCGTAGGCAAAACGTCGTATCTCATAAAATTAAAATAATATTACGTATTTAATGTTTTTCTTTTCCTATTAATTACAGTTCAACTTCGTGGGACGGATTTTAGGACCAAGAGGTATGACCGCGAAGCAGTTAGAACAGGAAACGGGATGCAAAATCATGGTCAGAGGAAAAGGATCCATGAGAGATAAGAAAAAGGTAAACTAAGTTGATAACGTTCTTTGTTCCCGCCTTTAATCTTTGTCAGTTTTGAAGTACAAATATATGCGTTGTATGCATTCAATACATCCCAAATATTTATTATAATATCTTGTAATTTTCACGCAGCAAAAATGGACGTGTACGTAAGGGTGTAGTTTACGTCGCTTTCCGTTATTTTTTTATAATTTTGATATTTTTAATTTACGCAATTTGTTTCATTATTTATGTTATTATTACATATGAAATATTTACAAATTTCTTTCGCAATAATTTTATTTTAGTAGCTTGTTATTTATAGAAATAATTTTTATTTGTTTGATTTTTCTCAGGGTTAGATTTTATATTAATAATTATTTTTCGGATGTATTTCAGGAGGATGCTAACAGGGGAAAACCTAACTGGGAGCATCTCGCAGATGATCTACACGTCCTGCTTACAGTGGAAGACACTGAGAATAGGGCAAAGATCAAGCTAGCCAGGGCTGTAGAAGAGGTCAAACGTCTTCTTATACCAGTAAGTATAATTTTATATTGTAAATAAATACAATAGTATAAAAACAAATAGTGGCGGTGTAGAAAAATTTCACCTTCTATCATCTACGTGTTTTAAAACTAGACTAATAAAAACGACTTAAAACTGATCTGGGGTTCAAACAAATGGAATAATATTAACCAACCTAAAGTATAACTAGATTTAAAATTTCCAAACTGATCTACGTCGATGTCTACGACTTCATACGAATATTATCATTACATAATGTAGATTATTATACTCCCAACTCTGTATATTTAAAAATATAATGTAACAAATTCCTGGGTAGCATATTATATTATTATCTATATATTATTCTTTGCAAACTGAATCGTTAATTTCCATAAAACTTAGTAGAAAGTTGTTGAGGGATTACCCGCCGCTTTGAACCATGTATGTTTATTTAAATCTTCAGTTTCAACGTCTCCAGAAATAGCCTGCAAATAGTGGTTTTCAAGTATTCAGTGACGTTACATTCTAGCTCTATCTGATTTGCGTGAATATCTTCGGGCTTCTTCTAAAATAACTTTCTATTTCTATAAACGGGTTGTGAGCGTATGTAATGTGATCAAACAATATAAGAAAATTATTGAAAGATTAAAACTATAAAAAATGAAGTTTTATCTTCTTGTCTTTTTCCTAAGTAATTTGTAGTTGGATCTGTATAGCATGTCTTACTCTACCATTCTACTCTTTTAGTAGTTATCTCTTCACTAACTCCTAACACATCCCCAAACACAGTCCAATTTTTCTTAAATCTATCGTCTACACTTATATACATTCCACATATCCACTTTCATAGCCAACACTTATCTTGTTACATGGTTTACTTCTTTTCTCATAATATGCCTATACCACGTTAGCTTTCACTATCAAATTGCTTCAGATAAATTCACTTTTAACTTTATTCTTACTTCTTGCAGTGGAAAACTGCATAGATGACAATAAGACTTGTTTTATTATATGGATTGAGTGCTGGGCTACGAAAAATATAGATTAAAGAAGAATATATGTAGCTGAAACGCGAATGTTGAGATGGATGTGTGGGGGGTGACGTAATAGGATAAAGTTAAAAACGAATTTATATACGCAGTTTTCCCCTTGAATTTATGGGGCAACTGCGGATCGCAAGTTGTTTCTGTAATCTGTCGCCATTTCATCCCTCCCGCCTTTATTCTATTGCTATTGCCTAGGCAATTCATATTAAGAATATCCTCCAAACGTCCCATTAATATTTATATAGACTCCTAAGATAATTTCCTAGCCCTAGTTATGATGTTATTTTATAAATGGTTTAATATTTTTTTAAGATTATTTATTTAAGCATTTCGGATTATCGAACCTATAAAATATGAAATTCATGTATAAAAAATGCCTGCAAACGTCCCAATAATCACTTAGAAAATTTCTTGAGGTGTATGATGATAGAATAGAGAATACAATAGCTTAGCGACGATTATGTAATGGGCAATCTTCGAAATGTGTCACGGCCTCCAATAGATGACGGTTATCAAGCCACATTAGCCAGATGTTAAATATTTACACCGGTGACTGGAAGCAGCATTAAAGGTGCAGAGTACGTCTAGTGCAGCGAAGTAGAAAGCCTGCCGAACAAGATGTTTTGCGAATGTTACAAATCTTCTCTAAGAGAGGCTCGTGTCTTGAAGTGGAGTCCAAGACGTGCTAGAGTCATGCGTGGCTGCAGCACGCTAAGTCGACTATGGAATCATCAGAATCACAAAAAATTCCAACGTAAAATAACAGCAAAGTTCTACGATGTGTTCATGTGATGATTGATGAGTTGTGAGTTCTTTTAACGAGGTCTGCTGACAGGGAATTCTATCATAGTTATAAGAGGTAAAAGCGTTAGCACTTTGTGTTGACCAAGGATGTATTCAGGTGACAATGTGCTACAGTATCCACTTGCCATTCAGATAGATGTCTGTCTCGTTGCTCGCTCGACACTAGTTACAGCCTATCAAAGTTACACCGCTAAACATGAGCCCCCCCTCCCCCATATATTGCTTCTCAGGACTTTCCAATAGTTGCCACGCTTGGCACGCGGGTTGGTAAGCGCAGTTTTTTATATATTATTTTCGGTTGTTATTAGGAAGATGCTGCTTTTGATGCTGTCTTTCTCCTCTCCTCTCCTCTGGTCGCCTCTTACGACACCCACGGGGCGATATCGTTGTAGATATTCTTACACCACCACTACTTGATATTTGACTGCCTCGTTGGTCTAGTGGTTGTAGTAGTGCGACTGCTGATCGTGAGGTCCTGGGTTCGAAACCCGCGTCAGGCCAAAAAATCAATTATTGAGTTTTTCTGTCAAGAAATTCTCAGTAGCTGCTCGGAGTCAGGAAGTTTCCGTGCCTCGGAAAGCACGTAAAGCCGTTGGTCCTGCGCCTGATCTCTCTCCGGTCGTGTCGTTTTACCGTCCCATCGGATTACGAGAGTGAGGGAATTCAGAGTGCACCCGTGCTTGCGCATACACTTGGGCACTATAATCCTGTCCTGCGCCGATGGCTAGCCTCCGTTGAGGCAGGCCGCCGTGGCCGAAATTCGGTCTGGAGGACATATATATATATATATATATATATATATATATATATATATATATATATATATATATTTTAAGATTATATAAGTAATTTTTATTCATTTAATGCTGATTGTTAAAAATATTCCTCAGCAAGCGGACGGCGAGGACGAACTGAAGAAACGTCAGCTGATGGAACTGGCCATTATAAACGGCACATATCGCGACTCAAGCGCGAAAGCCGTTGTGCCCGTCAACGGTCAGTGCCTCATAAGTATGGTCGCCTTTATGTTTTGTCACTAATCCATTATTTTAAGTTCTAACAAACTTTTGTTTCAAACGTTAAATTATGAGAAAATATCATTCGGACCCTCTTTAAATTAATAGAGGCCTGCGCTCGGTAATGATTGATGCTAATTATGAATAGGTTTAATATTATTTGTCTCTACTATATTGGGAAATTTTATAACCATTTAGGAATTTTCTCCCCTAACAAACATAATTTATGAAATATTTGATAAAAGCTTCATATTGCAATAGTTTTCAGGAACAGTTTTGAAAAATATTTTCTCCTAATATACACGATCATATTCTGTTTTAGGATTTTGTGATAATGTTGTGGTGTAATTATACCTCTCCTTTTAATAACTTAATGACTCCTGGCCTTACTCAGAACCTAAAAATTATCTCTACAGCTAACCACAATAGCAAGAGACAGGTATAGAGATATAACTTATGTTAAGTAAGCGATAATAAACGATCATGAGTCCGTAGTCCGAAAACCGTCCACTGCTACAAATGTCAGGTCAAGATCTATTATATCTCAATGGATTAGCTTTCTTAATTAAAATTTTGTCTATAAGTGCCGAACTGAAAATCGACTTCTATTTAGTTTTCCCTTTTGAGTGAACTATGTAATAATACAACTTGGATAACATAAAGAATGTCGTCATAATATACATAAAAAATTTCATCCCTATTTTTTCACTCAAGGGTGAAATTTTTTTTTTCCAAATTTAAATGAGACTATTTTTGAGATATATAGCCTTTTTATTTAATGAAGAATTATTAAAATCGGTAAATAATCGGCAAATATAAAATAAAAAAAAATATTTAAAAAATTGTCAAATAGAGAAACTTTTTTTTTGAAGTGCGCTGAAATCATTCGCCTCTTCACAGTAAAAAAAAAACTATGTGAGCGATAACAAGAACTTGTTGGACCTAAACTCAAAACTTATTATTTTATAAATTTTTGTGTTATTTTATAAAATGTATATTCAGAGTCGGTGATGCCATCTTGAATATCACAATATTATGCTTATAGTATTTAGATGTGTGACGAATAATAACCGAAAATGCAATCAATGTAATTTGTATACTGATATTAGATAATCATTTATCCAATTTCAAAAAAAAAAAAAAAACAAGTGTACATCAGCCAAGTTTGTAAGCTTGATAATGCTAAAATGCAATTGTCCTTCAAAATTAATAAGCACACACCAATTTTAAATATTTGATTTAAGTCAATAATCAACAATAATAATGTTTTAGCCACTTTTAGGATTCCTTGGTGCTTGCCTATTTTTAATGGATCTGAGTCAGAGTGATTTTAGGGATGACTAACTATATAGATTTATGGCATGCTACGGTTGTTAATTAACATGGGTGATTTCATTGCACCTTGCAATTATAAGTGAATGGTTACTTTGTGTCTATCCGATAGCGTTTGGTTGGACAACTAAGTTGATTTTATATTAATGCATTCACAATCTACAACTGCTGTTGAATTATCAGTTGAATTTCATTTATTAAACAACATCATTAATTACAGGAGTAAAATATACTTTTAAATTATACTAGTACTAGTGTGTTAATAGAATTGAATGTTATTGAAAACCTTTTCAAGCACTATTAATAACTAGCGGATGGGTAACACAGCTGCTATAATCTTTCACGTTTCAACTTTTAACGTGTGCTACGTAACATTTACAAATAATAAAATCTAAATAGCTGATGCGATTAAGGGGACTTCACAGCTGACGAGGAGTGGAGGCGCGTGGCAGCCGCGGCTGCTGAAACTCAACGACTCTTAGCCCCAACCGGTGGCGTGGCGGGGGTCGGAAGCGTCGCCTTGCGCACACAAGCGCCGTTGGGCGCTCCGCTGATACTGTCGCCACGTATGTCTGCCGGACCAGGCGCTCAAGCGGGGCTCCTCAACGGGACTGGAGGGACGGCGGCCGGGCTGCTGTCACCAGGGGAGCCCACCCATCAGCTGATCTACGCGTCCCCATACGCAGACTATGCTAACTACGCCGCGCTCACCGCCGCGGCCAACCCGCTGCTGACTGCCGAGTACGCCGCCGCCGACCATACGGGTGGGTTGTTCGCCCGTTGATCACACACAACTTTTGACAGCATCTTTTTCGTTCGCAAAGGCAATTATCCCCTTTACATTATTGAAATATAAAAAAGCAACGAAATACAACGTCCAGTCAAATTTTGATGAATTGAATACTCATTTTAAAATCAGTATAGCTTTGATAATAAATGAGGATATTATTACATTTTAAATGTCAATAATTACTAACGGGTGTCCGGTGGCAGAATTAGGATTTAAATTTCGAACTGTTTTCGAACCGTTAGCGGAGGGGCGGGCGGGGGGGTCACGTTCGATTCGTCATTCGTGCGGGTTCCTTAGTCACGATGTCGCAGTGGACGGGTGAACAACGTGCGTTCGCAATCGAAGCTTATTTTAAAGCAAACGATTCCTGTGCTATTGCTCGTCGAAGATTTTGTTCGCGGTACAATATCCGACGGTTACGTGATGCGCCAAGCGAAAATTTGATTCGATTGTGGGTGCGGAGGTTCAGAAAAACAAGTTCAGCAGCAAATAATCCGCGGCCGGGATCCAGCAGAACGTCGAGGACTGATGACAACATCGAACTTGTCGCAAACAGTTTACGCGATAACCCGCGACAGTCCGTGCGTAAGAGAGCGGCTGCTCTAGGGCTCCCAAAAACGATTGTGCACGAAATATTGAAAAAGGACCTTAAACTTCACCCCTTTAAAATTCAAATTGTGCAAGCGCTTAAGCCTAATGATTACAATTGGCGCAAAAGTTTCTGCGAAACAATGTTGCAGCGATTTCGTACAGTGAACACAATCTTTTGGAGCGATGAAGCCCATTTTCATTTAAATGGAAGTGTAAATAAACAGAACTGCCGTTATTGGTCACCTAAAGGACAGAACCCGCGATTGAAACATCAACAGCCACTTCACAGTCCCAAAGTGACGGTTTGGTGTGCATTGTCAAGCAGAGGAATAATCGGACCCTATTTTTTTGAAAATCGTCAAGGACAAACCATTACTGTAACCGGCGTTTCTTATCGGCGAATGCTTAACGATTTTTTCCTGCCAATATTAAGAGAACATCCTGCCTACAGTTCACAGACATGGTTTCAGCAAGATGGCGCCACGCCTCACACTGCTAGAGAGACCATGGCGCTTCTTCGTGATTTGTTCCCTAACAAATTGATAAGCCGTTTTGCTGACATCCCCTGGCCACCCAGGTCGCCGGATCTTACCCCCATGGACTTTTTTCTGTGGGGGGTACCTCAAAAGTAAAGTTTATGAAACCGCCCCACCGACCATCTCAGCATTAAAAGAAAATATCGTTCGCGAGGTTAATGGCATCCCGACGTCCCTTCTCCAGCGAGTGGCGCGCAATACTGAAGCCAGATTCCAAGAGTGTGTCCGACGTGATGGTCAACATTTAGACGAAATAATTTTTAAGAAATAAAACCCGCACTTCCCTTCTTTGTTATAGTCATTGAAATAAAAAAAAATATTTTGCAGTTTTTTTATTATTTAATTTTGAAATCCTAATTCTGCCACCGGACACCCGGTATGACTTCAATATTTTTATAATCAATCTCGTCTGCTATTTTAAACAAAGTTCTTTGAGTTACTCTAAAAAATTTACATATTTTTGATTGAAGATGCTATCAAAAGTGGCACACTAACGGAGAGATCACACGGTACCCGGGTTCTTATCTGTAAAATAATACTTAGTATAGCTAGATCAAAGCCTAGAATCAATTGAGTTAAATTTATTTTCAATGCTAAGTCCGCAATTACAACCACATTTTTTAATTGTAAGGAAATGCATGAACAAGTTTATTTACATGATTATTTTTTTGACTTAATTTTAATGTTGTTGCATGCTTTTTGTCGTTTTCCTCGAGCTTCACTTGTTTTGCCTGCTAATTGCAGAATTTGAAACATCCTATTCAATATATCACATAGAATCGAAGAAAATTTATTTTACAGTAATACAAGTTAACGATGAGATATTAATCCGTAGTCTAACACAATAGAGCATTACCGGGCTCATCACAACACAGTCACTAACCGACTAATACAAAATGACGTCGAGCTTATTTGAAGTGTGAGTGAATTAAAGATTTTAATGGGGTTGCAGCGTCGAGGTATCTACTCGCTGGCTTTTGACATTGGCCGCATTCGCATCAGACCGCAATAAGATACGACAGGCACCAACACTCACCGTATCGGCCACTTCATCAATTATACCGTCCTTAATATGTTCTAATGCGTCTGCATTTTTTTCTACGGGCGCCATCTTCAGTCAAATAAAAGCCATAATCTATATGCATAGATTAAGTAACATAATTTTAAGAATGATTTAGCCAAGTGACTCGAATCTTTTGTACCTTTGATGTTATTAATTATAGACAATTTTTGTTTACTTCTATCAGTTTTGTACAGTTATCATACAAAGTATATTTTGTTTACGAACAAAAAGATATATAATTTGTTACTTTGCAGATTTTATTAATATTTATACAATGATTATTAATTATTTCCAGGTATTTATTGCAAATTATATTTTACCGTTGCCTCTTGTTAGAATAATGGCAGTTTGTGTTTCGATGTTTTAGTTGAATGTTTTAGATTAATCTTAACTAAACTGCCAATAGTACTTCAAGTTACCGACTTTTCGTATACAAAGACGTAGTTTTTTAAATACTTATACACAATATTTTTTAACTTAATCTATTTTCGCGAACATAAAAATAAAAGAACTTATTAATAACTTTACAGTTCTTGTGATAACCTTTGCTTGTAACACAACTAATCTATTAACATTTTAAATGAAGATTTTATTGTTTGTTTATGGACTTATGAAGTTTTTGGACGATAAGACGTGACTTCTAAACTCATTTCTGCATGTGATTTTCATTCTTGTAGTTTTCAATCAGATGTGAATAACCACTCTAGTTGTTTTTTTTTTCTATAATTATTAACTGACAAAATCTCTGAAGGACAAAATTTAATATTTGTTAAAAATTTAGTAAGCGATTACAAGCAAAAGGGACCAAATAAAATTTGAATTATTTAAAATCAAACAAGTTGTTCTTTCTAACTTTTAAATAATGAAACTGACTGCTTAATATTATTATTTAAAACACACGAACAATTCTAGAACATTCTAGGCGATTTGAAAATATATACAAGCTTAAGTTTAATTTAACATTTTATCGGAATGAAATGTTATTATATGTTATAAATTTTAATTTATTATTTTTAGCCATATTGATTTATTAGCAATTTTTAATGTTTATAAACATACCATAGGTTAAGTGTCTTTTAAAGATTTTTAAAGTTAGTTTAGAAAAGAGTGAGCTTTATGAATATATACATCCATATTTTCTGAGATATAATTTTAGACAAGAGATGCTGTCGAGTCACATAAAAATGAAACAAATTCAGCAATACGTATACCTGGTCCGGGTTGCCAAACACCCGATATTTATTTTACAGTAATTATTATTTTTCTTATTTTTTCCAAAGCAATTAATTAAAGATAAGTAATTCATAAGTATAGATATTTAATAGCCATAAGAAATACTGCCAAATTAAAAAAAAATATAAATTTGTAATAAAAATATTATTTGGCAGTGAGTAGTTTGCAATTGTATTTAAGTAATGGTTGTACGAGATCTTACAAAATAATGAGATTACATTTTTTTCCAGCATTTAAGGTTTAAGGTCACACAGGAAATAACACCACGTAGATTTCAATATCTACAATTTTATTATGTATGCACTGTAGACTATAAAGTCAAATGTTGAAAAAACACATTTAATTGTGGATGTGCCTGTGTACGAGTTGCGCAGTTGGGCGAGAGTAAATATGTTCCGTTCAGACACAGATAATGAATGTCCGTGTGCGCTAGGTGTGGTGCGGCGGGCGGGTCGGCTCGCGCAGGTGAGGGAGCACCCCTACCAGCGCACCGCCTTACCGGCGCCTTAATTCCCGCCAAAACGCTCTCGCGCCGCCATTTTGTTCACAAGGTAAACAGCGCGCGCACACGCATGCCTATGATGAATATGCTTGTATTTCACTGGTTCTTTTGAATGTGAAACTTTCGTGTTTTTTAGTTTTTCAAACTTCATATTATAAATATCTACTGTAACTATATTACGATTTGCTTTTTGACACTAGTTGCTTATCGTGTCACACAACAATTCTATTTCATTTTAGTCACGCAAAATAGTTTCACTTTAGTAAGAATATTCGTCGGCAATGCGTGAGTGCCTCTGCTTTAATGTCTCTTTGTGTACTTTCTATTTATATTTATCGTGTACTTATTAGTTATTTTTACTAGTTAGTGTATGAGGATAGAATGTATTGATATGTATTAAACCCATCTCTGCTTCGCCGGATCTGAAGTGTCACTGCATAATTTAAAACTGTGATTTTTATATTTCTTTTTATAGATTTTTAGATCTGTTACACATGTTGTGATAAAAGACTTCAATTTTTTTATATTTACACTATTTACGTAATGTATACTATTTCATATAAGTATATATTTTTAAAAGTTATTAAATTAAGGTTGTCGTCGACATACTTATTGGGAGTTTGTTATCACAACATGTGTCATCGAGTAATCACTTCTCGAATTTTTTTTTCGGGTATCATTTAGAAGTATATTTGAGGAAAGAAGGATTGTCTATAACAATCTGTACAGCTTCAGTATGAAACTATTTACAGATTTTTCAAATTTCCATTTTGCCTAGTGGAATTTATTGGGGTGCTAGTATCCGGTTGTGAAATCCTTCTTTCCTTAATTTTCGTCCAGTATTTGTCAGAGGAGAAAGCATTTTCAGAAATGTGCCATCAGTCCAGTATTAAACAGAATGCTTGTCCTTTGACTTAATGTTTTCTTAATAATCACAATTATTTCATAGTCAAAAAAGATCTTTATTTGTAAAGTGTTAAGCTAGTTGTTTCTTTTTTGCCTTAGTTATAAAGATTTATATTTAGCTTTCTTATTTGAAAGTATATTTTATTAAGAATTGCACTTGTGTCCTTGTGGATTTAAAGAGGGCATACATATGCCAATAACGTATTATCACGCTTCATTACATGAAATATTTTTAGAATCGAAATGCTATTCATAATTTTTTTAAAGATTTATATAAGCGATGATGTTTGTGTAAGATATTGTTTAAATTGTTGATTGTAAATATAAAATGCATTTTCAGAAGGTATGCATTATACATTATACATACAATAAATTGTCTGAAATTAAAAGATAATTTGAGTTTTCTTTCATTAGCTAGTTTAGATCGCGTCTGTTATGTTTAACTGGTAATTTTATTTTGGTGAATCAGTAAAGTTGATGACGTGCCGTCGTTTGACAGCTGAATCCTCACATGACTAACATTGCAACTCCACAAGGCCAAGTTCCCGTTTATTTACAACAATAATTACGAAGTGCACTATCATTACTGCTATTGTCACAACTTGCAGAATATTTGTAATTATATATTTATATTATATGAGTCACTAACATGCAAATATGTAATGACGTTATGGATACGTTATCACAGACTTATTAACAACTTTGAACGCTATCATATACAATTATTATTGAACTTCCTAAGCAATGTTTAAAATAACTTACATACTTGCATTTGGGTGCTATGGTTATACATAAGTGATATTTTTATTACCTATGCTTGTTTGTCTGGACAATGCTTGATTCATGAAAACGCGGATACGAAACCATTAGTCTCATTAATTTGTCTCAAGCATTGTTCGTTTGGGAACTATTGGGCATTTAATCCTATAATGTAGATTATCATTATCATACTAAATTATTTAACCTTTACAAACCATTAACTAGCGTAAACTAATTAATTATGTTTATTCCCGTGTATAATTTTATTAACTGGGCCACAAACAGAGCGAAATCTAATGTCTCGGCACGAATGCCTGATAGCCTCCCTTCAATATTTTTTTTATAGAATTATTTATATTAAATTCCAGACAGCGGTTATATCAATCCGAGATCACGTTTTATCGCTTTTGTTAGCTGCATGTGCCGGTCTCCCAAAGGCAATATACCGTTCTATACGTTACACAGATTCATATGAATAAAGACAACTCATGTGAACACTAGAAGCTCTTCAAACAGCTTGTAAATAACGCGTTTGTTACCCCCACCACACCGCGCCGGCGTGCGCAGCTCGAAAGCGTTCGAACTCATGAACTCGCGATTGAGGCTAGACGTGTAGTCGGACCATGACATTTTGATCGATACTAACATTCTGTTTTCTCTCTTCTCGTTAACCCGGCTAGGTGAGTGCTAACGGCGCTGAGGAACTAACAGAAGATGCGGCCGCCCGCCTACAACGGATTCCTAGACGCCGCGTAACATATTCATCGGAACATCGATCACCATGTAGCTATAGCTGTTGGGCCTTTCACGTTAACATATACTATGTATTTTAATAGTCTAACTATTAACAATTATATGCCTGTTATGTTTATAACATGATGAACTTTATTAACATTATATTTTTTTCGAAATGGCACACGCCATCGACTATATTTACTGTATTGTATTGTACTGTCGCTTCAACGTGTTGGTTGTTAGATTTTTTTAGGTTTTCCTCTATATCCCTTGACGACGCTAAATCTAGTTAAGTATGCAATTATTTTAAGGTTTTTATAGATATCTTTATTACTTATAAAAGTTTATGTGAGCAATGTTTTTCGAATATCACATTATATATTTTACATTTAGCGTCGTCTTAATATTATAGTTTTTTTTTAATGAAATCTTGATACACTTTCTCTGCTATTTTTTTTAGAAAACAAACATTTATTAGTTTACAGAACAGTCTAAAAGTTAGCGACATGGCTTCTTTCTTACAAAATATTTTATTTCCTTACATAAAATTAAATTATTAAAAGGATTATGTTCTTTTTATCGGACAAAACATTTTATTCTATATATTTGTTATTTTTATCGGAACCCTTTGTGGGTATAAATTATTTTTAAAGTTATGTTTAGATTACAAGAATAGTTTAAAAATTTACTTAAATTCATGTTTATATTTTCAATACTTATACAAAGTAATAAAATATAGTTAAAGATACCTATTTAATTAAATAAAAGTACAAAATGCTTACATGCTTTCACAATTTCTTTAAGTTACTATAAAAGGAAATTCACAAAAAAAAAATAAGAAAATAGATTCATGTCAACATTACTGCAAGAGGCAACATCTAATCATAAGAAGACAATAAACATGTGTAAGTATGGATACCGTAAAGAATATTTAAAGCTTTGCGTATTTTTTTTAAACTGGACTGATATTCAGTTTTTAGTCTTATAAGATATTTCTATGGACTTATCAACTTCCATGCATATATTTCGACAGTATATTCTTATCAAAAACCAAAGCCAAAGAGTGTAACTTAGGTTTGATGAAAATTATATCCAGAATAACAAATGAATGGTCTTCCTTCTTTATGAGCACAGAGTAGAGTTGATAAGTTCATGGTGATTATTTGAATCTTTTACATAAACAATATATAAATAGCATTATATTTTATTATCTCTAGTGCTTAATATTTATAAATAACATATTGAATATTTTGTGCATCCCAAGTGCCTTAATCAATGTACAATGTTTCCACCTACGTGGTTCTATGATATGCAAATTGTTATATGCTTATTTTATAATTAAGTAAAGAAGAGATTAAATTATTGTTAACTTGCTAAATGTTAATGTTAATACTTTATAATCATTTTTAAATATGAGCACATCGGATCATTAATCTCCATTTTTAAATATTGTGTAGATTTTGTAGTTAGTAGTACTAGTGCCTTCGTTGCAATCTCTCTAGAGAATCTCTTAAAGCGTATGTTCTTTAACGTTTCAAGAATATCTGGTATTGTTCATGTGAATATTGGTTTTCACATGATCGTATAAAAAACTAACACTGGTCACTTAATCTCAAGCTATAATTACAAACGCAACTAGGGCATTAATTGTTCAATTAAGTTAATTGAGATGTACATAGCATATTTAGAGTTTTTCGAAAGCAATAATATTTCAATAACTATAACTTAAATTAGTGCAATAGGAATGTTATTTCGGTTGATATTTTATTGAACAAGTCTCGATTAAACGTATCGAGAAAATATTACAATTTAAAGAGAGATCTGATATTGAGATTAAAAAGATAACTAATCGATTATCACATTCGTTACTTGAGAGTAAAATTATTTTATTAGTTAGCTTATAAAATATTATGGTTACAAGTTTGACTTCGGTAACATCGCGTAACGTGTTTTGATATTATAATAGTACTTTTTATTGTTACACATCTTCAATGATTTACATTTAATCAAATTCTCTGACTTCTTATAAACAATATTTTAAAAAATGAAATAGTTCGAACAACTTTTCAATCTCACATAATATTACATATTTCAAATAATCTTCCTCCGTCCATATTTACTTCATAATTTAAGTACTTAATTTGTTGGTCTCTTACTCATTGCTTAAATTACAACAGTGCGCTAGAACAATAAATAAAAACACTCACGCCTGTCGCCCAGAGGTGTAGGCAGTGACTACAGACTTCCATTTGGAACGATCCTGACACACCTATCTCGCCTCCATTATATATCCATATACCCACGCATACATGCTCGTCGGTTAAGGGTACTCCTAATTATTTGGCTCATTTTTAATATATCGCCAATTTGGTCATAATTTTGAACAATTCAATCTTTATCAATTTAAACATTTTTTTTACAATAAAAAACAGCTTTCTTTTAAATGTTTTTTATGAAATTAAAAATATTTTGTACTGAATTTTAAAAATATACCAATTATACTATGTTTCTACCATACACATTGTCTTCCGTTTTTATTTTCTATATAATATTTTTGTTAGAAAATACATCAAAACTCTCAACGGTTTGTGTTTTTAGGATTTTAAGGCAAATATATAAATAAAAAATATTAGTTCATTTCATTTTTACGCAAATTTCACGGTTTTAATTGACGATGGAATAAGTAAACGTTAGTTAACCACAGGTTATAAGGTTTATCTAAATCTTTAACTATCGACATATAGGATATAATCTGTCTGACTTTTTTTTCTTTATCTGTCGCGGACCTAATACAAAACTTTTTACTTTCTGCTTTCAACATGAACTCGTATATTATATTCTTAAGACTTAGGCTATTTCATAACGGTAGTTTTAGGTAATCATATTAATTTCAAACAGAAATTTCACTTCATGCGTCTTTTACGTATTAAATTGAAAAAAGCATTTATTCAGAAGTAGAAAAATGCGATGCCATAGCTCGATTTATAAAATCAATGTATCTACCAGAATATCAACAGATTGTGATGAAATGATAATAATAATGTACAAATCAAATTGACGGTCTGCTAAGTAATTACCTAGTAATAATGTTGTTTCAATACGATAAAGTGCAATTCGTTTCTTGAAACATTTTTGTGCCATCAAGCAGACAATGTTATGTCATTGTTTTTCTAATTTGTACTTATTGTATTTACATTATGGCAATTCACTGAAAAAGTGCCTTAATATGAACTTTGTAAATACTTATATAATTAAAATATTCATTAAAGTATTACTTTTAGAGGGAAATGAATTCTTACAATTGTTTTCCAAAAAACAATATAAAGCTATATCTACTTTATCGGTTTAGTTAAGAAAGATTGTGCATATTACTTATGTCTGTTTTGATGTGTGTTTAAGATTGATTTGGCAGTAGTAAATATATTATTTAGAAAATGTGTATGTTTGTTTTATTTTACCCCTTAAATAATTGTCGTTGCCACTCGATAGCACGCACACACACACAGTCTCACAATTTTTTTCTTGATATATTACTTCTAGGTTCCGCAATATAATACTATCGTGCGCCAAGCGAAGCGAGCGGGTATCAGATATAGTACATTTGACAAAAAGATCAATATCAAACCGCAAACACCTTACATCTAAGCACAGGCCTGCAGAACACTATAGCTTTCTGACGAGCTGGTGAAGAAGGTCTTTAACTGTCTGGTTGAACCAGGTTGGTTTTAAATTAAATTTGAATAGCAATCCAAATTTAATTTAAAACTCAAATAATAGAAATAGTTTCGTTTGAGCTGCTTCATCAGGTTTCTCCTCATATGTACGCAGTGCATACTCTGATGCAGATTTTTCGTGTTAGGCACAGTCAAACAAAGAGTTAAGTATGCAGATAGCTAGCTTGCAACTTGTTTTAAACAATGTTCGGAGTGTGTTAAGTACTCACTCAAGTTTTTTTTAAATCATTTATATAAGTGTGAACAAAGTTAAAAAGTTATAACGCACACAATAAAAATGAATATTGACAGAGTAGTGGGAAGATGAATATTTTTGCTTGTGTACCAAATACCTTTTCTTACGGTACAATATTACTGGAATGGAGATCCCTGATCCCATATTATAGTACTTTTTTATAGGAGAGGGGCAAAAGAGCATACGGCTCACCTGATGGTGACTACCGCCGCGCCGCTCATGACAACTGCAACAGCAGCATTAAGCTCGATATGTCGACGCCGAGGATTCCGATACTGGCTGAGGCTCCAAGAGGAGTGTCTTAAAACCGAGGAGATACGACAGAGGGGTTCTTTTCAGCGATATTGCTACTATAAATATTTTTTAGGATAGGGTGACAAACGAGCACACAGTCCACCTGATGGCAAGTGGTTGCTGTGGCGCATAGACATTTACATCTATCCTCGATTACGAATCAAAATGCAGATGCATTGTCACCCGTGAGGACTAAGATGAAATGCCTTGTTTCCATTAAAATGGGTCTCCGGTTCACTACACTCACCATACGAAACACAGCAGCATTAACCCCGGTCGAGCCACATTCGTGCTACAACTATACTACTAATCGAATTGCAGCATGGCTCTACCACGTATAAATTACTTATATATGGATATTTTTAATATAAAATAATAATGATTAGTTGAGTAAAAATGAAATAAAGTGTTTTAGAAATAAGTACATATTTTTTTTAATTAATTGGTATATAGGAACGTTCTGCACATAATTGATCACAAATGGTAAGTTACACAAGCAAGTTGGGTCCTACTGGATATCATATTATATATATTAATTCAGATTTTAAATGAAAAATATAATTATTTTTCGCAGGTACTTTTTGTTCATTTAATATTCGAAAATCTGGCATGATCATAAAACGGTGGATGAAATATGATTTATAATAGGATTTAGCTATTATTATTATTTATTCCTTTCCGAACAAAATTAATTTACTAAATAATTTCTATACACTTTGTCACTACATTTTCATGCATGGTATCTGAACCTTATATTAAGGTACGCTTTAATGAGCGGTATGCTCCATGTTGAGAGGCAAATTTAATAATTTTTCGATATCATAATATCGGTCAAAAATTTAAAAATATACAAATAATAATTTTTTGATTTTCGCTGATTTTTAAGGTGAATTTTAACTAAGTTTTCAGTTTTTATAATTATGTCCACGACTGCAACAGATGCGTACTGAAGGCCACTTCTAGACTCCTGGAAGATCAAACTTCCTGTTTTTTCTCCTCCAACTAGGGAGCGACAAACATATGGCACATTTATTATCACGTGACAATTTTTTATTGTCACAAATCCCGCAATATACATATTCTAATACACTGCGTGTATTCGCCTACGTCATCACGTATGAATCGTAAAGATCACTGTCATCTTCGATAATTTTAACAAAATTATTTCCTTCTGACAACTCATTTATTTATTTTACGGGTTTTTTACTTGAGAATGTTAATATATTAATATGCTTCAAAGGAACGCAGTTGCCGACTCCACCCTCTCGAAATTCGGCTCTTACGATGAGCTTTTGTAAACTGCGCGAAATTGGACCGCATTAGAGTTGTTATTAAAACCTCCTCTTCCTCTTATTGCCGAAAAGAAGAGTTCGAGGTGGTCTTGACTAATTTTATATAATGGGATATATGTTAACACTAGCTTTTTACCCGCGGCTTCGCTCGCGTGGGCTTCAATTTAGCAACATTAATAAATGTTGTTCCGTGCCATATTTAACAAAGTTCGATCACTATCATAGTCACCTCTGTGTCTGTGTCTCTATGTCTGTTTGTTAAAGAATTTTTTTGATTTCTCAAGAACCATTGGACGTAGATGATTGATATTTGGCATAGATATAATATGTTACAGGAACACGTGAATAAGTAAGTTTTTCATGTTTGCATTAATATCTTATGTACATACATGTATATACAGGAATAATTTTAATATTAGTGTCAATGTGTCTTCCAATGTAAGTAATGTATGTTATTCATTACTTACATTGGAAGGAGAAAGGTCAATTGTAATGGAATCAAAATTTCGAAATGATTAAAGAATGTAAAGTGTAAAATGTAGATGTTTTACACTATACATTCTTTTATCATTATAGTTAAATTAGTTGCAAAACAATGATGAATTTTATTGTCAACCATTAATTTTATTTGCTATATTTGATTCGTATCATTGGTCCCATTTAATATTGATTAGCACTATAAAATAAATGCTGATATTATTTTTACGTTTGATTAGACTCTAAAATTTCGTAAATGAATATCCATAATGATTTCTTATATTTACGCAAATACTAGATACACATGAAATAAAACGAAATTTACGAATTTTATCTCTTTTCCATCTCATTATTATCTTTGGGTCCATCCATAAAAATCCGCGTAAAAGAACATGTCGCCGATGTGAAGCACCGACGTTCCGGGAAGTCTGTTCAGTATCGTCCCAACAATTATATCAGCTCTGATAAAACATAAACTCACGCTAAAGAACTGCGACTTCTACCAAGGATGATTTGCAAGGCTATTGAAATTAAACAAAGTCCTGATTTCAATAGAGAACATGTCAGGGTGCTACCATCTGCTTGGGGTCCCATAATTAATAAAATTTTAATTCAAACCCAAGCCAACTACTGCAAGAGTTATAGCTTTCGTTAACTATGACATGAGAACGTCAAATACCTGTTTCCCCGTAACTATGGGTGCTGTAAAGTATTAAAAAAGTTAAAATTAAACGCGATAAAATTCTTAAAATTGTTTTATTTCCAAATGAAGATCTATTCGCAGTGAAAGAGTGGAAGGCCCACACTCATGAACTGGAGTAGAAAAATGTTCGCCTTGTTGTGGCAGCGAAAAAGTATCCGCCATCTTGTCATAGCAAATATCCAGCCTATTTGATAATTTATAGAGTGTCCTACCCCTATGTGGACATTTGATAGGCCGTAATGATGACGATGATAAGTTCTACGCATAGATAACTACCCCATTAAAAGTAAAAAGTAGCAGCCTAAATCTCGTCATTTATATACGTCATTACTGCAGACAAATTTTGGTGAAAAAGGTTTTCGCTGCGCTGACTCCAACACGGTATGACCTTAACTGGAGAACCAGATATGCAAGTTTCCTCGCGATGTTTTCCTCACGAACGTGGTAAATTCATATAGTAACAAACTTGAAATTGCAATAAAAATACTTTTTGACTACTCAGACGTGTCAGTTTCCCTACGAAGTTATTGTTCACCACTTCACCGACGTAATTAGATATCCAACGTTAAACATTGCATTTAATTTTCAATTATATACTGCAAATAACTTGATAACAAATGAAGTTGGTGAAATTAAAGCTATGCCGATAGATAGCCAATATCACTTGATCGAAGAATATCACAGAACACTATTACGCCAATATATTCAACATATTATGTAAACGGTATTATACATAACAGTATCGTTAGTCATTTTGCCAAACGTGGTAATTGCAGTTAATCATCACGATGATGGCCACTGGTCTGGGTATTTAAAGTTTAGATTCTAAACGAATGAGTGTTAAGTACCTAGCCCTATTATTTAATTTTATTAGTGACATCATTAGTTTATTTAGCAGTGAGTAGATGGCGCTGTTATTAAATGAAATAATGAAAGCCAAAACTATGCTATCTAGTAATATCAGCGATAGAAGGTTGGGGTGCGACTGGAAAGCCGCGAACATTTATTTATTACATAAATAAGGTAACGTTGATTCTGCTAACAACTCTGTGTTAAGGGGAAATATAACCTCAAATGGCTTAGCAAGATCCTCCGTTATGCCGAAAGTATTGCAGCATTAATTTTAAAATAAATATATGGTAAAGTTGAGGATTAATGTTAAGGACTATGTTAGACGAAAACACGATTCCGTAAAATTTTCTCGATAGAAAAAAAATCCAAAGTTACCTCCAAACTGAACAATAAAATAAACCGCTGTTATTCATAAAATACTTTAAATAAGATCATGAAACTTTGCATACTACCTGAACTAACTATATAGCAGTGCTTACGTTATTTACTTTTTTTAAAATACCATTATTTTCACTGTAAAAAGAAATTACTCTACTATTATTAGTCTTGAAGCTTGATTCCTGTCGCCCCGTTAGTATCGCTTAGGCTTTTGAAGGGAGAAGTTGTGTCGCTTACGATCAGAATACACATTACGCAACAGGACGACGTAAAATTAAAATGGGAAATAACCGTGATAAAAATAAGAAGCGACTGGGTTGGCGTTAAGAAACAGGCATAAATATGATAAACCTAATGAAATAAGTATCTAACGACCTATCTACTTACAGTATTAGTGATTACAAACATGTCGGTATATAGCATACGACGCGCGGGGAAGTGAGGGCGAAATTAGAATTTGAGCTGACTTACTATACGGCCGACGTATCTTGGCGAGTCTGAATATAGGCTCTGCGAAGTTTAGCGCATGAACACTCGTGAAGAAAACTGTTATTGTCATTTTTTTATATATACCAATGTACAAATAAAATTTCCCTAATACAGTGACCAAAAATATCAAAACACTTTGGAGACATTATAAATTAAAGATTCAATTTTGATACCTCACCTTTCGATAGGGGCAGATTTTATCACAAACACATACAATATTATTTACATTTAATACTTTTTATTTATTTACACTTATTATTATTTAATCACTGTCGCTGAGGGGGGAAATTCCTAACATAAAGTCGTCGGCCCCTTGTGTACCATGTGAGGTACTTGGCATAGGTTCATCTTCGTAATCGTCGCTCTCACTTTCAGACTCACTTTCTGAATCTGAAGCTGTATTAATGATGAATAATTGATCCGTCATTTCGTCAATAATATGGTCGCTCTTCCTATAGTCATGTTCGACCTCTTGCACTTTTCTGCATAAAGCACTCCATTCATTCTGACCCATTAAATTTACTTTTTCTTGTATGAGCTCCATTGTCCGGGTTACGTTCCAGTCGACGTTTTTAGCGGCTACGTGCCCTTTAATGGCAGCCCACACCATCTCGATGGGGTTTAAATCGGGATGATATGGGGGTAAACGAAGGACATCGTGGTTGTTTTGTTTAAACATTTCATCTATTACGTATTTTTTATTCACGTCTTTGTTTTTTTTTATTAGATCGTAAAGTTGTGGTTTACGCATGTCCTTTTCATATGGTATACCCTTTTCTAATAACCACGATTCCATTTTTGCCTTCTTGTCATTAGATGTAGGGGCAGGATCCATTAATTTGTTGTGGTACGGAGCATTATCGATAACCACCACCGAGTTAGGGCTCAAATTTGGAATCAGTTGGGTCCGTAACCATTTCTCATAATTTTTGAAATTCATGTCATCATGATAGTCTCCGGTTTTGCTGCCAGATTTGAACATTAGTAGCGCGTTCGGAACAAACCCTGCTTCTGACCCAGCGTGTACCATCACTATCCGCTGACCTTTTGATATCGGGCGCTTTAGTCCTTGAGCGGAACCATCTGACCACGCCTTACCTTTTGTATGTGATGAGTGGGCATACGACTCGTCAGTGAATACAATTGGTCGCCCTTCGTCCCTGTATTTTTTCATTGCCTTCAAGTACAAGATCCTTTTCAGGCGAATGTCGGTCTTCTCTATAAGAACCATTCTATTGGTTTCGGTCTTTCGCCACTTGAAACCCAAGTTTTTGATAATTGTCTTTAAGCTCGTTTTACCACCTTGAAAATTTATATCCCGTTTGAGTTTCGCTAGTAATTTGTTTATCGTCGGCATTTCTTTTTCAGTTTTGTGGAAGTTGTGTATGCATCTTTTTACTACTCCCTGGTCAAAATTATCCATATCAGTAATAGGTTTTGATCTAGACCTTTTTTTACCAGGCGTGCGGAATACTGAAAGTAAGCCCGAAATATTGCCTTCAGTTGCGATCCGCTGTACTGTGCGTTGGGACACACCAGTTGCGTTAGCAACTCTTAAATAAACTTTATCGACATCTTTTACGCCTTCTTCTTTTTCTTTTTTCATATATTGCGTTAAATCGTAAATAATTTTTCTCGCCTGGCGATTTAACACACTGTTATGTTTTGGTGGCATGTTTGGCGAATAATATAAGTGCTAACTGACACTTGCAAATAAAACAAATAAAACAAATAAAACAAACAAAACAAACTTAACACTATTAATAAAAACAAACAACAATAACAACGAAAACTTTTGTAACCGACTGTGCTCAAGACAGAGATAGCGACACGAACACGACACCAATGCTAACGTGTGACTGAGAAATATTACCGTGTACCGAACATTGCCGAATAAGCACGAAGCTTTACGAAGTAACCAGAAAGGGATGTCCAACACGCGTGCCTGAGGGTGTTGTTTAATCGATTTTTATTCAAATCGATTAAAATTAAGACATAAAAATATATTTATTTGCAATTTATAAGGAGGTTCTAAATTTTCTCAAATAGTCGTTACTCAAGAAGACGTTAATAGATAATTGATATTTAAGTACATTATGTCTTTCAGCTGAGAAAATAATATGTTTTTAGTTTTTTTTTATTTAAGTCGAAATCTTGTTTATTATCAACAAAATTCACTATATTTGTAAATCTATTTCGTTTAATATCTTATATAAACAAAAATCAATAACTTCTAAATAAAACTAATCGATTGCGATATTTTATGACTAAAGGGTCGATTGTGTTTACTTATGGTCAATCTCTAGCCTAGAACACCGCCCCCCGTACGTCGCCTCATGCCACCATTTTGTTCCTTAAAAAAGCTATTGCGCAACCTTCTGCGCGAAGGTCGGACTCGCCAAGATACGTCGGCCGTATTTTGTACTATATCCCCTTAAAATAATGCTATCAGCGCCGCTAGCGGTGAAAAACTATTTGACGATACGACCATAATATCATGAAATAGCAATATTGTTTAGTTATTTGAGTTTAATATCGTCATACGGACTCTATGTATGAATTTGGACAACTTTATTATAACGTGGTCAACAAACAGTGTTAAATTACTACCAGAGAAGTTACGGAGCTTCGACTTCGGTTCCGTTAAGTCGGAACTTCCGATTATTATTACACCTTCGGTTCCGACACTTTTAAATCGAAGGTTTTAATCGGAGGTCGAAGCATAACATAGCGGCGGCGGCGGCCTGCGTCGACTGTTATGAACAGGTTCATACATGTCGCGCGGGGAATGCCCCCGACTCCCACTAAGTGCACTCTATCGTCAATTAGTTTTTCACTTGTTGTTAATTTATTACGCACACGACACGTTCATAGGTTATAGATATTTGTTTTGTTAAAAGTAATCTGTTTTTGTGTTGGACAACGAAATCTAAATCAAGTTGTATTTGGAACTACTTCATGGAAGAGAGAAAAACGTATTAAAGAAAAGGAGGTACGACAACGTCGTTAAAAGGCCATTTGAAATCTGTCCATGCCACTGAATATGAAGAATTAATAAAGTTAGAAACTGAAAAAAAAACTGTACAGCCTTCGACTTCGACGCCCCTTCAGGATGCTAAAAACAAATTACTTTAAAAGAAACTTTGCTGAAGAATACAAAGTGGTGCACTGAAACTGAAATGATTGCTTTGCAAGATCTACCCTTCAATTTTGTGGAAGGTATAGGATTTCATAGGAATACATTTTTTTACTGAAAATATTTGTGGTCATTTATATGAAACATTAGCAAAAAAAATTAAGGATTTGCTCACACAATTTGAAAAGATCTCATTTACAACAGACATTTGGACCGAACCAAGTTCGAACGTGTCTTTATTGAGTCTGACAGCGCATGGCATAAATAGAGATTTTAAAAGGCTAAAAGTTATTTTAAAATGCCACACATTTGATGGGACATACAGGAGACCTAGTTCTAGAAAAGATTAAGAGTATGTTGATGGAATGGGGCATCATAAAAGAGAAAATTCATTGTTTTGTACGCGACTCTGGATCTAATATGAAACGAGCAATGAAACTCGGCGACATACCTGATGTCAGTTGCACTGTACATCAGTTGCAACTGTGTGTGCGAACATTGTTAGATTGTGATGAATAAATTAAAGCCTTATTATCGAAATGCAAAAAAATTTCGACGCATTTTAATCATTCCCAAATAGCTCAGACTGAACTGCATAAAATACAAAAGGAACAGCTCAACCAAGAATGTTTGAGTGTAATACAGGAGTGTAGTACGCGGTAAGTTGTATTAAATTTGTGCATTTATTTTTACCTCCAGATTATTTCATTTCAATCAAAAATCCACGCTAATATAATAAAATCCAATAAATTCAAATAAAACCATTAAATCAATTTTATTAAAACTTGCTGTGGTATATGCACGCTGATTATAATGAGTGTATTATTTAGTTTTTGTCGTTCATTTAATTTAAATAATACTTTTTTTATTTTATAACTGAAAATTGAAATGAAAAAAAAATTTTGTTTTTGTTTTATTTTATAATTGAAAACTGAAATGAAAAAAAATTTGACTAAATAATGTTTTATTTCTCGTTAAATAAAAATTCTCTCTCATGCTACCACTTCTGACCCTGCCTCCGACTCCGATCAAGTAAATTTAAAAACTCCGACTCCACCTTCGGTTCCGATAAAACTACCTCCGTTACATCCCTGATTACTACTACTATTACACGAAATCACAGATTACCTCCTAATAGATACCGCATCATGGAATATTTATTCTGTTTCGATTTCACCAAATTTCGGGTTATAATTAGGAGGTAATCTGTGCACGAAATTCAGTCTACGATTTGACCACGACATATATAAAAATCTCTTCAATCGAACTGTAAGGATAAGGAGAATTTTGCAATAATTGCAGGCAGATCAATTTAAATTACATTAGTAATTAAACTAAAAACCATATAGATTTTCATATTTTTGATAAAAGTCACTATTATCTATTTAAGTTATATTACACTTTTAAAATGATATAACGAAAAAGTTAAAAAAAACGTTCGGATGTCTAAATAATTTTGTTTATGTTAATATTTTAACATATAAATGTAATTTATTTAACTACTTATATTTTATATTATTTAATTAGTTGCTGAAGGTAAACTGTACTTTTTCAATTTGATAATAGATGGCGCTTTTTGAAAACTAAAATGTAGATCGTCGGCGTAGTTTCAAATTATTAAACAAAGGTTAAAACTAATTTGAAACTATATTTATAAATATGATATTAAGGCCCCAGTCTTGTAAAAATTAGTGTTCTCGCAAAATTTACAGCAAAACAAATATTTTTTACACTATTTAAAAAAGAAAAAGTGAAACATATTTTACATTTATTTAAAGTGTAGGATTTGATATTTTCGAAACTGTTTTTTAATTTTATTTTGGTGTTTAAATTAATAGCTCTATTAGGCGTTAAACATGCCTATGTTTAGGTTACATGCGTCAAAGGTCTTATTAAAGCCTCTGGTATGTACAAACTATAACAATATCAAGAAAAGTATTCAGATTACATTTATTTACATATTGGCTACAATAATCTAATCTGGTCACTTTTTTTTATAAATGGTTTAATTTTCTTATTTGAATGGCTTAAAAAGTTGTAATATCATGATTTTTTTTTACTGCAAATATCTATTTTTTTTTCTATTAGAAGTATAAATGTAGCAAAGTCGTACTTAAAACCACATAAAATAGAACTATTTTCAAGTGACTTAGAAATAAATAAAATTAATAAAGTATATATTTTCGTACTTTTTACCTATATGCCATTTATAAACCAGAAACGCCTGAAAATTTTCTCAGTTCCGCTGGGATTTCTCGGCGTTCAGACGTGTGCAGTGTTGCTCAACGTTACTTTACCTTTCGCTCGCACGGTTGATCTCTTTCCCTGGCGCAGCTCTTATGGACTGAGCGGAGGATATCGTGAAAGTTGCTCTACTTATATATTATTTTTATTTAACTGTCATATTAGTTCTAGTTTTTAGTGTTTATATTAGTATTAGATTAATTGACTTGGACTTTTATATTTGGTATGTTTCATATATTTTAAGTTTTATATATAATTTATTACCAAAAAACGGCAAAAGATGAATAGAAAAAAGAAGAAACATCCTTGTGTCAGTAAAAATAGTAGTAAAGTACAAAATGTACAAGGTAGAGGCGAAATTTGTATGAAGAGGCAGTTTTTATTTTTCTTCGGTTGTTTTTATACCTACACCCCGTATAAACATTACTAAAAACGACATTTGTGAAATATAAAACGGTAAAGACATATACTACCACGACAAAAGTAAAATGAATATTTTTGGAAAAAAAAATTAATAAGTTATATATTTAATGTAGTAAGCACCTTCACCTGCGATTTTGAACGTATTTATGCACGGGGGAGAGCACCCCCTCTAATGGCTGGGAATGTAAAAGAGCAAAGCTAGACGGAAGCCTTAATTTGAAAAATACCAGTCATCCTGCATATACATGTACAGACAAAATCATAATAGAAAATTAACATCTAAAACTAAAGGAAGGAAAATTAATATTTTCCTCCTTTTAACCTTCCTTTTTTGAAGTTCCGTAATCGGATAGAGTAGCCTATAAGTAGCCCCGGTTCACTAACTGCCTGCATACAAAATTTCATATAGATCTGTCTAGTAGTTTTTGCGTGAATCTTTAATACACAGACAGACAAAAATTCTAAAAACCAGTAATTTGGCTTCAGTATCCTTTATTTAGACTCGTTTTTTCCAGGAAATATTATAATTACAGACACGACTTTTCTACAGATTTATTATATGTATAAATAGATATGCGTGCCCTCCAACAAATGGTCGTAACGCGCTAACGCACTTTACATATCAATAACAAACCCCCTGAAATCCAGTTTTTCTTCTGGAATGTACCAATAACTCTCCTCAAGGAAGTTTTAAAGTGTTAAATAGGCACTTCCACCTTCAAATAATGCTCTAATCGAGTGGCTGTTAAGAACATCGAAAACATTCATAATCTTAATAAAGTTTATAGTACCACTACAGTGTTCGAACTCTTTTATTTTCAATGTATTGCAGCAGAATTCTAAAGCATCTGCCACAGAGCTACTGAACAATTGAGTAGCGAGCTTAACCTTCATTTTTTGTTTTTCAAACAAAATGTGAGGTTTACCTATCTAAGGCTGAGATCTGTAGATCGTACTTTGACTTTGCTAAGACTTTACTTACGAAAAACTTAGCTGAGTTTATGCATAATCTTTGAATCCGAATTTATAGTTGTATCGAGCTGAGATTTAGCGAAGTTTATAAAATTCAAAAAGACCCGACATTCTTTGGTCTTTTCCGTAACCCTGGTTTGTTTAAGGACATTGTGATATAATGGAGAATATACAGTGAGACTAATCTACTTTAGAAATCAAAAATAATATAAATAATAAAATGTCTGTTTTTTTTTTTGCTAATTTGACGATTGTGGAAGGGAACGGATGAGAAGAGTGCAAAAATCATAAAGATAAAGTAAATAGAAAATGGACTAATGCTATTTAAAACTAAAATACGGCCTAACAGTACCTATTTATTGTTATTAATAATAATTAGAGTAGGTATCGTAAAAACAACAATTTAAAATGAATACGGTGTATTTGGTTAATATCCTGAGTTTTTCGTAAGTCGTCCATTTCGTTGACTTAGGCTTTCCTAAGCGCGCGCACTCAGCACGAATTCGAATTTAGCTCTAGCAATACCGACATTTTCTGAGCTCGAAAGCAAAGTCTGAGCAAAATTAAAGTACGGGTCTATAGATCTCATCCTTAGTCGCCAGATATAGACCTTTCTGTTGTTGTAAATCAAGAAGCAGCTCTAAATATTTAAAATTAACGATTCGACCCATTGAGTCAGTGAAGACCCTCAATTCCCCAAAAGCGTTTCTGATAACTTTGATAGCGTGGCATGGGTCAATAAATATGTGGACAAGACAGTCGTGGCTTTCGAATTTGGTTATTGTTTGGTCCTTCAGCACATTACAACCCAAAGATGTGAACATGCTAAAGTTACCAGCCAGACCATCGCAGGTGACACTAGCAACTTTGACTCCAGCGTCTTGGCAGAGTTGCATTGCTGTCCATACAAGGGTACTCCCTTGCTCTTTAGTAAGCGAATTATTAAAGAAATACCCAATGGAGAAGATAACAAGGTTACAATATTAGACTTTTAAGTACGTAGGTAAAAAGTCTAGACCAAACACATAATTCTAGTTTTTATTTCACATCGATCGGTGCACTATTGCCGAAGTTATAAGCGTGGAAAGTTTACGTACATTTCTAAAATCTCGCCCGTACCCGCGAGTAGCGCGTGACACGTCATTCGTTCCATGCGGCCGCGCCGCCATACCGTTCCAGCGCGCCGATCATACGTTTGTAGTAATATTTCGCGGGTGAGTTGTTTGCCCTCGTTCGCTCTGGTGTTTTTAAGTATTTAATGATGGAAGAAGGGTTTCAAAAGGGTCAATCTGACAACCTTCCAATAGTCCGTGACATGATGGTGGCAGAATATTTTCTAAGAAACAAAGATTTTGTCGCGGCTGAAATACGCGGAGTCAAAATGAAAAGGTAGGTATAAGAATAAGATAATATTTTTATAACCTAGGTACCCATTATTACATTAATACTTCTGGGTTTCATTTGCTAATGATAAGAATAGGTTCAAACTCTCGGTCTCGTCTGTGAGGTGGCTGATTTCAGCCAGTAAAAAATTAAAATTAAATTTATTTAAACACGCCATTAAAACACGGTCGCATTTCGCGGCTAAATTCATTTATTTCTTTATCTTTCTCTGTGGAATAAGACCGTGACTATGTTCATTATGAACTTGGCTGTATGATATACGTTACTACTGGTAACGTCTATAGAAAAAATAAAAAGAATCTTGTCATTGTCATTGAAGTTCCGTTGATTTCGTTGAATAAACTTGTGATAATTTTGCTTTTAAAATTGTGAATTACAAGTTATTATATCGGATATCATGGAAAATACAATTGAGCGGCAAGTTATCTTTAATTATTTATCTACTTTTCGAGGCTTGTTGGCAACTTTCAATAAAAATTTTGTAATTAAATTTGAATCAGTCCTAGGAATGACCACCGTAATGTCGCAAGTTTTTACTTTTTAAGTGACTTAATTGCTTTCTGTGTCAATATATTCTGTGCAATATATTGTGAAACTAATATTTAAGCTAAATACGAAAGCGCAAAGTATACTTTGATGTAAAAAGTGAGAAATTGCTTCAAAGTATGTAACGGTCGTTAAGTGGCTAATATCCTCACCGATTTTGACAAGCAAACTTGTGAGGCAAAACATCTTTTTTAAGTTTGAGGGGACCACCAACTAGTTTGTACTTCACGTAGTTTTCCAAATCGTTTTCGACCCAGAACAAAATACAAACTTATTTTAAGTCTATAAAAATAAGGAACTTTCGTAATTTGTATTCCATCAATATTTAAAATATGTACCAACTATGTAATACATAAAAATACGACAACACGAAAAAAATTTAAGTGCTCCACTTCATAATCAAACTTATTCCATTATTTGCGGCCCGCAAAGTATGAAAGTTGAACAGCTCTGCGTGTGTGTTTAGTTTTTGCTCGAAATATCGTAAAAATATAAAAACGATTGTTAAGGCGCTACCTCCAGCGAACGACCTTGAGCATTTGGTCTGTCGACGCTCGCTACAATATATCGCGTAAGAAATGGCCAAAAAACGCCACCTACTGCTACGAACGTAGTATTATTTTTTCAATGTCAATGAACTCTTCTATGGAAATAGACATGGCGTACAATGATAAATGTATTTTAATTTTCTTTATTCGGTATATTAGTTGCATTATATTAGAATTATGTATTCTAATATATTATCTAATTAATAAAAATGACTATTTTGATTATTTTTAACTATATACTATACTGCTAATATTGAATTAGCTTTTTATAGTGTAAATTATAATATTTGTCGAAATATTAATTATGGATTCGAACTTTACATGCTAATGGTGCTTCATTTTTGTTATTTTCATTTACTTACATATTGAAAATATACTTGAATAGTAGTTATTATTATTTTATTTAGCTACTGAATTTTAGGATATGTTTTACCTTGAGGTCAAATATAATTTTGAGGAGCAATAGTTATTACCTACTAATCTTTTATTTGCTATTCCTTATTTAGGAGCAATATTAGTAAATTGAGTTTGAGGGAGATTTACTGTTTATAATGCTACATTTATTATTTTAATATTTACCTACTGGGTAGGTGATTATTAAAATAATAAATATAGCATTAGTAACTAAATAGATATTTTTTTTTAATTTTTAAAATTAAAATTTTCGTATTTTAAAAAATTACTAAAAAAAGGGTTTGAAATAATAAATTTTCTCACAAAAGAAGGGAACTTGAAAAAAAAGGGAAAAAAAAGCGGGACCAAAGCCAAGACGCGAACCACGGAACTCCGATATCACGCCCGACCGACATACCACCTGAGCTATAACGACCGTTAACGATTAGTCGAAATTTACCTTCTTATATTGTAGCAGTTTTTTTATTGCCTGAAAACATAGACAAAAGGACATTTTCTAAAAATAAATCCAAGCGTTCGTCGCTAAAATCGTTGGAGCCGTATAATTTTCTCATCTGGTTCGGTTATATAAATATTTAAATATATAAAAATTATAAATTAAAATGAAAAGATAAATATACATTAATATCAATAAAATAAAATAAATACAAAATAATATTATATTATTGTTGTTATTATTATTATTATAAGTTGTGGTTCGGTGAAGCTGCAACCTAATGGACCATGATATGAAAAGTGGTTGTTGACCTCAATTATTATTATTCTTATTATTTTTTCATTACTACCTTTTTCAACCTCACAAGATATTTGTAACTGCAAAAAAAAAACTACGTATAAGTAAGTAAATCAGTAATATAGTGTTATGTATGATTCAGACTAAATAAAGGTTCCTAAAAATAGACGTAGATAAAGAAATTGCATAAAAAATTACTCAAATAAAAATGCAATAAACTTGTTAATTTTATAGGTACTTAGTAAAATATTAAAATAATAAGTTTTTTAGGATATTTATGTAAAATATAAAGGTTATATTATGTTCTAAC
Organism: Parnassius apollo; assembly: GCA_907164705.1. Lineage (NCBI taxonomy): Eukaryota > Metazoa > Arthropoda > Insecta > Lepidoptera > Papilionidae > Parnassius > Parnassius apollo. The sequence goes on along the minus strand of CAJQZP010001441.1, from coordinate 4,531,476 downwards.
TACGTTCACGCTTGCGCATATAAAACCGCGGAATTTCCAAACCTTACCCTAAGTTTGCCTTGATTTTACCAACTCAAACTCGTTTTAGGAGATCAAAACATAGAGAGAAAGATAGGAGACTATTTTTTATTTAATATGGTTGGATCTTTATTTATTTGTATATTTTTTGTATTTATTTTATTTTTGTATTTATGTATATAGACAACTGATAAACATACTTATATATTTCTAAATACATAAATATTATAGATAAATCATCACACAAACATTTGTCCTGGGTGGGAATCGAACCCACGACCTACGGTATAGCAGTCAGGGTCACTAACCACTAGACCAACAGGCCTGACGATAAATAAAATAAAGTCTCTAGCTCGAGAGGAGAGGAGCCGTGGTAGCTCAGATGGTTAGCGCTTGCTAAAATTTTCACAGTGTGCGAGCAAACCGGGTTCGATCCCCGCCGGCACCAATAATATTGTAATTGCAATTTTAAGTGTTGATTTACCACGTGCTCAGTGGTGAAGGAAAACATTGTGAGGAAACCTGCATGTCTGAGAAATAAGAAAAATAATATTTCGAAGACATGCAAAGTTCGCCAACACGCAGCGCGGTGGATAATTCCTTTCCTAGGACCCTTTCAGAAAATAGAATAGAAATAAAAAATAATAAATCCAAACTTCATTTAAAACCAAACATATAAATTGTAAAATAGCTGCAGGTATCTATAACCAAGTAAAAGATATTCCTTTACTCCAACTTGTCCATGTTTCCCAAAACAATTTTTAATTAAGCTTTATATTATAATGCGGATTTTTTATATTTAAAATTTTAATAATAAAGCATTTCGTACGTCTCAGCCGAGGCACAAATATTTTTCGGCCGCAAATTTATAAGACCGATTTGTTATTCAAACATAAACATGGTTTTTTAATTAAATCTACCAATCATAAAACGACACGCATTTTTATTGAACACTTCCTATTCAATTCACAAAGTACCTATTATATTTGTTTATATAAAAAAGTATATTTAAGTACAATCATAAAACTAAATGGAAACACAAAGTAGGAAAATGCATTGAGTTATAAAACACATAAATCAATGGGCAAATGTAAAAATACTGGAAGCAGCAGCCCTATCGCATGTTTACGTACCGCACGGCTGTAACATTTATTTCTAAGATACGGCCGAGTTACAATATACCGTGACGTAAGCGCTTCGGTTGGTAGGTACTCAAATAATATTATGTTTGCGGCGAAATACAAAACGCGGCGACCAGCGACGCGGCTACCCCGTATGAACGCATACAGCGTAATGCCGCCCGCACTCTGCGCACGCCCCTTTATCATAGAAGTCACACAATTTTCGGAATTATTTCAATTAAAAGAGAAAAAACGAACTTAAAAATTTAAATAAAACGTGGAGAATATAGATTTTTTCATTATCTATCCATTAGTGTTATCCTCAAATGATTAGAGCGTTGCGTTTAGCAACAGATGCATGTAATCAAGAATTTTAGTCATTTTTTAAAAGTTGATTTTAAATGTATTTATAGCACATAAAAATAAATTAGAACGTGGAATGCGATGATAAGATATCGAACATTAATAATGTACTTTTAGATGTAGTTTATTTTTCATAACTAATGAGATAATAGAGTCTGAAAAACGCACTTTTGCCAGGTTTTGGTCAGGGTAGCGTCTTAACATATTCCATATTTTAACCTTTATATGCATTATAAACATTTTAAAATTTACTGCAAACATAGGTAGGTAGGTATCTAAACTTACGAACTCACGACAGGTCATTGACTTATCTACATTACATAGGTACTTTACCCAAGTTTGGATGTTTATTTACACTGAAGTAGTTTTAGTTAAATATGTAGGTATTAGGTATTGTTTCTTCTTGAAATTATAATGATCATTAAGCGTGGAAAGGTTCAATGAATCGTTAGTTACTTAAACACTGCGACTCGAGTAGGTACCTACATGCCTAATAGAAAGCATTTACTAGCAATAACCAAGACCTATCATGTGAAGGTTATTATTATTTGAATACTTACATCGAAATGATCCTCACAACAAAATGCTACCGTGTTCGGTCCTAAAGGATGTGCTCTTCTCTTAACATTTGTCCATTTTTTTCTGATGGTAGGGTTTCAAGGCACATTAAAAAACAACTTTTCAGGTGTTTTAGTGGCCGTATTTTTACATTGAGGCACAGCACAATATTTAATAGATGGTGTCATGTTCTACTTAATGTTTCTTGTTAAAAATAGATAGATAGATCCGCATGCGACGGGCACATTCGAGTAAATGTTTTGATTTTTTAAGTGCGCGTCGGGTCGCTCGCACGAAGATGGAACTTGTGACGTCATCAACGATGTCGCGCTCGGCCCGCGGCTTAGATCGAAAATGTTAACTTTGCGCTTTTATATCTCGGTCAGTTTTGAAGATAGAAAAAATTTAAAAACACAGTTATTAGCATAATTTTTTGTAGAATTTTTGGCATACAAAACAAAAAATGGTTATCTTCTCCATTGGTCACTTCCATGAACCATTTATGGACGCTAACATCAAAACCAAGCATTGGTTATCTTCTTCCACACTGTCAGTGTTAACATAATGACCACCATCGACACGGCCATAAAATTTTTGTTTATACGGATCCCATGTTAGAAATTACCGGATCCCATGTTAAGGCGCAAATCACAGGGTGAAGACCAACCAATTTAACACCAACAAGACATACACTAACAAAAGCATAATATTTTTACAAGAAACTATAAATACTAAGTGTTGACTTAGTAACAGGTGTTACACACATTTTATAAAAGATAGACACAAATATACAAATGTAGTGAATTAAATTTAATACAAAAATAAGAGATCAATAAATTAAAACAGAATTCAATATTTTAAGAGTTAAACACAACAATAATAACACATTAATTAATAAATAATAAATAAATAAATATCATTTTATTGCCACTTTTAAAAAACATGTTTACATATAAACTAATTATTTAATCTTAATTTAATTTAGGCAAACGGAGGTGACTCAGCTTTTGCTTACATGGAACTAGATCCCATGAAGCGCTGGTTTTCAGGCACTCCTTCTTCCCCGAGATGTTACACGGGTGTTATGAGAATTTCGAGTTCCCCAATCACCTCTTTCATTTACTCATCTATCATTGGAATTTAACATGGTATGGTTGTGAAATTTCATAATTATTAATTAATAATTCTTGCATTCGTGCGTGTGTGTGTTGTAATTGTTCAATCAAAATGAGAGGTTCAAATGTTGATACCACTTGCTCTAAGTGCGAGCTTGTGGCAAACAAGTGTTATAGGTACTTCTTATAAAATCATACGCTTTCGGTGAAAAAAAAAGCCTAAGGGCAAATTTTCTTAATTTTTCAGAATACTATTTTTTCTAAAGGAAGGCCTTTAGATTTGGCAATTCGCCTTTTCAAAAACCCTTCAGGTCCTGCACATTGTTCCAAAATAAGAGTTTCTTCATTATTGACGAAATTACTTTTCTGAAGGTCTTTGATAATATTAGAAAAGAGAGCAATCTTTCCATGCCGTCTCCGGATTTTTTCATTTAAACTTCTAACTTTTCGCTTTAGCAAATCACATTACTTTGTGAGAATCTTTATTTTTTCACTTGGTTGCTGAATCTGAAACATAATAATGAACATATTAATAATCATAATCAAAGCAGCAGTAGAGTCCTATTGAGAAATTAACTAGAAATTTATATATATCTATACTATAATAAAATCGCAGAGGTCGAAAAGTCTGTAGGTATAGGTACAATGAAAAGTTGTTTATAAAAATCAGATAGAATAACAAGAAAAAAGGCATAAAAACAGGAATCAATAATTTTCAGAAACTTTGTCTGTCTCTGAGTCTGTCCTGAAAACTTTGTTACATAATCTCGTGAGAACGACTGAAAGGATTTCAATGAAACCTGTACTGTGGGATAGCTGTTACTCTAACTTAAAATCTGAGGCATGAATCATTTCATTCGATTGAGTCATTCTTGAGATACAGCTTGACCACTCCATTGTATGCAGTCTTATAGGAAGTCTTATAAAAATTAATGGCTGATGCCACAGAGTACAGTAATACTACTTTATTGTTGAATGATTCTTAAAACTGCTAATAGATGGTATAGATTCATTGCTAATATATACTCCACGCGACCGCCGCACCTGTTACCGCTCGCTCCATCCTTCTCCCGCCAACTGTAATCTTTTAACTCCAAAAATTTTGAAAATTCCCATGGGACAACCTGTATTAATTGGAAGCAGTTATGTGAAAACGTTCCAACTCACAAGTCAATTCATTTTTTCTCAAATTGTACTCATTGTGGGTTGTAACGTTTCTATTCATCCTAACAAACTCAAACGCACCCATATTTTTTACACAACGTTAAGAGATAAGCTGCCCTATAAACAATTAAAGTACATCAAAAGAGATTTTCAATGATATACAGCTGATCGCTATTGGTGGTCAAAATATAAAATAAAACATTATTTATAATCAACGAACTTACCTTGTATGTGAAGTTGGATTGTAATTGATTCGATTGTAATATGCATCGTTCGAAGATTACATTAGTATTATGACCAGTAGTAGCGCGACCTCACGCTTCACCATTGCCATGAATTTCAGAGCTAAAGAAAAAACAAAAACAAAAAATGGAATGTATCATAACGGAATGTATAATAAGGCAAAAATGTGAAACAAATATTTTTACGGGAATCAATACAAGGTAAGTTCATTTGATTATTAATTGTGTTTAATGCATCGTTCTTCGGATTACATTAGTATTATGACCAGTAGATGTTTAGAGTTAAGAAAATGTGAAATAAATTGCCAAATATTCTATTCAGCCGGTGTTTTATTCAAATAAAATAATATCAATTAACCTTATCCATCTTCCTTTAAAAGCATTAAATAAATATTAAATAAAAATAATAATGTAATAAACCATTACTGCACATTACTTTCCCTACAATTATGAAAAAACTTAACTTTATAGTATGAAATTTGAAAAAAAAATTCCCCGAGCTCTGCTAAAAAACTCCTTTTTGTAAAAATTTTGCAAATAAGGAAGTATTACCTAACCTATTTGTCAAGTGGTATCTATAGAAATCCTTGCTCTTTAAGTAAGTGGTGAGGCAGCAAGCCTGGTGCTATATGCATTATGCAGTATATATTTAAATGTAAACACCCTATTACAACATATTATGTTAAATTATATCAATATACTAAAAGTTGGTGATAATACAGTATAACTCTTTTTACCAACCTTTTAAAAGAATTTTTTACATTCAAGAATAAAAGTTATGTAAAAAATTCAAACTATTGATAAATCCAATGTAGAATTAATTATAATTGGTAGAGCATTTGATATGAACACTTAAAATCCTTTTATGGACTGTGGTCTTCAATATTTGATACCGCTAATTGGCTTTATTGCAGAAAGGCGACATAAATATAGTTATAATTAATATATTACATACAGCAACCTGAGAATTCATGGTTAAATATTTCACACTTTACACACAAAAACACTACTGAACATACACACTACTGAAAATACACACTGTTAAATATTAAAGTCAGTTTGCTACAGTAGGTTCAATTTGTCCCTATAAAAAAAAGTTATGTATTGCGCAAAATATAATATAATAAACACAACACGCTATTAATACTAGCATGCTTGATACTGAATTAATGTAATGTTTACAATAGAAGCATACATTACACTTAAGATTACTGAACAAGTTCCTGTCCTCAGAAGTGCTTGCCATTCAAAATATTCGCCTTCAGGGACAATTTGCTATGCAATTTATATTCCCCCTGATGACAGACAGAACTAATACATTATTGTAATAAGAGTTTAGTCAAAAAAATCACAATGGGACAATAACAATATAAATTGCTCATTATAATTTGAAAATTTATTACATATAGTATTAATTCATTTACACTCACTATAAGACATTTTTAGAAGCATATCAAATGGTCGGAATGCATAAAATAATAAGTGTGTTTGACAGATCAATATTTCATCACCCTCACTACTGCTGAACAGGGAACTCCTCATTTTTTTTGGCTTTCCAAAACTTCTTCTTATAATGCCAAAGGTCAAATTGTCAATTTGCCATTATGTATCTTAATGTATTTATCTGTATCAGCAATATAAACTTTGAAAGCTTACATACAGTTTCTTAGTTTTACACCAATTTAATTTAGTTTTGTTTACTTATACAGTTTATATAGTAAAGTAAAGTAAGGTAAAGTTACAGCCTATATATATATATATATATATATATATATATATATATATATATATATATATATATATATATATATATATATCCCACAGCTGGGTACAGGCCTCCTCTCACTTCAGAGTATATAGGCTACTGTACAATATAATCGAATTTTACAAAGTACTTTGGCAAAAATCCCCAAGGCAAAGAAAGGTACTTGTGCCGGACGGGCGAAACTCTTCGGAGTAAGTGTTGTCGAAGATACTTCGCAAGTCGCTCACGTCCTACACCTATAGGTTCCGGAGGATACTTCCACTAACGTCTTTGTGGGTGTCGCTGAGATATTGTGGACTGAGGTTCAAATCAAAATGCACGATTTATAAATACAAATGGCAAGGTAGTGGCCAGCGGTTCGATTGATTGATTAGTCGCGAAATTTTATAACTATTGTTTATTGACCACGGTTGTTGAACTACGGTTGTTCACTATTGGTCGTTCACTGCCTTTGTTCAAAAAGATACGCATATTGCCGTTACCATGCATGTATATTAGAGAAATATGTATTTTTGTAAAGCGACACCCGAACTACTTCAAAACCCACGCTGAATCTCTCGAAAGGCAAACAAGACATAAAAATAGATTATTTCATCCCAAATGCAGCTCTAGATTTTAGGCAAATAGCGCTCCTATAATGGCTATTAAAATATATAATAAATTGCCCAATAACTTAAAAGAAATGCCTTTGAATAAATTCAAAATTGAGATTAATAAATGGCTTCTTGACAAGTGTTATTATAGTGTTAAGGAATATTTTAATTAATTGCAATGTTATTTAATGTATTATATGATTTATTTAATCTTTTGACATATATTTACAATTATATTTGATTATTTTAAGATATATTTGCACACCGGTACAACTCCCGGTAGAATATTATTGATACTTACTCTTATACTAAATACCTGTATTACCTAAACATTTTATTCTGCAAATAAAGATTTTGACTTTGACTTTATATTTCAAAAGATTTCATTAAATTGTACGGTAGTATCAAATATCTATTGGTAGTAGCTGGTTTTCTAACACTACTGACTAGCAGCTATTATCAACTAAACTAGCTGATTTTATCACTTGTGTAACTGCGGATATCAGTTACCACTTTCACTATATGTAACTGCGAATATCAGTTACGACCTTTTTCGGCTAGCTAACACTTTCATTATTCACTATATACTGCTACTAGTCACTTCAGCTACTACCGGATACTACTGCTTGTCACTGGTAGTTCTTCACACTACTACTTTACTGGGTCCCGAGCCCCTAAGGTAGACTTTGGCTATACCTTACAGTGAGCCGCTTGCCATTTTCCGTTTTGGGTCTTTATTGCATAAACTTTTCACTATGCAAATGGCATAAATTACAATATTTTCTATACAAAACTAATTGCTACACTAACATGCTATACATCATCAAATCGGTAGTCTGGTACTTTATTAGTATATCATAAAGGTTACTCAAAACATTAACATTGTAAAAAAGTTATTAAACGAAATGTCCCAAATTTTCATAATATTTGGGTACATTAATTCTTTGATAACTACCAAATGCGTTTAATTATATAAAATATTCCTACACTTCCTTAATCTATAAGCCATATGCTAATTCAATGTCATATTTGAAACTCTTAGAACATAATCAATACACGTTTTCACCCAGTTATGTCGGTAAATTCACTATTAATACAAAAAATAATATTCTTTATCACTTCGTTTCTTAGCGTTGGCTGTCGCGAACATCACTCCCGCCGTGCAGCGTCGCGACAATTTTCTCACAGCGGCGCTGCATCCATTTCGGTGAGCGACGTTGCTTCTACTTCGGCAGCGGCACGAGTTTCCTGGTTGGCCACTTGATTAGGCCGTTTGCTGTGCGTACCTCCACAGTGCGGATCTGTACGTCCGCACTGGGGTAGACAGCTTCCACCCTCCCTCGTGGCGAGGTGTTACGAGGTAACTGGCCGTCAGCTATGAGGACTGGATCGCCCACCTGGAGATTGGTACCTCGCCCATGGGCCTCCCGCCGGTTTTGAAGTTCCGGTAGATACTCTCGGACCCAACGCTGCCAGAACATGTCAGCGAGTATCTGGGAGCGTCGCCAGTGTCTTTTGCTATTCATATCCTTTTCATCAAATACTCCAGGTGTCGGCAGTCTCGCAGATCCTAATAAAAGGAAGTGATTTGGAGTGATGGATTCGTCGTCGTCGCTGTCTATAGAGATGTGAGTCAATGGTCTGCTATTTACTGTGTACTCTACCTCGCAGAGCAGCGTGGCTAATACTTCCTCATGCGGATGTCTCTCATGAAGGACAGTGTATAGTGCCGTCTTCACGCTCGGTATGAGACGTTCCCACACTCCTCCCATGAAAGGCGCGGAGGGGGTTATAAAACGCCACACTATGCTTCGTCGACTGGTTTCTTCTCGAAAAGCCTCCCGAAGTTCCGTGCATGTTGGTGCCATTGTCGGAGTAAATCTCGGTGGGGCACCCTCGGCGAGCTGCGATTCTTCTTAATGCCAGTATTGCGGAGTCAGCGCTGAGGTTTGGGACAACTTCTAAGTGGACAGCTCTGGATGTGAGGCAGGTGAAGAGAGCCACGTATCTCTTCTGATGTTGACGTCCCACAGTGACGAAAAGTGGCCCAAAACAGTCCAGACCGGTGAAGGTGAACGGTCTCTGGTGATGAACGAGACGTGCACTGGGATGGTCACCGGTCGCTGGCACTGATGGTTGTGCTTTTCTGATGCGACACTGTAAGCATTGGCTCACTATCTTTTTCGTGGTGGGTCGAAGTCGGAGACCAGTAGTGCTGTCGAACCTCGTTGATGGTAGGTTCGGTTCCGCAATGATGCAGGCTACGATGCGTCCAGTCAATGTATAATTGCGTGATGTAATGATCACCATCCAATATAGCTGGCCCCTTCATGTCTTCTGTGACTCCCTTCACGGCGGCTATGCGACTTGGTAGCGCGATGATCCCGTCTTTCTATTTTATTTGGAGCGGTCGTAGGCGGCTATCATGAGCGACCTTTTTATTATTACGGAGATCGGTTATCTCTTGTGTGAAGGAGCCTTCTTGTATGACACGTATCAGGAGCTTTTCGGCCTCTCTGATGAATTCGGCCTCTAGTGTGATGTACCTTTTGACATCTCTATTTTTCAGTTGACTGGGAGGCTGCGCGATTTGTCGCGGATTATTTTTCGATTTCCTCCAGTCGGGATCTTCCTCTTTGTCCCTTTTGGTTCTTCTTTAGAAGGTCCTGTCTGTGGTTTTGTGGCAGAGTGTTATAAATTGTAGCACTCTAGCCGTAGCTCGCAATAAGCGTTCCAATCTTGAAAACTTTGCTGGATCGGGAACAGCTTCTCGGAGTATCGGAGCTTGATGCGATTCCTTAATGGTGAGGGATCTTTCCCCACCTGTAGGTTCGGATGACGTGGGTCTTTCGGTTGGCCATGCTGACGGTTCTTTATACAGAAACGATGGGCCATTGTACTACTCGTGATTGGAGTCGAAGTTCGGTGGTACGTCCCTCGTGGCAATGTCAGCTATGTTCAATTTGGTAGGTACCCAGCGCCAGTCCCCTACTTTACTATGCTCCTCGATTGCTGGTATTCGGTGGGCAACGACAGGTTTGTAACTTCTGGAGCCCTTTTTTATCCACGTGAGGACAGTTTTGCTGTCAGTCCAATATGTGACGGCTTCGGGCGTCACGCAATGTGCCTGGATGACGGCGGCAGCTACGCGGCTTCCCATCACGGAGGCTTGTATCTCGAGGCGAGGTATGGACGTTACTTTCAGCGGAGCTACATTCGTCGTGGCCATGATGAGGCTTACATGTACTGTCCTATCGGGTGTCGTTGATCTCCAGTAGACTGCCGTTGCGTAGGCGCTCTCACTGGCATCGGTGAACATGTGGACTTGGAGTGAACGTGCGTCACTGAATCCCGGGTAGCATCTTGGGATGCTTACTGATTTGAGCTGTTCCAGGTGTTGGGTCCATGTGGACCATTGTTTAGTCAGGTCTTCGTCCAACTCCTGGTCCCAGTCTGTTCCTCGTCTCCATGCTTCCTGCAGTATTTGCTTTGCTCGAATTGTAACTGGGGAGGCGAGGCCCAGCGGGTCATACAGCGACATTACTATTTTGAGTGCTTCCCTCTTGGTTGGTGTTTTATGCAGCAAATTGATTGGAAGTCGAGCGAGCTTTAGGTTGAATCTCAGCTGATCGGTACCCGGTTTCCAGATTAATCCGAGTATATTTTCCTCGGTTCCCTTGTTGCCCAGATCGACTGACTCAGATGCTTCATGGTCAGGTTCTAATTCTTTTACAACTTCTGGTGCGTTGGAAACCCATTTTCTTAAGGTGAAGTGCGCGTTTTTGTGTATGTCGCGTACTTCCTTCGATATTCGCATTGCCTCTTCCAGAGACTGGAAACTGTCGAGATAGTCATCCATATAGTGGTTTTGAATGATAGCTTCTACGACTTCTGGATACTTGTCTATGTGTTTTTTAGCGTTCCAGTTCTTCGCGAATCGACGTCATTCTATATTCTTGTGGAGCTTCATTACGTCGATCCCCTCTCCAGAGATATCTTAAGGCATCTCTGTCTTCGGGTCTGACTGACCTGCATGAACGTTTCGGCTAAGTCCGCGGAGACAGCGATATTATGGCGGCGAAAACGCATCATGACCCCTGGTAGTGATTGCAGTAGATCTGGACCCATGAGCAGGAAGTCGTTCAATGACACCCCCTTTGTTTTGGCTGCGGCATCGTGTACTATTCGAAACTTCTCTGGCTTCATTGGGTTACGAACGTCGAAATGGGGTAGGTACCATGTTCTTCCCGGTGTGCTAGTTTTCGGTGCTATCTCGGCGTATCCTTTTTGTACTAGGGAATTCATTTGTGCATCATACTTCCTTTTTAGACCTTCGTCTCGATCTAATTTTCTTTCAATGGGAACGAGCCGTTTTATTGCTGTTTCGTAATTACAAGGCATCTAGATATCCTTTTTCTTCCAGAGAAGCGTTGTTTCTATGTGCCCATCTCGTAACTGACGGGTGCTGCTATTTAGTATATCTTCAGCTTTCTTCTCTGGATCGGAGTCTGGTCTTCTCGGATTGATGATGAGAGATTCCAGCGCGAAATATTCGCGGAGTTGATCATCTATTATCCCCTTGCTCTTGTGCAGCTCATTGGCCGCGTGGACCCGCTGATACGGGGCTTTAGTTTGTGCCCCGTGTAGCACCCATCCTAATTCTGTGAGCGAGGCAATTGGCTGGTGCGGCGGACCTCTTCGGATTTGAGTGGCTATCAGAAGTCTCTAATTGTCCTGTCCTATTAGGATCCCTGGGTTGCCGGAGTCATATATTAGCTGCTCCTTTAGGTCTTTCAAGTGGTTGCACTTGGCTATGTCTGCTGCACGCACAGTCTGTGGCCCCAAGTTTAGGCTTCCAACTGTGCGTGCTCTGAATGGCACCCTTTTGCTGTGGAGACTCTTCAGCGATACTTTGATTTTTCGGGATTCCGGTGAATCGAGGGTAGTGTTCCTGATAGCGGTGATCTTAAACGGGTCCAACCGCCCTGTAGCTCCAATTTGTTTGGTGATCTCTTCATCCATAAGTGAAACTGTTGACCCATCATCCAGCAGGGCGTGTGTGTTTACAGCTCCCGCCGGTCCAATTACTCGCACTGGAATTATTTTTAAATAGGCTTGATGCTTTGACACAGCGAATGAGTTATCTACGGTATAATGAGGTTGTTTTTGTTTGACCTCAGTCTTCTCCTTTGTATTATTATGGAGAAGTCGATTGTGTGTCGCGGTGCATCCTTCTATTACACACTTATTGGTTTTGCATTTGTGTGTCTGATTTTTTTTTTTTTTTTGATTTAAAGGTAAACAGCGGAAACATAAATTATTTTGCTTTGCGAGTAAATGTAAGGAATGCAAGGAAAGAAAAAATGTAAGGAAGCAGATATCAACAAAAGATGGGACTTTTGTTGATATCTGCTTCCTTACATTTTTTACATTCGGATCCGTAGTGACCCTCCTTTTCGCACACTCTGCATTTCGGAGACGGCTTAGTAGTAGCCGCGTGTGCTCTATGTACTGAACGATTGCTTTGTGTTTCGTTTATAATTTCTGGAGGCGCAAATGCACTGCAGAAGCGAGCTTGCTCGGTAATAAGCTCGCTGAAGCAGCCGAGGTCTGGTCTAGAGTCATATTTTTCGGTGCAGATTCTATACCACTGGGCACGTATAGAGTTTGGCAGTTTCGGTGAGGTGTCGTAGCAGCTCTGCGTTGACGAGGTAGTGATTTCGCTTTAGGGCTCGAAGAGTGACGACGCTTCCCCTCACTTTGCTCGCGAATGTGCAGATGTCTCTGGGTGCTTCTGTACAGCGTGCTAATCCTCGTAACTTCTCGGTTTCTGCTTGCGCGATTGAATCCGGACGCCCAAATTGTAGCTCCAGTTCTCGCATAATCTCATCTGGCTTAGCATGCCCGATGAGTTCTGAACTGACTGTTTCCAAGGCTCTTCCTTGTAGACTTCGTCTTAGTCTAGCAGTGTTTTCAATGTCATTGAAGTAGCCTCGGGTTGTTTCGTAAATAGCACGGAATGAAAGGGTAATTATTTCATTTGGTGTAAATCGGATGTCCGGGTGTCCGGGTCCCTTAAAACTAAGTTGGATTTATTGCCATACTATTATATATAGTACTGAATGTACAGTACAAGGAGTACTCATACATTTTGGGTATTTTATAATTAATCTTGTATTTTTTTGTCATTAAAGAGTCAAAACGTCACTACCATGTGTGTCCCATATAACATTTTCGTCGTTATTTCAGCAAAAATGTCATATTAAACGTATGTTTATAAGCCAGTCACTATTTAATATAAAGCTTAATAATCATTACTAATATCTTAGATTTAACAAATGAAATCAAATTGAAAGTGAAAGCAAAACAACATCGTAAATATTGTCCCAAGCGAAAACAGCCATTCCCGTGTCAGTTCATGTCACGACGTGTAGTACATCACTCAACAGCTGTATAAAATTTCTGCAACTGCACCGCGCACCTCTCAGTCACCACGCAGCCGTCAACGAAAACGCACGTCGCACATCCTGACTGATTTAAAAAAAAGTGAAGAAAAAGAGTGTTGCCGTGGTTTTTGTCAGAAAAAATTGTCTTTATTGTGGGTCGGTAAGTACACAGAATATTAGGATAGGTTTTATTTTCCCTAATTATTTCACCTTTTTGTTATGACGTAAGCAACAGAACATATTCCGGAACATTAACCCTGCAATGTTATGCGAATAATATTTGATTTTGTCATTACCGTGTTTGTCATTAACATGTATTACCGTGGTTGTTTTAAGCCACGGTAATGACAACGATAACATGATAATGGCTTATATATAATACATAAGTAAATATTAACAGTTTTTTAGCTAGTACCGATTGTAATTGGTATATAAATAAGCATTGTGCATTATATAAGCCAATTTTGCTTGTTCTAGACAAAAAAATAGACATGCCACGACGTAAAAAGCCAGTAAATAGAGAAGAAATGTTAAGAAAAAAAAACGATTAGCGGAACAAAAAAGGCGCAACAAAATAAAGTCTAACCCTGAGCTATACAAAGAATACTTAGAAAAAGAAAAAGCTCACTATATTAAAAGAAAGGATACTAAAAAACCACCAATATAATAATAATTGTACCAATTAAAGTGGTTGCGCGGAAAACCATTCGCGTTTTTATTTTTGACGGTAGGAACTTGCCGAATCATTATCCCTTTCCAAACGATATCATTCGTACCCTCCTATCGACACATCGGGGTGATGGGGTGGGAGGGGAAAGAAGACGATTCTAGAACATCGTGTAATCATCGGAGCCGAGGATATATAAGACACGCGCGACCGACGCGCGCTTCTTCTCTCTTCCCGCGCGCTCGTTTGGAAACACCTCACTAGTGGAAACCGCTTTGGCCTGGAAGCAGTCGAGCTCCAGGAACCCGCCTCACCTCGTGTGAGATATCGTCGCGCACCGCCTCTCTCCGGAGTGTTCCAGATGTCGCTATAGTGATCGACAGGATAGAAGAAACCCCGGTGAGTCAATATTCCTTAATTTACTGCCTGATTAATATTTAATAATTGTTTAACCCGTTCCAATTCTGTGTTCTCCTCATCAGGCAGGATTCCTTTCATCGATTTGGCAAGTAATAGTTTTAGTTTAGGGAAGAGCGAGTGCATTGTACCGCATGCTATAGTAGTCGCTTTTACGTAAGCGTAGAAGCAATCGCAAATACAGTCCACTTTAGTTAATATCTCGCGTAATAGGTTTGAGGTTTGACCGGGGAACTAGACTTTCGGCAGCCTTAAACACGTGGCTCCACCATTTTATGGTCACTTCGGCAGGATCTGGATTGGTGTTTAGTTGTTATCCAACCATTTTCTGGTAGAATTATTAAATTAATTGTTTAGATAACGCACTCTAATTTATGGAATAGACTTAAATAGTGTTCGTTTAAATTAAAAATTTGATTTGGTACTCGCAAACAGAATTATTCACTTAATAGCGCTCGTATTTGGTTAAATTTAAAGCTTATTAAATAATTGAAACGGTGTGATAGCAACCGTTTGATACGCTTACCCCACAATTTTGATAAAATTATTAGGTTTAGCAAACGACGCGTAGACTCGACCGCAACGGGTGTTCGATCTAATTACGTAATACGGCACGCCGAGTGTTCATCCTACGTCGTTTATGCGTGTGAGATTAATTGTGATTAATATAACTTTTTTATAATAATTTAAAATGGCAGTTAGTGGAAGTGAAATCAAAATTAAAACGCTTTATGCCAAGAGGGACATACTCTTTTCGCGTGTGCAGAATATAAGTGATTATATAAAGAACATTAATATAGAAGCAGTGCGGGAAGCCTTTTTGAATGAAATCGAAACGATAGATACTTTGCGGATAGATTACGAAAGAATATTAGACCAAATTAATCATTTGGAATTACAAATCGACCCGAAATACATAGTGAACCGCTGCTGGCATTCGAAGATATGTTGTGTCGCGTAAAAAAGAACTGCAAAACTCCTACAATCTCAAAGCGAAGCAAAGCCGGAAATACAGGTACGCCCTCGTGACTCAATTAGGTTACCGCCAATAGATATTCCGGTATTCAATGGTGATATTAAGACGTGGCCCTTCTTCTTCAGTAGTTTTCAAAACAATATACACAACAACCCATCGTTATCGGACGCTGAAAAATTATATTACTTAATTAGTAAACTTAGTGGCAGAGCACAGTCGATCTGCTCGGGTTTTACACCTACAGCAAACAATTACTTGTTAATATTTGAAACGCTTAAAACTAAATATGAAGATAGGAGAATGTTAGCTTCCGAATATTTGAACCAGATATTCGATCTTAAACCTATATCATCCGCGAACATCAACGGCTTAGAGCAGTTTCTAGATAAATTTGTGGCATCGGTGGCTGCACTTAAGAATTTGAAGTTTAATGACCTTATGGACGTGGTGTTTCTCCATATAGCATTAAAGAAATTAGACTCCGACACCGTGCGTGCGTTTGAAATGGAGCATCGTAGCTCGGAGATGCCTTCCTTTCATTCATTAGCATCGTTCGTGCGAGATCAAATAAAGGTGATGCAGCGCTCTCCGAACGTTAAACAGGAGATTAAAAGGTGCGTCGACCGTAGACAGACTCAACCATCTAAAATAGCAGGGTCGTTAACTTACGTAACCGCTACGCCGACATCACTCCAGCATACTTGTATAGTATGTAAAGATAAACACGGTAATTTATATAATTGTGCGACTTTTCGTAAATATTCACCAAGCGAACGTTATAAGTTAGTAAAGACAAACAACCTATGTTTGAACTGCTTAAGCGATAAGCATTTAGTTGCAAAATGCAATTCGAGTTCCGTATGTAGCAAGTGCGCCAGGAAACATCACACGCTATTACATTTTGAAAATAGCAACATAGCGGCGTCAAGTAAGGCGGATAAGGAATTCACCCCTACTAAGGTCAACGATTCTAGCGGTCGACCTGGTGATGTCGCTCTGTACTCATTGGCAAATATGGGAGCACAACCTCCTTCAACCGTGTTACTGGGTACGGCGCGTATTTTGGTTAGGGATTCGCGTGGAAACGAACAAAGCATCCGTGCACTGCTGGACAGCGGAGCCCAAAATAGCTTTATAACATGACAATGTTGTCAGCGCTTAGGTTTAGTAATAAATAGGTCACTTTCATGTCCTGTAGTTAAAGGCATCGGAGGTACTAGTAAAGCGACACAGGGATATATAAATTTAAAATTTTATTCTTGGATAGATCGTAATGTTAACTTTGATATAAATGCACCAGTAGTAGATAGGGTCACTGAACGGTTGCCAACCGTTTCGGTTGACACCTCGGCAATGATTGAATTTAAAAATTTGACTCTAGCAGACGACACTTACGCCGTTCCTGGAAACATAGACATGCTCATTGGGGCATCGCTTTTCCCTTATCTTTTGTTAAACAATAAGGTCAGGGGCAACTCCTCGCATACCGCGCCTTACGCACTGGAAACCGTATTGGGCTATGTGATCCTTGGCTCCGCCCCCATCCTAGATAGTATTTCGGCAACCTCTTATTGTGGTATGGCTGTCGAACCGCTCGAGTCGTTAGTCCGCAAATTTTGGGAGATGGAGGAGGTGAACGTCCCACCCATAGCTAGTTCAGGTGACAGGTTATGCGAGGAAATTTACGTCCGCACGACCGTTCGTGATCGCGACGGTAGATATAGTGTAGCGCTACCCTTTAAAGGAGATGTTTTATCTCTCGGCGATTCGCGTCAAATGGCAGAAAAGCGTTTCTACAGCTTGGAGCGTAGGATGCTCGCTTCGCCCCAGTTAAGGGAAGCTTACGACGGCGTCATTAACGAATATATAAGAGAAGGTTACATATCGCTTGTGGCTTCGAAATTAGATAACTACGAAGACACACCGTCGTATTTTATACCACACCACGGAGTCATTAGAGAGGACAAACTTACATCTAAATTACGTGTAGTGCTCGACGCTAGTGCTAAAACTAGCACTCACCTGTCGCTTAACGATATCCTCTATAGTGGGCAAAATTTACAGGGCAGTTTATTTAATATAATAGTCAATTTTCGTTTGTTTAGTAAGTATAGCACTATCCGCCGATATTCGCCAAATGTTTCTTTGCATAGGGGTCCGTGAATGCGACCGTAGGTTCCAACGCATTTTATATCGTTTCAACCCAAAGGAACCTCTAATGGTGTTTGAATTTAACCGCGTTTGTTTTGGTTTAAAGTCGAGTCCATTTCATGCGTTACGCACGGTGAGACAGCTCGCTCACGATGAAGGTCCCTCTTATCCTAAAGCTAAGAGGGCAATTGAGAGCGGATTATATATGGATGATTTTGTGTATTCGGTCGATAGCGTGGAGGAGGCCACCCTAACCACCGCCGAGGTTATAAGGCTCATGAAATCGGGTCAATTCGATCTTGTGAAGTGGACTAGTAATTCGCGTACGGTTTTAGATACAATCCCACTATCACACCGTCTTTCGGCGATAAAGGAATTCGACGATTCCGATACACACAAGGTGCTCGGTCTGTGTTGGTCACCAGAGTCCGACGTGTTTAGCCTTAAGGTGAATCCGCCCGTAGAGAAATGCACAAAGCGCACAATACTGTCATGCGTTGCTAGATTATGGGACGTCATGGGTTTCGTAGCTCCGGTGGTATTGTACGCTAAGCTTTTGATTAAACAACTTTGGTTATTTGAATGCGATTGGGATGACTCGCCGCCTGACAGCATTGTTCGATTGTGGCAGCGCTTTAGAGAGGAACTTCCTTTACTAAGAGAAATTAAAATACCGCGTCATATAAATGTCGATAGAAATAGCAGCATAACGGTCGTTGGATTTGCAGACGCCAGCGAGAAGGCTTACGGGGGCGTTGTATATTTCCATGTCCAGAATAATGGTAGAAATTCGATTAGCCTCATTAGTTCTAAGTCGAGAGTCTCCCCCCGTAAGGTTGTCTCTCTGGCGCGCTTAGAGCTTTGCGCAATATTAGTAATTCTTAATTCCAGTTTCTACTTAGCCCAAAGGTTGTCTGGAAGAGATCGCTCTTTAGCGATAAGACCGCCTTATTGTACATACGTATATATTAAGTTTCCTCTGTAATGTATTTATTCGTTGTATATGTGTGGTGTACAATAAAGTATATATAAATAAATAAATAGTACTCACCAAGCTTATTACCACAGTTATCGGCGCATGTAGGGATAGAGTTCACATAGAAAGGATATTTGCCTTTTCCGACTCCACCGTCGCCTTATGTTGGGTTCATTCTTCACCCCACCGTTGGGATACGTTTGTCGCGAACCGAGTGGCCAAGATCCAAGACGAGTTAGAAACGCGGAACTTTTATCACGTGTCCGGTAAGGAAAACCCTGCCGATTGTCTATCCCGGGGACTCACCCCGATGCAAATAATGGACCACCCGCTTTGGTTCCATGGACCTTCTTGGGTTCACTTGGATCCCTCACAATGGCCAATAACCGATTTCGAACCTTCGTCAGTGTCACAACCGCCGGAAGAGAAGAGACACGCTCTAGTGGCGAACGTTTCGAGCGAGGTTTCTCCAATCATTGCTCTGGCGAACCGCTTGTCCTCTTGGTCGAAATTATTGCGTAGCGTAATTTACGTTTGTCGATTCGCGAAGCTTTTACCGCGACGTTCGTCTATCTTAGCATCCGATTACAACTATGCCGAGTCGCTAGTATTACGTGAACTTCAACGTGCGCACTTCTCCGAAGAAATTACAAGATTACAATCGAATAGAGCTTGTAGTCGCGCCTTTCAACGCCTTAAGCCATTTTTACAGGATGGGATTGTAAGGGTAGGTGGACGCTTGTCCAACTCGCAATTGAGTTTCGACCAACGGCACCCTATAGTTTTACCGCGTAAAGACCATATCATGAACTTATTAGTCGATTATCATCATAAATTGAACTCGCACGCTGGCCCCGATTTATTGATGTCGATCTTGCGTCAGAATTATTGGATTCTTTCTGCACGTAGTTTAATACGCAATCGGGTGCACAGATGTATAGCTTGCTTTCGGGCACGCCCCAAGCCGTCATTTCCGGAAATGGCGGAACTTAGATCTTGCAGAGTGATACAATCAGTAAAGCCCTTCACGCACACCGGGTCTGATTTTGCTGGTCCGTTTAAGGTCACGCTCACTCGCGGGCGTGGTATAAGATCCACAAAGGCTTACGTCTGCATTTTCGTATGTCTAACTACTCGAGCAGTGCATATAGAACTCGTGGGTGATCTAAGCACAGCAGGCTTTATGGGTGCATTTAAAAGATTTCTATCCCGCAGAGGCCCTGTAAGTAAATTATATTTGGATAACGGTACGAACTACGTCGGTGCAAAACGTATTCTATCGGAACTACATGAGCTCTTAGCTAGCAAGTATTACAATTCGGAGTTCGCTCACATTCTAGCCGAGAACCGCATCGAGTGGTCTCTGAACGTCCCAGCCGCGAGTCATTTTGGGGCCAATTGGGAGACTAATATTAAAAGTCTAAAGAGCCACTTATACCGAGTAATAGGAGATCAAATTTTGTCCTTCGAAGAGCTAAGTACGGTGCTCGATCAAATTGAAGGCGTAATGAATAGCCGCCCACTTTGTCGGACGTTATCTAGTGACCCCTCGGAACCGCTGGCTCTAACTCCAGCACATTTTTTGAATTTAACGCCTCTAAGGTATCTGCCCGCCGCGGATATGGATGAGAACAGACTTAGCATTTCCGCACGCCACAAATTATTACATCGGTTAGTGCAATCGTTTTGGAAACGATGGAGGATGGAATACTTGCATACTTTGCAGTCTCGGCAAAAATGGAACACAGCGACAGAACCTTTAGCTGTAGGAACTGTAGTTGTGCTCACTAAGGAGAATACGCCGCCTCTCCACTGGCCGTTAGGAATCGTCGAGGAGGTCTTTCCCGGTTCCGACGGAGTAATTAGGATAGCTCGCGTTAAGACCACGGTTGAGTCTTATCTACGTCCTGTTGTCCGTTTGTGCCCCTTGCCTCTTCCATAATTTAAATTAGATTTCTAGATTAAAATTGTAGTTGAATTTAGGTAATCTTAGCGTTAGTTAGTTATTTGTTAGTTGATCTTAGCTCTAGTTGTTTAGTTATTTTTTTTGAAGGAAATCCTTCAAGGGCGGGGGAGATGGTTGCACGATTCTAGAACATCGTGTAATCACCGGAGCCGAGGATATATAAGACACGCGCGACCGACGCGCGCTTCTTCTCTCTTCCCGCGCGCTCGTTTGGAAACACCTCACTAGTGGAAACCGCTTTGGCCTGGAAGCAGTCGAGCTCCAGGAACCCGCCTCACCTCGTGTGAGATATCGTCGCGCACCGCCTCTCTCCGGAGTGTTCCAGAAGTCGCTATAGTGATCGACAGGATAGAAGAAACCCCGGTGAGTCAATATTCCTTAATTTACTGCCTGATTAATATTTAATAATTGTTTAACCCGTTCCAATTCTGTGTTCTCCTCATCAGGCAGGATTCCTTTCATCGATTTGGCAAGTAAAAGTTTTAGTTTAGGGAAGAGCGAGTGCATTGTACCGCATGCTATAGTAGTCGCTTTTACGTAAGCGTAGAAGCAATCGCAAATACAGTCCACTTTAGTTAATATCTCGCGTAATAGGTTTGAGGTTTGACCGGGGAACTAGACTTTCGGCAGCCTTAAACACGTGGCTCCACCATAAAGAATTAAAGCCAAGGGAACAGAAGGCACAGAGAAAAAAATATGGAAGATAAACCAACAGAATTTAAGAAAGAAAAGAACTTAAAATGTTACGAGAAAAAAGATACGCCACCTGAATTAGATTCTGAAGATTTCCTGGAACGAAATTTTGAATTACAACATGAATAAAAAAAGCTTCTACTTTTGCAAGATTAGTCACCGAGAATTATGCGTCACATGATCCATGGATTAATCCCAGACCTGGACCGTCTGATCAATCTGAGTTAAACATAGGCAATAAAACACCTGCCAATCGGAGACTAGTTACAAAAAATTGCACATCAAATTCTGCTCCACCTATTTGTCACACTCCTAAGGACAGTCCCTCTTCAGCTACGCGTAGAGTTCGCTATAGAATGCTCAAAAAATGCAAATACTATCAAAAACGTTTGTCGGGGCTAGAAAAGTAAAATGCAGCGTTTTGCAAACGCGTTTTTCGCATGAGACAAACTATTACTAAGCTAAAGTCTTGTAACAGCCCAGGAACAATGGATAATGGCAGACCCTACCAAAAAGAAGATGGTAAAAAAGCCATAATATTTGGCGATATTTTAAAAAGTAACATCAATCAAGATTACGAGAACCAGAAAAAGGCTGAAAAACAAAAGCTCAAAGAAAAAATTACAATTTACTTTAACAAGGAAATCTAATAGAAAAGAAAAAGAAAGCACAAAAAAAGAGCAAATTGATAGTGACATTCGATGTTTTTATGAAGATGATGATAATTCTAGAATGACGTCTGGTAAAAAAGACTGAATCACTTTAAACAAACTAAAGAAGCAGAAGAGGTTTCTTAAAGATAGTCTTTTGAACCTGCACAAAAAGTTTTTGGAGAAATACGATTATAAGGTCAGTTACTCATATTTTTGCAAAGCTAAGCCATTGTGGGTTATAGTTCCTACAAAAAAGGATAGAGAGACCTGCATGATGTGTAAAATACACGAAAATATAGATTTGCTGGCAAAAGCTCTTCACAAAAACCAAATAATCGTCGAGAAATCTGCAAAAGAAATCTTATCTTCTAGTGTATGCAACATCTACAATATAAAATGTCTGGAAAATAAATGCAGAGTTTGCATTAATAAAGGCCTGACAGTCAGGGAGTTTAAAAATTCTATTGAGATTGAATATCAAATGTGGGGCTCGGGTTTGAAGGAAGTACGAACAAAGAACGGATTAAGAATAATAAAGATTACTGAGAACCCGTCGCGAACAGTACTTGTAACTCTTAAGAAACCAATATGAAGACCTTTCTATATTTTAGACCAAGCATCACAAACCCTTAATCACTACAACATAACCCTGTATTTGAAGTCTGTAATTATTTCCATAGGAAAATTGCAAATTTATAATTAGGTTGACAAATTTAAAAAAAAATATATAAACTTTGAAACCGCTAGTGTAAGTGAGAAAATATTTTTCTTGGTATAACCACAATTTTATCACTTGTTTCTAATTATGCAAACTTAACTCTCTCAAAACTGCTTAGGTTGAACCCTACCCTGTGCATCTGCCGGCCAACCAAAGTTAAACTACAAATAAACTGAGCAATGATCATATTGTCTCATAGTGCATTTATTTGTCCTTCTAATTTTTAATATGTTTTCTTTTTTTTATTCTTAGAAAAAAGGACTTTGTTGCTGAAGCCATTATGACGTCCTGGTACAACAAAATTCTTAAATAGGATAAATACTAACAACTATATAAACTTATTAATTACTTAATCACTTATTTACTAACACATAGCTTTTTGCATCTTCTGATAACGGGTCTGATAAAATACTATTAATACTGCCAATCAATGACAAATGTATATTACAATTTTTTCTTTCTCTGGAGCTCTGGACACATTCTATTAATATGTGATAAACATCATCGATAATGTTGCAAGTTGAACAGTTTGGTGAGGTAGTTTTTTGCATCAAGTATGAAAATTTATTGCATGGAATGAGCCCAGATCCGAGTCTTAATGCTATTACAGTGTCGCGTCTACACAATACTCGGTTATCTATCCAGGTTGAGCGCACTGGATACGGCTGGATTGTACGGTACCATATACCCTTCTCTTTTGCTCTTATATCATAATATTCCTTCCAAAGGTCATATCATTTTTTTTAATAACGGTATATAATTTTGAAATAAAGGGGTAATATTAATATCAGTGCCTTCTGAAATAGCTTGTCAGGCTAAAATATCAGCTTTTTCATTACCCTCTAAGCCAATGTGCGAAGGTATCCATTGTAAATATACTATTATGGAGTCAGCCTGCAACTTAACTAGAAGCTTTAAAATCGTTAAAATTTAAAATAATATGTTTTCTTCTCCGTGCAAGTTTATCCTTTCAGGTGGAGTGTTTTGTACACCTTAGCACAAAATAAATAATAGTACTACGTACAGAAGTTGCACTCCTTTGATGTCGCCTGCTTACCGACGTTTAATAGCCTACATTATTATTATTAATCAGATAAATCGCACACGCAAGCTAAATAAAACTTTATCGCTGCGCGCTAGTGTCCATATTACTTTGCATCTTTTTTTGTCACTGCGGACTTTCCGTGGTTATTAAGGGATGTCAATAGAAAGTAAAAAAATACATTGCGAAATGTTAATTATGTTACTTAGGTGAAGTACTAACTAATATTCTGACTATGATTGAACCATACTTTCGCCCACATGTGAGTTCTGCGATGCCTAACGCATGCAAATTGCAAGGTCATTCGTCGGGAATCGTAACGCTTGGGAGAAATAGGTAGATAGTGTAAACAACAAATAAACCTGAAATACGATTTCTAACAGAAATGTGATCTATTCTATTTAGTTAAAAATCTTGTTAGTATACAAAGTTTTAATTTCAGTATTTTGTGTTATTATAACTGAAAATATTTTAATTACAAAAGACAAGTATAGGTATGTAAGTAAATACTTGGATAGTGAAGTAAATTTTAACTAATTGTTGTAATGAAGTACTTAGGTATTTCTTCTGTAGAACAAATTATTACTTAAATCTTTTTTTGTTGTGAGTACCTATCTAACAAAAAAATTAAATAAATTTTTTAACCTTTCATAACTTCCTTCTAAAATTCTTCGGTAACTTAAAGAATGATATGAAGCCTTTTGTTGGTCATTTCATTTAGTATCCATCTAAGCAACAGTTATAGCAGGAACGACGTTTTGCTATTATAATTTATCAAATAGGTAATATACATAATACCTATATAATTTTTAAAATACATTAAAACTTTTACAACTATTTTACCTACAATTAAATATACACTAAACAAAAACTATTTCAACAACTATTTACATAAAACTATTTACGTAAATAGCGGCAAAAATTTTTAACATTCGATTGCTACCAACGCGCCAGCCCTGACTGCGTTATTTCGCCCGGGCGCGTCGCGATTTTAGGTAATTATTTCACGCAGGTAGCAAGAGTGATAGAGGCCTGACCTTAGTCATCGATTCTTCCATATAAAAGCTAAAAAGCTAATCATCAAGACATAGCACTGACAATAGCCATTTGATTTTTTATACAAATATCTTATCGAGTAAAAATTGGTGATGCTCTTAGTTTCCCTGTCCAGGTAACGGAAGGCACAGCACAGGGCTCAGTTCTTGGACTTTTACACTTTCTCACCTACGTAAACAATCTTTCTAATTTAATTAAACAGTGTGAGATTTATCAGTTTGCAGATGATACCTATTTAGTAGCTGCTGGACGTAGTATACAGAAGTTACTAATGAAACTTCAAAAAGAGTTTGACATAGTGACGAAGTGGTCACACGACGTCGGTTTAGTACTCAATGCTGCCTAAACTAAACTTATGTATATAAGCACAAGCCACAACAGAAGTTCTTTTATACCTAAACTAATAGCGCACACAAGTAGTTACGTTGTACCAGTTCTGGCGCACTTGTAGAAAGGTTGTACCAGTTCTGGCGCACGACGTTCGTCGACTCACAATCCTAAAAAAAAAAAAAAAAAAAAAGTTTTGGCATGCTCTGATCACGAATCTGCGGTCCATTTTTGCGTAGGATGCACGGTTCCGGAGATGTGCAGATCAATTAACTCTTATCTAATTGATATCCGCTACGAGCCTCAACCGTCATTAGCGCTCCATTGTCCTTATCTACTTATCTATTGTTGATTGACTACCGTCATTATCTATTATTCGTCCAGCGTGTGGGTCGGCTTATGCTATTGTATTATACTCCTTTGTTCCTATCTACAACACTAATCTGAATCATCAATAAAACACATTACCTAATTTTGTTAAAATTTTTATTTATAAAATACAAAATCTTATTACTTATTATCTATAAAATAGGAGCGAAACATCTCATCCACTAACATATCGTTGTACAATGTGTTCTCTGTAAATATACTCGTAAAACTATGCATTGAACATCCCTGAAACTTATATAGCAAATACATTAAGCAATATTCGCCACAAACTGAAGTCCTATCAACATTCCAGTTCCATCTTTTAAACACATTACCTAATTTTGTTAAAATTTTTATTTATAAAATACAAAATCTTATTACTTATTATCTATAAAATAGGAGCGAAACATCTCATCCACTAACATATCGTTGTACAATGTGTTCTCTGTAAATATACTCGTAAAACTATGCATTGAACATCCCTGAAACTTATATAGCAAATACATTAAGCAATATTCGCCACAAACTGAAGTCCTATCAACATTCCAGTTCCATCTTTTAAACACATTACCTAATTTTGTTAAAATTTTTATTTATAAAATACAAAATCTTATTACTTATTATCTATAAAATAGGAGCGAAACATCTCATCCACTAACATATCGTTGTACAATGTGTTCTCTGTAAATATACTCGTAAAACTATGCATTGAACATCCCTGAAACTTATATAGCAAATACATTAAGCAATATTCGCCACAAACTGAAGTCCTATCAACATTCCAGTTCCATCTTTTACAATTTCGTACAGGTGCCCGTCCATATGAATCAAAATATTCACCGACGTCATTCGTATCGATATATAAAGCTACCCAATGTGATCCTGGTTTATCATCTGTACCCAAATTGCGTATTACCTAGTCAGGTCATAAATTCTATCACATATTTAATGTAAAATAATTGAAACAAGTTTATTCATTATGTAACCATTTATATACCAAAATTAACTTAACAAAACATAGATTCTTATGACACTATAGTTTATTCAAAATGACCTCCGTAATTTTGAATACAGGCCTTCAATCTGCGCGGCCAGTCGTCTATCTCACCACGAACGAGGTCCATGTCATATCGGCGGCTGCCTTAATTAAAGATGTCTTGAGTGACTCGAAATTGGGATGAGGCTTTGAGCACGCCTTTTCCTCCAAGTGTTACCATATCTTGTAATCTAACGGATTCAAATCTGGACTGGTCTTTGTGTCGGATGAAGTCGATTTCACGCGCCGCTAGCCAGTCTTTTTTTTTTTTGTTTTTAAAGAACGTTACCTCCACACTAGGTTTTTCTCCTGTATCGTGGGGGGCAGTTTACAAACACAAATTTCACAAGGACAAACATCCAAACTCGGAACAGGTCGTACTGTGTAGGTCGTACAAATACTTGTTCCGTGCGGGATTCGAACCCGCGACCCCCAAGCGCAGCCACTCATTGCTAAGCCACTACGCCACGGAGCTGTCAAAAGTCTTGTGTGCTCTTCGCTCTATGAGCTGACGCCGAATCTTGTTGGAATACCCAGTGCCTGTTATTGAACATGGTATGAGAAACAGGTTACACAAGGTTCGTCAGGACTGTATTTTGATACACAACTGCATTCGTTTTTAACCTTTCTCACAAAAATGTACCTCTGTTAAGCCCCAATAAGAAACTCCCAACCATACCATGAGCGAGGATGGAAAATGACCTCGTTGGACACGCGGAATACGGTTGCTCGCTTCTTCACTACTGTGTGCGTACACCTTATCATTTTGTTTGTTGTAGCTCTCTTCTACGGTAAAAATTTTTTTATCCGAAAAAAGAATTTCCCGATATTTTTTTCCCGCGTACCGCTTCACCAAAGCGCGGCATCTCTTCAGTCTCAGATCCATTAGACGAGCATTCAAACGATGTCCTGTTTTTCTTCGATATGCCCGAAGCCCTAAGTCTTCATTTAACGCCGTGGTTCTGCTTAACCCCATCTGAAGGGCCAACAGTTTCTGCTTACGTTTGGGATTTCTTTGAATTCGCACCTTTACAGCTTTTATCACTGCTGGAGTCCTAACAAATCGAGGGCGACCACTTCTTGACCTGTCATCTACACTAGAGTCTTCATTGTATCGTTTGATGGTACGATAAACGAATCTTTTGGTTATATTCAAATTTTTCAGTATATCAAAAAATTTAATTGGCGCGTAATCGCAACTGCAACACGGTCTTTTTTAAGCGTCCACTCCATATGTAAAAATGAGTAAAATTCTAAAAAGTATACAGTTTTATTTTCATGAACAATTCGAATTCAATAAACTTTTTTGTGGCCAGCATTCTAAAAGAAAAGTTTTTACTGTGTGACAATACTTATGACCTGACTAGGTATATACGTTGGTACGTGGGTGTACATGGGCAGTCTGTTAGCAGCATAAACATTATTTTCTAGACTGGGGTGAATCTTTTTCAGATGTTGTTGTACATCTAGTGTATCCATGATATTACTGCTATTAGTAGATTACTACAGTACAATCTACTCAATGACTAACATAGGAATGATCAATTATGTGATTTCTAAATATTAAATTGCATTTTTTCTGTTATACAAAACGTATTTGAGTCATCAATACACTGAATAAGACGCAACACGAAGAATGTGAGATAAGGTTGTTGACGCATAAAGTTATTATCAATTCTACTGTAGAAATTCTTTAGATTAGAATTATTACTTACTGGTACTATATAAGACCAAGCAACTGCAGTCATGGAGTTAGTGTATGGTCGTTTGACCGCAGTGTATCTATCAATAATACATTTGTGTTACTTCAACGCATCAAAGGCCATAGATGTAAGTGTTTAATCTATTGACAAACTTACTTTTTTTTCTGTTATTTTTTTACGTGTGTATGATTTTGAACGACAGGCCTGTTGGTCTAGTGGTTAGTGACCCTGACTGTTATGCCGGAGGTTGTGGGTTCGATTCCCACCCAGGACAAATGTTTGTGTGATGAGCACGATCATTTGTTCTGTGTCTGGGTGTAATTTATCTATAATATTTATGTATTTAGAAATATATAAGTATGTTTATCAGTTGTCTAGTACCCATAACACAAGCTCTGCTTAGCTTGGGACTAGATGGCGTTGTGTGATAGTTGTGGAATATTATTATTATTATTATTATTTAGTGTTAACAAATTATATTTAAATATTTTGTGTATGTATATGATTAAGCCGTGGTAGCTCAGATGGTTAGCGTAAGCTGTAAATTTTACAGTACGTAACGCGGGTTCGATCCCCGCCGACACCAATTAAATTGTTAATTGCAATTTTAAGTGTTTATTCTATTGACACACTTACTTTTCTTTCTGTTATTTTCTTACGTGTGTATGATTTAGTGTTAACAAATTATATTTAAATATTGTGTGTGTATATGATTAAGCCGTGGTAGCTCAGATGGTTAGCGTAAGCTGTAAATTTTACAGTACGTAACGCGGGTTCGATCCCCGCCGACACCACTTAAATTGTTAATTGCAATCATGTCTGAGAAAATTTCGAAGGCATGTGAAGTTCGCCAACACGCATTGAGACCGCGCCGCGGACATTTCCTAGCCATAAATACAAAGACAATAGCAGAAAGTAAAAAGTTAAAAAATACTTTTTTAACAATGACAGTCATTAGTTGATCATTAGTGAATGTGATTCTGTTTTCTTAAATTACAGGAAGAAAAGAGCAGAAGGAAGAAATGGGGTGATGGGAAGTAATGAAGAATGAATTGTTATGTGAAGTTTGTTGGAACAAACATATTTTAGTCACGTGTAAATACTTTTAACATTTTGGTTCAAAATGACACAAAATCTAAAAAATATTAGATACATCATCGACATGGACGGATTTTACATTACATATCCTCATAAACATTTTCAATGTAGAGAAATGGCTATTCTAGACGTAAAACTATCTAATAAAAATGATTCGTTTATCGATCATTATTTGTTTCAGCCAAGTTATCCTTTCAATTATTTGTCGCCAAAAGACAAAAAAACTGTTCGTTATTGTGAAATACACGTGCACGGCATTCCATATTTTGATGTGACCGAAGAATTAAAATGTGCCTACAAACAAGAGAACATCATTCCCATATTAAATTGGTATATTAGAAATTTGTGCAAAGACGAAGTGATCGCATACAAAGGTGGTTCAACAGAAAAACAATTTTTAAAAATGTTGACGACGAATGATAGAATTTTTAATATTGAAGAATACAAATGTCCAAAATACAATGATTTGGTAAATGTCATAAATTTAAACAAACGTTATGTGTGTAATAATCATATATTTGCAAAAAATAATCACAAAATTTTACATTGTTCTTGTGACGAAGTGTGGGTTTTTTACAAGTGGTTATTGCTTGAAAATAAAATTTTAAATTAATCATAAATTTTGTTTGATTTCCCAAAAACATTAGTTATAGTATACTATATAATACAAAATTGGTTCAACAGAAAAACAATTTATAAAAATGTTGACGACGAATGATAGAATTTTTAATATTGAAGAATACAAATGTCCAAAATACAATGATTTGGTAAATGTCACAAATTAAAAAAAACTTTATGTGTGTAATAATCATATATTTGCAAAAAATAATCACAAAATTTTACATTGTTCTTGTGACGAAGTGTGGGTTTTTTACAAGTGGTTATTGCTTGAAAATAAAATTTTAAATTAATCATAAATTTTGTTTGATTTCCAAAAAACATTAGACAAAATTGGTTCAACAGAAAAACAATTTTTAAAAAGAAAAAAAAGTCACAGAAAAGTCACAGAACAAATGATCGTGCTCATCACACAAACCTTTGTCCTAGGTGGGAATCGAACCCACAACCTCCGGCATAACAGTCAGGGTCATTAACCACTAGACCAACAGGCCTGTCGTTCAAAATCATACACACGTAAAAAAATAACAGAAAAAAAGTAAGTTTGTCAATAGATTAAACACTTACATCTATGGCCTTTGATGCGTTGAAGTAACACAAATGTATTATTGATAGATACACTGCGGTCAAACGACCATACACTAACTCCATGACTGCAGTTGCTTGGTCTTATATAGTACCAGTAAGTAATAATTCTAATCTAAAGAATTTCTACAGTAGAATTGATAATAACTTTATGCGTCAACAACCTTATCTCACATTCTTCGTGTTGCGTCTTATTCAGTGTATTGATGACTCAAATACGTTTTGTATAACAGAAAAAATGCAATTTAATATTTAGAAATCACATAATTGATCATTCCTATGTTAGTCATTGAGTAGATTGTACTGTAGTAATCTACTAATAGCAGTAATATCATGGATACACTAGATGTACAACAACATCTGAAAAAGATTCACCCCAGTCTAGAAAATAATGTTTATGCTGCTAACAGACTGCCCATGTACACCCACGTATCAACGTATATACCTAGTCAGGTCATAAGTATTGTCACACAGTAAAAACTTTTCTTTTAGAATGCTGGCCACAAAAAAGTTTATTGAATTCGAATTGTTCATGAAAATAAAACCGTATACTTTTTAGAATTTTACTCATTTTTACATATGGAGTGGACGCTTAAAAAAAGACCGTGTTGCAGTTGCGATTACGCGCCAATTAAATTTTTTGATATACTGAAAAATTTGAATATAACCAAAAGATTCTTTTATCGTACCATCAAACGATACAATGAAGACTCTAGTGTAGATGACAGGTCAAGAAGTGGTCGCCCTCGATTTGTTAGGACTCCAGCAGTGATAAAAGCTGTAAAGGTGCGAATTCAAAGAAATCCCAAACGTAAGCAGAAACTGTTGGCCCTTCAGATGGGGTTAAGCAGAACCACGGCGTTAAATGAAGACTTAGGGCTTCGGGCATATCGAAGAAAAACAGGACATCGTTTGAATGCTCGTCTAATGGATCTGAGACTGAAGAGATGCCGCGCTTTGGTGAAGCGGTACGCGGGAAAAAAATATCGGGAAATTCTTTTTTCGGATAAAAAAATTTTTACCGTAGAAGAGAGCTACAACAAACAAAATGATAAGGTGTACGCAACAGTAGTGAAGAAGCGAGCAACCGTATTCCGCGTGTCCAACGAGGTCATTTTCCATCCTCGCTCATGGTATGGTTGGGAGTTTCTTATTGGGGCTTAACAGAGGTACATTTTTGTGAGAAAGGTTAAAAACGAATGCAGTTGTGTATCAAAATACAGTCCTGACGAACCTTGTGTAACCTGTTTCTCATACCATGTTCAATAACAGGCACTGGGTATTCCAACAAGATTCGGCGTCAGCTCATAGAGCGAAGAGCACACAAGACTTTTGACAGCTCCGTGGCGTAGTGGCTTAGCAATGAGTGGCTGCGCTTGGGGGTCGCGGGTTCGAATCCCGCACGGAACAAGTATTTGTACGACCTACACCGTACGACCTGTTCCGAGTTTGGATGTTTGTCCTTGTGAAATTTGTGTTTGTAAACTGCCCCCACGATACAGGAGAAAAACCTAGTGTGGAGGTAACGTTCTTTAAAAACAAAAAAAAAAAAGACTGGCTAGCGGCGCGTGAAATCGACTTCATCCGACACAAAGACCAGTCCAGATTTGAATCCGTTAGATTACAAGATATGGTAACACTTGGAGGAAAAGGCGTGCTCAAAGCCTCATCCCAATTTCGAGTCACTCAAGACATCTTTAATTAAGGCAGCCGCCGATATGACATGGACCTCGTTCGTGGTGAGATAGACGACTGGCCGCGCAGATTGAAGGCCTGTATTCAAAATTACGGAGGTCATTTTGAATAAACTATAGTGTCATAAGAATCTATGTTTTGTTAAGTTCATTTTGGTATATAAATGGTTACATAATGAATAAACTTGTTTCAATTATTTTACATTAAACATGTGATAGAATTTATGACCTGACTAGGTAATATGCAATTTGGGTACAGATGATAAACCAGGGTCACATTGGGTAGCTTTATATATCGATACGAATGACGTCGGTGAATATTTTGATTCATATGGACGGGCACCTGTACGAAATTGTAAAAGATGGAACTGGAATGTTGATAGGACTTCAGTTTGTGGCGAATATTGCTTAATGTATTTGCTATATAAGTTTCAGGGATGTTCAATGCATAGTTTTACGAGTATATTTACAGAGAACACATTGTACAACGATATGTTAGTGGATGAGATGTTTCGCTCCTATTTTATAGATAATAAGTAATAAGATTTTGTATTTTATAAATAAAAATTTTAACAAAATTAGGTAATGTGTTTAAAAGATGGAACTGGAATGTTGATAGGACTTCAGTTTGTGGCGAATATTGCTTAATGTATTTGCTATATAAGTTTCAGGGATGTTCAATGCATAGTTTTACGAGTATATTTACAGAGAACACATTGTACAACGATATGTTAGTGGATGAGATGTTTCGCTCCTATTTTATAGATAATAAGTAATAAGATTTTGTATTTTATAAATAAAAATTTTAACAAAATTAGGTAATGTGTTTAAAAGATGGAACTGGAATGTTGATAGGACTTCAGTTTGTGGCGAATATTGCTTAATGTATTTGCTATATAAGTTTCAGGGATGTTCAATGCATAGTTTTACGAGTATATTTACAGAGAACACATTGTACAACGATATGTTAGTGGATGAGATGTTTCGCTCCTATTTTATAGATAATAAGTAATAAGATTTTGTATTTTATAAATAAAAATTTTTACAAAATTAGGTAATGTGTTTAAAAGATGGAACTGGAATGTTGATAGGACTTCAGTTTGTGGCGAATATTGCTTAATGTATTTGCTATATAAGTTTCAGGGATGTTCAATGCATAGTTTTACGAGTATATTTACAGAGAACACATTGTACAACGATATGTTAGTGGATGAGATGTTTCGCTCCTATTTTATAGATAATAAGTAATAAGATTTTGTATTTTATAAATAAAAATTTTAAC
Source organism: Parnassius apollo (assembly GCA_907164705.1). Taxonomy (NCBI): domain Eukaryota; kingdom Metazoa; phylum Arthropoda; class Insecta; order Lepidoptera; family Papilionidae; genus Parnassius; species Parnassius apollo. The sequence continues at coordinate 4,498,064 of CAJQZP010001441.1, read as the reverse complement.
AAAATTAGGTAATGTGTTTAAAAGATGGAACTGGAATGTTGATAGGACTTCAGTTTGTGGCGAATATTGCTTAATGTATTTGCTATATAAGTTTCAGGGATGTTCAATGCATAGTTTTACGAGTATATTTACAGAGAACACATTGTACAACGATATGTTAGTGGATGAGATGTTTCGCTCCTATTTTATAGATAATAAGTAATAAGATTTTGTATTTTATAAATAAAAATTTTAACAAAATTAGGTAATGTGTTTTATTGATGATTCAGATTAGTGTTGTAGATAGGAACAAAGGAGTATAATACAATAGCATAAGCCGACCCACACGCTGGACGAATAATAGATAATGACGGTAGTCAATCAACAATAGATAAGTAGATAAGGACAATGGAGCGCTAATGACGGTTGAGGCTCGTAGCGGATATCAATTAGATAAGAGTTAATTGATCTGCACATCTCCGGAACCGTGCATCCTACGCAAAAATGGACCTTTTCGTGGTCGTGGATTCGTGATCAGAGCACAACCTTTCTACAAGTGCGCCAGAACTGGTACAACGTAACTACTCACACATCACTGCCTTCATATAAAAAATACTGACAATTTGACACCCTGTAATTGCAATGCCATAGAAATTGTAAATAAGCACGCCTATCTTGGTCTAATAATTGACGATCGGCTAAACTGGAAAGAACATGTAAATCGTGTTTGTGATATATTAAGAGGGATTAGCAAAATTTACATTAATCAAACACAAAATACCTCACAAAACCTCTTTAATGCTCTATAAATCCTTAGCTGAATCTGTTAATAATAATAATAAATTTATTTATTGAATAAAACCATATTGACACTACAAAGTTGAAGCCCTGACTCCCGAACTAGCAATAGCTGTGTGTCGGGAAACAGTTCCTTCCCATTTCCATTAAATTACAATTACAAAATGACTTATCAGCTTATCACAACTCAGAACAAGGTAACAAAATAAATACAATTTTACAAAGCCAAGAAAAAATAAAAAAAGATAATAAAAATATGCATGAATATGTGTGTTGCATCCATGGTCCGTACATGTGTGCGTGTGTATGTGTACATGTGTTTGTGCATGTGTGTGCGTTTGTGTGTGTGTGTGCACGCGTGTGTGCGTGCGTGTGTGTGTGTGTGTGTGTGTGTGTGTGTGTGTGTGTGCACGCGTGTATACAATATGGCTTGACAAGCTATTGGAGAACCTATAAAACATATCTAGATCGAATATACTCACTTCAGCTGCGCATTTTAAAGCAAATAATTCCTAAAAATCTCAAAATGAATTTGAAATATACTACCGAAAACTATTTACATTTTGCAAAATTATACCTATTCACGATAAAGTTGAACTAACATCACTAACTGAAAATTATTTTACCGAAAATTTTAAAAAGCTACATAAGTTATTATATTCCGCACGCAGATCTGATAATCTAAAACTGCAATTACCTAAATATAGTAACTTATACCGAAAAAGAACTTTAAACTATGTTATACCTAATCTAATCAATCATTTACCTAAATCTTTGAAAGACGTAAAAACACGTGAAAAACACGTAAAAACATAAAATATAAATTAAATTTTTTTTATATACAATTAACTCTTACTAAATGCTCGTAACACTTAAAACAACTTCTCGTTCTATGTTATTGGTTTACTTTACCAACATATTATCTTATTATAAATTTATGAAAATATATATGTTATACACATCCTGTATCACGATTATTCACAGAATGTAATAAGTTCACCATGTGATTTTACGCCCATCCCCTAAAACTATTTTATATTTTTGTGCCCACAAATAGTTTGTCAAATAGAAACATAACATCTAATGCACCTAATTTAAGTTGATAATAATATTAATGTAACTTTGGTAATGTATTGTAATGTGTTAATTAGAATAATGTGTCGACAGCAATGGTGTAGGGAAAAACTCTAATGAGTTTATGTTTACACTAAAACTATTCATCTTTGTAATCATAAACTTTTTTTTTTTATATAGAATAGGGTGACAAACGAGCACACAGTCCACCTGATGGTAAGTGGTTGCTGCGGCCCATAGACATCTACATCCATCCTCCATTAAAAATCAAAATGCAGATGCGTTGTCACCCGTGAGGACTGAGATGGAATGCCTCGTTTCCAGTAAAAAGGGTCTCCGGTTCTCTACACTCACCATACGAAATACAGCAGCATTAAGCTACTATTTCACGCTGGTATTCTGTGAGAGCGTGGTCCTTCCCCGGTCGAGCCGACCCATTCGTGCTACAACTATACTACTAATATAACTGCAGCATGGCTCTACCACGTATACTAATATATTATAAACTTACTAATATACTACAAACTTCTTAAATAAAAAAATAAAAATAAAAAAAATGTTCCAACAAAAAATGGAGTAATTTAAATGTTTTAGATTTAGATTAAATCTTTTCTCACAATTTGGCTCATGTTAAATTTTATAAAAACACAAATTAGGACAAGAACCTTTAGAAATAGCACCCTTGTCCTACGTATAGCATCTCAATCCCAGCATGATCAAAAATAAGCAAGTGAGGTTGCTTGATTTTTGACACTATATGTTGGACGGCAAGACAGCTTCATTAATGTCTGGATGCAGGCTGCGCATACTGCTTGTGTGGTTTCTGAATTATTTTATTGCTTTTACAGCCTTTAGTCTTAGGCTGAGATCTATAAACCGTACTTTGACTTTGCTCAGACTCTACTTTCGAGCTAAGACAATGTCGGTGTTTATAGAACTAACTTCGAAGTCGTGCTGAGTGCGCGCTAAGCAAAGCCTGAGTGAACCAAATTGACGACTTAGTACTCTTTCAGACTGGAGGCGGGCGCGGGTGCTAGCGCGGGCGCGTGTAAATCAAAATGTATGTAGACGCCAGTTGCATTCAGAGTGCTCCCGCGAGCCGAGCGTCTGCATGAGGCGGGCGCGGGCGCACTCGGCGCGGGTGTTTCTAATGGCTGGGTCCGCTCGCATCGTTCACAGTGATCTAGCGTCTGTTAGGTGACTACGCTTGTGGTTCTAAACCATTTTGATTCACCCGCCGAAGCGTCGTCAATTATCATGGATATCAATACGGAAGAATTTATATCTGCAGTACAACATCGCACTGCTATTTCACAGAGCAAACATCTGTAACATTTAAATAGGGTGGCCATAAATAAATAAATTATGGGAAGAAACAAATTGGTGTCAATCTTGACTAAACATGGATCTCGGAGATCTTATTTAATATGTAGTCAAAAGTGTCTAATGACATTCTCGTGTATTCAAAGAATTTATCGGGATACGTCCGTAAATCAGCGTATAATACATAAAATTCTCTAAACTCTTCTCTTCCTTTATTTAAATCGTGTGTGCCAAACTTCTATATTGCAATTTCCATTTCAAGTATGAATTTTCCATTAATAAAAGCAAATCTTCATCAGTCTTCTAAATACGTAGCAAAGTTTGAGAACGACCAAACACATTTGCAATGACACTCGTAGCTCGTTTGGCACTCTGAATATGCAGACGCCAAGACCCGAGCGCCCGCGCCCGCCCCCGCACCCGCTAGCTAGTGCAGTCTGATTGGGCGCTTAAGATCTTAAGAAAAACTCAGGATATTACCCTAACAAAAGTAATGGTCCAAAATTATTTTACATTACGTACAACTGATAACTCTTTAACTTTGTCGTATTCTCTCAACTGCAATGATGCCAGGTTGGAGAGAACTTCATGCAATTAAGGAAATCGTAAAACTTTCACGTAAAAATTTAACATTAATGCTGTTATCATTTCTGTAAAAACCAAAAAAATTGATGACATATTTTTTATATATATATATATATATATATATTAAAATTATTTTGAAGGTTATGTGCTTTTTTACTTTGATAAAAATGTATTTTAAAAATGAATCCAAAGGAAAAATTAGAATTGTCTATGGTAACACTAAAGTCATTCACGCACCAATCACCAATCACCTAAAAACTTTGGTTTATTCTATTCTACGCCAGTTGCTGTTTCCTGTTTCGAATTACCTTCTTTAAAAATAGAACGATACTTCCCTATCCCTATTTTCAACTAGGCATGTCGATTCACTCTTAAAAAAATCGATCTCTGAATCGATTTGAATCGATGATACTAGAATCGATTATCGATTAAATAGAGGATTAAAAGATCGATTTTCGATTAATCGCGACATTTTCAAACGTGAAATTTCAAGAATTTGCGAATTTTTTCATTAACTGAACTTTAATATTTTTTTTAAAATAAAATATTAGTAATCTTATTAATTAACATTACTAATATTCCTTTTTAACCACTCCTGATAAGCTAGAAACGCTTGTGTTAGGAGTGGTTCGGACATACGCCACTCAATCCCTTTTTTTACAAAGTGATTCCATGTATCACTTTTATTTGTCATTTTAGGCTAAAAACCACAACATTGCTTTAACAAAAGTGCAAACTGCAACGTACATTTCTCGATAAAGCTGTTTCAGTCTAATAACTAACTATTTATCAAATTGAAATGAATGCTACACGAACACAATACTGGTTATTTCCTTACTGTCTGTATCCACAGCTCACAGTATGTATGTTTTTCATAATAAAGTAAATTCACAAGTTCACAGTTCAAACAAGTTCACAGCTATAATTTTATACTGTAGTATAAAATTATAGCTGTGAACTTGTTTGAACTGTGTATGTGTATGTAGCCTTTGTTCACAGCACAGATTATTTATACGTGGTAGAGCCATGCTGCAGTTATATTAGATGTATAGTTGTAGCACGAATGGGTCGGCTCGACCGGGGAAGGACCACGCTCTCACAGAATACCAGCGTGAAATAGTAGCTTAATGCTGCTGTATTTCGTATGGTGAGTGTAGAGAACCGGCGACCCATTTTACTGGAAACGAGGCATTCCATCTTAGTCCTCACGGGTGACAACACATCTGCATTTTGATTCGTAATCGAGGATAGATGTAGATGTCTATGGGCCACAGCAACCACTTACCATCAGGTGGACTGTGTGCTCGATTGTCACCCTATCCTATAAAAAAAAAAAAGAAAAAGATTAAGTTAGACCAACATCCCACAGGCAAGATTGGAATTAGAATTTAAGAAATTAAAATGAAATGACAACTTTTCGATATTGTTGGATGCGTTCATAAATATTTATTTTATTCAAATAAATATGGCGTTCAAATTATCAACCAAGTACGACCGATTCTTTTTGCGTCCCTCAACAGCAAAAGTTTAAAAAACTGCGGTATCTTACTACAGCCAGTTTGGGAATTTTATCGCTAGTTCTTGAATCAGATGAATCAGTTCGATTCGAGAGGTTTTTGGATCGATTCAGTGAATCGATGCGGTGCGCTGCATCGATCTAAAAAATCGTTTATTTTACTCCAAAGAATCGATTTTTAGATTAATCGATTTTAGATCGACATGCCTATTTTCAACCCGGCTTGTTTAACTGACTCTGTACCTTCTTTTACGACTGACCAAAGAGTATAATAAGTATATACAGGCACCACGGCATAGAATCTTAGAACAATAAAATTAGCCCTTATTTTCAACCATAGATTCAAACCGGTAGTTTAGAAAATGACATTTCTTATTACCACAGATTGAGTTCCAAACTTCCATAACTTTTATTCACAGAGAACAGAGACCATTAAGAGGATATAGTATAGGAACAGGATACTCCTTTCGTTATTTTCAGTTTATACTTCCTATTTATAAAAAAGTACTCTGTGGTTTATACAAAGAAACTCTGTATTCATTATTTCAAATTTTCAATCATAGATAAATAAATATGTAGCAAGCTATTTTCAATTTCATTACAGTTTGTTGGAGTTTTGGAAATTTGGATTTGATCGAATGAAATTACTTTGAAGTGTTAAAACTCCATGCTTATCCTCTCACGTTAAAAATTGTGTACTCATCATGAAGAATGCTTGTTGTGTTTCGCATTGCAAAAGCAAGCGTCATAATGTAAATTACATTGTTTTCCAAAGACTGAGCTAAGACTCAAGTGTGTGGAAAAAATAAATTGTGAAATAAACAGCTTAATGCAGAAGAGCTACATAATTTTTTGTGTGTCATAAGCACTTCGGGTCGAGACTTGTTACCGGTAGTTTGCTTCTTCACCATTTTGCCTTATCACCTTATCTACGGCTGACAAAATAAATACTGGAATACCTGCTCTGGAAATGAACAACTATGGTAATCTACTTATTTTTCTATTAGGGACATTTGCTTGATCTTGTATTTTTAGTATAATTCTGCATAACTCTCCATCACAATTGTAAGGCTCTTGCAGAATAATCTGTCAATATCACTGAAATAATTCTTTCCTAATTTTTATTATCTAACTAAATTCCATTATGTATTGATGTTTTTATAGGATGTGGCTGTGCCTCTCAAGTGAGAGGTGAACAGATTGCCTATGATATAATAAAATCAATCTTAAAATTGCAATATCAAAATTATTATTCAAAGGTTGCCATCTGCCAAATTATTACATGTAACTGTCAGTCTGTTGAAGAGTATCTGGTATTGAACAATTCAGCCACAAATAACCTGTAATTTGTGAATAGATAATTGTCCACTAAAAAGAAACTACATAAGACCTATTCTTGGATTACATATTCCATCGAACAAGTTTGCTTTTTTTAATGAAAAATGTGCCAACACCAATTTGTGACATATGCATATTGTGACATATGGAATAGTTGAAAATTTCCAACATATTTTGATGGAATGTCTTGAATGAAGCAATGAGAATGTTTTGGTAGTGATAGGAATTTTCACTTTGGCACCTTGAAGCCTTGAACAGTATTTTGGCTTATCCAATGTCAAAGGACGCTAAAATGCTGGTCAAGCTAGCAGACTTGTTTCTGTGTAGGGAATAGGTGTGACTATTTATAGTTCCACTTATTCCTCAGGTGTGAATATTTATAGTTGTGTTTATTGCACATAACCATTGTTACTTTAATAAATTTTGTATTTGATTGTAGTGATTAAGTAATTGTAGTCAGAATGCACATAACCATTGTTACTTTAATACATTTTGTATTTGATTTTAGTGATTAAGTAATTGTAGTCAGAATGGGATGATATGGTAGCTTAGCGACTAAGTCCTTTATAACAATAAATTAACAAAAAAGTCTACAACAAGATAAAATAATAACTGTTTGAAATGAATAGTCAGTGTTCTAAAATGTTTTTAAGTGCAGTCAAATTATTTATTTAGCAACAAGCACTATAAGTGTCACCTAAGTCTTTGTATTATAGAAAGTAAAGCAGCTTTGTAATTTTCTGATATTTAAGTAAACAATTTTAAGACATTATCAACTAATATTTGTTAGTCTTATGTCAGTAACATCTTTAGATCAAGATTGTTTCTCTGAATAAGAAAGTATCTTATATAACTTATTTTTTTATAAATATTTAAAGTTTTTGCAATTTTGGTCCAGTTTTCTAGATACATTAACTGCATAAAAAACTTTGTTAATTACATTTGCAGTAAAACAATCAGTGTACCTGTATTGTATAATATAATGGAATAATAGGTGTAGATAGGTACTTTGTTGGTATTCAAGAAGTAGATGGTACCGAAAAGGAAAAAAGTAGGGCTATATACAAAAAGAAATGAGATGCCATCAAAAACATAACATGTAAAAGAAACCAAGTCTCGTAACTCAGTTCTTCTACCGTAAAAAGTTGTGTGAACCAAGTCGGTTAATTTATTCAGTCCTTACTTAGGGTCCTTCTGTCTTAAGTTATTGCGTAATTAGCCAACCTAACATCTTATGTTGGCCATATCAATATTAAAAACCTTTTATGTTTTAAATAAATAGATTGATTTGGCAATCACACTAAACGATCTAATTTAATATCATTTGTATTATTTGCTAGATACATTGTGTTTTCATGCTCTTAAAAAAGCTATATAGTATACCACACAATGTGCTACCAAGTGACTATCATTTTGATGGCATAAAATTTAGGGAATGGGCCTGCTGTTCACTGTTAACTATAAAAAGTATACATATTTGTTTCCAGATATCAATGAACCACCATCCATCTATAAACATTTTAAAATAATTGGACAAACATCAGTGTCTACATCATGACAAAACTGGTAAATATAATAATTGTAAAAATCTTCATAAATTCTTCACAAATAGTATATTATTATGTTCAGTTAATTACCTTATGTTTTTATTCCTAGGTTGCAAATCGGCAAGAATCGAAAAAATATTGCTCGCTAATATTTGGTGAAGTTTCGATAGAGCCAGGTCTTACATATGACAAATACAATGACAATATCTGTGGACTTGTAGAGTTACTGTCTACTCAGAGTCACAGTTACTGTGACTATGCCGATCATGCCTTAATGTTCCTCATTTGAGGTACTCTACACAAATGGTAACAGCCCATTGCCTTTTATTTTTGTCAGGAACTAGACCTGCACTTATATTAAAAAATATAGAAGAGAATAATAACCGGATTAATTCCTGTGGCTCTGGTATCAGATCAGGGAATATCAATTCAGTCAGCCATTAATAAGTGGAAGAAATACAAGAAAAAATACAAATATTGGCAAATGAACATACTGGTAAGATAATTAAATGAAAGGTTTAAAACCACAAATTAAAGTTTTTAATAAATTTTTTAAATATCATATTTGATCCTCCTCACCTCATTAATGGTCTAAGAAATAATTTTCTTGACAAAAATATAGTATTGAATGGGAAAACATCAAAATGGGATGATATTGTAGATGTTTATTTAACAGACTGCAAACATGCAGAAATATATTTGCCGCATAAGTTAAATGATGAACATGTCATTCCTCAGAAAATAAAAAAATGAAGGTAAGATTACCAATGTAAGAAAATAAATATATACATACAATAGAATACATCTTTGGAATAAAGCCAAAATTAATTAATATTAACATTTGGTTTTTCAGGTAAGAAACTGCAGTTGTGTGTTAAGCAAAACTGTTGCAAGAGCCTTGGCATACACATCACAATTTTGTGAGTCTGTTGATCTAAATATTATTTTATTTTAATTTACAATATGGGGAAATCTATCAAACTTTACCAAATTCCAACATCACCTGCATGAAGTGAGCCCTGCTTACTAATAAATAGTGCAATCTACTTCTGTAGGTAATCCATTTATGTTTGCAGAACCAAAAATCTCACAACTAGGTGATGTGGCTATAGGCACATTGAAATATTGTATCATCTTCATTATTATAGCCTCTTCAAAAGTCCACTGCTGAACATAGGCCTCACCTGAAATGTCGTTATACACAGAACTCACCCATGTGCACACATCATATTCCTGCATGTCTTATCAGGTCATCACCTTAGTGGGAGGCCGTCTTACAATTTGCTTACAGATGTGCGCCTACCAATGGAAAAATATTCACTGATTTATAAAGTCCTAAATCCAGCAGAGGATGTAAATGTAGAAAGTTGATATTTATTTTACTTTTTTATACTTTTTATTGCATACAATATTATATTACATAAACACTGACAACAAACTATATACTAAATGTACAATTAGCGGGGCTTAATACTAAACAGAGATCTGTTCCAGGAAAAACTATAGAGAAGAAGATTATTTTTATATAAGGGTGCATGGATACTTATAAGCTGTATTATGTAGGATTGACTGCTTTGTTGGTCTAGTGGTTGTAGTAGTGCGACTGCTGATCGTGAGGTCCTGGGATCGACCTCAGGTCGGGCCAAAAACCAATTATTGAGTTTTCTGTCAAGAAATCTTCAGTAGCTGCCTGGAGTCAAGAAGTTGACGGTGTCTTACCACCATGCCTCGGAAAACTCGTAAAGGCGTTGATCCTGCGCCTGGTCTCTCTCCGGTCGTGTCAGTTTACTGTTCTCTGTGTGTGTGTGTTCTCTTCTGTTTCTGTTGAGAGTGAGGAAATAGAGAGTGCACCTGTACTTGCGCATAGATTTAGGCAATATAATCCTGTCCTGCGCCGATGGCTAGATTGAGGCAGGCCACCATGACCGAAATTTGATCTGGAGGACATGATTATAAAGAACTAGCTTGCCAGGCAAACCTTGTTCTGCCCTTTTCGACGACCCTATGTCATGTCCTATTAAAAATTCTTAAATTCGCAAAAAAAAAAAACTGTGGGGCACTCATGAGAAAAAAAAACTATCCTATCTCTCAAGTTGGGCTAAACTGCACACGATGTGCAAATTTGATTAAAATCGGTTAAGTAGTTTAGGAGTCTATCGCGGACGAACAATGTGACACGTAATTTATATATATTAAGATATATTATAAAGAATATAACATTTCATGAATTAACCAACTTTGTCAGCCTCAAGCACAGGCGCAGAGTAGCCAGCCTCTCAGTATTCTATAGGATGCATTTCGCAGTGTGCGTAGGAATTGCACGCTTTAATTCCTCCTTCTCCTTTTCATCATCGGACGATCAGGCGGTCGGCGGGTCTTTACCCCTTTGTTGTTGATATTCCACGCATTAGAACCAAACGGTTTACTTCGAATTTTTTAATGCGTACAGCAAAGGAGTGGAATAATTTGCCAGCGTCTAACTTTCCGTCCGAATACAATCTGGGCGTCATCAAGGCAAGAGTGAATAGGGTTTTGTTACGCTAAGACAGTGCGATTTACTATCTAAGGCTGCATCACCACTTACCACCAGGTGGGATTGTGGTCAAGCACTGGCTTATAAAAAGTAAAAAAATATATACGAATAAAAGAGAAACAAATAACATAAATTTACGGTTTCTATGTCTAACATTATATTTATTTTTATGTTACAGCTCGCTAAGCTGATAGAAAACCTGTAAACTCGACGTCAAAAATACATCAGAAGCTTTGTCATTTTTCGAGGACTTATTTGATTCATGTAAGGAAACAGCTCTTAGACGGAGAAACAAAGTGAAGCCCTTAAAGCAAGCTGTAACGAATTCATCAGAGCACGAAACCTTTTTGACTAATTCTATAAAAAAATTAGAGGTAATGAGATTTGTTAATAAAGAGAACAAGGAGTGTATTGTGTCCTCTAAAAAAGTCAGTCGTCAGTCCACCAATGGATTTCTCACAGAGAGTACAGATACTTCAAATAAAAACAAAAATCAACCTATCCCTCAGAATATGCAGTGAGGTATATTTCAACCGTTGTAAAAGAAACAAACTAATATTTGGAAGTGAAACCAAATTCTTATGAAATTTAAAAAAAAGCATATGGAAATTAAATCCAAATATTGGAACGTAAATGGAACTGGTGTAACGTTATTAAAATCTTAAAAGAATTTGATATTGTGAGATAGATTAAAATAACGTAACCAATTGCCGCAAATGCTAGATAAAGTTTAAAAATAATTTAAAAAGAAAAAAAAAATAAAAACTTGAACAACTAATATATAAGTTGTTTTATTTTTTGTATTATAAGTTCTAAAGATTTTAAAATTGTCAACTTTTAATGGTGAATAGCTGTAGGTATGGGAATGAAATTAGGCTTTATCAATGATGTACTTTTGCCATATAACTACAAAATTTAAAAGTAACGTAAGTAGGCTTTATCAATGATGTACTTTTGCCTGATACCTCAAAATTAGAAGTAAACAAAAGTCAAACTCTAAACTACTGGTTCCGTATTGGTTGTTCTAAGATTCCTGTCTGATGCGTAGTATCCTCTTAGTAGTCTGTGACAGGCACAGAGTACCTTTGTATAAACTGAAATATACAGTACTGGACTGTTTAACGGATTTTGTACCTGCTACACGACTGACTCACGGCTAATCTTTTACGGACTCCCAAGCACTAAACTATTAAAATGGAAAGCGCAAAAAAGGAAACAAAAGCCTTACTCGGAGTACGACAAACAATTGCTGATACAACTGGTTCAAGCCAAAATCAATATTATAGAGAACAGAAAGACGGACGGTATTTCCCTTAGAAAAAAAAGTGAAGCTTGGGAGGAAATTACCTCGCAGTTCAACAATCACACAAATTTTAAGTAAAAGTACCTAAATAATTTAATTTTTGAAATGTTTTTAGTTTTTTTCATACAAGTAGTTTTAATTATTTGGCGTAATTTTCGTGTTAGTCCGAGCCTCATATTGATACTATACGAACGTACAGAGGCACACAAATAAGTTTAATTATAAATTCTTCCTACAGATATATTAAATACTTACCTATAATAGCTTAGAGTTGTGCCACATGTAATATTGACATTTTACTCCATTTATAATACGTGTCTACTATTCATTTTCAGGCTGATACTAAACAAATAAAAAAGATGTGGCAAAATTTAAAAACCAAAGTCAGGGATGCCAAGACTCTGGAGGCCCAAAGGAAGAGAACAGGCGGAGGACCAACTCCACCAGATATGGGACCTTTGGAGTCTCAAGTTATAGCTGTCATGCCAAATGTTTTGCCATCCATCAGTGTAGAAATTGACAGTGACACATTAGCTATTGGTAAGTTAATCATGATAAAAATGTGTTATCATATTATATCATATAATTTAAAATTACTATAAATCTAATTAGCTTTTGCCTGTGACATTAGTGCCAATTTGGGTTTGTTAGATATCCTGTAGGTACACTGTTCAACTTGAATTAACTGCCATTATTAACACTGTTTAAATTAAAATAATAAAATAAAAAAAATAACCAAGATCACTCCTTGCAAAATTCTCTACAGCCAAAAATGGTTCAGGCATTTTGAAGATATTCCATGAAGACTAGTAGATCACTTTTAACTTTTAAAAGAATATGCCTATTGCTTTATCTGCCACACATACCTACTGTATAGTTTTCCCAGTTTTTGTAAATAAAACTAACAAATGGATAGGATTTTATAATACATAATTGCATCAAATATGTATTTCTATTAAATAATTAACTCATAAGTCATATAAATAATTTTTATTTACCATTTAGCACTATTAATTTGAATGATTTAACATCTTAAATATAATTATAGTACATGGTGACTTAAAACCACATTAAGTCATACTCATGCAGGACTTAACTAGCCGATTATTGTATTTATGCTTAACTTAAGTCACACATAAAATTAATATTATTTTACAATAAAAAATATTTATTTTTATATATATATTTTTAACTTGAACTGTATTTTTAAAGTATAATTATTAAAAACACAATTACTATTACTACCATTTACTGTCACATTACAATTGCTAAAGAATAAGATCATTGTTAATACAGGTTTGATAAATGATTTACATATAAGCCAACATCTGCATCATACAAAACTTCTGTAATTCAGGTCTTGTTGTACTTTTGGCCCTGTTAAATTAAATCTTTAGATTGATGTTGTAATTCTTATATTGAAAGTTTTTAATTCTTTGTATTTACTATCAAATCTTCATTCAGACATGATGTTGATATTTTAGATTTAAAATTTTTGTTTGTTGATTGTTGAACATTTTTGATTGATTTCAAATGTTTTTATTGAATTTGAGCAAATGAACATTGATTGGTAGATGATATAGATGGAGTTAGAATGGATACTATATATTAATGGACTATATATTCTTGATTAGTTTTTACATTTAGAGAAAGAATAAGAAAGAGAAATCACTACTGCTTTGCTTGTTCTAACAAGATTTTTGTCTGTATAATCATTTAGTATTCTATAATTTTACAACTAAAATAGTGGATTTAACTCACATGTAATATAGGTAAAATAATTTATGATACATGGAGCTTAAATAACTGATTATAAATGTACAATTGAGAGCTCAATAATGAATAGTATTTATTTAATCAGTAAGATGACATAATTTGTACGTGTAATTTCATTTATTAGATTGTATTTCTATTTCTAGATAATACTCTTGGATTAGATAACGACGAGCAAATGTGGCTCCCAAAGAGAGCTCGTGTGTCTGATGTGGAGCACAATAATAATATAGAGATTGAAGTAATAGAAGACATACAAAAAGAAAATCCTATTCCAATTACCATTGGTGAGCCCAGCACCATCCGGTCAGCTCAGTACAGTGACCCAAAAAAACAAGCAAAACAGAAGAAAACTTTTGATGAACTGAAACAGGAACTAATACTACAAGAATTAAAATATAATAAGGAGAGATATGAGGATGAAAGGAGACTGAATGAAGAAAAATATTTAAAGGAAACTGAATTTTTAGAAAAAAAATGTGCGTTAGAATTAGAAATTTTAGAAATAAAGAAAGAAAAAGAAAACATTTTAAAAAATAAAGCCATAAATGAATAAAATATGTTTTGTTTTACTTAAGTTTATTTCCTAATTATTTAGTTAAATTGTGCTATTATAGACTGCCGAAATGCTAGACCTGCAGTGGATGATGTTTCATTGTTTGGTCTTTCTGCAACTTCTGGTGTATGATCATTGTTACCATCATCATAAGCATCCCCACACTGTATGCCTATGTTGTGCAATACTGCACAAGCTACAATTATGTTGCTCGTATTAGTGAGCTTAGAGCGTAGGCCCAACTGTAAGCAGGGAAATTTCTTTTTCCATACTCCAAAAAACCTCTCAACTATATTACGGGTTCTTATTTGAACATATTTGTATTGGTTTTCTGCTCTTGTTACTGGAGTTATAAGAGGTGTTAAAAGGAAAGGAAGAGATGGATAACCACTGTCGCCTACTAAAACTTCTTGCAAATTCCCTCTTAAGAATCTAGCATAAGCTTGAGAGTTTCTAAATATTCTACCGTCATGTGAACTGCCAGGCCAGCGGGTTACTATATCAAAAATTTCCATATTTGGACCTATAATAGCTTGTACATTAATAGAGAAATATCCTTTGCGGTTTCGGTATATTTCAGAATGGGAGATACCTCTGGGTCTATTTATTTTAATATGTGTGCAGTCAATAGCACCAATAATGTTGTTGAATCCGTGCTGAGTATTGGATCTTCCGAGTTCTTCGAATTTTCTTTTTACCACACTCATATTGGTGGGAAAATGTATATATCTTGGTAATAAACGGCTCAATTGTCTTGATACCTTATTTATTATAAGACATACTGTGGATTGGCTTATGCCGTTGAAATCACCACACACCATCTGAAATATCAAAGAATATATGTATTACTTATTGTGTATAAAATATATTTTCTATGTATATAACCAGTAGTAGATTCTGACTAATAAAAGCCTATTTGAATAAAAAAATCATTCTACTCTATGAAACAATAATTACCTGGAAACATCCTGTAGCATAAAACCTTAATGCAATAAGTAATTGCAGTTTTGGAGAAATCGGCAAGCCTCTATTGTCCAAATGCTCCAAATTGGCAATTATTAAAGGTAATATTACATTTAAAACAGTGTTTTTATTGAATCGGTATCTTCTTCTAAATTCATTTTCGTCATACAAATCAAATGGGTTTTGCAAATTTGAAAATGATAACCCTCTTATACTTTGCAACAAATCAATGGGTATTGCAGAGCGTATTAAAACTTGTGTGTATCGGCTACCCGTTGCAACGTATCATCACGTGCTCGCAAGACAATGTCTCGTGAAAGAAATTGGTCACCACTAATTACGGCTGCTATTTCGTTTATCAAAGGTGCATTGTAGCGCCTTTCATAATCTCCTCGAGGGGACCGATCTGCGTGAATGGCGACTTTATAACCCTCTCAAGGTATGTTTTCTAAAGCAGCTTTAAATGTTTTGACTAAAATGTTACGTTCATGCAAGAATCTTTGAATTTTGTACACTGTGTCTCTCTCAAATCCCTGGATAAATTGGCAGCGACGGTCTACCTCAATTTCTTCGTCACCCATAAAATATACTTGTAAAAATTTATGCTGTTCGTTTTCAGCTGGAAAAAGTGAACCTATTCTATGATAAATTTGCCCTTGCACCGTAAATGTAGGCGAAAATCCCGGCATTATTATTTCCCGGTTAACTCCGAAGGACGCTATTAGAAAGCATGAGTTATATTTCCGGAACCTGTTTAAAAAGCGCCGTGACTCATTAGCATCATATAAACGCTTCAAAATCGACACGCCTTGTCCATCAATCCGATAACAACTAACCTGTGATTTTTATAATTAATCAACGGATCATAATTGAATGTTGCGTCATTAAAAACCGACCAATTGTTTCTTTGAAAATTTTGTCGACGTTCAGCTTGGAGCTGTGCATTTGCATCTCTTCGCGCCTGTGTCTGTTCTGGTGTTTCAGATGCCCTTAAAATAATGTAATTTATTTATAACACACACGCCCACACACACACGCACGCACGCAAGCACGCGCGCACGCACGCACGCACGCACGCACTCACGCACGCACGCACGCACGCTCGCTCGCTCGCTCGCACGCACGCACGCACGATCGCACGCACGCACGCACGCACCCACCCACGCACGCACGCACGCACGCACGCACGCACGGCACGCACACACGCACACACACACACACACACACACACAAAAATAAGGGATTGACGTTCAGCTTGCTCAATGAGTCTGTGTTGAGTTTCATCAGGTGTTTCCGCGGCTCAGGCGGCCTGACGTTCCGCTTGTTCGAATAGCCTTTGCTGACTTTGAGCAGGTGTTTCAGTAGCTCTTAAAGTAGATTGACGTTCTGCCTGTTCAAGACGCCTTTGCTGACTTTGATCAGGTGTTTCAGTAGCTCTTAAAGTAGCTTGACGCTCTGCCTGTTCAAGACGCCTTTGCTAACTTTGAGCAGGTGTTTCAGTAGCTCTTAAAGTAGCTTGACGCTCTGCCTGTTCAAGATGCCTGCGCTGACTTTGAAAAGGTGTTTCAGAAGCTCTTAAAGTAGCTTGACGCTCTGCCTGTTCAAGACGCCTTTGCTGACGTTGAGAAGGTGTCTAAGATGCTCTAAAAGCAGCCTGACGCTCTGCTTGTTCTTGCCTTCTCAGTTCAGCATCTTCTAAAGATTCTAGCGATCGAGCTAATCTTTTCGCTTGTCTTTGAGAAGATACTCTTGAAAGGCTTGAAGTAACAAAAAACCTATTTATACAAAAACGTAAAAATACCTAAAAGGAATTTAATTTCCTTTTAAATATTTTTTAAAATCAAAACAACAAAACCAATTCAAGACACAACACGAATCCGAAAACGATAGCAAAAAAAAATCGAATCAACTTAAACTAATACTCCTTACTTCTACACTCCACACACGCAACCAAAATTTATAAGTACTATCACGCACCACAGAGGAAAGTAATATATCGTACACACGCAACCATTCAGTAATATTTTTTATTTATGTAACTGGCTTTACGGCTCTGGGTACTAGCCCTTCTGAGCCTATCATTTCTTTCAGAATCTTCCTTTTATATATTTTTTCTTCCCAATATTCTGATGCGTCACATTGCGAAGTTTTTGGGAGATTTTGACGACAGCTCAACCCAGCCGACTGTTGATTACGACAGCGACAGCAGCTCAAGTTCATAAGGCACGCAAGCGATCAAATTAACTTGAGGTTTATATCAACATCAAAGCCCTTGTTTCGTCGTTTTCTCTAATAGTTCACACGCGCAGACACTTAATTCATAAAATCACATCACTTTTAGTAATTAAAATCCACTTCAAACCATCCCTTAAACAATAAATACTGAGAGGAGGTTCGTACAATAAAAATTGCGATAAAATTACCTAAATTAACACTTTAATTTACTTTAACAATTAAGTTAAAACTTATTTCTATTTCCTCGCCCAATCTATACTTCCCTCTTTTTGGTTACGCTAACAATACTCTGATACTCTGCGGTCTGCATTGTTAATACTGTGGCGGCGCTGTCGTCGCGCCGCAAGCGAAACATACCGAAGCCTAAATCACGCTATCAACATTCCGAATCATAAGCAGCATATATAGAACATCTCCGAACTATCACATGGAGCGTTGGCCGCTCCCCGGGCATAACACCTTCCCGGTGGGAGATCTCCCCTTTTCCTTCCACGGCCACAGTGGTGACTACCCAACGTGATCTGAACACGCAACCAACAACCTTCGGAAACTTCAAGCTTCATCATCGTCATAGAGTACCCCACCCATTCGCTCCCGAGCAGATATCATCTGCAGTCTTCATATCCTGCAAGTCATCTAGCTTCACAAGGTTCATCGCAGCACTGGAATAATAATGCTTCCTGTTCCTTCAAGCTACTCTCTGCGCCATACAGTGTTCGGCATGGCTCTGAGCCTCACTGCTCGCCTCTGCTTCACGGCACTGTCGCAGATTACTTGCCTTCTTCTTCGTCTCGACCCACCGCAGATTTATAAGGCAGACTTCTGGCACTTGCTCCGGCACATCGTTCTCACCGGCATCACTTGCCAGTGCGTAGTACGGCATGCATTACACATCGGCATATCATTCGCACCGGTGTCAATTGCCCTTACGCACACAGCATGCATTCCCCACCGGCATTAAGGACGCACCGGCAATCGGACTGCACTATCGACCTCTGGTCTGAGCAGGCGGATGATGTGGCGGCGCTGTCGTCGCGCCGCAAGCGAAACATACCGAAGCCTAAATCACGCTATCAACATTCCGAATCATAAGCATCATATATAGAACATCTCCGAACTATCACATGGAGCGTTGGCCGCTCCCCAGGCATAACACCTTGCCCGGCGGGAGATCTCCCCTTTTCCTTTCACGGCCACAATACGATTCACCTGTTTATTCAGATCATTCGGGATTCGGTCGGTTTGCGGCTCATTCACAATTCAAACAAATCGCGGGTTAAAAAGGTACCATCATTTTTCGTGATTTGTTTTACTGGTTCATTCAAAAACAAATGAATAAACCATCAATACTTTTAAGTGTACCAGCTCAAACGAACGAATCATGCATGACTGACACATGTCTAGTTTAACAGCAGATCTACTACAAAACTTTGCGCTTAAGGTGGCTATGCAGTCACGCATGAACGAGCTAAAAACATCACATGAAATTGTTGCCAAAATAAGCACTTGACAAACTGTAGTTATCTCTTTTTTCTAAAGCAGCTACTGCTTTGTTAAAAAGAAACAAAACTGTTTTTGACAAGTGTGTGTCGATATTATAGATATTTGTATAACTAATATTTCTATAGTACAATATGGCATCTCCCGTAGACAGAGAAACCTATAGACTAATGATTAGCGTGGCCTTGAGTGAGAAAGTACGATAACGTAGTTTTAGATTATACAATAATCTTTATGACTTTTAAACATATTTAGATAAAAATTTTAATTGTTCTAAGAACTGAACTGAACAAGATTCAACAAACTTAAGCTCACAAAACACTTTTTTCTTACTTAAACCAACTTGTAAACTCTTTAGATCGCTACGAACTGTCAAAGTTGTTTAGCAAAGTGTAGTTTGCTAAACAAAAAAACCGGCAAGGAGACATACACAGAGACAATGAGACAGAGCGGTGTGATTGTTTGTCCCTTACAAACAATCACACCGCTCTGTCTCATTTCTATGCAAGACGTATGCATAAATCTATCTTTTTCGTGTGCGAATGCGAAAAAAGGCGTCAATTTGTCTATAGGTTTCTCTGTCTACGGCGCCTCCATATGTTTAGTTTTTGCCCATAGATAATAACTGGCAACCCAGAAGCTAACGCTTCCGCATCCGAGACCAAAATCTGACTCTCTTGCTTACAAACTCGTGCGACGCGTCGTTGACATATCTGTAATTTTAGTGCGTTGTTCAATTTACTCTATAAACCTTTTTATGATTAGGGTAATTTTATAATTTATATAATTTTATAATAACAATTTAACCTATAAACCTTTTCATGAACAACGCACTAAAATTACATATATGTTAACTTCGCGTCGTAACTTAACGTCTGTAACTAATGTTGTGCTATATTATGTTTGGTAAAAAATACTGAATAGTGGTGATGTGCCTTGTATTAACCATTATGGACCTTTCCACCAAAACTATCTTTGTGATGGTTTTGTGATCATAGGTTACTGACAAAAATATTATGTACCAAAACTTCTCTCATAGTCATCTTATTTTAAAATAATAGAGACCTCTAATTCACATCTAATTCTTACTGACTACTGTGACTGGGAAAACGGATGTTAATGACTCCAAGATTCGAATCTCTGGCAAAGCCTAAACATATCTGAGCATCCTACATTCAGTAAAGCTTCGATTTATACATAAGCTAACATCGAATACAGTAGGAGGATACAGTAACCACGACGTTTGCTCAATCGCTCGACGCAAAGAGATGCAACATAATAACGAAGATATGTTGCATCCCTTTGCGTACTTTATCGCATCTACCATAGGAAGTGCTCTGAAGAATTGTTCGGACTAACTCCAGCCGCACAGTGTCACCATCGCACATCGCGACAAAACTCGCGATACCACGCATACCATCTGGATGACTGGCGATCCACCACAGTGTGATTTAAAAGAAGTTTTCTTCCTAGCATAACTTCTATAACGCATAAATATGCTGAATACCCTTTGAGTGAATACTAAATATGTAACGAATATTCGACCCATATCTATTTTGTAGTACCTATTTTAGTCTGAACTTAGACATATTATGCGTGGACCGTGGTAGTAATTTAAGAATCGGTTATTTTTTAGAGATAAATAAGAATTAATGCTGTAAAAATGCGGTTAATTGACCCTACAGCGCGTACTGTGACATATATGGGTCATACGAAAAAACTTCGATTATTTCATTCTGTAATTTATTTTACCTGCTTCTAGTATCAATTAGTGAAACTATGAAGTATAGTCGTTATAGAAAATCACAGAAATAGTAACAATAACTACGATTTCTGTGTAGAAAACTAGAATATAGTTTACCCAGTTGATAAGTTGGCGCTGGTGTACTTTAAACTGATATTAGCGGGTGGATAAAGTGATGTTGATCCACGTGAAAGTGAAAAATTCGAAAAAATTTAAAAAAGTTGTGGTTTTGAATATAAATAAATACAGCAAGGAAAATTATTATTATATTTTATTATATACTGACTTATGAATGATTTTATTGTAAATTGTACACAATATTCAATTTTTCTTGTTTGTTTGTGACTGATATGTCACACCATGCAAAATGGTATTTTCTTGAGACTTCACAAAATGATGACGAATAAAGACTTTCAGTCCATGTTGAAATTATTGTCAAGATGAACTTGAAGCGTCTGATGAAGATAGCGACGATGATTTGATTATTCTTCGTGATTTGGTGTTGGATGGATTAGAGGATCGTGGATGTCAATGCAGTACAGATGACTATTTCAGCTGTAATTACGGACAGCACTATAAGAGAACCTCAGCCTAGTACTTCTGGTCAAGTAAGTCTTCGAGAATCCATTTATTCACCTGTTTTGAATGACGCTCATAACAAGATCGTTCAGTCAGTCTCTAATTCTATCAGCGCATAGTAAGAACTCCTACAAATAAAAGAAGATATTTATGGCGTAAAAATATTTTTCGACCACCATGTACTCCTTTTAAGGGAAATTACAAGCTAGGTACATCGACTGCCCCAACATCACGTCACTACAATGATGGATCGATCTGCTCGATTCTTTTATCGGAAAGCATAAAATAAAAATGCTCACAAGGAAATAATACATTAGGTTATTAAACCACTTGCTAGGTGTAATGGTCATAAACAATTGACTCTTTCACAAAAGGATGGAAGAGTAAAGGCAAAATAACAGTCGTTTGATGAACATAACAATGTTCGTGAATATCGAATTGAAGTAGTTAAAGCTCTCTGTCGCTCTGGGCCATCACTTACTCGAAAAAGAGGACGACCATCATCGCTGATTTCCGATTTGATGGAAGAACGAGAAAAAAAGAAGCCTAGAGATTCCAGAATTGATGGTATTGATCATTTTCCGTTTTGATTTAACCCTAGGCAGCGTTGCAAGTTACCAGGATGCAAAGGAAAGTCCTTCGTAACTTGCCAAAAATTTAATATCCTACTATGTACAGACAAACACAAAAATTGTTTTATGTCATTTCCAAAGCATTCAGTAATTTATGACAATAATATTAATGAGTCAATTATCCAAGTAAATAATCTATTATGATTTTTTCATCTGCTATTTTTTTTCAAATTGGGAATAATTTATATAAACATATTGGGAATAATTTATATATTTCATTCATAACCGAAAAAACATGCTAAGTGGTGACTGAATGATGAATGATAAAAGTGTAGTTTCGATGATTTACAAACGCAAAAAAATAAATGAGAAAAGAGAAACAAAACAAACTTACTGCACAAGAGGTCGGCAAGAGACGACTTGGAAGGAAGTTTATCGACCAAACTGGCGATGTATTTTTTCGTATATACACTCTTATCTATGGATACTTATATTGAACATATGTCACAGAATAAATAATAGGTCAACCAAATCTAAGAAATACCTTTTGACAGCTGTCAGACTTATTGCACCAAGCAATCCAACCAAAAAATGGGAACATACAATATTTGATTCTTGAAAAAATCGATATCGATTATTTAGAGTTGATAATCATTTGCAGTTTGGTTTGAATAATATCAGAATAAATTAAAAACGGATAATTTAAAACATAAGATTTATCAGTTTCTTTGTATTGGTTGTTACTGCTTATTTCAAGAGGCACAGTTATAAAAAATTGAGATTTAAACTAGATTAAAAATAAATTTATTCAATCACTTTCAATACAACTAGCAGATATGTCGCTGTTTATATTAATTATTATTGGATTTCGAAAAATGCAGTCAAAATTAATGTTTCTTTCAAAGCTATACATAATAATTTGTTTTGTTTTTCTACCACTTTTCCGAAACATCTTGTGTGACGTGGGCACATGCTTCAACGAATATAGAAGAAATAGTCCAAAATGTTAAAGCCGAGTCACAAAATAAGAACACATACACAAAATCACAAAATTACACACAGTACGCTCTCGAAACAGAAACAGAAACTTTTTTATTCAATATAGATTGTGAATAATACTTATTGAAAGTTACTTTTTTCATTTACCACTGGTTCGCAAAAAAACCTCTGTCCTGGGAAGAACCAGCAAGAAACCCAACGGGACTAGTATAAAAAAATAAGAGCTTACAATCATGCGTGTTACAATTTACAACACAAAACAAATTAGAAATAGCTTGGTAGCGATCACCTTTCCCAGGGGTTATTATCATCCATAAATTCCTTAATATTAAAATAACCCTTTTTGTACAAACTTAGTTTAATAAAGTTTTTGAACTTTGTGTACTTACGTCAAATTTTGTATATTTTCTGAGATTTTGTTGTAAAAGCGTATACATCGCCCCAAGAATTAATTACTGACTCTGTGGAGTCGAGTAACTGGTACCGAAATGGCAGGATATTGAAATTATGTAGTGGTTATCTTAGCACGGTCTTGCCTATGATTTTTTTTGCCTACACAAATTTGCTTTGCAACGTAAAAAAATAAAATTGTTTTATTCATGATTCATGTAATTTAAATAATTTTGTAGATAAAAATTAAATTGAACAAATAATACATTAAAACAGTTAATGATTCGATTATTTGAATACTTCTACCGATTATTTGAATATTTTGCCGATTATTCGCATAGCAATGAATTTTAATCATCCAAACACTACGGTAATATACATAGCGACATATCATTGAAACGACGTCACTGTAAAAAATTAATACTGGTTATTTTTTAATATTTTGCTTTGTTTGAAAATTCAAATTTAAATTAGTGATAAAAAACTATACACGTTGTAATGAAATTTAGATAACTTCATAATTCTTCGGATTTACGTAAATGGTTATTTTAAATCGTGTGAGTACGCTTGTGCAAAGTTATTGCGGAATTATTAGTGTGAAACGTCAAAACGTATTTTCTTAGATTTGGTTGACTTATAGCTAATAGGTAGCCTATGATTTTGCGCATAAAATATTGTAAACAATAAATTTAAAATTAAATGAATATAAAATCGAAGTATTAAAAAACTTTGTTCCATCGAGAAATATGACAATTTTGTCTTTATTCAATATTTACTTACACTTATTACTTTGGGACTTTATTTAATTTATGTATTCGTTTATAGGAAATTTCATAGAGAATTTAGAAATGTATACATATTATAATATTTGATATACCAAAATCAAGAAATTTGCTTTTAAACGGATTGCGCCCAATGCGCCGCCAATTTTATTAAACAGCTCCGCAGTCAACGGAGTATGACGGAGAGTCTCCGCAGCTGAAAGGTTAAGAATTGAATGGCGCGTACTATTATTTATTCTGTAATGGCGCGAAAAAGGTATGTGTCAGGATCGTGCCAAGTGGAAGTGTGTCTCTGCCTATCCCTCTCCTTGACTCGTGAGAGTTTATGTTATGATAAATAAAGTGATTCAGCCAAACCACTATATCTTCAGTCAATCAAATATAATAACAAATCATCTTTCCGTATAATTCTTTTACATATTTCTATCTTCTACCATCAATTTATAATCGCTTTTTGGCAACAGCGCTATCTGATGATATTATGCAACTTTTTCAACTAGTTCTGTAATGGTAACCACAAACGTGACGTTTCTCAAAGTATACAACATGTACAGCTTGAAACACAGATGGCGCTTATATTTAATTTTTACCCTTTAAACCTGGCACTTACCTACGCCACAGAATAAATAATAGTACTACGTACCTACACCACTTGTGCTAATTTATTTATTTTGAAAATATTGCATATTTCTTAGCTGTTTTAATTCATAATTCCTTTTTTACATGCTGTATTGGTATTACTAATGATTGCAGAGCACATCCAATGTCGTCGTCGTGGGATCTATCCTCGATTGTGAATTAAATACTTATTTATAATATACGTCCATATTAACACTGTATAAAAATATTAACAACGGGTATTAGATTTTTCTCACGAATGAAGAAATGCTCTATGAGCAGAGGTTTTTATTTTTATTTTATACAGGTATTCTGTGTGAATACAAATGTTGATCAAACCGATCCCGTTACGTTTAGAATGAAGGTATTTGTGGCATTACTTTATCTTTAAAAATCAGTTAAGTGCGTAAGTGTAGGCTTTAAGCAAGAAATATTGACAATCTGAGGTAGGGAAAGATGTCCTGAAAAGATGGCAGTTGGATATCCAAAAAATCTTATGTCCTTTAATATAAATTGCAATAACCATCAGCAATATTAAAAGAGCGACTTGTAACTTTGTAGCCATTGCGATTTTAGCTAATATTAATATATACTCAATATATATATATATATATATATATATATATATATATATATATATATATATATATATATATATAATTTTTTGGGATAGGCTTATTACCAGAACAGGCTTGGTTAAGATAAATTTTGCCAGTTTTAAGAAGAAAAGTCATCGAAACCGATACCCAATAGGATATTAGAAAGGTCTACAATCATTTTCCTTTTTTTATTTGTTGGAAAACTAAATTAATGAAATTAAAAATGAAATATTGTGCTTTTTTCTGAAAATAACTGAAATTATAGGTCAAAATTAAAAAATAAATTCAAAAATGTTTATTTTTCTACTTTAGTCCAAGCATGATGGACATAGTACTGTTATTTATTCTGTGATGATGGATGGAATGGATGGATGAAAAGATGTCTTACTTATAAGCGAAATAAATTGCTTGTCCTAGGAAACTCCGCTCTTCCAAAATCAGTTTTACAACATATATTCTAAATAAGATGATAATTTAAAAGTAAAGTGTGCATGCAATTATTACTCTTGTGTGATTGAATGGGAAAAGGGCATTGCCCATTTTCGGCCATGGAACGCCCAACAATGTGCATTTGTTAAAAAAATATATCTTTATTTATGGTTATTAATCGCGGTATTCATTTATCCTAAAACAATGGGAATATTTTTGCACAAATTAAAAGTACAGAAAAGATAAGAATAAAATTAGGTAAAACAGTAATTCATTAGTTTGTGAATAAAATAAAAAGTGTTGCCAATCACAAATCTCATTAAAAAAACCGATTCCCCTTTTCGATCAATTACTTATGGTGTCATTAATACAATGCTTACCTATATAATTTTTCAATAATTATTACGATGTTATGATATAGGTTTAAAATAACCGTTGACAATGGATATTTATCCAAAGCAGCCGTCAACCGTCATTAACCAGTTGTTTATCCGACTACAGACGAAAAAGGATGGTTATGTTTTTACTGTGTTAGGCTATGTTGAATTGTTTTTTGCTATGGTGCTTAAAAAGTAGGATGCATTTTATTATTGAGGGCTCTACTATCAAAGAATATTTTTTTCGCTAAACTCGTAAAGTACTTGACCAACTTTGAGAATTCTTTCACCACTAGATTGTTATGTATAATTTTAGATATTTAATATAGGGTTAATTTTATTATAGAGGGCGCTACTTTCAATGAATACGTTTGGTTCTGGTAGAAATGCAATTAAAAAGTACTGTCGGCCGTCGAACTGTTGGATGCTGTGCCCATGTTATTACAGTAATATGGTATTTGGGTTGGGCACGGCATCAGACTAATATTTTGCTTCCTGCTCAGTTCCTGAATGATGTATAGATGTGTAAATTAGAGGCAAATAATTCCTTAGCTTTCCTAGATGCGTTAGTCATCCAAAATTCTAACAACAACACCATCATCCTTCACAGTTAGTTACCATGAGCAAATCTTTGTTACAGAGAGCACAAGGGATCTGTGGCAGCAAACATCTGGCCGTCAGTTCTGCACGTCAACAAGCTTCGGGTCCCGCGCCTACGTCACAGTGACCGAGTGAAGCCGGCCACAGTCAAGCGTGTGCAGTACTACCATATGTCAGGGGTGTCACAGACTAGATCCGCTACATCTTGAAAAAAGCTTCTATTAGAACATTCTACAAGCCTCTGAAGAAGATTAGTGAGTTCTTACCATCAATCAAGTGTCATATTCTTCTAAAAGGTGCAGGAGTGTACACCCTTGATTGTGAATGTGGTCGCTCATATATGGGGCAAACGAAAAGAACAATTAAAACCCGCGTAAAAGAACATATAGCTGTTCCGTGAAGCATTAAAGTTCAGGGAAGTTTGCAGTATGTGATCATATCCTAGACGGCCCCAACCAGATATACATTAATCAGATTTGATGGACCACAAATCCTCTCGAAGGAACATCAATTCCTATCAAGGATGATACGTGAGACTATTGAAATTAAAAAAATCCTTATTTAAATAGAGAAGGAGGCTTGGTATTACCACCTGCTTGGGACCCTTTATTTAATGAAATTAAAACTAAACCCAAGCATACCACTGCAAGGCTTCAAGACACAGTAAGTACATTCTGTAGATCGGACCATAAACGAAAAATTAAAAATCGGAAGGTATTCCAGGTTAACACTGACATTGGGACGTCAGTCACCTCAGTCCGCCGTAACCATGGGTGCTGGAAAGCACCCGAAATGTCGGGAATTAAAAATCAAGGAAATAAAACGCGATAAACTTGATAAAAGTAGTTGTTAAAAAAACTGTATTTGTGAAAATAAAAACCTATATATTTTTAAAATCCCGACTTTTTTTAAAGCAATTCCTTTACCATTTTATTCTTTTAATTGCATATTATCATATCTATATACTTTTATATGTGGGCACCCATGGCCGAAGTGTCTATGAAGAGTGGGCAATCCCATTTAGGTGTGTAAGTGTATGTATATGAGGAATATGTGTGCGCGCGTGCGAGTACGTGAGCGTGTGTATGCGTGTGTCTGTTTGTGTGTAGGCGTGTGTGCGTGCGTGTGTGTGTGCGCGCCTGTGTGTGTGCGCTGCGCATGTTCAGCTTCTAAAAATTTGATTATGGACGCGCCACCCTGTACAAGAATGCAGAAATCGTAATGGATTGCGTCAAGGCAACATAGATGCGTTTTGAAAGGTCTTCATTCGTAGAATGTTTGAACATTTAACCTTTTAAAAATTAAAACCATTTCTTCCTTAAAACATAATGTCCACAATATTCTTTACAGGATGTCATTATTAAGAATACCTTAAGCTTTGCCGCCCTTTATAAGCAAAACTAAGAGGAGGGCAGAGACAAAAACTCATATAAATACTATATATGAATGATATATTAAGAAAACAATAGCAAACAAGCTTTGGCAATAATAATTAGGAAAACTTTTAAAAATCCACTTAAAAATATTAACTACACAATAATAAAATCGACTGAAATATTTACTACAATTTCAACTGTCAAAATGGCGTCGATAAAGCAGCGCCCTTATGACCTTTTATTATTTGATCGACTGATGAAGAGCTATCGTATTACAGAGTCATTTATATGCAAACAAGGCTTATAGGTTTTGAGCGACAAGAAAGTGACCATAATAACCGGATGACCATCTTACCCTCACGACTTAGGGACCTTCAAGAAAAGAGTCAACTCCTTTTTAAAAGGCCGGCAACGCATCTGCAATTCTCCTGATCTTGCAGTTGTTCATGGGCGGCGGCAAGCACTTTCCATCAGGTAAGCCGTATGCTAGTTCCTATGCTAGTTGCCTCCTCTACTATATAAAAAACCTAAATATATTTGTTGTGTCAATATCCAACAACTTTAATGATTAGTAAAATGCAAAAAGTTACAAAAGTATTATGTAAATATACTTCCGAGGTATAAAGATGTATGGAACTTAGGTTTAAAAATGGGCATATTTTACCGTTTTTCTAAATTTACACAACTATAGTAGGTTTGTTTCTTTACATGGCGTGCTTCAGTCTATTACGTCTGCAGCATAATTGATCTTCAGGAATCACGATCGCGCAGAATATAAAATACTTATGTTATGTACGGTGAGTGACGAGATCCGGAACTTTTTTTACTTGTAACGAGGGATCCTACAACGCTAGTGCATTTGAATCTCAGTCGGGGATGGATGAAGGTAACTATCTATGTTCAGATTACAGCATCCACTTACCATCAAGTGGATGTTGTGTCCGATTGACACCCATGTGTATAGACTCTTATATATTTGGAATGAATACGAACTTATTTTCCTTCATCATTATAATCATCGTTACAGTCACTATTTCTACCACAGAACAGCAGTACTTACACTGCAGTGTTCAGGTCTGAAGGGTATACGTAGCCAGTATAAGTACAGGCTGTGAGACATTGCAAATTAGTCCACAGCTGTATATAGGAATGGTAGAACTCACGGCAAACCTTTTACCTAAATTGCTTTCCTGCATCTCACCAGGTCGTTACTCAATGTAGTCTGAGGCCGGCCTACACTCAGCCACAAAATAAAAAATAGTAGTACTACGTACAGAAGTTTCACTCTTTTCATGTTAACTGCTTGCCGACGTTTAATAGCCTACATAATTATTATTAATATGATAAATTGCGCACGCAAGCTAAATAAACGTTTATCACTGCGCGCGAGTGTCCGTATTACTTTGCATCTTTTTCCATTCCCACATCACGGCACTTTCCGTGGTTACTTAGGGCTGTCAAGAATATACTCAGCATACAAGTGTTAAGCTACCATTTGAGAGCATTTCTTCTAACTTCATGTTACTGATCCGTTCAATTTTGTCGGTTATTCTGTCTCACTCTGAACATTTTCATTACGGATTCTATCAACCATAGGATAATAGCATCCTCATTGATAATTGGGAAGCATTTTCTTGATAACAACTAGGGCTGAAATGTGTATTCCCAACAAGTGCCAATGGACTTAGAATTGTGTCTTCATATTTCTTGCAACTAATATCATGCTCTAAAGATGACATGGGGGAAATCTTGTTGAAATAAGTACGTTTTGTGTTAATTTAAACGTTTTTATTTTAACGGTTAAAGTATAGAATAATATAAAAGTAAGTTCGATTCGAACCGCACTGAAGAAAAATCTCCTCGGTTAATTGAATTAAATATCTCCGCAAAATGTATGCGTATCCAATAAATCTACTTTAGAATGTACACGGATAAATGTAAAGTACAGCGAATAAAATTTAACAGTGCGCTATTTGAGCTCTTCGAAATGCCGGGAAATGGAATTTTAAATTCGGTATCGCATGGACGTTCCCCGGATAGGTGAAATAAATGGCGTGTAGTTTCTGCAATGTATTTGTCACTGTGTGTAGATACCTAACGTCCATGGAACATGTCTCGTTACGGTTTTGGTTTTCAATATTTTTTTTAATGTTTTACAATAGTTCTGTTTGTTATGCAATAGAACTTTTTCCTTTGTTTGAATTAATTAATTAACCGGGTCCCTTAAAAATATATTTCTCCATTTCTTATATTTTATAAAACAAGTGACAATCGTGGACGATGAAAAGTGGTTATTGAACATTAGAGACCTGCAGCTAACTTTTAACAAAAAGGCTACAGATGCTTTGTCAGCTCTAAGTACTAAGATGGAATTCCTACCAACCTGTAACTGTAGCTCTCTAACTCTCTATACTCTTCAAACCAGGCCAATTAGTACGCTTGCCCTGCTATTTGGCGGTAAGGAGAGAAGATAGGGGTGGTATCTACCCAAACCAATCCTGGGCAGAGGGTAGTCCAGCCGCTTAGTATGTCAGACTCTCGGAGTATGTTTTTATACGTGTTAGAGCCACGCTGCAGCTATATTATGCTTGTAGCACGAATGGGTGGACTCGACTGGGGAAGGACCACACTCTTACAGAATACCAGCGTAAAATAGCAGTTTAATGCTGCTGTGTTTCGTATGGTGACTGTAGAAATCTGGAGATCCCTTTTTACTGGAAACGAGGCATACCATCTTTGTCCTCAGGTGTGACAACGCATCTGTATTTTGAATCATAATCGAGGATAGATGTAGATGTCTATTGGCCACAGCATCTACTTACCATCAGGTGGACTGTGTGCTCGTTTTTCACCCTAATTCTATAAAATTTTATATAAAAAATGTCGGTTATGTCAAACTCGCAACGATTAAAACCCCATGGTGTTCCACTTTAGCCGCACATTAGCAGAGCCACGAGACCGCTTTCACACATATCCCCACCTCGGAAGAGGACTTATTCTATACTTTCTTCTCAGGTAGCCACATCAGGAACATAAGGCACCTTTCCAGAAGCACCAACTTTCCTGACCTCAGCGGCTGGTCTGTGGCTCCGCCACCAGCCGAGTTTCGACTGCGGAGGGTAGGAAGAGCGGCACCTCGCAATACCGACACTCCTTTCCCCTCGCGGTACCACCACCACCACAGCAACGGTGCTGCCCTGCCAGAGCCGCTAAGGATAGGGCGAGTGGGCGCATCGCATACAGAGAGCTATAATGGCTATATGTATATGGCCCATTGCCACTTCAGCTTACTAGTCCGTATTATCGATATTAACTCATTTGCATCCAAATATTAAAATAAAAAAACTTTCCGCATTCCCAAATTTTCCCTCGAGATGGCAAAAATGTATACATTAATGAGGGTAAATACTCCTGCAATATATATATATTTTCTTAGAAAAATATGTTTTTCTTATCAATATAAAACGGCAATTTCATATTTTAATAATTCATTCATTGTAACTGTATTAGTATTTTTAATGATTGGTGTATTATCAACGGAATATTTGCTGGGTATTTTACGGTTACATAAACGTGAACCTGGAAATTTATGGAAGTGCATTTCCAATACGTCCAAGTGTCACTATTCACATCCCGTGTCGGCATCGTGGCCTATTATTAGTATGCTAGCTCTGCACCGTGATTACCTTTGATTTATATGCATGAGATATAAATGGTGCATAATTGGGCCGGTGTTTTTATATTGATCGTTTAAAGACTTAGG
This sequence comes from Parnassius apollo, assembly GCA_907164705.1. NCBI lineage: Eukaryota > Metazoa > Arthropoda > Insecta > Lepidoptera > Papilionidae > Parnassius > Parnassius apollo. The sequence goes on along the minus strand of CAJQZP010001441.1, from coordinate 4,466,213 downwards.
CAATAAATCATCGTCATTCGATAGACGATTAAATCGTGTGATGATGAATGGAGAACTGCCTAAGTTTTAAGTAGATATTACAGAGATTTTATGTAGATAGCTTGCATAATATGTTATTCCATAAACATATTTCTTAAACGGACGGTCATTAATGTTCTATTAGTTTTTCGAAATCGTTGTTCCGGAATGGATCTTACTCCAGATTTACTAAACGTATGCAGTATCAACATTTAGTTACGTGTGTTTCTTCACGTCTTGATATAAAATGTATCTTTTGATATTTGAACAAATTGTGTCCTTTCATTGAGTCTTTCAAGTTTTTTTTAACGTCGGTAATTTTTTTTACTTCCTTTCCATGTTTGAAGAAAGTAGTAAATATCCTTGATAAAGTTTCTTATGTATTACTTCCGTACAATTTTAAATTATTCATTTATTTTATGAAAGCTCTGTGGTATATATATTTTATATATATGAATGAATACAAGAAGAGTCTATTAACCCATTCAAAATCTCTCAATTCAACGTAAAACAATGGACGAAATGTTCGATTAAAACTGAATTACAACCCAGTAATGTTTAGTGCGAAGGACTGTGGTGTGTGCACTGGGCAGGCAGCGGCTAGGGGCAGCCGATCGTTAAATTGCAGCGAACCTTTGGGGGACCGTCTCAAGACGCCCGTGCATTCTTAGTAAGAGTAAAATCAAAATATAAAGAATAAAAATAAATATATTACGTACTATATGGTCGCTGGTCTAGATAACATACAAGATGGTTTTGGGGTAACGGAGATCAAGAGATTTTCCTTCATTTGCTATCAATTCCCATAATCGCCACTTATGAAAACTACGCAATAAAGTGGGTGTGATGTATTACATAGCCACCAGCTACTAGGAGAGCAGCAGAGTTACAGACTAAATCTTCTTCATTGAAAGAGATAGATATATACCTCTAAAATAAACAGTTTACAACATCCAAAAGTTAAAAATATATGAGCTTTTTGACTGTCTCGTTAGTCTGGTGGTCGTAAGCGCCAATGTGGTTCCGAGTTCGAATGCCGGGTCGGGTCAAAATCGTTATTTTGTTTTTCTGTCAAGACAATCTCAGTAGAGACTTTTAGTCGGGAACCTTTAGCTGTTTTGTTAATTTTGCTTATATAATAAATAATTTTGCTGTTGCTAGTTGTAGTGTGAAGTATTAAAAAATTACAATTCGTAAACGATGTTAATAAGAATAAGTAAAAGGATTTTTCTTGTGCGACTGCAGATAGTTAATGAAATGTTTTATTACTGCAAAAAATGTATAGTTACTTTCAAACAACAAACAATTCGGTATAAAATTGTATCGGTAGTAACTTAAAGTTTTACATACTAGTACTAGTTTTACATACTCATCAAATAATAGTCAACTGGTACTAACCTCACAATGTCGAGGTCGGCAGCGAGGTCGTAAAACTGTTTCCCCTAGTATTGCGAAAATATATCCACTGCGCTGGCAACACCATTGCTTTCAAAATATGTTTAAAACGTATGCTACATCTTACCAGCAGGCCACTTTGATTAGTTAAGCAAAATAATAAGAATCTGCCGGAACAATTAATATACGTGGGTGGTCTGAAAAGTTCATTTTTTCTTAAAATTTATTTTAATTTTTTCTACATAGTTTCCTTGTAACTCTGCACACTTCTCCCCGCGATACTCCCATCTCTCTTACCCGTCCAAATAGTACACGGCATTTTCATCTGCAAATTTGACGAAAATCTCTGTCCTCCGAGCGGGAAATGAGGGAACAAATAGAAGTAGCTTGGGGGTAGATCTGGTCTGTAAGGCGGAGGGTCAAACAGTTCAAACCAAAATTCGTGGATTTTCGCCATGGCAACGTTAAGGTGTGAGGCGGCGCGTTGTCATGGTGATACAGGATTTTCTTTTTCTACAAATGTGACCGTTTTTTCGCAATTGTCCAGTAATGATTCGAGTATGCTCCTGTAATGGTTTTTTCTTTTTGAAGGTAATCGATTAAGATAAAAAAAATTAAAGTTACAGCATATATACGTCCCACTGCTGGGCACAGGCCTCCCCTCATTTCTGAGAGGGTTTTGGGGCAAGGAAGTGTTCGCCGCGCTGCCCCAATACGTGTTGGCGAACTTCACATGTCTTCGAAATATATTTTTTTCTTATTCCTTAGACTTTCCTTAAGATGTTTTTCTTCATCGCCGAGCACGTGGTAAATCAGCACTTAAAATTGCAATTAACAATTCCATTGGTGCCGGCGGGGATCGAACCCGGGTTAATCACGTTCTGTTATATTTACAGCGAACGTTAACCATCTGAGCTACCACGGCTCGATTAAGATAACTCCATGACTATCCCAAAAACAGTCGCCATCACTTTCCCAGCCGAAAAAACAGTATTTGCTTTTTTGGAGCTGATTGCCCCTTTGCAGTCCACTGTTTTGTTTCGGGCGTACAATGGTGTGTCCAAGTTTCATCTACAGTAATCAATCGGCGCCAAAACTCGGATTTATTGCGCCTAAACTGCGTCAACATAGCGTTGGAAATTTTCATTCGAAAACGTTTTTGGTCTAACGTGAGCAAAGGCGACACCCAACGTGCTTACAGGTTTCTCATGCCTCAGTTCATTCTGCGTAGATCGGACCATAAATAATAATTAAAAACCTGAAGGTACTCCGGGTTAACACTGACATCGGGACGTCAGTCATCTCAGTCCCCCTTGACCATGGTTACGTAAAAGTAGTTTTAATCAATGTGTAGTGTTCGCGTAAATATAATAAAGAAATTATTAATTTTTAATTTGACAAATCGTAAAATGAAATCATTATCTTCTTTACCTATAGTATGTCTGACAAATGGACGTGTAAAGTCCGTCAACACGCGGCTACTGAAGGAGCATGCGTACTGAACTGCTCCATGTCAGATGAGGATTCGTTTTCGCATTTATATTCTTGTATTGAATTTTTATTTTACTAAAGTATTCTAAATATGAGGTATGTTACTAATAACGTCGATTAGCTGTATTTTTAGTGACGACGAAAGAGTGCAAAATTTTTACAATAAATTCAATATGACTATTCAATATGATATAACATCGACGTTATATAACATGGTCTACTACCAAAAGATAGCATTCGTGGAAACCAATGAATAAAGAATATTTTAATATGATTTTTTTAGTAAAAACAAATTTTTTATAAACTTTCTCCAAATCTCGTTTACAATTACGTCTTTTTATCATTTTGCGTAATTATACAAATGTTCGGATTATAACTGCCACGTGCTTGTCAAGTTTCGCTCACGAATATCCTTAAAATAAACTTGCAGTTTTTATTCTTATACAAAAGGGAATAGAGTGTAAATTGAAATAGAGAAAAACGACAGAAACATGGTTGCTGGTAAGCTTTAGTCCAATTAATTTTTTTCTTCCCTTATTTCCGGACTTGATTAATACCGTTCCGAGCCCTTCAGCCTTAATTTTAATGAAAAATTTACCCAGTACCGTTCTTCCAACATCATTTCAGAAAATACAAAGCGTTTTAATTAGTCATAATTATTTAAAATATTCTGAATTTTACAATTAAGCATAAATTCGTTCTAAATATACTAGATAATAGACTTGTTATATACTAAGTTTACAGAAATACATAATTATTGCTTAGAAAGACAGGAAATAATCCTAAAATGCTACTTATTTTACTATAGCATATTTTAACTTAACGGTTTTTTTTATAGAATAGTGACCAACGTGCAGACAGTCCACCTCAGCATTTATGTACTATAGTACATAAATGCTGAGGCGCAGAGATATATACATTTATCCACGATTAAGAATCAAAACGCAGATGCTTTGTCACCCCTGAGGACTAAGATGGAATGCCTCGTTTCCAGTAAAAAAGGGTCTCCGGATCTCTACACTCACCAAAATATGCCGATTAGAAGATCTCAAAACCAAGCGCGCAAGATACATAACAGTTTTAAATATCTTGAAAAGATGCAGAGATCATAAACTCATTCCTACGTGTGTCAAGATATCTACTAAAAACGACATTCGAGGAAGCGCTTAGGCAATCAGGCAAGAAAAAAGTTGATAATAACGATGATCCAGCAAAAACGTACTACGACCACATAACGACAGTACGTCGATAGTTTTATTTTTATATTTGAAATAAAGACATTTGATTATAAAAATTGCATGGAAACTTTACAAAAAAATAAGTACAATGCATGTAAAACTAAATAGTAGCTGCCATGAATACCAACGATCCGGGAAGTTTGCAGTTTGTGATCATATCCTAGACGACCCTCGCTATTACATCAGATTTGATGGACCACAAATCCTCGCGAAAGAACACCGATTCCTGCCAGGGATGATTTGTAAGGCTATTGAAATTAAAAAAACATCCTAATTTCAATAGAGAAGGGAGCTGGGTACTACCCCCTGCTTGAGATCCTGTAATTAATAAAATTAAAACTAAACCCAAGCATACCACTGCAAGACTTCAAGACACAGTAATTACACTCTGCGTAGATCGGACCATAAGTAATAATTAAAAACTGAAGATACTCCGTGTTAAAAAAGCTGACATCGGGACGTCCAGTGATAGTGTATATTAACTACACTATCACTGGGTATGTTAATCACATCACCGTGACCATGGGTGCTGGAAAGCACATGAAAGGTTGGGAATTAAAATCTAGTAAATAAACTCGATAACATCCGTAAAAGTAATTTTAACCAGTGTGTACTGTTCGCGTAAATATAAGAAATTATTATTTAAAACTAGTTTTTACAGATTTTATTTTTGAAGAAATGGAACGGGGGGGTTGGTGGAGACTTTTACTTTTTGGATGTTGGGCGCGACGTATTTCTTATTTTATACCGAAGTCTCCCGGCACGGTAGTGCTGCTGTGAAGTGCTCGAAACGTCGGGAATATAAAATAAGTTAATATGCTTGATAAAATCCGTTAAAATCAGTTTTACTTAAATATATACTATGCTTTTTACACTCGAATCCTAAATTATTAATTTTCTCATTTATAGTACGGAAATTGACGACTGTTACTAAAATAGTCGAGCACTTTAACTAAATAAATAGATAACAGAGGTCCTTTCCTCGGTACCCGTTCTTTCGACTTTACGTCATGCAAACATTGAAAGTTTGAAAGCCATAGTTCATAAATTACATAAGCTTTTTAATCGATTCCTATATTCATCATTGATATAGTTAATTACAGATGGTGATGATGTGCTCATCAGTAAAAGAAAACATTATAAGTAAATATGCATTCAAAATTAAAAATATTTCAACCACGCGAATTTTTTCGATTCGGCGGACTCTTTTTCATAATTTATATCCAGCTGTAGAGGCTAGGAGGGCTGTAGGCTGATAGTTTAAATCCTACTAATAAATTTAAAACGTTCCAACTAAGACAGCTCGCCTTAAATTTTTATAGTACGGAAACAGCCCGCGTTCGATGTTCGCTAGCACAAATGACGTTATTGCAATCTCAAGCACTGATTTACTAAGTGCTCGACGGTGAAGGAAAGCATCGCGAGGAAATCCGAATCTAAGATACGCATGTTGAAAGTATTTTAAAGATATAAAAGGTAAGTAGGCAAAAAAAAGTATTGGAGCTGCGTGGTGGACTCTTCCCTTCTCCGAAACCATCTCAGAAATACGCGTAACTTTGTAGTTATAAAGATGTAGGAAGCATAAGCTGTAGGAAGCATATGCTGTAGGAAGCATTAGCTGTAGGAAGTATAAGCTGTTCCTTTACTAACATATTCTAAGTGTACTCCATATTACCAATACTGTTCATTATTTTTATTAGTCTGAAATTACGACGCAGAGTGCCAGAGCTGTAATGATGGCGATTATGAGTGCAAGATCGTTACATTATATAAAATATGACTTAAAAAATATCGCGCTAATGAAGCGAAAGATAGTATTCTCATTAGCTTTCTAGTATCATAAGCAATGATATAAATTTAATAGATATGTTATTAAAAACAAACAACTAAAAAGAGCAAAGAGTTAATGTTGTAATCCATTACAATTAAGTGAATTTGGCTATAACAACGTCAGAGAAAACACCACTCACTGTCGGCCAGAGATTGTCGGTAAATACCAGGATAATATATAAAGAAGTACTAACCATGAAGTGGTGGGCTTAGACTATATTCTGGTTGTTACCAGATAGTCGTGTGTGCAGATGTATAGAATATCCACTAGACCATATTGTGCCCTTAGTAGGTTTCGTAAGAGGCGACAGAGGGCAGACGAAATAGGATATTGACAGCATTTTTCTAAAAACAACTCACAATTCAATTGTGAGTTGTTTTTAGAAAACTTTAAATTTTTATTATTTAGATTTTTGAAATCCCCCATAGTAGGGTATCTACTATGGGGGATTTAAAATCTAAATAATAAGATAAGATAATAATAAGATCAGAAACTACTAAATATGGTTAGTGATATTCTTACATCTCACAAACTATCTGTAACAACAGAATATAGTCTAAGAACTTCATGGTTAGTATTTTATATTTTCCTGGACTGTGGTGGTGTTTTCTTATAGGGGAGGCCTATTTTCAGCAGTGGAATTTTATAGTACGTAAGGGGTGGATAATGGATCAGGATAATATTGTTACGAGCTTAGGGTTGGTGACAATAAAAACTGCCGATAGAATTACCAAAATTAACACTTTAACTACCGAAAACCAATTAAAACTTAAAAGACACTAATAATTAATCACACTGATGACTTTAGTTCACTTTATTTCGCTTCGAAGCTTCGCTTGTATCGCCAATTTAATACTGCCCCGATCGCGGCTTTCAACGGCTTTATATAGGCTTTTTCTACCGAAACATCCAGAATATTCCAGCAAATACCGGCCTCGACCGACCAGGTGCAGAAAGTTCGAGTGTGGGGGCTTTCTAGAAAGCTTAGTTCTCCCATTCGATACTAGATGGCGCTAATGGGAGAGTTCTAGAAGGATCTTGACACTCCTATTTCTGATACTTGATACCAGATGGCGCTAGTACAATCAACTGTTGCGCGCAACAATATTGTGGCATCCATCAAACAGTTCAACCATCTTAAAAGGTGCCAGATGTCATATACTGCGTTTGTTAGCTTTCGAGCGCCAGTGCCATGTATGCTAGAGGTATTGGTTACATACAGTAAATTATCATACCTTGAGAGACTCATCTGTACCATTTAAGAGGTTAGAGTAAGTCAGCTCAAATTCTAATTTCGCCCTCACTTCCCCGTGCGTCGTATGCTATGTACCGAAATATTTGTAATCACTAATACTGTAAGTAGAAAGGTTGTTAGACACTTATTTCATAGGTTGTAATATCATATTTATGCCTGTTTCTTAAAACCAAGCCAGCCGCTTCTTATTTTTATCACGGTTATTTCCCATTTTAATTTTACGTCGTACTGTTGCGTAATGTATATTCTGATCGTAAGCGACACAACTTCTCCCTTCAAAAGCCTAAGCGATACTAACGGAACGACAGGAATCAAGCTCAAGACGCCAATAGTTTAGGTAATTTCTTTTTACAGTAAAAATAATGGTATTTAAAAAAAAAGTAAATAACATAAGCACTGCTTTATAGTTAGTTCAGTTAGTATGCAAAGTTTCATGATCTTATTTAAAGTATTTTGTGAATAACAGCGGTTTATTGTTTATTTTGGAGGTAAATTTGGATTTTTTTTTCTATCGAGAAAATTTTACGAAATCGTGTTTTCGTCTAACATAATCACTAACATTAATCCTCAACTTTACCATATATTTATTTCAAAATTAATGCTGCAATATTTTCGGCATAACGAAGGATCTTGCTAAGCCATTTGACATTATATTTCCCCTTAAGTAATCTTTACGACATTATTCTCAGTATTTGGATATTGATATTGTTCTTTACGCTGTTTACAATGCACAAATACTTATTTAAAATATAAGCATACACTATAAACACATAAACAATAGAATAAAATAAAATGTAAAAATTTATTGTTATTATCGTTTTATTGCAACTAACATATATAAATAGAAGGAGAAGTAATTATTCAGCACTATCATAATGCAGCTAAATTCAAAAATTTTGTAACTTGTGTGACAAAAACGCTAACTTGGCTTTAATTGAAATAAATACTTATTAAGTCAAGTAAAACCACAGAAAATTTAAATGAAACTATTGCCATTTCTATTAACTCTATATCTATGATCGGAACTTGTTTCGTCTTCGTACAGATTACGGAGATACAAGTCAAATTGCTACGTCGTCGGATCAATTAGCCGGTTGTATTAATGTAAGTAAGACTCGCTGTTAATTAAATGGTTCCCAGTAAGAAGCACTTACCTATAGTACAAGCTATTAAAGTACATCATTCGATACGTAAATTATAATTTTGTAAAAAGTTTTAATTATTTTGACCGTATACTTATTTATTCAAAGTTAAAATTCCTTAGTGCTATTTTTAGTAGTGATGGGCCGAATATTCGTTTTATATTCGGTATTCGGCATATTCGGCAGCTTTACAGAATATTCGTATTCGGCCGAATATTCGTCTAAATCACCGAACATTCGTTAAAGTGATACTCAGTGTCCACTGTATTGAACTGTACCAATTGAGTAATCCCATATCTTTCATAATTTTACTGTTGAAAGTATATTTTATTTATGGGTTAAATCTACTTGTAGTACCTAATGTTTTTGAGGCACTAGACTTATTTCCAATTATAGCAAATTTAAAGCGTGATAAAATGTTTTTGAAATCAAAAAAGAAACATTAAGTACATTACATTAGTACATTTGACTTTACTCTGGCCTTCAGTTTCTCTAAAATAAGTCCAAATAGTAGATTTCCTGCCACTCATTTTTATCATATAATAATCAATTTTCACTAAGAATAATACAACGAAATACTTTTTTTTTCACAAAAATAGTCAAAACGTAAGCAAGTGCCGGCAATTTGCTCAGTACTAGATGTGGCAATAACATGTCAGGTGTGGCGGGGGAACGAAGGGCAGAGTCCGGCGATAATCCCGCGCGCTTTACGGTAACAAGTTTCGACATAAACTGGTTAGATACCGAGGTGATCCTGCCGAATAATGTTTGGCCGAATATTCGGTTCGGTAAAAGTTTTACCGAACTTTCGGTCGAATATTCGTATTCGGTGAAATCCATGTTCGGCCCATCTCTGATTTTTAGTAGTAATCTTCTAAGTACTTAGATCATATTAGGGTTGTTGCATAAGAGTTATCCGTATTTTGATTTGGTTTTTATTTAGTTGGTTACAGCCAGCATTTATAAAATTTTCCATTTTAAATTCAAATTTAAGTGCTGATTTCACACGTACATGGAGATGCAGGATATTGGAGTCCGCTAATACGCAATGGAGTATTGCGGGAAACTAACTGCTTCAAGCAATTCCACCTGTGTATAAATTTAAATACCTAAGAGACTGTTATGCTAATTATTTGTTATTTTTGGCATTGATTTTGTATTGTCGCCTTAAATTTTACAAACCCTATTACTGCAGCATATAAATAATAATTCCTTCGATGGTTTTGTTTATGTCAGTTGTTCGAATACCTTCAGGAATTATCAAATCTTTACAGGACATAATATTATAAAACACTAGCAATCTACCCGGCGTCGCACTGCTCATTTCTGTATCTCGACAACAGTGCTAACTGCTAGATACATTTGTAAATTTAAACCATCCAGCGACCTAGTCAAACGCACACAAAATTAGTCCAGCCGTTCTCAAGTGACGATCTTTTATACATGCGGCAAATGATTTTTATGTTTATAGATAAATACTACATACAATACCAAGATAAATTTCAAACATCGAGGTACCTACATACTTGCTCTAAGTTTACTGTTATTAATTTGTTGTACTAACGCTAACTTGGAGATAAAAAGTTTACAAATGATTTAAACCTATATCACCAGGTGTACATTCAAAAGATACTAAAGTATCATTATAATCTTACAACATTTTGTAACTGGTCTCTCATATTATATCCAACACAATCGTTTTAACCGTTTTCAGTTAGTTGCTCTCATCTTTACTAGAATTTATTAAGAATAATTAAGTGGCAGCTTTACGAAAATCTTAAAATTATTTTTATTGCCAGTCGCCGTGGGCGATATTAATAGCTTTAACATATTATACACGGAATGAGGTATCCAAGAAATTTCCGTATTTTAAATAGTCAGCATAAATTAAAGCTTTTCTGACGTTTGTTGCTCTGTTTCACGCTTACGTATGCTTTCGAATTTAGTTTTTAATATTCCCCTAATGTCACTTCGGCGATTCGAAAGGAACTCACGGAACTTTTTCTATTCTCATTCGGGCAATTATAAAATGTCATTTTTAATTAGAAACGCTTTGGATATTGGTTACAGCTGCGACTTATAAATCGTTTGCTTTTTGACATTTTATATTTTTTTAAATTTGTTTCCATTATATTTCTTATTTCAGATATGTATAATTTTAATAGCATCAAAACATTGCCAATGCAATTTCAACATGTTCCAATATTATCCTAGAAATGAAGAAAATATTGTAAGCATATATATCTGCGGGAAAAAGTTCGCTCATTGCGATGATTTATGTCTGCCTCTCTTTGTAAAAACTAGTTTGTAATAAGTTCTGGGCTAGCGGTAAGGGATATATAAATTCACGCCCGGGAAAGCTGTCACATAAAAATAAGGTGCGAAATTTTTTTTGGTTTTTGCAAGTGCGAAATTTTTTCACGCATATAAAAAGTATATCACGCGGTTACTTTTGTAAACAATATAAAATTTGTATGACAGTTAACTGTGCAGTTACCTTGTTGAATATAATACTTAGTTACCGATGATGATGATGATGTGCGATTTAAAATATGAAAACTAATATTTTTATAACGATTTTCTAAGACAAACGGTGACTAATGGTAAGTGGCAGTAGCCATATATGCTCACCATCAGATGGACTGTATGTTCGTTGGCTACGAGTGTTGTACATGGCAGAAGCGTTGTATGTGCAGCTGCTGTCATGCACATTAGCAAGCAACTTCTAACATTAAAGGCTACACATACGTTGTTACTTCTAAAAACTAAGGGTTTATCAAGGAAACAAAAGTATGACAAAAATATTAAAGAATATTTTATTGAAAAAAGTATTTTCTATTTCATTAATACTCATAATAAGATTTCCACATTAATTTCAGCCAGAGTTGTAGAATACAACGTATTACGAGTATAGTTTTTATTTTTTTAAAAAACAAAATACACTTTCATAGCCTTGTGAATATTTCACTAACATTCGCCAACAAAATTTGCAGTCATTTGTATGTGCGGGACATTCCCTTTGCTAGGGAACTTTTCCTTCCAGAATGCCTTCGTCAAGTTTCATAGAGTGCTTCGTGATCCTCATACCAATGGCTGAGGAACCTTCGTAAATTATTATCACAATTATGTTTGCGTATAGCTACAGAGAATTTACGCTGTGTCGACTTTCCCTATCCGTAATATATTCCATTTTATATCAGTATTCGCTACGGAAGAGAAAAAGTGAATCCTTATTTGATTTGTTATTTTATTTTTGACAGTATTGGGAATGATTTTATTAAACGCTCAAATTTAGAATTTGTAAACAGGTTAATGTTTCACAAAGTTTGATCTTACTTTCGAACTTCCGGAAGTTTAGTTGTTGTTTTTATTACTTTTGAATTTACGTTTTGTTGCTTTTTCCCGAAAACATGAAAATAATTTATAAAATAATTAAATGGTAGCATTTAAGCTTTTGTGACAGTAATAACAATTGTATTTATCAGGTAAGAGACATATTAATTTTGTGTTTTATTCTTACTGTAAAAAAAGATAAAACGTTGATTTACCAACTATTAGAAAGCAAAGCACTAAAGCAAAATGTTATGTTCGGAGATCATAAGTTTCTACTAATATTTGTTTTAAATATTTTTGTGTAACTGTTTTTTAAGTTCATGTCTTTACTATTTTTATATTATAGTTATAATCGCAAAAGTAAGAAAAAGATATTCTCTTGTTTAAAATATACAGAATATTTTTTCTCAGACAAAAATACATTCAGCAATGAACAGGAAGAGTCCATTTCAAAAGTATTGTGGAGGCCTCCCTTCAGTTCTGTAAAAACTGTTTTATTACTTGCAATCTGAATTTTGATGTTCACGCCCTTTGTTTCTTTCTTGTATCCACCCCCTGTTTGAACGATACGCTGATAAATGCTACGGAAAAGTAAATATTTTATTTTATATTTGTTTTTGTAATAATGCCTATAAATATTTTATTTTTATATTTGTTTTTTGTAATAATGCCTATAAATATTTTATTTTATATTTGTTTTTTGTAATAATGCCTATAAATATTTTATTTTATATTTGTTTTTGTAATAATGCCTATAAATATTTTATTTTTATATTTGTTTTTTGTAATAATGCCTATAAATATTTTATTTTATATTTGTTTTTTGTAATAATGCCTATAAATATTTTATTTTTATATTTGTTTTTTGTAATAATGCCTATATCAATAAAAATTGTATTCCTTAAAAAATATTGCGGAATTTAATTTACGTAGCTTTGTAAATATAATATTAAATACTTATAATTTTGGTTTTTCTTTCTTGCGCTGTATTGTGTTGTAATTACTAATAAAACATAACTTCTTTCTTTATTTACGTAAAAAGGAAAAGCTTTCGAAAGGTATTGTAAGAAAATTAACTGAAAATGAACTCTGGCCCATTATTTGCGTCAATAGTCTATCGTTGGGCACATTCCCGAAGGGTCAGTGAGGCCCTGAGTAACAAAGCGCCTTCAGTCCGGACAAAAACAGTCTTTACTAAACACAATACCGCCAAAATTAATAAATTAATACTGGAGAACCACAGAAAAAGAGATTTAAGTAAATAGCGAAAGAGCTGTACATTAGTAAAAATGATGATGAATCAAAAGTATTTTTTTTGTTATTTATAAAAATTTGAAGGACGAAAATTTTGTTCCGTATAGTGAAGGCCGCAAACACGCATTGGGGCAGCGCGGCGGACACTTCCTTGCCCTAAAACCTCCTCAGAAATGAGGGAGGCCTGTGCCCAGCAGTGGGACACATATAGGCGGTAACTTTACTTTACTTTTTTTTATAGTGAAGGCAGTTAACATACATAAGTTGCACATGTACAAGCATCACGATGTTTGAGACTTGTTCCGTACGGTATTGGAACCCACGGCCCTCAGTGCACTTTAAATGTTTACTTTAAAACCCACTTTTTTGGGATTATGAAGGAACAACTTTTCTAACAATACTAAACTAAAAAATATTTCGGGACGAAGATCTGTTCAAGGGGTCGTTGATAGAAGATTACTGCGAAAATAATACGTGGGGCACTCAATAAGTTTCGCCATATTATACAAAAAGTATTCTAGACACTATTCATATTTATTTTGTATCCTTTCAAAATATACCCCATCATGCTCTATACAAAGTTCCATTCGCCTAAACCAACTCTGAAAACAGTTATGCCAGTCTTGATCTGACAGGTCGGAAATCGCTTCTTCGTAGGCAGCCAGCTTCGGCGCTTGAAAAAAACTCGCCTTTTATTTTTTCTTTGATTCTTGGAAACAAAAATAAATCATAAGAAGCTAAGTCAGGGCTGTAGGGTGGGTGACTTAGAGTTTCAACACCAGATTCCTCAATAAATGCTTTTGTTCTAAGGGAGGTATGTGAAGAGGCGTTATCGCGATGCAGCCCCAAAGCCTGGTCTTTGGTCTTCTCTCCCGCACAGCTTGAAAAGCTTTGGGTAATTCAACTGTAGTATACCATTCACAGTTGACTGACCTACAATTATCCAGCATTGACGTCGACAAATGTCCGCTCATCGAAAAAAAATTTGACACCATTTTTGTTGCGAGGTGTTTGCCGTTTTGTCGGTAACTGTCCTTCTGAGTAGACCCATACCGATGATTGCCTTTTATTTTCCGGATCATATTGATAGATCCATGTCTCATTACCAGTAATGATTTCTGAAACACGCCTAGACTCCCCGTTTTCAAAACGTAGACGCATATCATGGCACCAATCCACACGAGTCTGTTTTTCGCTTACGGAGAGCAAACAAGTGATCCATCGACAAGAAAGCTTCCTCACTCCAAGATGTTGATGTAGGATGGTATAAATGCTCCCCAAACAAATGCCTACAACCTTTTCGATATCCATATATGGGATTCGTGGGTCATCTCACACCAACATTTCAGTAGTCCATATATTTTCTGCCGTTACTGCTGTTTCTTTGGTCATATTTAAGGTTAATTTTACCCCTTTTGAGTTCAGCACACCACCTAAAAATTGTTGCGCGTGATGGAGCTGAGTCGCCTAATGTTGATTGTAATCGTTGTAAACTTAATTATTCGGTTAAACCAAACTAAAAATCATAGATCATATATAGATCATAGAGCGCAAATGTTCACGGTGAAGATCCATCGTTTTAAATGAAAAGCATGGGAAGCGTTGCAGAAAAATTAATAGAACTTTGTTTTTTTTTAATATTGAGCAATTAGCTTATGGAGCTTATTTTTAATTAAATATGCTTTTTAGAAACATATAACACGGGTGCGTTCCATTTTTAAATTTCGAGCATCTCAAAACTTATTGAGTACCTACGTATCGAACAAGCTAACAATTTTTTTTAACAATTATACTTAATCAGGTCATAAGTTCTGTCAAAACGTTATTATTCAAAATTTTTGAATACTGACTAGATAAACTTCACCAATTTTAAAAATATAACGTTTGCGCTTGCTGAAAATAAAAATATATTAATTTTTATTCATTTACAAATATGGAGTGGTGGAAGAAAGAATATAGAGTAGCGGTTATCGCGTTGCACCGCTGTGGTTACGCGTCAAAAGATATTTTCAATATTCTACAAAAAATTAAAATAACCCTAAAATTTGTTTATCGCACTATCAAACGATTTGCTAAAAATTTAAGCTTCGAAGATCGTAAGAGGACTGGCCGACCTCGTACAAGACACCCGCGATCATCAAAACAGTGAAGGCGCGAATTCAACGAAATCCTGTTCGTAAACAAAAAATCTTAGCTCTTCAGATGGGCCTTTAAAATTTTTAACATCGAAAAAAGTTATAATAAACAAAATGATAAGGTGTATGCCCACAGCAGTGAAGAAGCCAGCACGCGGATTGTGAGGGTGCAACGAGCACATTATCCCTCGTCACTCATGGTTTGGTTTGGAGTTTCATATTCTGGCTTAACTGAGGTGTTTTTCTGTGAAAAAGTTGTAAAAACCAGTGCCGAGGTGTACCGAAATACCGCCCCAACAAACATAGTGGAACCTCTTTCTCAAACAATGTTCAAAAACAGATATTGGATATTACAAATAAGGACTCTGCACCAGCTCATAGGGCACGAAGCACGCAAAACTGGTTGACCGCCCTTGGAATTGACTTTATCGGACATGAAGACAGTCCCTCTTCTAGTCCAGACTCAAGCCCACTGGATTATAAGATATGACAATATTTGGACGAGAAAGTCTGCGCTAAACCCTATCAGAATTAGGAATCTCTCCGAGCATCTTTGGCTAAAGCAGCGGTAGAGAAATATATGAGTCTGGTGCGTGCTGCTAGTGATGATTGGTCACGTGGATTAAGGGCATGAATTCAAAATAGGGGAATTTTGAATAATGTAATTAAAATTGTATTCTCAATTAAATTACCTTTAATTTCATATTTATTTTTTATATAATTATCAAAAAGTGTATCATTCATTTTGTAAAAAGTTTTTGACAGAACTTATGACCTGAATAAGTATATAATGTCAACTTTTATTAAATTAAAACTAAAATTATATTTATGGGTTTATATTAAAACTTGCAAAATATTTTTTTTGTCGCCATTCATTTTTATTGTGTGTGTACTAGCACACACAATAAATATGAAGAGATTCAGTTAGTTGATAATTTAAGTTTATTATGTCATCGTTAATATATAAGCCTCTCGTATAATCAAATATCAATCAGCTCCATTGGCAAAGCCGTACGTGGCTTAGCGGAGAAACAAACGAGCAAATTAGTTCGTGCCCAGACCCGGGGCAGATCCTGATTGATGGATGGCCTACCCGCAGCCCACGTCTTACGTAATTAGCTTCTCAATAAAATCCGCCGTCCGTCGGCGACATTTTACTAGCGGCTTATGGTACTTCCCTAATTGAATTTAATAACTTTCCTGAATAAGTAGGTACCTTGGTACGTATTGTTAAAAATAACGATTATTTTACGTCACATAAAATAAATATATAGAAACTGTCTGTCCTAAACATATTATCGTGTGATTATTTTCTGTATAGTCTAAATTAAATTTCAAAGGCTCAGTATATCCATTCCAGTCAGCTATTGGCAAAATACCGCAGGGAGAAGAACTGTATAATATACCTAACAGCATTGACTTATATATTACTTACGCTAGTAGTATATATAAGTCAATACCTAACAGTCCTTAATTAGTAACTTAGGTTTTTACATTTAGTTTTTTGTTATTTTAATAAGTATTGTATATAATTAAAATTTGTACATAAATTATATAAAATGAATTTAATTTAAGTACCCTACATTGCTGGAAACGGCTACTATTCAAAGATTATTTTTACACCGTATTTTTATTAACTCGTTTTCGTCTGTTCGACTTCAATTTAGTAATTGATTGTCAACCAACTGCCCGATGAGCTAGAGACTTCAAATTTCGATCATTTTTTATAGAATAAAGGTAATAAACGAGCACACAGTCCACCTGATGGTAAGTGGTTGCTGTGGGCCATAGGTTATCTACCTCCTCGATTAAGAATCAAAATGCGGATGCGTTGTCACCCGTGAGGACTAAGATGCAATGCCTAGTTACCAGTGAAAAGGGTCTCCGGCTCTCTACACTCACCATACGAAACACAACAGCATTAACCCATTCCCTGTCCCGTATACTGCATATAGTTCATTGCTATTTGTCTTGCTATTGTGTTTGAAAATCGGATCATAAAAGTGCTAAGTTGATATTTTACGCTGGTATTCTGTGAGAGCGTGATCCTTCCCCGGTGGAGCCGACCTCTAGTTCAGAATCGGATAGCAATGTAGTAATATGTAAAAAAGTAGCATACTTAAAATGCTTTTGATTGTATAATATGATAAATGGTTTCTTTAATTAGAATTAATTTTACATGTGTTCCGATATTAGTATTCGATAGCACCCCTTAAAATGCTAAAATAATGTTATCCTTTAAATAATATATTATAACAAGCATATATATCATATTATAAGTGTATAAACCTCTCAGAAATGAGAAGTGGCCTGTTCTTTTCTTTTCCGATAACTTTAACTTTTTTAACTTCTATTATAACAAGCTTTACTAAAAATGCTGTGCTCATTCTTAAACTAAATATCGTGTTAAGAATTTGCCACAAATATGAAAACACTGTCAGTCTTTGACAGAAAAATATCTATATTAACTTATATTGGTCGCTTCTTAACTGTGGAAGGTCGTAAATGATTTCTTATATTTTAATCAATGTGGAAGGTCGCCTAACAATAAGCTTCTGAAAATTAAAAGAAAAACATATTGTCCCTTTTATGCAAATTAACCTCAAAAGACATGTCGTTTATCGTAAACTCCTTGAATAAAAATAGTTTTAATGCTGTCAAAACTTTATCTGTTGAGTCATAACCTTTACGACACCAACTTCCTTTGTTTGGTTTGTTTATAAACCAGGAAAAGTTGAACAACCTGCGATCGGATAAAACTATTATTAAACATGCCGAGCTAAAAATACACGACGAAGTGGGTTAATGACTTTCCTTTCAATATCGTCAACCCTTCGTAAGCGGTTTCATTCACGATCATTAATTGTCTGAATATGAACGTGCGAAATTAGGAATTATATTTATACGATTAGTAGAAATTATTATATTATTACACTAATTAATAGAATCAGGCGTTACTTTGCGGAAATCCATTATGTTAAAGAAATCACAACGGACGCTAGTGATCTGTCCCGCCTTCGCACGGGTGGACATTTCTGGATCTCGACGACAGCGCTACCTACCGGGTGTCTAATTGTGAATCTCAACCATTGAGCTATTATGTACTATGTACTAGAGGCGACACTGCATTCAGCTACTCTGTTCCACTCAACTGCGGTGCATACACCGCACTTTATCTGTCACTCGCTAGGCGCTTATAGATTTGTCACGTGTTGTGTTGATTTAAAAAAATCTCTTGATAAAAATATGCCGTCGTGTGTACTTAGATATTGAATATCAAATAATTCAAGAAATGTCAGTGAAACCAGGGAATTACTTTTCATCGGTTAGTAAAATACTTAATCAATAAAAAGTATTATATATTAATAATAAAACAAATTATTCCTCAGACGCCATCTCGTGTCAGAAAATATAGATTATGAAATTATTATGTTCAGATGAGACATTTCTGTGGGTACTTAAGTATAGGACGAATATATTATTATACACATTTTTTTTTGTAGAAACATATATAAGTTATTATAATTTGGCAAAATGTTTCATGTGTAAACCTGCTTGTTATTCTTTTATTTTATTTTTAGGTTTCCACATCAAAGTCAAAGTGGTATAAATTCGTCCATTTTTAATTCTCGCGTGCCCAGCATTTATGAACGACTTTTATTCTAATTTAAATAAATATATTTGTAATTTAAATGTTATGTTAATAAGTTTTGTTAAACATACATTTAGTATGTTTTTTATAAGTGACTTAGATACCTTTTAAAATATTCAGATAAAAATATCATTAAAATGTAATTGTGATATATCATGTAATATTATATTAAATATGCAAATATAATATACAAAATAAATGACAAAATTTAAATATTGTTCTCGATATAATTTACCTATTTAATAATACGATCTACTATTACCTACGGGTCATTCTACCTATGTTTATTCTATGATAAAAAAACAACCGCGCGAACACAGAGTAGCGCACATTTTTTTGTTTGAGATAGCTGTTCTAGTACGTAAGTACATATTACTTCAATGATCTCAACCAACCAACTCAAACACACGTATAAAATTTTATCAAAATCAGTCGAGCCATTTTCGAGTTTTAAGGAGACTAACGGAGAGCAATTGATTTTTATATAGGTATAGAAATGTTAATAAATAATCAATACCACTAAGAACCACGAGTAAGTCACCGCAAAGTCTACTGAATGCCTCTTGTAGAGGCGAAGTACGTATCGTATTGTCGACATGTTGTCGACAGTGGCGTGTCTTTCCTAGTGTAGTGGTGTTGGAACGGTGATGGTGCACGCAATAGTGGGATGGCGAGAGATGCTCTTCTAACTAAGTAAATACTCATTATTTTATTTTATTACGCGGATAATAGCAATTCGATTTTTAACTTTTTTTTACATCGATTAATACCACTTTGAACAAGTTTTTACTCGAACTGTAATAAGGCAAGTATAAATATTTTCAATATATTCAAGTATGAAGAAGCAAGAAGTTCAGAATTATAATTGTTAATTGTTTATATTATCATGGTCATCGGATACGAGAAGTTTTATTCCAATGCTGACCATAGTCATTACAAAAATGACCAAGAGGTACAATGGATTTACAATCGCCAATACCCTCGCACTGGTACTGCTGCTGTAGACCAATCTATGATATTTGTTCGCAATCCAAACTTCTACAATCCACAGTTATAACATATTACAAACCCGAATTTATAAAGATAATGAATAATGTCCTTCAGATCGAATTTCGATCACAGTTGCCAGTATCGATGGAGACAAGCCAACTGCGCAAAATAGATGAACTCTCAATCCCCTCACTCTCTTAATCAGATGGCACGACAATCCGATGCTGCCGGAGAAAGATCAGGTGCAAGACTTAAGAATTTACGTGCTTTCCGAGGCACGGTGGTGTAATAAAACCCACTTCCACTGGGCTGCTATTCAAACATTTTGACAAAAACCCAATAACTGATTTTTATTTCAGATAATTAATAAATCCATTATACTAAAGATATTAATAGTTACTTTGCAACCACTACTAACTAAAATGATGTGTCTCACCTAGTTTGAAGAACACCTCCCGCCCTTCCTCGATTGCCTGCACTAATCCCAACACCACTACTCTAGGAAAGTCACACTATCGACGATAATACGACACGTGTTTCGCCTCTACATGAGGCATCTTCAGGTGATTAGACTCTGCGGTGGCCGACCGCTACTTTTTTTATTTCGACCCGGAATCCGGACCCGGGACCACATGGTTAGTAGTTACGCCTACGATCACTAGAATAGCGAAGCAGTCACAAATCGAAGATTTTTGTCGACGTGACTAAAAGTTTAGTAGAGGAAAGACTACTTTTCTGCCTGGGAGTCCGTTTGGGTGGGTATTGTCGTCTTACCAAATTTTTTGTAGAATCAAAATGCAGATGCGTTGTCACCCTTGAGGACTAAGACGGAATGCCTCGTTTCCAGTAAAACGGGTCTCCGGTTATGTACATTCACCATATGAAACACAGCAGCATTAAGCTGCTATTTTACGGTGGTATTCTGTGAGAGCGTGGTTCTTCCCCGGTCGAGCTGAGCCACTCGTGCTACAACTATAATATAGCTGCAGCGTGGCTCTACCACGTACATATTTGCTACCGCCGTGTTCCAGTCTGAAGATTATAGAGAGCCATTATAATTGCTGGCTGTATGGCATTCCGTGTTTGTCCTCAGAGGTGAGAACACATATGTAGCCTTCTTCGTTTGAAGTAGGTTGCTGGTGACCATGGGCAGCGGCAGCCACTTACCATCAGGTGGACTGCAAGTTCATCCGTCTATCTGTCACTACAGTTTTGTAAATATATTTTTTTTCTAAAAGTTTAAAATATTTAACGACTTATAACGTCGAAACTAAAAAATTTCAAAACTTTTATAGTCTTATCAGAAGCGAAACATAGTTTTATACAAAAATAGGTAATATAATATGTATATGTAAGAAGTGTTTAGATCGAAAAACGTAATTTGCTTAGTTACAAATAATTGGGTGCGTTTGGCAGAAAAAAGCGCTAGCAAGCGCTTACAAGCGCTAAAATCGTTTTCGGCCAGGACACGATTGCTACTTCAGTAGCGCTGACACAATCCGCCATTTTGCTTATTTAATTTGTTTGTTTTGAAGTAGAGTCTATAAGTTATTTTGTGCAATATTAGTTTTAAGTAATATAATGACATGAATAAACATATACATGTTATTAAAAATTCATGATTGGTAAGTTTTTAATAGGAATACTTTACAAACATATATTTAAATTAGGTTAGGTTCCCCGGTTAAAACTAGCATCGTGTCCTAGAGGAAAATAGCTACTTACGATTTGACAACACTTACCGCTTACGATCGCCATTTTGTTTACAAGCGCTTGCTAGCGCTTTTTTCTGCCAAACGCACCCATTGCGTATAAGCTCCTTGTGTGTTTTGTAATAAAATGTTGCCTACGTATAGGTAATATCGCAATGAACCAACTCTTTTGAATTTACTTATAAAGTGTCTTGAATCTTTTGGCAATTTCCGATTTGCATACCTTTAAAAAATCACATTCTATTTTGTACCTTACGCTATAGATATTAAGAGCATATTACCTAGATAACTATCGAGTAAGAAGGGGGTATTATTGGAATTCTTGAACGTCCGGACCGTTCTGCTGATATCGAATGTCAACGACAGTTCGAGCTGCGATTGGAGCGAAGTCTAGATACGTGCCTTCCTGAAACGTGGAGTTGGCTTTTGTTTTAACAAAAACGTGCTCGTTGGAGCTTACTTGGAAATTTTGCTAGCGATTGAACCTCCGCATTTTAGCAATTTAAACATTGCGAACCTGCTATGAAGTTATTTAGATAAAACGTGTATGAAGTCAAAGATATCTTTGAAGTAGCCTATATTGTTGAAAAGGATTTTATCAGTTTCCTTTAAATTACTAATGCGTTTAGAGGCAACAGAGTGATAAAACAGGAGTTGTGCAGTTAAAAAAAATGCGGTCAGAATACCGCCTGCCAAGCGTGGCAGCTATGGAAAAATCCCCTCTGTGAAGTAATATATATATAGGGGAGGCCTATGTTCAGCAGTGGACTTTTTGATAGGTGTAGTATATTAACAGTTTCCCAGAAATAGACACAATAGCACAGAATAAATAATAGTATTACGTACAGAAGTTGCACTCCTTTGATGTCGACTGCTTACCGACGTTTAATAGCCTACATTATTATTATTAATCAGATAAATCGCACACGCAAGCTATATAAAACTTTATCGCTGCGCGTTAGTGTCCATATTACTTTGCATCTTTTTTTGTCACGGCGGACTTTCCGTGGTTATTAAGGGATGTCAATAGAAAGTAAAAAAATACATTGCGAAATGTTAATTATGTTACTTAGATGAAGTAATAACTAATATTCTGACTATGATTGAACCATACTTTCGCCCACATGTGAGTTCTGCGATGCCTAACGCATGCAAATTGCAAGGTCATTCGTCGGGAATCGTAACGCTTGGGAGAAATAGGTAGATAGTGTAAACAACAAATAAACCTGAAATACGATTTCTAACAGAAATGTGATCTATTCTATTTAGTTAAAAATCTTGTTAGTATACAAAGTTTTAATTTCAGTATTTTGTGTTATTATAACACAAAATATTGTAATTACAAAAGACAAGTATAGGTATGTAAGTAAATACTTGGATAGTGAAGTAAATTTTAACTAATTGTTGTAATGAAGTACTTAGGTATTTCTTCTGTAGACCAAATTATTAGTTAATTCTTTTTTTGCTGTAACCTATCTAACAAAAAAATTAAATAAATTTTTTAACCTTTCTAACTTCCTTCTAAAATTCTTCGGTAACTTAAAGAATGATATGAAGCCTTTTGATGGTCATTTCATTTAGTATCCATCTAAGCAAAAGTTATAGTAGGAACGACGTTTTGCTATTATAATTTATCAAATAGGTAATATACATAATACGTATATAATTTTTAAAATACAATAAAACTTTTACAACTATTTTTACCTACAATTAAATATACACTAAACAAAAACTATTTCAACAACTATTTACATAAAACTATTTACGTAAATAGCGGCAAAAAAAATTAACATTCGATCGCTACCAACGCGCCAGCCCTGACTGCGTTATTTCGCCCGGGCGCGTCGCGATTTTAGGTAATTATTTCACGCAGGTAGCAAGAGTGACAGAGGCCTGACAATAGTTAAACAATCGATTTCGTATATTTCGATTTCATGGGACAGGGAAAGGGTTAATGAATAAAGTGATTGGAGATTTTACAGAGTGATCTACCAATTTTTTAAAGCTCATCATTGTTAAAACCATCATCAGCATCATCGTCACTAGTTTTCCTTTATATTTAGCACTGAATCCGATGAAGCTGCGTAAGCTTACTAGCTAAGTGATTACATCACCGTAAGATGAGGATTAACAGCACAAGAAATTAATATAACAAGTTTAAATTAATGTCAATTTAAGCTTTAAATACCTACCTTTTTAAGATGCGAGTAGGTAAATATGCAACGAATTTGTTGGGCCCTGTGTTAATTCTTTATTAACTTTACATTTTTCAGTATCCGGAGTAGTTTTTTTTAGATATAAGAAAGTTTCTATAGTATCTGCGAAATATATTGACGAACGCAAAGAAGTAAGTGTTGATTTCAGCCAAAACAAACATTTTGTTTAAAATCTTTTGTTAGCATCCCTGTTTTTTGTTGCTTAAAATTCAAGAGAACAACGGAAGTAATCACTATAACAGCCATTTATAACAGGTATTTACCGCTTTGCCAAGACTAATTACCATTAAACTTTCTTAATGCTTCATAATCCGTGTTTCAAAATTCATAAAGTGGAAAACGTCTTTCATCGCTTCGTTGGCGTGTTATCGTTACACAAACAAACTAGTAAAGTAGGAACTGTCATAAAACAAAGTGTCAGTTATTACATTTATAACGAAGCGAAGGGTCGCGGAAACCCCTTTTTGTTTATCCCTGGGGCTCGTCGGAACTTTTACCGCGATGGTGTGTCGAAAACGTTGGTTATGTAAACGTACATTACGTTGGTAATATGTGCGGGAGAGGAAGGAAATGTAGACAACCGAAAAATAAAACAAACGGCCGGAAATTATGTTTACATATTATTGTACTTGTTGGCAATCATGTTTGTGTAAAAGTAAAGTAAAGTAACAGCCTATATACGTCACACTGCTGGGCACAGGCCGTCCCTCATTTCTGAGAGGGTTTTAGGGCAAGGAAGTGTCCGCCGCGCTGCCCCAATGCGTGTTGGCGAACTTCACATGTCTTCGAAATAATTTTTTTCTTATTCCTCAGACATGCAGGTTTCTACACGATGTTTTCCTTCAACGACGAGCACATAGTAAATCAGCACTTAAATTGCAATTAACAATTTCATTGGTGCCGGCGGGGATCGAACCCGGGTTACTCGCGTTCTGTTATATTTACAGCGAGCGTTAAACACCTGAGCTACCACGGCTCTCAAGTTTGTGTAAAATATGGTAAATTACTGGTATGTTAATTTTTAGTGTTACGAATTTTAAATTAAAAAAAAAAACAACGTATAATATACAGTCAACTCGGGTTCTATTTTACATAGATGATTTCAGTGCAGTACAATATAACGAAAATCGAAGCCATTTAGTAGTTCCAGAGATAAACAATCACCTCTCTTGGTACATTTTATCCGACTTCAAAAAGGAGGAGGTACATTACTAGCGTAAGGACCGGGCTGACCGCAAAACTAAATCGGACCAGTGCGCGCAAGACAGATTAGCCTGTCATAAATATGTCTAGTTGCGTGGTAAAAGGATGCAAAAATTACGATACAAAGATTAAAAAGGAACATGGGATATCGTATAATCGGTAAATAACCTTATATTAATTTTGTTACAATTAAATTATTATGCAAACGCATTTTTAGAGTTTTATTTTACAGTTAGTTTATATATGTCACCAAGATTAGGCCAGGGTTGGATTCAGACCCTCAAAAATATTGTACATAGAAAATAAAACATACTATTTTTCAAAAATTTTATCACGTTTGATGTTTCATGTATCTTTTTTCCCATGTGCCGGGATTTTGGCGTCACGCGTCTAGTTTATCTAGGTACACGTTTCGTTTTTTGACGGTTTTATTTTTGTTTCTGTTTAATTTTTGTCTAAAGAACTTAGTATAAGTAAAATTTTGAATATTGGAACAAAGTAAAAAATTTCTGAGATTCGGCTTCCAACCTCACATTAAATCTTCATTTTCATCGGCCTGTAATTTCTACTGCTGAATTTGGGCCTCTTTTGTTGTACGAAGGATTTCCCTTTACCGTGATGCTTGGCAGGCAATTTGACGAAATAAACATTCGTAACTCATTATAACTGTTATTACCAATGGACTCACAACATTATTACTATCTCTCCTTTACACAATAAAATTAAGAATACTTAAAAAATAATTTAACTTTTCTTTTGAATAACCGAAGGAGTAGAGCTGTCGTCACAACAGATTCGGTATCACACGTTTCGGGTCCGCACACGTCGGCCGCTGCTGGAAGCTGTGATTTATTTTGGACCTTTTCCGCAAAAACCCGACGTCGAAAGCTGTCTTCGCGAATTAAAGTATTTTTTGTTTTTAGAGCTCAGTTTTTACGTCTATTATCACACTATTTTGTATCAGTAAATCTTATTAAGTTTTATGCAAGGAATACCAGCAAGCCATAATGTATTTAGACTGACAAAACATCGAAGGTGCATTTGGCACTGCGCTCACTTCATGATTTTACTGCCAAGCTTTACGATTATGATCAATGCTCCGAACTACTGAAATGGCCCATTTACAGCAGCAAGCCGGCGTATAGTTTAAAATACATAAAAAGGAAATAGCGGTTCATGTCATGTGTTTTATATGCTCTTAAAACTGTTAAAATAGTTTAAGTAACCCAGAAATCGAAACCTAGATTAGAACCGGAGTTGTTTGCGAACTGTGGAGTTTACGGCGCTTAGCCACTGAGCAGGCCTTAAGGGTACACTAGTCGCTTATTCTTCCATACAAAAGTAGTCCGGCGATTACTCCACTGTTTGATGGTGTACGTTCAAAATAAAAAATGATTTCAATTTGTCTCATCATTATCTAGCCCTGTATGGAAACAAAAAAAGTAAAAAAGAGTATGTTTAAAATTCCGAATTTCAACACTAGTTTTAACACATCTTTGGGCGGAAATAAATACCATAAGAAGATCGAAAATTGCAAAACAGTTACCATACAGGGATAGATTAGTTGTTCAAAAATGCAAATAATTTTATTTTAAGCAGATACATTCAATAGATTTTTCGTGACATCCAGACTACCAAAGGTCTGTTTATAAAATTTCGCGCGCCCGTTTTTGTTATAAATTATCTTGCCTTTCGCTACAAATTGTTTCCCCGATCAGTGGGACGGACGGAGGGGGGGGGAGGGCACAGCACGCACTCACACATACTCACTAGGTTAGCCGCTGCTATCTATTTATGGTTGTAATGCCTACATATCTACATCTTTATTTAGAAAAATTGCTTCCTTTTGTTCGAGTCCATTGCTGAAGCCGGGATGAATATAGCTGCTAAAATGTGCCCAAAAGTTTGTTGAAGCACGTTTAGTTAAAATTGAAAACAGGTAGGTACATAATAATGAACCGTAGCTGCTGCAAAACACTCAAAACGTTGATAATTTAAAATAAGTTAAAATGAAATGACATAAAGTCCATAACTTAAGGTTTTAATTTGTTCCAATTAAACTAGTTACTCGTAAGTCTCCATTTAAACATTTTAAAGTGACTCCACGCATTTGATGAAAAACCAAAAACCAGGACAAATGTTAAATCACGTACATTCCCATTTAGCAGTTTCGCGACATTTTTCAAAGTCTGGCAACCGTGAAATTATCTCGACTCTACAAATCTTTTTTTAGTATCTTTTTTTTGTACAAAATTAAACTTTTAATGGAAAACAAAAAGCAGAGGAACAAAATAATTTACAGATAGGCTTCGCAAGTCGGTGTTAAGGGGAAATAATAAAAATACTTCCTCAAATGGCTTAGCAAGATCCTCCGTTATGCCGAAAATATCGCAGCATTAATTTTGAAATAAATATATGGTAAAGTTGAGGATTAATGTTAAGTACCTACTATGTTAGACGAGAAAACGATTCCGAAAAATTTTCTCGTTAGAAAAAAATCCAAAGTTACCTCAAAACCGCTGGTATTCATAAAGTACTTTAAATTAGATCATGAAACTTTGCATATTAACTGAAGTAACTATAATGCAGGGCTTATGTTTTTTTTAAATTGCCATTATTTTCACTGTAAAAAGAAATTACCTAAACTATCGGCGTCTTGAAGCTTGTTTCCTGCCGCCCGATCAGTCTCCATCAGTCTTGCTTTGGCTTTGAATGGGGAAAGTTGTGTGTCTTACAATAATTACAGTATTCACATTACGCAACATGACGACGTGAAATTAAAATGGGAAATAACCGTAATAAAAATAAGAAGCGACTGGGTGGTGAAGCGCAAAGAAACAGGCATAAATATGATAAACCTAATGAAATAAGTATCTAACGACCTATCTACTTACAGTATTATTGATTACAAACATGTCGGTACATAGCATACGACGCGCGGGGAAGTGGGGGCGAAATTAGAATTTGAGCTGACTTACTATATCCCCTTAAGACATAAACGTATCGAATAATTAAAACCCAGATTTCAGAAACTACTCGTATAATGTCTAAATGATTTTATTCTTTTTAGTTTTTGAAGTTAATTTTCTTTTTATTTAAGTTTTAATTTTCTTATCCTTTTTTGTGATCACTGGTACTTGAATGTCGCCTAAATAGTTACATTAAAATCTTCAACCCCACTATTTTCCCACCTATAAAACTTGAAATATATACCTCTAAATTATAATCCTTTTTTAATAAAAGAAGAATCATTTAAATCAATTCAGCCGCTTCCGAGGTAGGTGTCAATATACACATCGGATATGGAACCTCTTCGATTTGTTAACTCGGATTTATAGTGAACCAACGATCTGCCCCGGCTTCACACGGCTGATTTTTTGATCTCGACAATATATGCATGCATTAAACATGTAAATCTTGCTCTTGAATCATTCTGTGTATTGGTGAAAACCTCAGCAAAATCCGTTGCGTAGTTTAGATTTTAGTAGTAGTTTAGTAAAGATTTAGGCTTACTGACTTTGTTTTACCTATACTATGTAGAGATGTGTATCAAAAAAAATATTGTGATCTGTGATAGTCCTAGTAAGAATAATAGGTAATGCTCATTATTTTTATTATATTGCCATCCATCGATTCCTAATACGTCTGTAAAATTTCAGATTATTCAGACGTCAAGAAGTAGGGAAAACTAAATAATAAAACTCCATTATCTTCATACATATATCCTCGTAGATGATGGCTTCATGTGCAGTAGTTGAGTTGCAGCGCTGAGGGTCTCGGATTCGAATCTTGCACGGGACAAGTGTTAATATAGCCTAGAAGTAATTGTTATGGGTAGCATAGCCTACAAATGGAAAGGCGTGCTAAGAGGCTTATTGGTGACCCGAATTTGGTTAAAACCAATCTTACCAGCCTCGAACATAGGCGCAAAGTAGCCAGCCTTTCGGTTTTCTACAGGATGCATTTCGGAGAGTTTACGCAGGAATTGCATAATTTAATTCCACCCTCTCTCTCACCATCGGACAACCAGACGTTCGCCCAGTCTCCACCCTTACGTTGTTGATTTACCATGCGTTGAACCAAACGGTTTAGTACGTCGTTCATCATGCGTACAGTAAAGGAGTGGAATAAGTTGCCAGCATCTGTGTTTCCATCCGATTACAGTGTGGGTGTCTTCAAGGCAGGAATGAATAGGCTTTTGTTTAGTCAGTTCAAGATCTTAGGCTGCATCGCCACTTACCATCAGGTGTGTTTGTTGTTAAGCGCTGGTTTAGAATAATAAAAAAAATTGTTCCTTGTCTGGATGATTTCTTTGTGCAATTTATGTAATAAGCTGCCTCCATGATACAGGGTGAAATTCTGGTGTGAAAGTGCCAACGATTTTTGAAAAAATAAATAATACTTAAATAGGCTACTACCGTACCGCTAAGCTACCATCGCTTTGTACACACAAAGCGACGGTAGCTTAATGGTACGGTAGACTGAAAATTCAAAAAGACGTTAAGTCTGAATCGGTGAACCAATCTGAACACAAGCATTTTGAAGCTAATTCAGAGTTGTTAACGAGAGTATTAGATTGTTAATAACGTTACTAGTATTATTTTATGTACATACATATCAAACAACTCGTAAAGTATTAGAGGCTCTTTTAAAAAATATTATATTTGTTTCATTTTAAAATAAATCGGTACGTAACTGCTTATCAAAAGTCTACTGCTGAACCTCCTCGTAGCCTGCCTTACAATGGTAATATTTGCCATAGTTGCCACGCTTGGCAGTTCGTTTAGCAGCCACCGTTTTTTTAAAGTTGTTATTAGGAAGAACTCTCTCTGACTGCTTATTGGTCTAGTGTTTGTAGTAGTGCGACTGCTGATCATGAGGTCCTGAGTTCGAATCCCGGGTCAGGCCAAAAATAATTATTTATTTCTTCCGTCAAGAAATACTAAGTAGCTGCTCGTAGTCAGGAAATTGGCAGCGTCTCACCCCCGTGCCGAGGATAGCACGTAAACCTATCTAGGTCCTGCGCCTGATCTCTCTCCGGTCGTGTCCGTTTACCGTCCCATCGGACTATGAGAGTGAGGGAATAGAGAGTGTACCCGTGCTTGCGCTTACAGTTGGGCACTATAATCCTGTCCTGCGTGAATAGCTAGTCTCTGTGGAGGCAGGCCGCCGAGGACATTATTATTAGGAAGAATGGTAGCAGGCCTGCTGTGCACTTTATTTAATTTACTTTAGCAACAGAAGCGGGTGCCGGGAGACTGGTGCTTCACATTAGAACTGTAAAAACTACCGTGGCATTTGCATCAGCTTGCTTAGCACAGTGGGAAACTGTTTGCTAAGATGTTGATTGAAAGAGTTACGAAAGAAACTGACGGAAGAAGTTTGGGATCTGCAAGCTGGGTGTAGAAATGATTTAGATGAGGTTTTAGATTTATTTACGGATTCAGTCTTTTCTACGCGCATGATCGCGGAGAAGTATTTAGCCAAAAAAAAAAAGGTTTTTGTGCGTTCACGAACATGGAAAAGGCTTAATAAAGAGTGGACATCTCTTTATTTGTTTTTCTCTGTCACCTCTTAGGACATCCACGGGACAATAATGAGGTAGTGGATGTTCTCACAGCGTCACTACACTGCCAATATTAATTATTACTTTAAAAATAATACTAGAACATTATTTGCAATGTTTTTTTTAAAGTAAGTTAAGTTATGACTAACAGCTGGCTAACGTATTATGTCGCTTATATATCAAATAATATTTTATTTAACTTCATTTGGAGTTGATTTTTCAATCGTCGGATAAAAGTTATCCGTCAAATATATTATAACCTGACTGTATATAAAAGTATAAAAATTTAACTATATTATATGGATATTCTTATAAACCACATGAGAGGCATCAGCTTTTAAATAAAAAAAGAATCATCAAAATCGGTTTACCTAGAAAGAAGTTAAAAGTCAAAAGGTAACTCACTTACAAAAATTTAATACCTCCTCTTTTTTTAAGTCGGTTAATAATTTCATGGCGGCAATTTCATATAAAATATTACATTTTAAGTAAGCACATATTTTTCTTTAATTTCTACTATAGAAGGCTTAATATATAATAATTTACCGCTTACCAAATGTCACTACTTGGAACTGAAGTGAAGTTTTTATATAGTATTATCATAAGTGAAAAGTTGCGATTTGAATAAAAGTTTTTTGGTATTTAGATACAAAACAATGCCTCCTTAATTTTTTGAATGAAAAATTATAGATATATATATTTTTAATTTGTTTATGTTGTATTTTATCCCATGAATAGGTTAAACGACAGTTTGTGGAATAAACAGGTAAAAATTGGAATATTCAATTTCCAGAAAATTTAGTATTTACACTTCAGACATATTTAAACAGAATGGTCCTTAATATACAAGCTGATATATTTTTCAAAGGAATCCTCTCTAAACTATTAACTACCATCTTTTACACTATAATATATTCTGCATATTAAAATGTACTAAGAATTGACCCTAAATCATTAAAACATGCAACACCCACTTATGCATTTGAAAAACTGTGTTCAGTAGTAATGCAGTCATAATAATAACAATGTCAATGCGCAAAATATTCAATGAATTCTTAACTGAAAAGTTTGTTAAAGCCAATTTCCACTTCGTAGCAATCTATCAAAATATTGAAAAATTTATGTGCTACATATGAAAGGAAAGCGAAGCTGCACTCAGGTGGCACTTTGGAGCTATGGTTATCGCAAATGAACTCATAAAAAATATTGAATGATGTTCGTTAGAGAAGAAGTAAACTTTTAACAAGCTGAAAAAAAATCAGTTATCCAATCTACTGTTTTAGATGTTGTTTTGCAATTCCAATTATGAATTGTGAATTTATAATGTACCTGATGGTGAGTGTCGACCGCCGCGAATGAACAACTGCAACACCAGGGGGAATTGCATATAATAAATAATTTACAAGTAAAATCTATTACCGTTTTATACGTCTAGCAATTGAAATACATACACAAGAAATAGAAATTATGAAAGGTACACAAGCGTACTGTTTATTTACTTAGCTACAACATTCTTAACATTGTGATCACAGTTGAGTCGTGACGATTCAGCTTACAGTGACTTTATATTTTTTTGTAAATTAATTAAAAACAATAGCTTATTGCAATATTTACTTATAAATAACAAACAATTGAAATATTCTATTACACATGAAAAACACAATTAAAAAGTGTACAATTTATTCTGCTAATTAAATAAAATTAAATGTATATAACTAAACTAATAATTATGCAATCATGAAAATGATTAAACATATAAAAGTAAGATGTATGGACGTGTCAAATAAATAAACTCAGTTTTGCTTTATCCAGCTTTAGGCGCACGTTTTAATGTGATATTTGCATATTTATCGCACTACGCAGTAAGAAAATTAAAGTTGCGCTTAGTTGTTCATTGTTTTCCTTCACCGAAAAGTATGTGTTGAATCAGTACATACATAAAATTTATACTACAATTGCACTAGTGCCGGCGGAGATTGCACCCGGATACAGAAAGGAACGGTAAAATATCAACACTTTCAACTATAAGTTCGATAAATGTTTGCAAAAGATAACTTCGAAAGATCCAGAACCAACACACATCTTAAATTTGTTTATTTACATAAATTACTAATGACCATATTTCTACTAACTAACACAATAATATCCCAGTAAATATTATCTTAAGGATCCTTAAATAGATTTGCAGGAAACACTTTCGAATATAATAATAATTTCTGTGATATCATTGTCGGACCAGACAGATATGTCAATTTCGTTTGACAGATGACATGTTTTATGACTCAGTGTACGTAGAATTTATATAATATAACTTATAACAAAAAAGGCTTACCAAAAAAAAAGTCAAAAAATTTACATGTTTCTTTGTACAAGACGCCACAAAATACAAATGCATTTGATTCAAATCAAGATGAGTAAAATGCGTTCTTCATTATTTTTTAAATATTTTCTTATTAAATTTTCTTATACTGTGCAAAATTTGCTTTTAAATCGACTAGACGTAAATCTCAACTTCAAAGTTAAGCGGATGATGTCTCTGGCTCTTCATCCTGACAGTCACATACGAGTATCCAACTCCTCCTTCAGTGATGTTGGCGCTGGCGTGGGAGAAATCGTTGTCGATAGCTGCTACACCCTGGGAACACAGATATTAAATGTCAGCAAATTGTATTTTTTCAACACTGCTTACGGCAAAGTAGACAGTAACTAGTAATAAAAGTTAGATAGGATTGAGAAAGGTATTGTTCGTAGTTGGTTTACAAATCCTATAGTGAAAGTATCTCTTTCCATAATTATAAAGGAGACGGAAGATGTTTTTTCATAGCTGCCTAGCTGATTGGGAACAATACATGTTTGTTTAATTATCTTGGAGACCTTATGTTCTGCAGTAGACAGTATTGTTCAGAATTTAACCACCAAATTTCACAATCGCACGCGCGTCAAAATTCACGATACCATCCACACCATCTGGATGCTTGGCGGTCCACCACTGTACGTTTTACTAGGAGTTTTCTTCCTCGTACGACCCCACTGTGGAATCGCTTACGACCGGCGATTTCCGGACCGATACGACTTAGGGACCTTCAAGAAAAGAACTTACTCTTATCTGATAGGCCGCCAACGCACCTTAAATTCCCCTGGTGTTGCAGTTGTTCATGGGCGGAGGTAGTTACTTACCATCAGGTGAGCCACATGCTCGTTTGCCGGCTCTTCTATAAAAAAAATTGAATCTACTCCAGTCGGTTAAAAAAGTGACCTTAACGTAAGATGCGTTAAGGTTACTTCTCTAATAACAGATATAATAAAGACTTATTTGCGACTAGCGACCCGCCCCAGCTTCACCTGGGTGGGATTTATTGAGATTTATTTAAATAACCATCATTGATCGTTACTTAAAAAAATCGCTTTTTTTATAATTTCTTTAATTTAGTTTTTACTTGTAGCAGTGCAGTGCTTAAGGTAAATAGAAAAAAAGTAATAGCATTTTTTTTTTTTTTCTCCCGTTCGCTTGCTCTCAGAGCACATTTTACAAATGGTTATTCGGGACACCCTCGAATTTTTAAACACTTCTTTTTTTTTTTTTTTTTCCGGTTCCCTTTTCCTTTTTATATTGATCAACGAGCACACAGTCCACCTGATGGTAAGTGGATGCTGTTGATGATGAACATTTATTCTCAATTAAGAATCATAATGCAAATGCGCTGTCACCCATGAGGACTAAGATGGAAGTAGGCAGTAAAAAAGCTAAAGCTAAGCTCCGGTTTTCTACACTCACCATACGAAACACAGCAGTAATACTATGAGAGCGTGGTCCTGCCCCGGTCGAGTCATTTTTCCTAAAGCAACAGTAGGTGGTAACACTCCTTCTACACCTCAGAGTCCGCCTGGGAAATTACCACACTCTTACCTATTTCTGCCGTCAAATGGCAGTACTTGCACTGCCGTGCAGAGCTATTATAATAACCTCCTGTGAGGCACTCCATCTTTTTCCTCCAGTACTATAGTACGTGAGTATATGAGTATATGTATGTATCCGGTAATATGGTCACTTTCTTATAACTCAAAAACTACAGCCTTGTTTGCGTAGAGGCCTCTGTGATACGATAGATCTTTATCAGTAAATCAAATAATAAAGGGTCAAAAAAGCGCTGCTTTATCGACGCCATTTTGACAAATGACATTACAGTAAATATTTTGTGTAGTGTCGTTAATTTTTATTGACTTGATTTTTCGAAGTGTTACTAATTATTGCCAAAGCTTGTTTGCTATTATTTTCTTAATATATTAGTTGTAGTATACGCATTTGTGTTTTTGTCTCTGCCCTCCTCCTAGTTTTGGTTTTATAGGGCGACAAAGTTTAAGGTGATCGTAGTACCCTCACGTAACATATTAATAAAGTAGCCTTCTTTTTTTTAAGGTTATCTGCAGGTGTCACAACTGCAGTAGCCACCATGTAAACTATAAGTTCATTCGTCACCACAGTTATATCAAAAAATATATGGGATTAAGATGCGGACAACGAAAGCAGGATAAAATTGCGGATTGCGAAACTAAAAAGTAATAATGCGCCATTCGACTGCTGTTGTGAGCCACTTTGATAAGTTGCTGTGTGCAAAGGTTTTTTTAATTAAAAAATAGACATTACGGCGCACGTCGGGCTAAAAGTTGCAGCTTTTTTTTTTTTTTTTTGCGGATGGAAAATCATCTAATGACCCCTTTCGCTCTGGGTGGAGCGTAAGGGAGTGTCAGACTTTTACTGACTAAAAACCATCCGTGTTCCTTTAGTGCCCTTACGTTCCGGAGCCGCGGTATCTCTTTCGAATAGCCCGCAGCCCCGGCAGGCGTCGGCCCGTGCGGGCCCCATCACGCTGCTGACAGCTCTTTGAGGCGCGCGTGGAACGACCTGTCGTCGTTAGACGGACGGACGACGAGCTACCCATTGATCGCCGTCCACAGGCCCGCGCCTACGGTGGCCGGGGGGCCACGACGTAGCCCCCGACGCCCGGGGCGTCTCCCGCGGCGGCCGGGGAGGAAAGCTGCTGCTCTTTCCTTCTCCCGCTCCGCCACCTCCTTCGCTAGCATCACTGCTTCGCAGAAGGTGGTGACGGCATCCCATTCCGTCTCGCTCCGGACCATGGCTTCGACCAGGGCCGGACGCGAGAGGTCGCCGCCGCCTATCGCCGCTACGAGGACACGGCGGTGCTCCGCCCAAGCAGGGCACACCTCCACGGTGTGTTCCACCGTGTCCTCCGGTCCATCCTCGCAGTGGGAGCACCCGGGCGTTTCCTCCCGCCCGATTCGGTGCAGGAACCTCCCGAACACACCGTGTCCGGTGAGGACCTGAGTCAGGCGGAAGGTGAGGATGCCGTGGCGTCTCTCAAGCCACTCCTCAAAGAGGGGTCTTATCGCCGCTATAGTGGCGTGCCCAGCACGGGGTTGCGACAGTCGCTCTCTCCATGTCGCCATGAGATCGTGCCGGAAGTCTGTCCGCTGCGCGACAACTTGCCGCGGCAGCGGGGTTTCCCCCCGGCATAGTGCCTCCGCGCGCCATTCGTGCAGGCGTGCGAGGACTACCGCCTCCAGATCCCATGGCGGCAATCCGGCAAGGAGGCTCGCCGCCTCGCGGGAGATCGTGCGGTAGCCGCGAACCATTTTCACGGCGACCACCCTTTGGGGCGCGTTCAGGTGGTGGACGGCAAGCCGCGCCAAACCACGCGCCCACACCGGGGCCCCGTAAAGGGCCATGGATCGCACGATCCCCGCGTAGAGCCTCCGGCAGGAGGCGTTTGGCCCCCCAGGTTCGGCATGAGTCGCCTGAAGGCAGCCCCGGTCCGTTCCAGTTTGGGAGCCAAACGTCGGAAGTGCTCAACGAAGTTCCATCGGCCGTCGAGGACGAGTCCTAGGTACTTCAGTGTCGACTCGACGCCGATGGATACCCCTCCTACCATTACTGAGGATCCCGGTGGTGGCCTGTTCCGAGGACCATGGAAGTGCATGGCCTCGGACTTGTGCAGAGCCACCTCGAGACCCAGTTGCCGAATCCTCTCAACGACTATCGCAACCCCGCGTGTCATAGTTTCCGCCGCCGCCTCGTACGACCCCCCCTTGTCGTCAGCGTAGCAAATTACGCTGACGCCGGTAGGGAGGTCGGCGCGCAGCACCCAGTCATAACCGATGTTCCACAGAGGTGGCCCCAGAACCGAACCCTGTGGGACACCGCACGACATCTCTCGCCGGTTCCACTCACCGTTGCGACCGGGGTAGATGACGGCCCTGTCCGTCAGATAGTCCCCGACTATACGACGGAGATAGGTCGGCACCCGGTGATACCGGAGTGCCTCCCTAATGCAGCTCCAGGGCATGGAGTTGAAGGCGTTGGCGATGTCGAGAGACACCGCCAAGACAACCCCCCCTCTGGCCACTGCATCCCCCGTCGTGAGGGCTCTCACGCGCATGATGGCGTCCACCGTAGAGCGCCTCTTACGGAAACCAAACTGGTGTTCCGCAAGATCCGGCCGTCCGTTGCAGCCTACGTCCTACTCCTGGGCACAGGCCTCCTCTCATTTCTGAGAGAGTGTTAGCACAAGGAAAATTTCACATATCTTCGAAATATTTTTTTTATTATTTCTCAGATATGCAGGTTTCCTCACGATGTTTCCCTTCACCGCCGAGCACGTGGTAAATCAGCACTTAAAATCGCATTTAACAATTACATTGGTGCCGGCGAGGATTGAACACGGTTTATTCGCGTACTGTGAAATTTACAGCGAGCGCTAACCATCTGACCTACCACGCTGAGCTGATTATATATAATAATCATTGCATTAAAAACGCTGTACTACGTAGTACTATTACTTATTCTAAGGCTATACTTATATAGGTAGTTAAGTTGGTGCATTCAAGAAAATGCTACTCCAGCAGTATATTGAAATTGGCGCCATGAAATATTGCTAAGTCTAAATTTTAAAATATTTAAAAAAAAACACATTGATTATATCACCAAAACCTCTTCATGTAGGCGGTTAACCAAGCTCAACAAAGTAAATATTACAACGCTATATTAATTTGCGTTTTCCTTATACAAGTTGCAAAGAAAAATAGTAGATTTTTGAACAAACGAAAACTCTTTGTTTTAACTTATTACTTTTGGAATACTGTCGAATATTCGAGAATTGGTTCCATTGTTAAATAACAATACAGGGGGTACTGTTATTTTTCTCACAGTATCTTTTCTAAGTTTTATTACTCTCTACTCGTGCACTTGTTTGAATTCGGCTTAAAATCACTGCTAGCATTGACGTTATAGTTTGTTTTTTAGATGGGTCACGTTTTTGATAGTATATTGTTCACATCAGACACCTTTTTCACTATTGTATACTGAAAGCGGCGGCTACATATGGTGATTGTACCATTTGTTAACTAGATATTGTCTGTGTGCAGGTTGTTTCTATTTGTACCTATGTATGAATTCTACTCGAAATCACTGGTAGCATTGAATAGCTAAATGTAGCATACATTTAGTATTATTGAGAGTGGTAACGTTTTTCACGGATTTCAAAAAAGTAGGGGTATACAATTATACTATATTATGTTTGTTCATATGATGTTGTTTGTATGAAGACCCTTATTCTATATTAAAAATGTATGTAACGAGATTTAGCGTGTAGTGTCGGTGTAAGAATATCCACTATCTTATATCGTCCCGTGGGTGTTGCATGTTGCGACAGAGGAAAACAAACCATGCTATATATGCAAAAATAGCAGCTTAATGCTGCTTTGTTGTGTGTGTGTGTGTGTGTGTGTGTGTGTGTGTGTGGTGCGTGTGCGTGTGCGTGTGCGTGTGCGTGTGCGTGTGCGTGTGCGTGTGCGTGTGCGTGTGCGTGTGCGTGTGCGTGTGCGTGTGCGTGTGGTGTGCGTGTGCGTGTGCGTGTGCGTGTGCGTGTGTGTGTGTGGGTGTGTGTGTGTGTGTGTGTGTGTGTGTGTGTGTGTGTGTGTGTGTGTGTGTGTGTGTTGAGAAAAGAGGCATTCCATCTTACTCCTGACGGCTGACAAGATTGAGTTATACAAAACATAAATCAATGGCTGACAACGTATCTGCATTTTGATTCGCAAACGAGGATCGATGTAGATATCTATGGACCAGAGCTACTACTTACCATCAGGTAGACTGTGTGCTCGTTAGTCACCATCATCCTAAAAAAAAGCAATTAATGAATAAAAGCAGCGATTGCCAATCCGCTTGACGTAGCAGTTTTGACAAACATCACCCTTCTATAGGGAGTCTATAGTCCCTTCTATAGGGAATCTATAGGGATGTGTATGTTTCTGTAACGGTAACGGTGACGTTACGCGATACCTTCGTCAATTGTGAAACGATATCGTTAATCCTTCTGGGGTGATCCCATATAAATTTGGAGAAAATATTAAATCCCTAAGGGTAGCAAAATAAGGGTATGAAGTATTTAATGTAACTATTTAGATGAAATGAGATTGTAATATTTCTCAGAACAATGGCGGATTGACGGTCAGAGTACTAGATGTCGCGGAACTTTGACATTTCCTCACCACTGGTCTGGGTATTTTACATGTAATATAAATACACGATGTTTACACCCATAGGATACTATAATACATACATAATAGAACGGGGGGAGTGGACGGAGCCCGTGTAGCCACTAAAATGTCAATGTCAACACGAGATGTGTTTTGACGTAACAATCGCATCCAAATTTCGCATGCAAATTATTTAGAAAATACCAAATTGCACACTATTTACATATAAATATATGTATTAAAATTTTGTAAAATGTGTAAATTTACTCAGTCTGAATCGGGTACGTAGTAGTGATAATACGACGTATATTGCTTGTATGTGTGCTCCTGACGACGCCGAATCTCGTACAAAATAAGTTTGACAGCTATTCTATTGTATATTATAGTATTCTGTGGTTACACCATTCTGTTAAAGCTCATGATGTCGTTTTTTATGACACTTGTAGGACAAGGAATTTTTTAAGTCACCACCGCACAGCGAACAATATAGGCACTAACCGTATGTGAAATTTATTGTAAATGCTGTGCAAATCATTAGGTTATTTGTGTTGACTTATATGTCACTGGCTTATAACAAATGCCAAAACCAACGCTTGAGTTTTTGTATTACCAAATACAAAAACTCAAGAAAATATATAACTGTCTGAAATATTTGTACCTACCTTTATAATTCGTTTCTCCGGATCACTGTATGAGAGAGATCTTATGCGTTTCTTAAACGGTATCGGAAACTCCTTTACTCTCTGATGGAACACCATCTTCCTGTGTACTGTGTCCCCAATAATCATATCGTAACAAACCACCACACTGCACACCAGTAAACTTATCAAAAATAGCAATATTAACCGCATACCGGTAACATTTCACCAAATTACAATAAACAGACGGTCATATTATGTATATTTCTTGCTCACTCAACGAATGACCGACGGCAAGTGACCAACGTAATGCAATGAGCGATAACCTCGACACGCGATAGTAAACTAACATAACTAAGTAAACAGAAATAACTAACTAACAACTCTGTATCCTTCGCACAGTTTAAATGATTCGCTAAAATATTTCGGCACTCGTAAATTAATTACACGATAATATTCATATTTCATAAACAAATGTTTATACAACCGTGTGATAGTTAGTTAATTGATTGATAAGTTTGTTTGTCCGTCCGGCTGTTGTTTTTGGAAAACAATGGTCAATGTTGACCATTGTGTTCTGTTATAGTATGATACATTGTAAACAATATAATTAGTTACTGAAAATAGCTTATGTTTGTATTAAATTAATCCATATTGGATGATTTTACTTGGCACTATCTATTACATCTGCTGACAGGTTTGGATTGATTAATTAATACATACTACGATCAGCATATTTTTTGCGATAAATTGAATATTACATATATGTAGTACATAATATATTTTATTACCTTGACTGGTAAATGAGAGATAATAATTTATTTTTCTGAAAGTGTGTGCTGTTGGCCCTCCAGTCTTTACAGCTTCATCAAAATAGACTTGTGAGCGAGAACTCACGAGTTGTTGAGTGCAACGATACTGCTGGAAGTTCCGAGGCACCCGCGCCCCTGCTTTTGGAGTGAGGCTCCTCTAGCTAGGTGCAGGCTCGACGTCATTCAAGGGCCTGAAGAAGGTACGAACCTCAGCTTGAACCACTATCGCAATGTGGGGTAGAGAGAGAGAGAGAGAGAGAGAGAGAGAAGGAGAATAAAATAAAGTAACGGATTATATACATTCTACGTAACATATTATTGGGCGAAGGCCTCCTCTCTTTCCTATGAGGAAGAGGAGAAAGAGAGAGAGAGAGAGAGAGAGAGAGAGAAATAGAGAAGAAGGGATAGGGAGAATGTGAGTCTCAGTAGGGAGTAGGGAGAACAATCTGATTCTAACCAGGTTTTCTTACGATAGTTCTCTTCATCACCAAGCAGGTAGTTAATCTCATACTTGCAAATTACAATTTCTGTGGAGACGGTGGGGGTTGAGTTACACCGATAGTTAAAGGAAATCGCTTAGGTTCCTTGACTCAAAAACAAATTGAAGGGGACCACTCCACTCCATGACATATTTTGCAGGTTATCAGATACGTCAAAGATTACTAAAAAGATAATATAATGAGATTAATTCTGAGATGGTTTTACAACATCTGATAGATAATAAGATTCTGAAAATATTTCGCAAAGTCTATTTTTACGAAATCATCAATCTAAATAAAATGCCATAAACGATTCTCTTGCGAAAACCCGGTTGTGCCTCATTCACTAAAATTAATCAAGTAGGTAATTTCAATACATTGAGATAAATCGAAAATACCTACGTAAATACATATATTTAACTTTTTTTTTTAAGTGAGAACATAAGAAATATTTTCCGACGTTATAAGCTAAATAAAAAAAAGTCTAAACCGTTTTAAGCCGTTTCAAAATGAAGTTCCTGTAACACAAAAAACATTGCTTATATAAAATTAAAAGAAATATATCCATAATACTTAATGTCCATTATTGGAAATGGGCCAAAGTAGGACGAATTTGCCTTTATCGTCATGTTTGGCAAGCTGCTTGAGGATCGATTAGCATAAAAAATTTTAATAAACAAGCTATGATTACAATCCTTTCAAATTGCAGCCTACACTCGGCTAATATTTTACTATGACCGTAGTAGCTATTGATGTGTACAATACTGCGGCCATAGTAAATTTTTATGAATATCGCAAACTGCGATGCCGGAATAATTTATTTTTCACTTCACATTTTTCCTGAGGACAGCATGATTAATGGCTTGTCACTCAGAAGCTGGCAGGAAAATTTGAAAACTTTTCCGTAACAAAGCTGCAATTTTTAGTAAAGTTAAAAGTTAAAACAATGCTTCGAATACGAAGGTGTAAAAAAGTTTCAATAATAACTTTGATTTTGTCATGTGGTAGCGGTGTGCACTACCCTACAACATCTGTCATAAGAGACAGAGTTAAACTGAAACACCATCTTCCTGATAACTGCTCAAAGTAATAAAAAAATAGGTGTCAACTCGTCAAGCTGGACAGCTATGGCAAAGTATGGGGGGGGGGGGCATATGAGACAATCTATGATGGAGGCCTAAGTTCAGCAGTTGACTTTTATAGGCTACAATGGATAATGGTAAGTACAGACGTGCTCGAAAAAAAGTATGCTCATAGGCTTGCTCAAAATGAGCATGCTCTGCAACTGTTCACATTTGCCAGCAATAAGCTCGTTTGAACCATGGAGACGAGCTATTTGGCCTAAGTTATTCGCCTCAACGCGACAAATCGAGTTTTTTTTTAAATTTCAAATTGACGCAGCAACTGTCGCGAATCGAGATCGATTCGATAAAACATGCTGTGAGCAGTCCCGTTCAGTTCAGACGCACTCGGTACACGCCCTTCTATCCACGCCTCGGATAGCATGCTCAAAAATTAAATGTAGGTAGTTTTTTGAGCATGCTCAAAATAAGCATGCTCGTTATTAGCAATGTTGCGACACACGTGCTACTAATGAGCACTTGCCACATAAAAGTATGCTTTCGTGCTAGTAATGAGCACGCCTGTCCGTACTTTAACTGTAATTGAAAAAGGAATACCTAACATAACCGCGGTCTGTTACTGTGTTAAAGCAACTTATTATGATGAATTCATCGATACCAACCTGCAAAAACTGTTGGTACAATATAGTATTTATTAACGTGTGTTGTTTAGTGTACAAAACATGGGTAGGTTAAGTGTAAATGCGTACTTTAATACGTAAGTTGAGCAAAGAGTTACAGAGAGTATTAGAAATGCATATCTATAATAATTAAAAAAATATTTATAATATTTAGCCCATCTTTGCTAGGTCCGTTGAAGTTATGATGGAAATGGGTGGTGAGGTTTCGTTCTTGTATAAAACTCTTCTCTCTCTTTTATTAAATTGGGTTAACTTGCCGTGAAGGGTTTACTTGGTACAGGCAGGCGGATCCGCGATCGCTCTGCCTACTGTCGGTTAAATCTTATTTGAACAAGTGGTAAAAATAATATTTGTTTTATATACGACCGAATCAATGAATTCGAAGTCAATTAAATACGCATTATTATAGATAACTCGAAAACTACTGATCAGATCTTGATAAAATTTATATGGAACCACACAAGAAGCACCAGCTTTCAGATAAAAAAAAATCATCAAAAGTGGTTCACCCAGAGAAAAGTTGAGGTAACATAAAAAAAAACATACAGTTGAATTGAATACCTCCTCCTTTTGGAAGTCGGTAAAAAAGAATATAGAAATTAACACAAGAAAATACAAGCATTTGTTCTTTCTCTTTATTTTTTCTACAACTTGAATTCTTGGAGAAGTTCAAAAACTATTAAAAAGTTTAGTCGTAGAAATAGTATTTAAACAAAATTATTCACAAACCCAAAAAAAAAAGCTTGTGTCTAGTCATGGACTGTTTAAGATTTATGGTGATTATTTCACAATTGTGGAATAATATCATTGATGTAGTATTATAGTGTAATCTCTTTTAAAACTTTATTTTACAGATCGTATTATGAATATGTTAACATTAGATAGAATAGTAAGTGCGGTGTAGAGGGAAAGGGTTAAATAATGGTTTTAATTTAGATTTATCACGTACATTTCCACTTCCCCTAGGTGTAGGCATATTATGGCAACAATTTCTGGGGAAGTATCATTTTCCTTAATAAAAATTTATTGACGCCTATTTGAGCAATAATCCAACATATATTTTATAAAATA
Source organism: Parnassius apollo (assembly GCA_907164705.1). Lineage (NCBI taxonomy): Eukaryota > Metazoa > Arthropoda > Insecta > Lepidoptera > Papilionidae > Parnassius > Parnassius apollo. The sequence continues at coordinate 4,422,467 of CAJQZP010001441.1, read as the reverse complement.
GCATAGCAAATTTGTTTTAAGTGGTGTATGATGCTTAAAAACTCGTAGGAAATAAAATTTAAAAGACCGCGCACATAATGTTTTCTTAAACTCGCCGGAATTCACCGTTACCAGAGGTTATTATCATCCATAAATTCCTTAATATTATAATAACGCTTTTTATACAAATTTAGTTTAATAAAGTTTTTGAACTTTGTGTAGATCAAATTTTGTATATATTCTAGGACGTTGTTGTAAAAGTGAAGTCGAGTAACTGGTAGCGTGAGTCTGTTTCTAGTATTTACAGAATGAATATCACTTATCTCTGTAAAACTACTTTTTCGTTATTCACACGTGATTATAAATGAGATGTATTTCTGTATAAATAAAATACAAGTGTTCAATTGGAATAACATTTTAAAACAAAAGTACAATACTCCTTCGTTTAGCTTAAATATATCACACGAACCGTAAAAAAGTATCCGTCGCAAGCAGTCACGGCTTCACTTTATTTAATGTATCTAAGGCAATCGCAAACGATATTTTGCTTAGTTTTTCAATTATAAATACAACATTTGAGCATTTACACGTAGGACAAACATATGAGCATTTACACGTAGGACATTAAAGGTTTATGTTAATATTGATGTAGTTAATTTTTTTTAACATTTTGTGTTTTGAAAACAATGCTGCAGCTAGAATAGGAAAAATGTATACTGTATTCTATCTCATTCTCTCGCAGGTACATCTTATAGATGTATATTATGTTTGTCTCTTTTTACTGTCGCTTTTTCGTTTCATCGAGTTTCAAATCACAACGATTCTAAAGTAGTTTTACTTCAAACAAATGGTAAAATAAAAAAAATATACAACCCACTTCAATATAAATAAAATGAGAACATCATCAATGTAGTCGAAGTCAACTTAAAAACTACTGGTCAGATCTTGATCAAATTTATAAAGGGTCACATGGAAAGCACCAGCCTTTAAATATAAAAATAATCATCATAATCGGTTCACCTAGAAAAAAGTTCTGAGGTAACCACACATGAAAAAAACATACAGTCGTACATACCGACTTCCAAAAAAGGAGGTTCTCTATTGAGAAGTCGGTTGAAAAATCATAACTTATACTTTTTTTAGGAAAATAATGACATATTTAAAACGATAATAACAAAAATATATACTTACTAGAATTGTTTGCTTACATAACAAATAACATTTTTAGTCTCTTTACTCGTGTTTAGGAACCTTTATTTAAGATCGGGATTTTCTGATTTTAGGTAGGATTTGCCCGACTTTATCTATGTCGATGTGAGTATTTCTTACTGTGGCTTTTGTTTATTCTATTCGAAAAGAGATTTGAGTGAAAAATTCGGGCATCTTGATATTCTGCTACCTTTCAGTGTAATATAGAATAGTAGATTTAAAAGTATCGCTATAGATTGGTATCATTTTAATAAAGGTTTTAGTATTTTAACGTTAGATAATAACCTTTTTATATATAACCAGGAGTCAACGATGGGCACACAGTCCATTTGATGGTAAGTTAATGTGTATAGGTTACCTATGTACATATTACAACTGAGGACTACGATGGATTGCCTCATTGTCATTAAAAAGGTTCTTTGCCTGCAAAACATTTAAAACGCAGTAGCATATTTTGCGCTGGTATTCTGTAAGAGCGATAAACTTCCCGTCGAGGACATCTATTCATGCAGCAGCTAAAATTCAGACATACAGTTGTAGAATAGCTCGACTACATCTTCGATCAACAATTATACTATTGATCGAAGGACCACATACAATAAATCGTAGATCTTAAAACCACATACTGTTTTTTCAAGCGAAGGACTCAGACCTTTGATAAAAGACTATGCTTTAAAATATGTTGATTGCGTAATTTAATTATAGCAACTGGACTTAATTTTCTGATATTGATGATCGATATTGAGTTTAAAGTATATTTATTTATTATTTATTTAAGTATATCTGATGAAAATCAATTACGGACCCGAAGTAAAATGAATTTCATAATAAAGTTTTATAACAGAAAGAGGATAAAACGAGGTAATTTTTTTCGGAACAATTTTAATAAAAAAATAAATATCAATCATACTATCAAAAGTTAACTGCAGCTGTTTAATTTTCTCGCTGTCACCTTTCGCGACATCTACGGGGTAATATGGATTAGTTGGCTCTCTTACGCTAACACTGCACGGCATGCATTATCAAATATAATAGGTCGGGAAAAAAATTCTTCATATTTTGTTCGTACAAAAGAAAGACGCCCATTTTTCACTTGACTACGTGTATAGAAATGAAATAAATCTTAAAATTCAGCTAATTGAAATGTACATTAATTACCCTTATCACATTGTTAAAGGAAACGCAGGAAAAAATATTTTTTAATTTTTTTTTAAGCTTATTCTACGTCTACGTAGGGTAAACGTATTACTATATTTTGAACGCATCTCAACTACCATTTTTCTAGGACGTCCCATTTTACACACAACTACTTTACTTTATTCAACTCTGTTTCTGAGCTTCATACATTATTTTATGTTTCATTTAATCAGTATTTCTTTATTAGTCTTTGTATAGTACAGATTAATAAAAATAAAATAATAATTATATAAGTTAATCATTAGGTATGCCATTGAGTGCGCACGAATGAAACGGATTTTTTGACATTTGATAATTCTGCATTTGGCATCGCGGCAGTCCTTCGTCCTCGATAATAATAAACCATTTCAAACATAGTGTTTTATTTGTTTTTCCCATATTGTTCATCAGGTATGTATGTAAGTATGTACCGTAAGCCAATGAAATGCGTTTGGTTGATAAGTGATCATTTTAGCAATACAAGAAATACGTTAGACTTTTTGGAGATATAGAAACTCTTTATCGTTTTTTGCTCAAAATGTAGATAGTAAGTACTTATGTGTGCTGAAGAAACAGCAGATAGTGCTCGACACTCAATTTATAGTGACAATCATCGAGAGTAAGCAGTGATTTAGGGGCAGTTGATTTCAATGAATTCACAAAGTAAAAAAGACCATAGCTAGATAAGTATTATGTTCAGGCCTTATCGCGACCTTTAGAAATAAAGCGAATGGACTACATTAACAATAGGTTTATTGCCGTTAAACGTTTAAACAAATGTACATATATTGCAAGGTGAAATGCCCGCCTGCTACCGCGTCTCGCAGCTGAGTAGTAGTATATAAGAGTAATAAAGTAGTAATCGTAACCTAAAAAGTAACAATAATTTTTGGGCTTCGTAGCGTTTAAATTTTTAAAATGACTATATGACATTATTTTCTAAGCTTCCATGCAGTTTTTTTACTATACCTTTTAACTATTTTTTTTTTTTTTTTTTTATTTTTTTTTTTTTTTTTTTTTTTTTTTTTTGTTGGTTTATATAATAAAAAAAAAGGAAAAGGGGGGCCCAGTTTTGGTTTTGGGTAAGGTGTTGTTTTCATAGATAAACGTTCACTTTCAGGTTTTTAAATGTATGGAAAATGGGCATGGTACTTTAAGAAAAATTTTTTTTGGTCGTGTCGTTTGTAGAAAAATAAAAAGTAAAACACACTTTCCTGCCATATTTCTTATATAAATTACGAATGAACGTTCCCCCGAACTTATATTCAATAATAATATTATCTCTTGGACAACAATAATGGTCACAATATTGGCGGAAAAAATTGGCGGCAAAATATTGGCGGTGTGCACCATTGTCATAAACGTAAAGAAACGTTTCTATTCGAAATAGATTATAGATAACAATTATTAAAACCACTCTTATGATTAATTTACCACTGGTTCGGAAAATACCTTTCTCCTTGGAAAAACCAGCAAAAACCAGATTTTCTTTTAATAGAACAAATTACGCAGTTAAACAATAATTTACAACACAAAACAAATTAAAAATAGCATGGTAGGGATCACATCATTCCTAGGGATTATTATAATCCATAAATAACTAATATAATAATAAAACTTTTTAAACAATCATTGTTTAATAAAGTTTTTAAACTTTTTGGAAGTCCTACCCGTATCCGGTGTTACGCTTATGATATAGTGCTACTGGACTAGTGCCGCAAAATTTAAGCAATGCTAGCGTTAGACTCGGAGGAGAGGTGTGCTAAGGTCTTATTAAGGGGAAATCCTGATTTTCTAAAAGCCAATCTTGTCAGACCCGAACACGGGCGGGCCGATGTTAACCTTTTTTTTTTTTTTTTTTATAGAATAGGGTGACCAGTCCACCTGATGGTAATGGTTGCTCGGCCCAAGAATCTATCTATCTCATTAAAAATCAAAATGCAGATGCGTTGTCACCCGTGAATGGATGGAATTGTTCGTTCTCTCCTTACGAAAAATAAGCTACATTTGTGTATTCTGAGTTCCCTCCCCGTGACCACCGGACAATCAGACGCTCTCCGGGTCTCCGACGCTTTGTTGTCGGCATTCCACGCATTCAAACTAAACAGTTTGTTTTTGTGTACAGCGAAGGAGTAGAGATATTTGCCAGCGTCTGCCTTTTCGTCCGATTATAATGTGGATGTCTTAATGGCTAATAAGAAAGACATTTTACTTCAGAAACAGAAACTTTTTTATTCAATGTAGATTATAAACAATACTTATTGAAAGTCACTTTTCATTTACCACTGGTTCGCAAAAAAAAACTTCTGTCCTGGGAAGAACCAGCAAGAAACCCAGCGGGACTATTTTTTTTTCAAATAATAGCTTACAATCATGTTTATAATTAACAACACAAGACAAATTAGAAATAGCTTGGTAGCGATCACCCTTCCCAGGGGTTATTATCATCCATAAATTCCTTAATATTATAATAACCTTTTTTATACAAACTTAGTTTAATAACATTTTTGAACTTTGTGTATGAGAAATTTTGTATATTTTCTGGGATTGCGCTAAGATAGATCGATTGATCATCTGGGGTTTCATAACCACTTACTACCACTTACCTACCTGCAGTTAAGTACCTTACCACCTTACTGGCATATAATAAGTAGGTGAGTCAAGTGAATATAAGTGATTGGATTTTACTGTGAAGAAATTCCGGGAGTCAGTAAATTGGAGTAGTTTCAAGCCCGTGCCTCGGGAAGCAATTAAAGTCGTTAGTCTTGCGCCTGATCTCCGGCTATGTCGAATTGTCGTACTATAGAATATATCAATATATGTATGAGTGAGGAAATAGACTAGTCAGCGTTGAGACTGGCCACCGTGACTGCAGTTTGGTCTGGAGGACGTTATTATAATAAGTTCAAAAAATGTATAGACGCTACTGAAACGTCAAGGAGGTGAAGCAGCCTGAAGATATCTAGACTCGAAAAGAACAGTTTTCGGTGCTTGGCAAATCCACAGGAACAAAGGACCGCTGAGTATTCAGGTCTATCATAAAATTGGTATAACTAGGACTATATAACCAAAAACCATAAACAAAGAAAATAATTAGAAAGTGTCTTAACGTCACAGTCTACTCGTAATTACAAGACGGTAAAAGACTCAAATACAGAAATAAAACAACCAAATACCAATAATAAATAAGTATGTGGTTGTTTTATTTCTGTATCTGAGTATAACACAAAATCCGTAGAAAAGGGTCGTCTATACAGAGCTAAATCATACAAATATTGTTTTGATAAGGAAGAGATTCTAAGGCCACTCAATGATAAACCACGTAACAAAAGTATCGACTCTCAATACGGGGAAAAGCGTTTGTAGCGGGGAATGAACCCCGGGTAAATCCCAGCTTACAGCACAGACCCACCCCCCAACCCCTGTTGGGAGACAGATAGCTCACCTATATCTTTCGACAATTGCTTCCATTCAAGCCTTGCTATATTCTTTATATTTCCCTTGCTTTATTTATAGTTTTCCTTGATAGTTTTCGTCCGTAATAAAGTAGTTATAGCGGCATTCGTTATTATTTGTATAAAAATAAAAATGTACTTACATTATGTTTCCTCGTCTCTATAATTTTACTGATGGATTTAGGTCTTTTAAGAAAGCACCAAAATATTCATAAATATGTATGTATACATTATTATCTAAATGCATAGAATGTAACGATTACAAGTTCAAATTTTTAAACGTTTAAAGCACTTTGCCAACACTGTTGTTATTACCGTTATTTGTGAATTACATTTAATTATTATTAATAATTGATATAAGATGGAAAAGAAAAAAATATATTGGGATTTAAAAATAAGTAAAAAATAATCGTTTTTGTGAAGTCGCTGCTGCCCATGTTCCGATTTGTTCCTGTTTTCCTAATAACGACTAAAAATAAAAACATCGGTTGCCAACTCGCTTGCCATGCATAGCAATTATGGCAAATATTCTGCTTATGTGGCAATCTACGAAGGAGATCTATGTTCAGCACTGGACTTCAATCGGCTGTTACGTAACGGATATATATATATATATATATATATATATATATATATATATATATATATATATATATATTATATATCCGTTACGTAACACTTGTATTTTATTTAAATAGAAATACATCTCATTTATAATCACGTGTGAATAACGAAAAAGTAGTATTACAGAAATAAGTGATATTCATTCTGTAACACACGCTACCAGTTACTCGACTTCACCGAGTCAGTAATTCATTATTGGGGCGATGTATACACCTTTACAACAAAATCCTAGAATATATACAAAATATGATCTACACAAAGTTCAAAAACTTTATTAAACTAAGTTTGTATAAAAAGCGTTATTATAATATTAAGGAATTTATGGATGATAATAACCTCTGGGTAGGGTGATCGCTACCAAGCTATTTCTAATTTGTTTTGTTTTGTTAACATATATGATTGTAAGCTGTTATTTAGAAAAAATAGTCCCGCTGGCTTTCTTGCTGGTTCTTCCCGGGACCCGAGATTTTTTAGAACCAGTGGTAAATTACAAATAAGTGACTTTCAATAAGTATTATTTATAATCTTTATTGAATAAAAAAGTTTCTGTTTCGTTCCTCAATTTTTTATATTATTCCTCTTCTACATTACTCGTGAAGATCCACTGCTGCATATGAGCTTTTCTCGCTGCAGGAAGGACATTCTTTAATAGTCACGCTTGGGGGGCGGACCGACGATCGCGTTATAAGACGTATCGCACGTTTAGTGATTCTTTCCGTCTCCTGTCTGGGTATGTTTCGCCTGGTATATAGAGAACCGATATCTATCAGAAGCTACTAAGCTTCCACTCACGGAATAAGATGGTGTGATGAACTTACGCTAGCACTTCACGACCATTTGATACGGTGAAGAAAAACTGTCGAAAATTGACAATAATACAACTGTAATATAAAGTGAGCCCTCACAAACGTTGGAAATTAGAGGCCTATTAGCTTACTACGAACTGTTAATAAACTTTTTGCTTCTTGCCAAGAAGAATAAAAAATCTATACGTAATAAAGCCATACTGCAGTGTTAAAACTATACTGTTAATATAAACAGTATAGTTTTAACACGAATGGGTCGGCTCGACTGGGGAAAGACCACGCTCTCACAAAATACCAGCGTAAAATAGTAGCTTAATGCTGCTGTGTTTCGTATGGTGAGTGTAGAGACCCGGAAACCGTTTTTACTGGAAACGAGGCATTCTATCTTCATCCTCACGGGTGACAACGCATCTGCATTTTGATTCGTAATCGATCGTCTGTGGGCCACAGCAAGCACTAACTATCAGGTGGACTATGTGTTTGTTTGTAACCCTATCCAATAACAAAAAAAGAAAAATTGAGACCAGCTATCGAAAAATGTCCATCGATTATATTGACGTTGTGGAACAGGTAATAGAAACATATACTGAATTTAGAAAAACACTATTTTTGGTGTTTATCGACTTTGCTCAATCTTTCGATATTATCTCATTTGGAAAGATCTAAAAATCCAAAATATTCCCTAACAATACTTAGATATCCTAAAACACATCTACCATGAGAGCACTTGTGGAGTTAAACGAGACCGAAGCGGCCCCGACTTCCTTATAAATAGATGAGTAAAACTGGGAGATTCACTTTCTTCAAGATCTTTATAGCAGTATCTAATTTGTTAAGTTTTCTAATGAGAGTAATAAATGGCTATTTTATTTTCGTTTATTATTTATCTAAATATATATAAATTACGTGTCACGTTGTTTGTCCGCGATGGACTCCTAAACTACTTAACCGATTTCAATCAAATTTGCACACCGTGTGCAGTTTAGTCCAACTTGAGAGATAGAATAGTTTTTTTGCCCATGAGTGACCCACATTTTTTTGCTTTAAGGATTTTTAATAGGACACGATAAAGGGTTGTCGAAAAAGGCAGAACAACGTCTGCCTGGCAAGCTAGTATATAATAAAATATAAAGTTAAGTAACAGTTTATAAACCTCCAACAGCTGGTCTAATGCTACCGAACCGATCTCGTGTTACCGCATACTTTTAAAATTAACCCAGCCACCGAGCCACAACGATTCTCGATAACGTTTAAGTTAAACTGAAATTAAATATCGGAAATTTTCTTCATTCTTTTTCATTCCTTCTTTATGAACCAGTAAAACAAGGGTCTCTCCCCTTGTACCCGAGCGATGCGCACCTTTCCATCACCGGTTTAGATATTTTACGTCTTGCGTAAAGAAATGGTTATATATCTATGGGAAGCTGTTATGTCTTTTTGACATATCCAGTACTTTCCTCTTACGATATCCATTGACAAAATGGGGTACTGAGTTACAGTTACAAAAAAGTTACAGTTGTAAAAAAATACGCTTTCATTACACGGCAAGTAACGGAAACCCTTTTTAATAATGATGAGCTTTTCCATCTTAGTCTTCTAGGATGAAAACGCGTTTATATTTTGATTCTACATCGAGGGTAGATATTAATGTCTATTAAAACATAGTATCCACTTCCATCAGATGGACTGTGTACTTGTTTGATACTCTTACTTTAAAAAAAGCTAGGGTGCGCATCACAGTACTGGCCGTACGCTGCGTTACTTCACTAAGCTACTTACTCAAAATATACTATGAAATAAATATAATATGTTAGATTAAACTCTTAAATCTTTGATTAAAGGGTTAATGTTATTCATATACAGAAACGTAATTAGTTTTCATTACCCTACTTGAGCATAGCAACGTGAATAGGTACTACTACAATAATTTGGAATTCCCTGCTTACTGAGTCACTACACCCTTACGAATGTAATCAAATTAAGTGCGCCTAGTAACTCGACCTATATCTATATACTAGTAGCATACATTTCGAACATTACTGTTTATTCAACGGTTAATTTATAACGTTAGTCGATCCCGTTTTATGGTATTAATAAAATTTTGCCACTCGAAGCTGGTTCGGCTAATGACTCCGGCGAAGCATCGGTGTGAGATCGGATCTAATGATATTCACCTTCTCGGAAAATCGTTTCCTTTATCCGTACACAGTGTGCGTTTACCGAAAATTTAGCGTACAATCTACGGAGAGCGGAGGGCGTTACTATGGCAACGAGACGGAGGCTCATGTGGGCTCGAAAACTTTAAATTGTATTACCAGTGTGCCGAACGCAAATATCTTTGTGCCTCGTAGTACGAGTTCTATCACTTTCACACAGGATGTGTGCGAAAAATTTAATTTCTTAACAACAGTTACTACGTACTACGTACTAACACATGAATGTTTCTATTCTCTTTTTATGAAAACGAAACATTTTTTTGACATTTATTTTTAAAACGATATTACTTTAAGGCATATGACCTACCCTGACAAAGTACCAAAAGAGCTAATGATCTCTTTACTGTACTTATTTAGCATATTATAGCCATCGGATCTGCATGTTGCATTGTCGTAAACTTAAGTTAGAGTCAAAGAGCACATTCAGTCCCTATGATGAATAATTTATAATACAGAGTTATCAGATATATTCGAATAAGTTTTGGCATAAAAAGAATTAAAAATGTCTTTTTATGACGTAAAAGAATAAAATGCGTTATGGCAATTTTTTCCTCAATTGAAATGCTAGTACTATTTCAATGTGAGCTCCTCTGACTGAAAAACAACGGTTACAGAAACTCCGAAGGAGGAAACTCATAATCGAAGTATGTGTCATATATAAAAATGTGATTGAATTGATATTTGGTTCAGATATAAGTGTATTAATGTTATTGCTACACATGTTAAATCAGGAATGTGATAATATCGTCACCTTCATTACTTTTAGTGGTAAAAAATGGGAGTCTGAGATCTTTCACTTAGAGATCTATCACTTAAGGCGCTTGTTATATACAAAAAGTTCAAAGCTTCTAATTAAGAGACATAAAGATATCCTTATACGTAATAGTATCTACATAATGTTTATGAATATGTTTATATTCAAAAAACAAGAGGAAAAAACCATGACGGTTTAACGAAAGAAACATCCACAAACATCCAATTCAAGAGGCGTAATACAAAATTAAGATAATTAAATCGATTTATTCAACAAGGCCCTCTCTAATCCCGACAAAATGGAATTACACCGGCTTTCGCTCTTTCACGAAAATCCGATATAAAAGTAAGATAGGCCGGGGACAACGGGAACGACTGTTATATTTTCCGGGAGAGATATCTCGACTCGAGAGGTGCTTGAAGTCTGTATAAACAAGACCATTACTATCACAACTATTGCCAGTATATTTTGTTAATGCGCTTCACGAAGTGTTTTCTTTTGATAAATTGCTAGTAATGTTCTTAAATTAATGTAATTTATTTATTACATACAAACATCGCTTCGTCAACATTTGTTTTAGAAAGCTAAAATATTCGATGATAGGTTTTTGTAGATTAATACCTAGGTAAATAGCCTTATTAAAAATTAAAACTTGTTCGGTACGGAAAACAAATTACATGATATGATGAATAATCAAAATGTATATCTCTTGGGGACTAAGCGGAATGCCTCATGACTAGTAAAAAGGGTCTCCGACTTTTTACTGGTCACGAGGCATTTTACTTTATGGTTCTTTACACTCATCCTACGAAACACAGCAGCATTAAGCAGCTATTTTACACTGGTACTACGTGAGAACGTAGTCCTTCTTCGGTCGAGCCGACTCATTCCTGCTGCTACCATAATATAGATGGCATGGCATTAACAAATTTATTTATCTAAAAATCTATCCATAAATATCAAATTTAAATCCCACAGACTAAGTAGCGTTACCAACGTGAGGGTCTTACATCTGCGCCCGCCAAACTCAGGTGATTAGACAGTATTATTAAAACAGATCTTTTAAGATAGTATGCGTATTCAATGGCGCATTTTTAAAATGCCTATGTACATATATAGTCCAATGCGATGCGAGTGGGGTTTAGTTTTTTTGAACGTAGCAGATGCGATGAGAGTGCAATTAGCCTTTTCAATTTCTTTTCAAATTCCAATCATTTGTATATAGGTTGATGAATTAACCCGAAGTGATTGCCATCGAAACATAGAATTTTAATTGGAAAAAACAGGCATTCTGTCACGATTTACCCTTTTCTCCGACATTCTGGGATCGAGTTTTCTAATGAGTTACGAACATTCTATACCTACAGTTGTAATCTAGAAGACCAACATTTGTTTGATAGAAAATATATAGTGTTCTCAAGTATATCAGCAAAAGTATTATTATCATTGCTGCAGCTCAGGGGCTTAGTGCACGCTGTAAATTTCACATTACGCGGTCAACTCGGGTTTGATCCCCGCCGGCACCAATGAAATTGTTAATTACAATTTAAAGTGCTGATTTACCACGTGCTCGGCGATGAAGGAAAACGTCGTGGGGAAACCTGCATGTTTGGGTAATAAAAAATAAAAAAAAATATTTCGATGACAAGTGAAGTCCGCCAACAGGCATTGGAGCAGCGCGGCGGATAGTTTTTGCCATTAAACCCTCTCATGAATAGGAGGAGACTTATACCCAGCAGTGGGGCTGGGGCAGCAAGCTGTAACATGTAAAAGTGCATGGAAGAATGTTACATCCCTATTCTAAAATATATTCCTTATTTCTTTATCAGCCTGAAAAATTCTATCGTAGATCGTAGTGCCAGAAATCACGTGGTAGAGCCTCGCTGCATCTATATTACGGCTGTAGCGCGATTGGGTCGCCGCGGAAGATACATGCTCTTACAGAATACCAGCGTAAAATAGCAGCTTAATGCTACTGTGTTTCGTATAATGAGTGTAGAGAACCGTTGACACTTTTAACTGAAAACGAGGCATTGCATTTTAGTCCTTAGGGGTGTCAACGCATCTGCATTTCTCTTTTTATTCTTCTTAAAGTTCCTAATCGAATACAGAACCACGGCATCTATTTACCATCAGGTGAACAGTATACTCATTGTCACCCTCATACTATAAAAAAAAAGAAATGTCGCCACTTTTAATGCTGCTTTACGTCGCTAGTCTTAATTGTTTACGTCTGAGATGGTTATACCGACTGCTGTAACCTACATAAGTGCTGGCACTGCTAGGTATTTATTGGCAGTATTAGACCCAGTGAAAAGACGTATCAGTATATTTTTGGCTATGAATCGGAATGTATGAATTATTTAGGCTCGAGGCACCGCTCGTATAGTGACCAGGGAAGAATAGCCACCATATCGTTACATGGGTGTCGTAAGAGATGACATAGGAAAACAAAACTTATGGCGTTAAATCCGCTTTTGTAGTAAAAGTTCAACTAAATAAATTTTAATTAATAATTCTGGAGATGGACACAAGCGTGCACTTAATAACAACTAAAATGTTTAAAAAACTGCGTTTGATAACTCGCCAGCCAAGCGTGGCAACTATGGCAAACATCTTATCAATTTTATACTTGTATTTTCATGGCTGTTGATGTACTTAACATTATGAAAAAGTTTTGTTTCGTCATCCATAATGCGAGCAGCAATCGATTGGAATATTTTATCTTTCGTTTTATTCTATCATTCATTTTTTTATTACGCGTACTTTAATTAAGCTACTGCCTCTTATCACTCTAGGTGCATATGTTGCCTCCTTTTATTGTTTGAAGTTAGTTGGAGGATTCCATACCTTCCAGCAGCCTCTTGTCATCAGTTGTGCTGTAAGCTCGCAGTTTAATAAAAAAAATTGACAGGAACATAAATATTCAAAATTTTAGACATGTGTTACTACCTATCAAACATATATAACATAAACACTCATGCCTGTCACCCAGAGGGACCTTCATTTGGCACGATCTTGACACACCTTTCTCGTCTCCTTTACATTCATACATATGCTCGTCGGTTAAGGGTACATTTAATCTGACCCATCTTCAATGTATCGCTAATTAGATCGATACAATTTCATCTAAGGCGTTCTTTCTCGACTCTGCCGTCACTCTTTCCTCGTTCATTGTTTCTATATGATCAAACTACCTTTTCAAGCATTCCTTTCTTAAGGCGCTACCTCCAGCGAACGACCTTGAGCGTTTGCTCTGTCGACGCTCGCTACAATATATCGTGTAAGAAATCGGCAAAAGACGCCACCTACTGCTACGAACGTAGTATTATTTTTTCAATGTCAATGAACTCTTCTATGGAAATAGACACGGCGTACAATGATAAATGTATTTTAATTTTCTTTATTCGGTATATTAGTTGCATTATATTAGAATTATGTATTCTAATATATTATCTAATTAATAAAAATGACTATTTTGATTATTTTTAACTATATACTATACTGCTAATATTGAATTAGCTTTTTATAGTGTAAATTATAATATTTGTCGAAATATTAATTATGGATTCGAACTTTACATGCTAATGGTGCTTCATTTTTGTTATTTTCATTTACTTACATATTGAAAATATACTTAAATAGTAGTTATTATTATTTTATTTAGCTACTGAATTTTTAGGATATGTTTTACCTTGAGGTCAAATATAATTTTGAGGAGCAATAGTTATATACCTACTACCTACTAATAGTACCTACTAATCTTTTATCTGCTATTCCTTATTTAGGAGCAATATTAGTAAATTGAGTTTGAGGGAGATTTACTGTTTATAATGCTACATTTATTATTTTAATATTTACCTACTGGGTAGGTAATTATTAAAATAATAAATATAGCATTAGTAACTAAATAGATATTTTTTTTAAAATTTTTAAAATTAAAATTTTCGTATTTTTAAAAATTACTAAAAAAAAGGGTTTGAAATAATAAATTTTCTCACAAAAGAATGGAACTTGAAAAAAAAGGAAAAAAAAGCGGGACCAAAGCCAAGACGCGAACCACGGAACTCCGATATCACGCCCGACCGACATACCACCTTAGCTATAACGACCGTTAATTAGTCGAAATTTACCTTCTTATATTGTAGCAGTTTTTTATTGCCTGAAAACATGGACAAAAGGACATTTTCTAAAAATAAATCCAAGCGTTCGTCGCTAAAATCGTTGGAGCCGTATAATTTTCTCATCTGGTTCGGTTATATAAATATTTAAATATATAAAAATTATAAATTAAAATGAAAAGATAAATATACATTAATATCAATAAAATAAAATAAATACAAAATAATATTATATTATTATTGTGATTATTATTATTATAAGTTGTGGTTCGGTGAAGCTGCAACCTAATGGACCATGATATGAAAAGTGGTTGTTGACGTCAATTATTATTATTCTTATTATTTTTTCATTACTACCTTTTTCAACCTCACAAGATATTTGTAACTGCAAAAAAAAACTACGTATAAGTAAGTAAATCAGTAATATAGTGTTATGTATGATTCAGACTAAATAAAGGTTCCTAAAAATAGACGTAGATAAAGAAATTGCATAAAAAATTACTCAAATAAAAATGCAATAAACTTGTTAATTTTATAGGTACTTAGTAAAATATTAAAATAATAAGTTTTTTAGGATATTTATGTAAAATATAAAGGTTATATTATGTTCTAACTACGTTCACGCTTGCGCATATAAAACCGCGGAATTTCACTAGTTTTATTATCAAAATAATAATTGTCAACCCTACCCTAAGTTTGCCTTGATTTTACCAACTCAAACTCGTTTTAGGAGATCAAAACATAGAGAGAAAGATAGGAGACTATTTTTTATTTAATATGGTTGGATCTTTATTTATTTGTATATTTTTTGTATTTATTTTATTTTATTGATATTTATGTATATTTATCTTTTCATTTTAATTTATATTTATAAAAACCAACCAGATGAGAAAACTATACAGATACCCCAACAATAATAATATTCCACAAATATCACACAATGCCATCTAGTCCCAAGCTAAGCAGAGCTTGTGTTATGGGTACTAGACAACTGATAAACATACTTATATATTTCTAAATACATAAATATTATAGATAAATCATCACACAAACATTTGTCCTGGGTGGGAATCGAACCCACGACCTACGGCATAGCAGTCAGGGTCACTAACCACTAGACCAACAGGCCTGACGATAAATAAAATAAAGTCTCTAGCTCGAGAGGAGAGGAGCCGTGGTAGCTCAGATGGTTAGCGCTTGCTAAAATTTTCACAGTGTGCGAGCAAACCGGGTTCGATCCCCGCCGGCACCAATAATATTGTAATTGCAATTTTAAGTGTTGATTTACCACGTGCTCAGTGGTGAAGGAAAACATTGTGAGGAAACCTGCATGTCTGAGAAATAAGAAAAATAATATTTCGAAGACATGCAAAGTTCGCCAACACGCAGTGGGGCAGCGCGGTGGATAATTCCTTTCCTAGGACCCTTTCAGAAAATAGAATAGAAATAAAAAAATAATAAATCCAAACTTCATTTAAAACGAAACATATAAATTGTAAAATAGCTGCAGGTATCTATAACCAAGTAAAAGATATTCCTTTACTCCAACTTGTCCATGTTTCCCAAAACAATTTTTAATTAAGCTTTATATTATAATGCGGATTTTTTTATATTTAAAATTTTAATAATAAAGCATTTCGTACGTCTCAGCCGAGGCGCAAATATTTTTCGGCCGCAAATTTATAAGACCGATTTGTTATTCAAACATAAACATGGTTTTTTAATTAAATCTACCAATCATAAAACGACACGCATTTTTATTGAACACTTTCTATTCAATTCACAAAGTACCTATTATATTTGTTTATATAAAAAAGTATATTTAAGTACAATCATAAAACTAAATGGAAACACAAAGTAGGAAAATGCATTGAGTTATAAAACACATAAATCAATGGGCAAATGTAAAAATACTGGAGGCAGCAGCCCTATTGCATGTTTACGTACCGCACGCCTGTAATATTTATTTCTAATGCCGGCTGTACACGCTCGTCGAGACACCACGAGACATGCCTAGAGGTGAGCATTATTTAACATAATCGGTTTCAGAAACTGCTTACGAGCTTGATAATCGTATACCTAGTTCGTGGACAAAATGTAATGATTATTTTACGTACGCAGTTGACACACACCACGACCGGCGCTCGCGTAAGCGTTTCGTTTTGAATAGATTATTATTAAGATGAATATAGGTAGGTACGTAACACGATATACGACTCGCACAACGAGAGTAAAGAGTCCCTTCGGGATAGTTAATGGCTTACACGCAAGATGTGGATCATAAAAATTATGTGATGTGATGGACAATAATACTTAGGCACTTACATATTTTGTGACCATAAAATTGTACAAAAGTACTAATATTGACGATGTCACGCGCATATTATAATTATAACACCTATAAAATGTTATATATTCGTAATCATAATCATAACATAACACAGTTAAACTAATGTTATAATACCTATAACCTGTTAATATTTTTGTAATCATAACCTAACACAAACACAGAACTAACCTATGCTATACTGTATTGTATACAGATGTATGTAGCGTTGCCAGGCGTCAGGATAAAGGCGGACACAGTCAGGCTTTTTGTTTGCGTGTCCGCCGTTTACCGTAACAGTACCATGTACGGTGAATAGAATAGTGTATAGCTTGCGGCTTGCGCCACGAAAGATGAACAGTGCGGTGCGGTATGACATACGGGGAAGCGAAACCATAGCAACGGGCGACGCGCTAGCTCCAAGTAGTGTCTCCCTGCGTCCAGTCACCCGCGCACATACTTGTGTCGTCTTGCGTACTATCGATATCGAAAGTGTTAGCGACTACCTGTTATACAATATTTAAAATATATATATAAATATATATAAATAAAGTAAATAATTATTCAATAAACCTGGCACTTAAGACTTAATTATTGATATCGGTATTAAGAGTATGAAATATTTTATGAGATTTGTAAAACTTAGCAGGATCTATTGAAAGATGACTGTAATTATGTAAAGAAAAAGAGAGGTTCAACTAGTCCCGGAAAAAACACATGTTTCTTCATAAATTTAAGTACATATATATTTTAAATGAAATTAAAAAAAATCAATAATATCATTAAACACTGTATTTAATAAACTTTCTTACAGTGTATTACACTTCTTTATACATTATCATCAAAAAAAAAAGTTATTAACAATAAAATCACGTATGTCGTCTTGAGACAAAACAGAAATTACAAATACAAAATATTTTACCTCTTTAACTAAGTGTACACAAAATACAGAATATTCTTTAGCAGCAATTAAAACCTAACGATTATATATAAGTACGTTTTCGTAGAGACTTTGATGTATAGTTATAATGTCGACCTTTGACTTTTTACATATTAAAATGTCATAATACAGTTTGCATTTTTCTGCTTGATTATACATGTTATACACGTTAAGTAATATCATCATTCGCTCTCGGTATTCATCGCGATACCTACGAGACCCTTTGACTCGAGCGCAAAAAACCGACACGCTTCCGAGAGCGCACGAGGGACACGAGACGCGACGCGACGCGACGAGAGCACCCTGTACACACTCGTACTCGCCCTGTCTAGACATGGGTCGTAACGTCTTGGACGTAATCGGTTGTACGTAGTTTCGTGGATATGAGTAACTAGTTTCAAAACTGCTTATTTTTGTAATTAGTTACATATGTATACAGTATAGCGTAGGTTAGTTTTGCGTTTGTGTTATGTTATAATTACGAAAATATTAACATATTATAGGTAGGTATTATAATATTAGTTTAACTGTGTTATGTTATGATTACGAATACGTAACAGGTTATAGGTATTATAACATGTGCGCGACATTGTCAATATTAGTACCTTTGTACAATTTTATACAGTCACAAAATATGTAAGTATTTAAGTATTATTGTCCATCACATCACATAATTATTATGATCCACATAATACACAAAAATTAACTTAATACAAAAAATATTTATTATTTATTTACACCAATTATATGTCTGTTTATGTACACTAAATATTTATATACACTTTAAATGTTTATTCACAAGGAAAACTATACATGTTATAATATTTATAAAGGAAAACGCGAAGTTTTTAAGAACAATGTTAAATAACGCTCGCCTCTAGGCCTGTCTCGTGGTGTCTCGACGAGCGTGTACAGCCGGCATAAGATACGGCCGAGTTACAATATACCGTGACGTAAGCGCATCGGTTGGTAGGTACTCAAATAATATTATGTTTGCGGCGAAATACAAAACGCGGCGACCAGCGACGCGGCTACTCCGTATGAACGCATACAGCGTAATGCCGCCCGCACTCTGCGCACGCCCCTTTATCATAGAAGTCTCACAATTTTCGGAATTATTTCAATTAAAAGAGAAAAAACGAACTTAAAAATTTAAATAAAACGTGGAGAATATCGATTTTTTTCATTATCTATCCATTAGTGTTATCCTCAAATGATTAGAGCGTTGCGTTTAGCAACAGATGCATGTAATCAAGAATTTTAGTCATTTTTTAAAAGTTGATTTTAAATGTATTTATAGCACATAAAAATAAATTAGAACGTGGAATGCGATGATAAGATATCGAACATTAATAATGTACTTTTAGATGTAGTTTATTTTTCATAACTAATGAGATAATAGAGTCTGAAAAACGCACTTTTGCCAGGTTTTGGTCAGGGTAGCGTCTTAATCCCGGTCATATTATCACTATGCAAACCACACCTTTCTCTTATCACACAATTTCTCACCCCGTCATTCAGATTCAGCCCTAACATACTGACCTATCTCAACCTAACCTATCGCAACAAAGAAAACGAAAAAAAAAAAACAAAAAGCAAGATATATAAGAGTAAATAGTCATAATATAACTTTAACCAATATTCCGATACATTAATATTAATAAAACTATTCCAACGGTCACGGGATGCGAAGATGTGGTTTATTGTTAAAATACTTTTAACTGTGTGGTTTCGGTGTAAGAATAGCTACTACCCCATATCATCCGTCCATTGGGTGATGTAAGAGGTGACAGAGGGAAACGATATAGGATGATGGTAGATATAAGCAGGAGCATCTTCCTGATAAAAACTTAAAATAATAAATAACATGGTTGCGAACATGCTTGCCACCAAGCCCGCCATGCAAGCGTGGCAACTATGGAAAAGATTCCCATGAGATATGGGGGAGGGGTATGTTTAGCAGTGGGCTTTTGGTGGGCTATGATGATGATGACGATACTTTAAAAATACGTTAAATTGATCACAATTTCTAGAGTATTACATGACATTATGTTCACCAGTAACTTTTTTTTAACTTACTATAACATATTATGTAAGTGGTAGAGCTAAGATGCAACAAATTACGGCTAGAGCACGAACGCGTCGGCTCGACCGTGGGCTTGATGCCGTCAGAATGAATCATCAGCAGAGTACTTTTGTGTGTTGTATGGTGAGTGATGAAAACCGGAGACCCTTTTTACTGGTATGAGGTATCTTAATCCTCAGGGGGACAAACGCATCTGATTCTTAACCAAGGGTATATGTAGACTTATATGGGCTACAGCATCCACCTTTCAGGTAGGTTGCGTGTTCGTTTGTTACCCTTACTTTTAAAATAAATCATCTGTTAAATCGCTTTACTGTATTTTTTATATTACTGTTTTAAAAACAGATCCATGGTTTTCGTATAGAGGTATATGTATCTATGCCCTTCTTTACCTCTTGTAGTCTAAATGGCTTGATAGATTTTGAAGTGCGAGTTCATTTAACGAGTTCCAGGACGGTAAAACAGTTTGAAGTAAGCACGTAGAGCTTTGCTTAGTTAAATCAGGCATATTCGACAATTTACAATGTTTGCTTGCTGGGTCGAGCACCTATGTGCTTATAGCTATATATATATATATATTTTTTTTTTAAAACCCGAGGTGGATCACTTGTATATATATATATATATATATATATATATATATATATATATATATATCGACAAGCAAAATCTTTATATAAATATATAAATTACGTGTCACGTTGTTTGTCCGCGATGGACTCTAAACTACTTAACCGATTTTAACCATGTGCAGTTTGGTACAACTTGAGAGATAGGATAATTATTTTGCCCATGAGTGACCCACAATTTTTTTTTTGCGAATTTAAGGATTTTTAACAGCACATGACAAAGGGTCGTCGAAAAGGGCAGAACAATGTCTGCCTGGCGAGCTAGTAAGTATTATATACATATTACGTCTTTACGTATGAAATTGCCGTTTTATGAGATAAAATAACGTAATTTTTTCTATTATTTTTATTTCTATTAATGAAAGTGGCGGTGGCAGTTTATTGATGCCCTTCTTGAAGAAATCAGCTGGACGGAAGGAAATAAATTTTTCAAAGGCATTTCGTACTGCTTCTCGGGTATTGAATATGAAACAGAATCCATTTTTCGTCGCAGGTAAAAATGCGGTTCAAAAGTCCTTCTTTTGTGTACCTGTTAAGCAGTGCAAGGCACGTCTCGACGTGTAGATCGCACTGGTGATCATTGAGTTCGTGGGGCACCCATTTGTTAAGCTTTTTCAGCTTGCCAATTTGATGCAAATGGATAAACTTTGTTTCCATGCTAATGTCGAAAGCTGCTGCTATATTCAGCTGTAAATCGAGTCTTATCAGCTTCCACAATCACCTCTAATTCGTCATAATCGACTAAAATTTTCGCACAACCACGGGATTCATTTTTCAGGTCGAAATTTCCAGAACGGAAGCGGGCATTCCAGTAACAGGTGTTGCGTTCGTTTGTAGACGCTCCTTAAACGTCGTTGATGTTGCGTGCCGCTTGTGCCACGTTGCTGCCATGACGGTACTCATATTCGAATTTTTAACGTATTCATGATGAGTGATGACTCATGACTAAAAAGATTCTAATGCGATGAAAACATAACGCTAATCAATAAACAAATGACTGTTTTTGGAAAAAGAATTCAATTTTTTTAAAATGAGAATTCGTAGCTAAAAGAAATTATTTTGATTTGAAATGGCCAGTACTGCAGAACGACAATTTCGTACGTAAAGACCCTATTTTGCTTGTACCTACATAATGTTATTTTGCTTGACGCGACATTTTCAGTGATTACGACCGGCTTGATTGCACCAGTCGTGCATCAGAAAAAATGTATTTTGCTTACTCAAGCGGCTTAACGTGTGCATCAAGCTGCTTCAGCAATTAAATAGAAATTATGTGTCAAGCTGCTTGATCGTCTCGGAAACCATTAAGATTCGTCTTTATTCCTGGAGTGCCGCATGCTACATTTTTGGCGAAAATATCAAAACGATTTTCGCCAAGTAGTACTGTATAAAATAATATCAAGTACTATGTATGTCACCGTTTAGTGACGTCAAAAGAAAAACCGTCATCTCACTTCATCTCGTGGGCTATTTGGCCTTCGATAGATGGTAGTATAATAAATGTACTTTTATACTTTTAACTTAAACCACAAGAAAAAACATATTAAAATATATTAAAATATTTTATTACAAATAGGCAGATAGCAGATCCATGTCCTAACATAGCATTGTAGGTCCGGATATAACACAACCATAATTAGAGACTGGAAATCGATAGACGGATATCCGTTCGGACGTCGGGTATGCACTAATTGCCCCTCTACGGTGGCGATGAAGGACGGCAGGATTACTCTCCATATCGATCTAATACCTAAAAGGGAGTTAACGAATTTATCGTTTATTGGAAATAGATTTCTAACGGGAAATATTATGACGGCTTTTAAAGTGTAACGATCAACACTAAATTTTTAAAATTATTGTCTTTGGCATTTTGATTCGATTTTTTACCGTTTTTATTCCTCGTAGTCTATTATTAATTTAAAATTATTTAAGAAGTTTTATAGCAAATACTAAAGGTACAATGTTTAAAACATTGAATAAAATTTATTAAGTTATAATTATTTATGTTTTTGAATTCACAATCATAACTAATCAATATTTATGTTTATTTTTATTAAATAAACATAAATATTATTAATTAATAAATATTTCTATTATTGTAGAATTTTGTAGAGAAAACGATGTCTAAAATTTGAAATTTAATCTTCAACCAAATCCATGCGGCACTTTGATTGCCGGAACGCGACCGATTCGCTTGAGCACTAATTGCTTGATTCGAAGCGACGATGATGAATGACCGATAAGCCGGTCTGTCACGCGCAAGCTAATTGTTCCTTTTGTTGGTTGTGATCGAGCTTAGGCTAATACCACACTTGCATAATTCTGAATAGAAACTGGTATAATATAATAATAATGTAGTAAAGTTTTATCCAGTCTCAGTTTAAGAACTTCCAACAAATATAAAGTAAGACTTTGCTTAGTTTTGAAAGAAAGTTTCCTATAAGAAAACTTTTCTTGTTTGGCAAGGAAATATACTTAGTATCATTCAAAATAGACTTTACGCTAAAAATTAAATTGATTTTATTTAAACAAAACAAATCAATTGATTTCTTTTAATTAAAGTTACAAGAGGTAAAGATCTAAAAACTTAGTAAGAGTCGAGTGAATACATCCCAGATATATACTTTTTTTATAAGATAGGGAGAAGAAAAAGCACGCAGTCCACCTGATGGTAAGTGGTTGCTGTGGGCCATAGACATCTACATCTATCCTCGACTATGAATCAAAATGCAGATGCGTTGTCACCTCTGAGGACTAAGATGGAATAATGCCTCATTTCCAGTAAAAAGGGTCTCCGGTTCTCTACACTCACCATACAAAACACCGCAGCGTTAAGCTACTACTTCACGCTGGTATTCTGTGAGAGCGTGGTCCTTCCCCGGTCTAGCGAACCATTCGTGTTACAACTATACTACTAATATTGCTGCAGCATAAATAACCACTTTCAATCAAATTGAGAAATTAATTAATTAATTAAATCACGTATGAATTATTTTAGTCTCAAAAATACTATTTATATATTTGGTTATTTTTTTTTCAATATTATAGGAATTCAAAGTACATCGGCTAAAATACAAAATACTACGTATTAAACACACTTCGATTTGTCACATACAAAATATTTTGCCAATCACGGCATTTCGAAACGTTGCTTACGATATTATTTAATTGCCGTAATTATCTCATACCGAAAACAAATAAGTCAAAGACTGTCTAATTAGCAGTTGTTAGTGTCAGTTTCCTAGAAATTCATTCCTAATTATCATTAATGTTTTAGTAAAAATGCATATTATCTTTGTTGTTTATTGCTCACAAACATTTTACAATTTGCATACGTTAAATAGTTTGTCATATATTAACTCTCAATTATACTCAGCATCATCATTATAAATTTTGTAAATATACTGATGGACATAGGCCTCACACCGGCAACCACATATCACGGTTCTGGGCAACCAGCATTTCAATCAACCACCTGCATGTCCACTAAGGTCGTCACTTTATCCATTGCCAAACTTCCTGCTTGACCTTTCATCCAACAATCAGCCTCTTTATGTTTTATAAGAATGCGAGATAATATGCATTTAGCCGATACGTCCAAAGCCACGCTGCATCTATATTATGTCTACAACAGGAATGAGTCGCCTCGACTGGGGAATGACTACCGACGTCATTACATGCTATTAAAAACCCACATACTGAATATAGGCCTACATAATAGATGCCTCATAATAGCCTCAAATATCCCTCATATTTGCCTCAGTCGCCATGCATGGTATCTGGGTTAGCAACCGCAGTTCTACATTTTATTTTTTTAGGAAGACTGCTGCGTACTTTCTGCTTTACAGTATCTACGGGATATTTGTAAATTTGTATTCACCGATTTTGGACGGATTATCATCACACAAATATATTTTACTATTTCATATTTATTCTTATGTGTAAATGATTGTATACATTTAAATAAAATCCGTAATAATAGAACAGTGAACGCAATTCTATAGAATTAGGTCACCACATTTTGTTGTACAAATGTAATAAAAGTCGACCATGAATCTCAAGCAAGCGTATTACCCAATTTATTTCCATACCTAATACGTAGAGTTTTGACGGAACTGAGGCTCTGAGGACCGATCGCTTTGATTGTTTACTGAGTACTTACTTACCCTTATTCTTTTTTTATAGGATAAAGTTGACAAACGAGCAAACAGTCCGCCTGTGGCCCATAGACATCTAAAGCTATCCTCGATTACGAATCAAGTTGCAGATGCTTTGTCATCCGTGAGAACTAAGATGGAATGCCTCGTTTCCAGTAAAAAGGGTCTCCTGCTCTCTACCATACGAAACACAGCAAAATTAAGCTGGTATTCTGTGAGAGCGTGGTCCTTCCCCGGTCGAGCCGACCCATTCGTGCTACAACTATACTACTAACGTAGCTGCAGCATGGCTCTACCACGTTTAAAATTCTTCTTGTTCATCAAGCCGTAAAAGTCTTCAGGTGGAAACGGACCTGTTCCTTTGTATATTTGCCTTCGTTGTCACGCATGGCCAGCGGATTGACAAAGGCAGGGAATGGCGAATATTGGACAAATATTTGTGTGTAAAGCTCCAGAGTGCTTCTGGAGCTTTAATCCATCCAAAAGTAACTTAACTTAGTTCAACAGTGGATAGTGAGACTATAAAAATAGAAAACATTAGAGAAGAAGGGTTTTCTTGGCAGAGGTGCCTCAAGAGGTAGATCAAGTCAGGTGTTTCAGCTTCTTGGCTATCTGTGTGAAAATGTGGTGTTATTAAAGATAAATGAATTATTTTAGTCTCAAGAATAATGTCTGAATATGTTATGCGTACCGCTGAAATCCATGCCTCACGTTCTCTTCAGAAAACATTATAAAAAATATTACACTATTGTTTTCATTGATTAATTTAAATATCGAGAATTACATATTTTTTTGTATGCATAAACAAGCAATACACAAGCCTACGGCTAAGATTGATATGTGAATGAGAAGAGGCCTCTTCTCATTTGTGAATGCAACGCTCGCTGTAAATATAACAGAACGCGAGTGACCCGGGTTCGATCCGCGCCGGCACCAATGAAATTGTTATTTTTTTTTAAAACGTTACCTCCACACTAGGATTTTCTCCTGTATCGTGGGGGCAGTTTACAAACATAAATTTCACAAGGACAAACATCCAGACTTTGTTAATTGCAAATTTAAGTGCTGATTTACCACGTGCTCGGCTGTAATGGAAAACATCGT
This sequence comes from Parnassius apollo, assembly GCA_907164705.1. Lineage (NCBI taxonomy): Eukaryota > Metazoa > Arthropoda > Insecta > Lepidoptera > Papilionidae > Parnassius > Parnassius apollo. The sequence continues at coordinate 4,396,885 of CAJQZP010001441.1, read as the reverse complement.
GAGGAAACTTGCATGTCTGAGGAATAAGAAAAAAAATATTTCGAAGAGATATGAAGTTCGACAACACGCATTGGGGCAGCGCGGTGGACACTTCCTTGCCCTAAAACCCTCTTAGAAATGAGGGGAGGCCTGTGCCCAGCAGTAGGACGTATATAGGCTGTAACTTTACTTTTTATGCTTCAGTGCGTGCTGGCGGAGTTTATATATGTTTAAAATATTTTTATTCCTTAGGTATGCAGTTTTCCTCATGTTGTTTGCTTCATTGTCGAGCACGTTCGTTTGCGGTGGCAGGTATTGAAGTATTGAACTGAGTTGTTTGCGTACTGTGATATTTATCGGAAGCGCTTTGTCTCTTTATTTTATAGCATTATATGATTTATTTACTAGCAACCGGTTGACCGAGCTTTGCTCGGTTTTTTTCGCTCGGTTTTTTTTTAATTCGTGTGTTTTGTAAATTATATTTAGATACAAATTACATACTGATGAAATACGAATAATATTTTTTGATCTTAGCGACATAATAGAAAAAACTGAACTGGTTATTTGAATAAAAAAATCATGAGTGCAATTAGTTTAATTTAAATTTTCGTGTTTTTAAAAAATACTAAAAAAAGGGGCTCGAAAAAATAGATTTTCTCAAAAAAGAAAGGAACTTGAAAAAAAAATTAAAAAAGTCGGTCGGTCTGGGCTCGAACCATGTATTATGATTTTGTGACCGCGCAATATACCAATTAAGCTATTTCTAATCTTTAATAAACTGTCAAAATTTACCTTCTTATTCTAACGATATTGTAGCAGTTTTTCATTGCCTAAAAACATGGACAACAAGACATTTTCTAAAAATAAATCCTAGCTAGATCGACTTATTGCCCCCGAAACTCCCTGCACACAAAATTTTATGAATATCGTTGGAGCCGTTTCCGAGAATCCGATTATATATATATATATATATATATATATATATATATATATATATATATATATATATATATATATATATATATATACAATATGTAACATAATTAACGCACACCCTCAGACACCCCAATTAGTATATTATGTTATAATCATAATACATACACTGAATTTTTATGCACTGATTATTTATCAAATTAGTTATACTAATTCCGGAAGAATGGTGTGGTCACAGTACAAATCCACGAACGCAAAGACTTTAACATGGTTGATATAAAGTTCATTTTTCTTTATTTTTATTGAATGACAGAATTAGTAATAATACAAATAAAACTGCACTCTTAAAAGTCTTATTGCCTTACGTTACGGTACATTTCAGTTTGTTTTGACTGTACAGATTTAGTGTGACTGTAATTTACGTAGTTTTAATTATTTTTGGGATAAAAATTACCTATATTAAAAATGATGGGAATCGATTCAGTAAACGATTCTGAACAAACTACTTTCTCAAAGTGCGTTAATTATATTTATATATATATATATATATATATATATATACAAGAATTGCTCCTCGGTTAAAGGTATAGGATAGAAGCAAAATGTTTGTTCAAATTAGGTTAATATAGAAAATAAGGAATGCTGCGAGACGCGACTCCATATAAACATTCTCCATGAAATAATAATGCCATATTGTTATTCAGTTCGAGTTTAACTCAGAGTTTAGCAGCGACCTCACTTGTTTGCCACAGATAACTATGTTTCTATGTTGACATTTGCAATAGAGCTTTTGTTTACACCAGGCGAAGCTCGTTCGGATAAGCATGCATAGTGCTAGGTATCTACTCTTACGATGTTGTGTTTTAAATACATAGTTAGCTTTCTTTCATTAAAATATACTCCTTGAAATAATTGCGTAAATATGCGGTAAAAGTTAGGTATTATTTTGTACCTGCTACTGCTAGTCTTAGCTTCGTTTTATAGAGAGAGCTGCGAAGGTGAGGAGAAGCTATTTTACAAGGGCGACACTGAAAGTTTTTAGAACTGGCCACTTGTAAACGTTATAATAAAAAATAAGTTCAAATTTTTTAAATTGAATCTTTGCCAATATTATTGAGTATGTATTTTATTAATTGGTCATTTGCTTACGATTTGGCGGCAAATTGAAAATTGTCTGTGTCACGTCAGTATGAATTTTACGCGAGAAAATTTGCGTACAAAGAGTTTTTATAACTTTCGGTTAACAAGAAAGTTATGATAGATTTCTATTTGGCTTTTTACGATGAAGCTTCATCTCATGCCACTACTTTAAAAGTTGGTTTAATGAGTTTAAACAAGGATCTACTACGGCGTCGACTGAAGATAACATTAGTGTTGTGCGGCGTATGATAGAGACTGACAAAAGAGTGACTTATCAGCAGATTCGGACAAGCTTAGGTATGACTCAAGTGCACAAAATCCTCCATGAACACTAAGCGGTGCTTTATTTTAGCATTTAGGAAGCTTTGTGCCCGGTGGATACCTCATAATTTGACAGAGGCCCAAAAACTCTGTCGTGTTGATTGGTGTCGTGAAATGGTTCAAAGATTTAATGGAGGTAACTCCTCGGAAGCAAATACCCAGACAGCAGACTGTCTCTTAAATTCAGGATCATAACAATAAATCCAGCTTTCACTAGTAAGTATTTTGAACACATTTGAGTTACCTCCGTTAAATCTTTGAACCATTTCATGACACCAATCCACACGACAGAGTTTTTGGGCCTCTGTCAAATTATGAGGTATCAAACGGGCACAAAGTTTTAGACGATCGAAAAACAGTTACTGCAGAGTAGTACACTAACAATTCTTTGGCATTTGTCTTGAAAAAAGTTCTGGAGAAACAACCTCGCAGTAGGATCCTCCTTTACCACGACCGCCAAGCAAACAATCAACTACGTGGCGAGGTCAGACGTGGAATTACTGGGTCACCCGCCCTATACCCTCGACCTCGCACCTTGCGATTTTTATTTATTTCCGAAAATAAAAGAAAAACTTCGAGGAAAACGTTTTATGGACGCCGAGGAAGCAGTAGCTGCGTTTCAAAATGTCGTCGAAGAAACTCCTAAGGATGAGCGGGCAAAGTGCTCTTCTCAGTGGTTCCATCTGATGCAGCGGTGTATTGATGTAAATGGACACTATTTTGAAAAGATATAATAAAACTAATAATTTGCTACTTTGTTTAGTTTTTGATTTTCTAAGAGTTTTCAGTGTCACCCTCGTACTAGGTGGTGGGAGACCTTTTCTGTCTAAAGTTTATCTGGATAGGTATTGATTTCTTACCTATTTCTGTCGCCAAATAGTAATGCTTGCAGAGCACGTGATACTGTGTTCTGTTCTGAAGCGTATAGAAAGCCAGTATAACTGCAATAGCCGCTTACAGTCAATTTGATTGTTAATTGGTTTGTCACTTCAGATTTATATAATAAACAAACAAAACAAAACAAACACAAAAAATATATAATAAACAAGTGTGCAGTTCACACGCGGTCGAAGTGAAACCTTCAGAAAAGGGCCACCGAATATTAAGACTGTATTCTAACTCACTCTTTCACAGGCTAAATCTAACAGATATATATATATATATATATATATATATATATATATATATGTTATATATATATATATATATGTCTCTTTTTAGTGCCGCTTTTTTGTTTCATCGAGTTTCAAATCACGAACAGTTCACAGCCCTGCTCCATTGCGTGTTTATGGACATTGTGTAGTCCTCGAAAGACTTTATTTTTATAACTTCGTGCTTTGCGGTGAAAAATAACATCTTGAAGATACCTACATGTCTGAGGGATAAAGTATTTTGAGAAAATCTGAAGTCTACCAATACGCATTAGACTACGCGATTAACTATTTTGTTCTATAACTGTCTCAGAAATAAAAGAAGGTGGTGTCTATTAATTCTTCATATTATTCTTCTATAATTCAAATTTAAAATTACAAAGTAAATTCATATATCACCTTAGTATTATTTAAAGAAAAACCTACGATCACTTAACTCTTGAGAACAATTATGGCCGAGTTGTACCTATACCATCATGACATAGCTTTCAACGTGCAATGAACAAAACTTAGCTATTTGGCAATTCGACGCTTTCGAAACTTTTACAAAGTACTTAGCGAGGTCACGTGCAGAATGGAGCGAAATTGGAAAGCTAATTTGATTTTATGTTGAATGAACTGTCGATATATTTTTTGATATTTAGTTATAGAATTGTGCAAATGGACTAAATGCAATACACCCCACTCTTCTAGAGTATTGTTGAAATTAATTAAAAGAATTGCCAGAAAAGTTCCAAGTATTCGGCTTAAAATAAATATAGCCATACGCCAGATACTGAAACCGTTAATATCCTTACCAAACATGGGTATATCTACATCATCATCATCATCATCATCATCATCATCATTACAGCCCTTCACAAGTCCACTACTGTACATAGGCCTCCCAAGTAATACCACAAAGCACGGTCCTGAGCCACCTTCATCCATCGACTTCCTGCATGTCTTACCATTACTCCATCTAGTGGGGGGTTGCCCTACACTTCGCCTATTGGTACGAGGCTGCCACTCGAGAACCTTTTTTCCCCAACGGTTGTCGGTTCTTCGAGCTATATGGCTTCTAGCTTATATCTACATATCAAGGCTAATTTCCCGTAGCTACAAGTGATTAATTAACACAAAATAATTTAGGCACTGAAATTGCGTCTACTCAGCCAAATGTTATAAATACCATATAAAGTTTACTAGAATGCTGATTGTCAGTCCACGTCAAAGATGTCTCTGGTTCAATAAACTAAACCTAAATAAACACTATAAGGGTATGTTTTTATTTTTATGTTGGGGTATAAATAAAAACATACACTTATATAGTTTCAAAAAGAACTAAACCTCTTATCTTTTGAATAATTTATTTCAGCAGATTAGATTAGATTTCATTAAAGCAGATTTAGGAAGTAAAATTAAGTAAATAGAAAGGTGCAGGTGTATGCAGGTGTACACTTTGTGGTTATGTTATTAATTATCCACACTATCAAAATGTCACAGACTATAAAAAGAACTTATAATAATACGTCTAAGACTATCACTGGTTAGCACAATGTGAATATTACAAAAAAAAACTCATACGATAAAACATAATTTTAAAATAATTATTATTTGCAGACAGCAACTTTCGACTTTTACCAATCGAAACATCGATGCTTTTCTCTCCGCTGTCCGCAGGGAGCTGACTCGAGACTTACTAAAAGCATATTGTCATCTTCAATTTGGCTCTACGTCACATAGCACTCTGCGATCCTGGTGTCTTAGTCAGCGGGTAACACAATTTGCCCTTTCGCTACACTATAAAATATTGCGACAGTTCAGCATAACGTGTTGTGGAAGGACAAAGCCATATCGAATGCATAATCAATAGCCATATTTGTTTTCCGTGAATTGTGTTTATATGAATTCCGCTACAAAACGTTTTTATATAATAACAGAATTCACATATATCGTCCATTTATCAGGCACAACTAGGTTAAGAATGAATGAATTATTTTGTTTGTTTATTTATATATAGTTTGTATATTCTAAAATATTATAGTGTAGTTAATAATATACCTACTAGATATAATGACTGCCTTGTTGGTCCAATGGTTGTAGTAGTGCGACTGCTGAATATGAGGTCCCGGGTTCGAATCCCGGGTCGGGCCAAAAATATCAGTTATTGAGTTTTACCATTAAGAATTTATCAGTAGCTGCCTGGAGTCAGGAAGTTGGTGGTGTCGCACCCGTGCCTCAGAAAGCACGTAAAGTCGTTGGTACTGTGCCTGATCTATCTCTGGTTGTGTTGGTTTACCGTCCCATCGGACCATGAGGGTAAGGGAAATAGAGAGTGCACCTGGGCACTATAATCATGTCCTGCGCCGATGACTAGTCTCCCATGAGGCGGGCTGCCGTGACCGAAATTCGCTCCGGAGGATATTATTGTCAAATATAATAGATAAAACTTATTATGAATCTCGTATCGTGAAATACTTTTTTCCTCCTAAGCTCAGCCAGAACAGAGCTTGGAAGAAATAAAATCAAATTCATGTTATTGTAATTTATCAGGGGTGAAAAATAAAATAAAATCTTTCTCAACATTTATTTATTATTTAAAACTTAGTATCGCATTTTTTCAGTCATTTTAAAGAGTCATCTATGCATAAATTCCAATGTCATAATCAAGTCTTCTCCCCTTTTCACTTTTCAGGCGAATGTTAACAAAAGTGTAACCTACACCGCCGGCTGTCACGCGCGCGATAGCGTCCGAATGCATGTTGTCGTAAACCAAAATACTCTATAAAATAAAAATAAAATAGTTTTAATATTCTAATTAAAAGCTATTAATTCCTACATATGTGAATGTGCTACAGTCTTATGTACGGCGCCTAATGACTGTGGATATTTCCAACGTTCTCGTTTGTGTACATTAAGGCTTCGATGACTATCCGTTTACAAAACCAGAGTACGAAACCTAACTTAAATCAGCCATGGGTAAGAAATAGTGACGTTAAATCCCCGAAACCCTTCACCACTGCATTGAAATAAGTTTTCAAGCAACTGGACTAGAATGGATATGTTATCAATATCAATAGCGAGTACATCACTCATCTTCGGTATGTCACAATATAGTAATTATGGCAGAATTGCTAGAGAACCTTAGTACTATTATCAATGACGTCAAGAGTGTCTTCCAACGTATAGATAAGAACAAGTAAAAGGTCATGTGTACCTAACGCTCATGTCATACCTATATCAATAAATGTTGAGAACAATGCGCTGGAAGTTGTTGACGAGTATGTTTGCTGAAAACAAATTGTATTTGTTTGGTATTGTATCGACCAAATAACTTCAGCTCCATACGAGAGGTCAATTGACGGATCCAGCTCTGATGGGCAGTTTCAGTTTCAGTTCAGGGCTTTGTGAAAATAAAACACATCTTTTTATTACGTATTTCTCGAAATTTCAACTTAGTAATGCAGTCTATGGATGCAGCTAGCTCAAAATTGCATTTCGTAGAATTCCTTGGCAATAATTATATTCAGCAGTGGAAGTAAAGGGTGGTAATGATAACGATATGTATAACAGGGAGTAAGTAACTCTGATAGCAAACTAGAATCATTAAAAAAAAACTATCAACTCGCCTGCCAAGTGCAACAACTATAGAAATATCTCCTCTATGAGACAATCTACGAGGGAGTTGATGTAATACAATACTCGAATATTTTCAAATATAAAAGTATACAATAAAAAAATAATCTTGCGCTATTCTTTGTAAATCTTCTTCTTCTACATACATCCTGTGAAAGTCCACACTATGTTCAATTGGTTAAAAAATACAACTACGAAAATTATGAAAACCTACTCTAAGGTATGTACATAAATTAAATTTATAAACCCGGACACACACACAGAGACACACACACGCACACACACACTTTTTTATTGTTCAGTAATTGAATGGGAAACCGCCTTCTCTCCTAACATACAGGGTAACCTAGTTTTAGGAGTCAGGGTATCGATTAATTTTATATTAATTTTGTATTCAATAAAGAATTATTATTATTATTTATCAATCATACATAATAGGAATTTTCTTTTTACAAAGATACTTCTTTAAACTCGAAACTATCAATAAAAAGGTTAAAGTTTAAACTTGAAATGCGTTTCCATACAATTAAAACGGTAAAACCAAAAATTAAAAATATCCATGGAAATTTTTTTTACTGATATTCCTTTTATCTTAATTTCTATCGTTACATAAAATACTCTTACCTTTATTTTCTTTTGCTGTGGATTGGAGTAAAATATGTTCTCCACTCTTCTTTTATATGGTATAGCATTAAAGCGAGCAGAGGTGTGGTAAACCATATCTTTGTTGCTGGAATCACCAATAATCAAGTGTTCGCAACTGCAAACAAGTAAACTGGCCATTTCCAGGAAAAGTATAGCATGAATCTTCATGCTCTCAATTTGAAAGTTTAACGCTGTTTAAATTTAGAACACGTTTCAGAAAAGGGGCTTGTTTATTTTAACAAATTCGCCGACGTGATACTGGGAAGCGAAGACAACAACTGAATCCAACCGAATTTAATTTAATACACCTCTTGCATTACCTCGTTGTGATGAGGAGCGTTGAGGAGTGTTAAGAGAAACGCTTTCGCTTCACGATTGAAATAGGTTCGGTGAGTACAATAGTGTCAATAGGAATTCCTTTTGCATTAAATGTTTACAAATTTTTCAATCCACTGTTGTTATTAGTATAGTACGATATAGTCCTGTTTACGTTTCAATTAGTGTAAATAAAAACATGAAATTGCTCACATATTTTTCATATCCTTTATTAACTATATTAAAGAAATTGTATATAATATTTTGTCCTTTAAAAACTACGATTTATGCACTTTCATAAAATAATGATTAAGGATTACGTAAACATCTCAAATGTATTAAAGACAATTGAACGTTAAGAATAAGCAATATCTGGAGTATTACTATATAAAGTTCTACAGATAGTTTTGTATGGTAAAAGGTATGTAAAACCTTTAAACATACTTTTTGTTACATTTTTTCACCACAATCTCGCCTGGTTAAAGGTAAATTTATTATGTACAAGCTGTTCCCCGCGACATCGGCTGCATGTGATTTAGTGTTTTAATTTTTTCTCTGAAGTCTAATTCTTTTTCTAAAATAAAAGTAGCCTTCTAAGTTACTCCTTACTCCGTGCTGTTATTATCATCAGCTACCTGCCAGTGCAAGTTCCGTCAAAATCGGTCCAGCCATTTTGGAGATTAGCCGAAACAAACAGACAGACTGACAAAATATATAGATTTTGTGTTTTTGGTATGAATGCCGTATATAATTTCATATACATTTAGTAAAAAGCTGTTATTTTGAAATTACAACGCTTCAATTTATTTATGTACAGAATCGAATGACGTACAGTTCCGCGGTCACATGGAAGGAAAGGGTAAATTGGCCTCTAAAAAGTTTGGCGTATACAACAAAGCGGTACTGTATTTCATGTCGGCACACCGTTCGCAACTTTACAAGGTGCAAGTTCTTCCTCACATGGAGTACAGTTCACATCTCTGGACCCGGTAACCTCAGTGCCAGCTTCTTGCACTTGACCGCATCCTGTGAAGAGTGACTCGAAGGTTCGATTACCGAGTTCTTTCTGGTCGGCTCGATTCACTGGCAGTGCGAAGAGATGTTTCATGCTATAGCATTTCCTACCGCATTTTCCATGGGGAATAGACAAATTATTCGGATTAATTTCAGGCGCCAAATTCCGACAACGCACATCGGAACAATACCCACGTTACCATCCATTCATCGTACACGATTTACTAGAAGGTTTCTTCCTCATAGTTCTTTGTGAATCTTTTGTACTTCTTTGTGCAATCATCCGCTACCGGCGATTTTTACGGACCGACATGACTTAATGACCTTTAAGAAACGAGCTTACTCTTTTAAAAAGACCGGTAACGCACCTGCAATTTCGTTGGTATCGCAGTTGTTCATAGGTGATTGTTGACACTTACTATCAGGAAAATTTGATTTAATGTATGCCAAACCACGGGTGGAGAACTAGTAAAGTATAAAAATCTAGTAAATAATCGTGGGCTGGGCAGGCCAGATAGAACAGGACGGTGAAGGGGTGCATGTTCATAGTTAGTCTAGGGCTGTCGGAACTCTAAATAAGCCACTAATAACGAAAGGCGCTAGCACAAGTACCTTGAAAAGCTGCAGGTGTAGTGAAGGTCGCACTATAAGAATCACAGGTGCCGGCGCTAATTTTATTTGTTTTACTGTCAAGGTAAATGTTGCAATTAACATAAAATGTTATAAATAAGTAGATGATTTTTATTTTTAAATTAATCCATAATATATAATATGTCATATTTAATATTGTATATATAATAAAATACTGTATATATAAAATGAAATCATAATTAAATAATTTGAATTAAACTAACAACTAAAATTTACTTGCATTGTAATATACTTATAAAGAAATATATGTTCCATTTTTAATTTTTTTTGATAGCTAATCAATATTTTTTTCTTTGCTTTGTGTATCGTTAATCACTTATTTTAAATCGATTTAACATTGTTCCGATAGTCTATGCGGCTCCCTATGCGACCTCCTATGCGGCCCCCCTATGCGGCAGTCTATGCAGCTCCCTATGCGGCTCCCTATGCGGCAGTCTATGCGGCTCCCTATGCGGCCCCTTATGCGACCCCCTATGTGGACCCTTATGCGGCCCCTTATGCGGCCTCTTATGCGGCCCCTTATGCGGCCCCCTATGCGGCCCCCTATGCGGCCCCTTATGCGGCCCCCTATGCGGCCACCTATGCGGCCCCCTATGCGACCCCTTATGCGACCCCCTATGTGGACCCTTATGCGGCCCCTTATGCGGCCTCTTATGCGGCCCCTTATGCGGCCCCATATGCGGCCCCCTATGCGGCCCCCTATGCGGCCCCTTATTCGGCCCCCCTATGCGGCCCTCAATGCGGCCCCCTATGCGGCAGTCTATGACGGAGGCCTATGTTTAGCAGTACACTTTTATAGGCTGTAATGGTGTATTTTATGGTGCAAATTATTTAACCTGTATGTTCGAAAGGCGAATTTAGTCGATTCGCCGGTTGGCTCGCGACGTCAAATGGCGGGAATTGCAAATTTTTCGCTAACTTGCAAATTTTGCTATATTTTCACTCTGAGACAATATTTATGGATAAAACTTACAGAAATTCTTATTGAATGTATAAACTATCGAATAAAATCATTTTTAGTTACTAGAAATTGTAATAAAATTCATAAATTACCCTTTATAACATAGTAGTAGTAGATACTTTACTTTTAGTCTAAAATTACTACTAATTTGAATTCTACATGTTTGTTTTTGGAGAAATCTATATGAAAATGTTTGGAAATATGTATATTTTTATGTTTTATGTGTTTATATTCGCTAATCATACCAAAATATTAAAAAAAATAAAAAAAAACGAAATTATTTTTTATCTGTATGAGATTTCCGAATAATAATTCAAATATATTTTTGTGTGAATTTGAAATAAATACAACGTCACGTTATTTGAAATATGTTATAAAACTATTTTTTAGTTACATTTTACACTAAAAATTAAGGAGAATTGTAAAAATAACACATTTTTGACCCAACCGCTAAAATGGGCCTTCCCGATTTCGAAGTACATTTAGCACATACTTTTCACTTTTTATGCCACAAATTATATATCTACGTGTTTGTTTTATTACAAGGAATACAAAAAAGTATAAAACTCACCTTTTTATTCCAAAAACACACAGAAAAACGGAGAAATCACTCAGAAATAACTCACGCACTACCACGCACTACTGTTGTAAAAAGCCATTACGTCAGAATGATTTTTATGTCTATTTTTAGAATCGACATTGACAGATTATGGTACCAAATTAAAGAGTATGTCTTTGTCTATGTCTGTATTATACATTTCAGTATAAATTTGTTATAATTTTTAATGAAAACCCTTTTTTTTTGTCGGGTTCGCCCTCATAAATTATTAGTGGACTAATGTGTAACTTAGCGAGCGGGCGGAGGGCGTTGTGTTAGTCACATTTGTACCACTGTCGAGCGAACAGCTTTTAGTTCTTTGAAGTAGGTTTTTAACTATTTTTTTAACTGCTGACTGTTGTAGTTAAAATTACGCCTGTAATTTAGTTACCAAAATTTTAGTTGAAATCTTTGTACAAGATAAAAAATTCTTTCATTTCATTATTTTTGTTATTTATCGTTTCTTATTTGCGTCTCGTATGAGTTACTATACCTTTCAAGCGATTGCGACGAAATTTTGGCGAGATGTGTGGTTACTACAATCAAAAATATTTTTTTTTCGATTTCTAGTGTTTCTATGTAGTTTGTTCATTTTTTGAGCATTGTGACGCATTTTTTATACCACAGCTAGTATAACATAATAAAACAATATTTTCTTTGCGATAGATTTTTGCGTAAATTTTCAACTGATTCTATTACGTATACTGTTAACCTAATTGGGTAATTTATTAACAAAATACTAGCTTGTAACCAAAACATGATTCACCATTAAAATCAAATTAAATAACATAAATCACACCTTTGTCGAATTAGTTTTTCGTTTTAATATAGGGAAGGGTTGCACGCATTGAAGCAGACAATAGGAGACCGTCGGAAATCGTGGCCGACGGCATTTTCTATTTTATGCGAGGGTCGGTATGGTAGGGTACGTGTATTAGTCTGAATCCATTCCCTGTCTTCCGGCAGAATGTTGGAAACAATCTAGTCCCCTACTTTATGAAGGGGCTTGTCAAGGCTTAAGGAAAGAGGTAAAAGCAAAATTTAACTAAGCAATTTCGTCGAATGCATTGTTTTCGTTACGATATTTTATTTTAGTTTTGTGTACGAAGAAAACATTTTATCGGTTTGTAGTAATAATTTATGAATACAATAATTATAAATTTACTTTTCCTGTATATTGTTCATCATCATCGTCATCAGTATAGCCTATCAAAAATCCTGAACAGGACACAGGTCTTTCATAGATCGTTTTTTTTTATAGAAAATAAGGGTAACAAACGAGCACATAGTCCACCTGATGGAAAATGGATACTGTGGCCCATAGACATCTACATTTATCCTCGAATAACAATCAAAATGCAGATATGCGTTGTCACCCGTGGGGATGGAATAACACGAGTAGTCCGGCCCAGCCGGGATAGGTACACGCTCTAACAGAATACCAGCTTAAAATAATAGCTTAAGTGTTTCGTATAGTGAGTGTAGAGAACCGCAGATCCTTTTTACTGGAAACGAGGCATTATATCTTAGTCCTCAGGGGTGACAAAGCATCTATATTTTGCTTCTTAATTGATGATAAATGAAGATGTCTATGAGCCACAGCATCCACTCACCATCAGGTGGACTGTGTGCTCGTTTGTTACCCTTATTCTATGAAAAATGTCATTCATGCATTTTCAATTGAAAAATAGCCATGTCATGATATCTAAGGAAGATAATGGTAAGTTCGCTGAAGTTATACTGGAACATTCCATATAAACAGATTTTCGTTTCAAAATACGACTGGAGAATTGTTTAAAAGTTTCGCTCTAAAAGAACAACCGTATTCCATAACAACTTTGCTCGTGTAAGGGTAGAAACACATTCAGAAACTTCGATCACTAATACCTTCATTTATTTCTTTCAGTATTGCTAAAGTTAACGGTAGCTCAGTGATCGGACCCCGGGTTGATTTCCCACGTTAGAATGAAACTGAATACCAAAACATTTCTCAAACTGTTTTCCGATCTTTATCGATTTATCATTACGAGGCTTAAATCCCGGAAGGGTACGTCGGCCCCATTGTACTCTTAAACTATCTACAAACAAAGAATCAATTTTAGAATGTAAAAGAGGGCGAAATTGATTTCTTACGTTATCAAAAAATAGCTGCCAAATTGCAAATAATTCTATCCTATCTTATCCACAATCGCATATCAAGTTGCGGATATCGTAAGAGGCGACAGAGGCATATGAAACAGAATATAGCAGCAGCATCTTCCTGATAACATCGCAAAACATTTAATCACAGTGCTAGCCCGCCTGCCAACGTAGCAAGACTAAGATGGAATGCCTCGTTTCCAGTAAAAAAGGTCTCCGGTTCTTTACACTCACCGTACGAAACACAGCAGCGTTAAGCTACTATTTGACGCTGGTATTCTGTGAGAGCGTGGTCCTTCCCCGGTCGAGCCGACCCATTCGTGCTACAACTATACCAGTAATGTAGCTGCAGCATAGCTCTACCACGTAAAAAATTCAAGTTTATCGAGTTTAGGATAAGCGAGTGATTGCATGTTGTATGCTTCCACACACACTTACGGTATTTTACTCTAATATATTTGACAAATTCTAATTAGTAATTTAGACGTGAAAATTTCACAAATAGACATTCTCTAACTCTTAAGGGGATGACGGTTCTGATGAAGTTCACTGCACCAATGGTGATTTCACATATCGTAACAATATATTTCACGTTTCCTTACGACACCTATTCTAGTTGTGTCGGGGCTTAAAATAAGTGCTCTACCCCTTAGCTATACCTCATATATTATTTGAATGGTAACGGTATGTTTTAAGCTTCTACATATTTTAATTTATTGAACGTTATAAAAGAAAAAGGGTACGACGCAATAATGGTCAGATTTCTTCAATGTTGGCTTTCCTAATGATTATTTACGGCCTTTAAATTATAGGACGGCTATTGTCGTGGCTCTTTAAAAACATATTTCTATTCAACTATCGAACGGCGAGCAAATTTATTGCAAAGGTAACTTTAGAGCGGGTATTCTTTACAACCATATTTATCGGAAGCATAATGATTACTCTGCTATTCTTATCAACTTTACTACTAGAAAGCAATTGTAGAACTTATTCACTTGACAAAAATCAAATCAAAATATCAGAATATTTTTATTTGAAAATGAAAATAATTTTACCAAGTTTTTTTTTGCGCCCGAAGCAAATATGGGAATACACATAGCATACCACGCAGCCGGCTGCGTGGTTATGTGGAGACTTTTATCCACTAAACCCCACCTTTTAGGGACTGGCTTAACGGTCTAACTAGAGATCTCTAAGCCGTATACGAACGCGACCCTCCTTGGCAGAAAGGAGGGCGCAAGCGGCGAAAAGCCGCTTAGACAAGTACCTAACTAAGGCAGATTAAGGGATGTGTTATGTAGGCTCGGCCTGAGCAGCCAGGAGGCAGTTCAAGTCAGCCGAAAGCTTGTTGGGGGGGGTCCGTGAGAGAGTTTCTCGGTCTGCGCACACTATGGCGATTGTGGATAGGGGCTCTGCATAGACAGCTGGCTCACTAATGAGATGATTTGGGTGGGACTCTGAGGCTTTGAAAAATCTTTCAGAGAGTGATTTAAGGAACTGCTGGATTGTTGGGAGCTCTAAGTCTCGGTGTAGGTCGGCACTACGGACATAATAGGGTGAGTTTGTGGCCCTACGACAGAATAGATTTTGAACTATTTGAAGTTCATTTATAGCTTTGGGCTTAGCATGTGCGAAAATGGGGGCCGCGTAGGTCATGACAGGTCGTATGCAGGCCTTATATAGGGTTCGCTTGTTGCGGAGGGACATTTTACTTTGTCTGCCCAGCATGCTGTTGAGCCTACCCATGTAAAATCGTGCGGTGCGAGTAACCTTCTTGTTATGGGGTTCGAAAGTGAGCCTTGCATCAAGGGTGACGCCTAAATATTTGGCTGTAGTTTGCCATGGGACAGGGGTTCCTAACATCCTGATTGGCGGAGTGGTGGTGAGACGGCGTCGTTTATATTCGAAGCAAACGGCGGAGCTCTTCTCCGGGTTTACGTCGATACGCCATTTTTGGAACCAAGCTCCTAAGTCGCTTACTGATTTTTGGATCTTGTTCCGAATCTGTGGCAGTGAGTTGCCTTTAGAGTAAAGGGCTGTGTCATCTGCGAAGAGGGCTAGTTTAACACCATTCGACGGGATAGGGATGTCGTTGGTGAATAGTATATATAGGAGGGGGGCAAGCACAGAGCTTTGAGGGACACCGGCTTTAATTTGACGAGTAGAGGATAGCGTGCCTTCGTGTCTAAAGCGAAAGGTACGATCCTTCAGATAGGAGGCTACAAGGCGAACGAGACGGTCTGGGAGGCCTAAGTCGTACAATTTGTAGATAAGGCCCTCGTGCCAGACTCTGTCGAATGCCTTGGCAATGTCGAAGAAGACCGCGATGGTTTTTTGACGATGAGGATAAAAACCGCTGAGGATATATTCTACTATGCGGTGAACTTGTTGGGGGCACGAGTGTTTGGCTCGAAACCCGAATTGTTGTGGGATGACAAGAGGGTCGCCGTATGTGGGAAACTAATGGTGCCTCATGCGCACGAGAATGGCTCGTTCGAAAAGTTTGCCGAGGCTGATGGGACGGTGATTGGACGGGAGGTGGTGAGGTTTGCCTGGCTTGGGAATACCAATGACAGTTGCCTCTTTCCAAGAGGTGGGAAAATAGCTAAATTCGAAGCAGGCGTTGAAGATTATGGCCAATAAGGCGATCACCTGCTCCGGAAAGTATTTGAGGGCTTGGTTGGAGATACCATCCGCACCCGGTGCTTTCTTGGGCTTAAGTCCTTTGATGGTAGTTGAAATCTCATCTTTGGACACAGTGATAGGGTCAGAGGCGGTAGGGGGCGAGTTCCGGCGACGGACCTCGTCCTCCACTAGTTGGATGTGTATGGGGTCAGTGGGTTGTGAGCTGGGAGAGCGTTGAGCGGCGACGCTGTCGGCGAAGCACTCAGCCTTTTCTTCGTCCTCGAAGGCAATAGAGCCGTCGGCACGCGACAGAGGGGGAGTATGCGTTATAGCGTCTATCCGGAGGGCTCTCGCCATCTGGTAGTACGCTGTGTGGGAGGGAGAGATTTTCTCCATGAGATTGCCCCTTTCGAGGTCTCTGTAATCTTGGAGGCGGTAACGGAGTTTGCGTTGAAGGCGGTGGGCCGCGAGTCTATATTCGGGAGTGGGATAGCGTGCAGCTCTACGGAGGGCAGCTTTTTTGGCTTTTAGCAGGTTGCTAATATCTAAGGGAAGACTAGTTTTAGCAACCGGGACAACCTTTTCATTCTCTTTAAGAGAGGATGTTATAAGTGAGGTGAGATTTTCGACCGCGGTGTCTATTTTCCCCGTAGTGTCGAGGACGTCGGAAGAAAGGGTTATGGGAGGGTCCGGAGAGTCTATAGTCGATGCTAGACTTCTTGAAGCCCTTGCAGTTGGTGTAGGTTTTGGAAGTAGGAGTTGGAGATGGCTGATGGCCATGAAGGAGGGATACAGGACGGTGGTCGGATCTTAGATCATCGAGACTCGATTGCTCTAATCTTTTTTTACCAAGTCTAGAAAGTAGTTTTTAGTAGAGCTTGTCATATGGATAAAACCTTTTTAATTATTTGTTTATTAAATAAAATGTTACTTAGTTTTAAGACAACCAGACAAGGACATCGTAAAGGATTTTAAGGTGTGAAAACATTTAATGATTATTCGATTTCTTTTTGATTTTTGTAACGGCTATTTTTATCAACTTTACCACTAGAAGACAGAGAGTAAAGTACCGTAAGTGTGCTTATCAACTTTACTGCTAGAAAGTGATTAAAGCACTTATTTACTTGCCAAAAATTGCAAAATGTTTTCATAAAGTCTAAAATGTATTAAAAACTTGTCATATAAATTAAATCTTTTGTATCATTTAAGACTACCAGATGATTTAGGTTCATATACTAGTGCTGTACTTCTAAAATTATAATAGAAGCAGCCAGCACATGAGGAGCTGGCAACCGTCTAGTGACAAAAATGAACCCAAAATTGCTGAACTCCGTTTTAACAAACACCTCATTAACCTGCTTATCATCGTAGTGCTGGAAAATATATCCAAGACTAACTTCCAAGTAATTCTGTACAATTGGCAAGGCCCATATTCCACAACAATGGACTTAAGGAGATTTTAATGTGTGAAAATATTAAAACGATAATTTAATGAAGGAAAATGTCCGAAATTATTTAATTAAAATAACTTTTTAATTAGTATCTTGTTCCTTAACAAGACAATAAAGAAGTTACAATTTGTAACAATCTTTTTAAATGCATTACATTTTATTTGAAACTTAGAAAGTGTTAAAAATTAATAAGACTTAAAGGAAAGGCTCCTAAAACGAGCTATAGTTTAAGTTACTGTTCCGTAATAAAGAACATATCAAACGGAAAAAGTAATGGAACTTTTACACTGCACAGTCACATTCGCCACAAACTGTTTTGTTCAGATAAGCATAGCAGAAATATAAATATAGGGGAGCTACGGGTATATGTTTATACAGTAATGAAAAATACGTATATATACCAATTTTCATGGTGATCAATCAAATAGATTTTGAGTAAAAGATTTCATATACTTAAACATCCTCTCTTTTATCTAAGTACATAGTATGTTGTTAAATAAACACATTAAATATATATTATTAAATTTAGTTAAATAAATATAGAAAATCAGAGTAATATCTACTATGAAGCGATTTTTTTCCAGTTAAAAGAATACGCGGTAGAGCAATACAGCAGCTATATTAGCAGTATAGTTGTAGCACGAATGGGTCGGGGACCGGGGAAGGACCACTCTCTCACAGAATACCAGCGTAAAATACCAGCTGTGTTTCGTATGGGGAGTGCAGAGAACCGGAGACACTTTTTACTGGAAACGAGGCATTCCATCTTAGTTCTCAAAGGTGACCACGCATTTGCACTTTGATTCGTAATCGAGGTTAGATGTAGATGTCTATGGGTCACAGCATCCACTTACCATCAGGTGGGCTGTGTGCTCGTTTGTCACCCTTTTCCTATTAAAAATAGAATAATTTTTATTCAATATAAATTACAGCAGTACTTATTGAAGGTCTTTTTTTACTTTTACCACTTTTTTACTTTACCGCTGGTTCGGTAAAAATCTCTGTCTTGGTAAGAACCAGCAAGAAATCCAGCGGGAAGTTAAGTTTTAATAGTCAACTTTTATCCAAAAGTATGTTATGTTAGGTATAAGTTTTTGTGAAAAATTAAAAAAAGGTGTCGAGCAAGAAAACATAAATAGCATGTATGTATACTTTAATGTATGTGGGGTTTTTGAGCATAAAGGATTTTTGATATATTTTTTTTCAATATTCTTATTGCCGGGTTTACTTACGGATATATAAATGTTTAAAAATAAAACGAGCTAATTTTAAAAATATTTGATGTGACGAAATAAAAAGTAAGTAAAAATAGATTTAAAACGTGATCTACAACCGCCCCACGACAAGGGACCGAGACGAACGCAGCCAACACGTCACGGCATAGATAAGAACACCCCGCACTATATCACCGTAATTTGTAACTCATTGTGTGTTTACTGCCACGATAAGCGTCTGCACCACAAATCTGTAGCCCCATTGACGCACGTGGCCTGACAAGAAAAAATGCGTCGACTAATTTGAGATATTGTCTACTAGCACGTCGGGTTGTTTGATAATGTCAGACTAGTGTTTCAATATTTCCACAGGTAATATTCTGGTAGAGCCATGCTTTAGCTATATTATAGTCGTAGCAAGAATGGGCTGACTTAACCGGTGAAGGTGCACGCTTTCACAGAATAGCGAAGTATAATGGTAGTGAAATCGGATACCCTTTTTACTGGAAATGAGGCATTCCACCTCAGACCGCAAGGATATCAAAGCGTATTATACATTTTGATTCTTAATCGAGGATAGATGTAGATGTCTAGGGCCACAGCATTCCCTTACCAACAGGTGGATGTGTTTTCTTTGTTACCCTTATTCTATATAAAAATATAGAATAAGGTACATCCACATATTTTATATTTTTTATGATTTTAGGGCAGGTAAAAGTCCGCCGCGCTTCCCCAATGTGTGTTAGTTGACTTTAAATATCTTGAAAATATTTTGTTTAAATTTCTCTTACTTGGAGGCTTAATATCAAATAACTTTTAGATAATTAGGGGAAAATATTCAATAAATACTTGTTTCGTGTCGTTTTCGTTAATATTAAGCTACAAATCTTACAATTTTAGTGAATACCAGATATCAAACTATACGTCCCTTCTATAACCCGTTTTGTTTGTTTCTATTATAGTCTTATGACAAATTATTTATTGCAAACGCCGACATAGAATGAATGCTTTATGACTTTTTATTTATAACTAGTCAATGGACGTCAATGCGAGGCCTGCAGATGATCGTGGGGCCTTTGTTCAGATAAGCTCACTTTGATACAACTTGTTACCTATTGTAAATTGATTAATGTCTATATTTAGAACTTCGGGTAACACATCGTAAAACTAACGTTTAGAATCTTCTGGTCGCTTTTATTTGATTGTTGAATGTATTGGCGACTATTGGGCGACTATACGATATTATACCATTGTACCATTTCTTATATGTAAAATACCATAGAATACTATACTATAATATACAATAGAAAGGCTGTCAACCTTACTTCGTAGGAGTCTTCGTATTATCAGCTATCACTACTACAAACACATTTTAGACTTTTGATTAATGTTTTTGACACATAAATGTTTCTTTATTTTTGTTTCTAATATTTACAAAATATAAATAGTTTCTTTTTAAATAATTTGCATGCAGCTACGCTTGACACGAAAATTGGAAACGATTGATTGTGTTGACATTTATACGTGTGAATTGACGTGTAAGTGACATATTAGTGGCTACACGGGCTCCACCCACTCCCCCGTTTTATTATGTATGTATTAGAGTACTCTATGTAAAATACCCAGTCCAGCAATTGCTAAATTATTTATTAGCATCAAAGCGTCATACATTTGGAGCTAAGATCATCATCTTTCCTACAATATCAGAGACCCATGTCTAGCAGTAAACTGAAAGCGGCTGAAAAATGAAAAAAAGCAACCTATACATACTTAACAATAACTTCCTTGTTTTTAACTTAACGCGTCGTTGCTGTACTTTTTGAGTGTTTGCACAAATGTTGTAATTTGGTGGGATTTGTACTGAAATATGCAACTTATTTTAAGGCGAAATATGAAATAAATTGATCTTAATCCTGCATTACATTGTAAATTGTTATTGTTCGCATTCGCAGAACAGAAAGCTTCTCGTAACCGCGTGTGTGTTGTTTAGGTCTGCCAAGTTATCTAGTAGTATTTGTTTTTTTGTTGGTAGCTAATCACAAGACCCTCAACACAACCCCTAAGTATATTAGTCGGATATGACTAACAAATGTGATAAGTTGTATGTCCATGGCCAGAGGAGGGTTACCGCTACGTTTTATCACGTTTCTGAAGTCCGACTGGTAATAGTTCTGATTACTTACAATGTCTATACTATGACTATATCGTCGGCAAACTGATCGTAAGTGATGTACTCGCAATTGATTTTGTTACTACCGTATTTTTTCCAGTGTAGTGGCTTTAAAACGTCTTCCAATGCAGTGGTGAAGAGTTTCGTGGATATAACGTCTGCATTACACCTCTCTACAGTTAGATAGGTTTTGTACTCTGGTTCTGTACTCAGATAGCCATCGTAGTCCTACTGTAGAAACACTTCAGCACTTTGATGTACCGACGTTCCAAATGGAATGAAAGGACTGCAGCACCGCCCAAATTTCGGCGGAATCAAAAGCTTTCTCATAGTCCACATGCGCAAGAATTATATAAGATTTTACTATACTTCGGTCTTTTGTACAATTTGTGGGCACTGCCGTCTCTCGCATTGCCCACAATAACAATATGGTTAAGTGTATCGCGTTCTTTTGCAAAATGAGTCTTGAAATCCTAAGTTCAAGAAAATGAAACCGGACGCATTAATATGAAAGAGTGAAAAGATATAAATATCACACCTAAAATCCCGCTAAGCTGATACACACTCCGTCGATTCTTCCTAGTTAAACTTAGTACAAATTTATTGCGAGAATAACTGAATCACCCCTTGGCTTTATCCCAACAGTGTCAACTGTTAATAGACAGCGCACGTGCCTCGATTTATCTCGGGCTCTCCTTTAGGCCGAACGGACTGTCGTTTCAAAAGATTTTTCACGATCAATTTTCTACTACAAGATGTCACTCCAATTTGTTGGCAGACGCCCTTGATAAAAACAGGGATTAGTGCTTAAGCTTACGTAGGTATTGGAATCTAATTTCCGTACTGTTTACGAAGGGAGACTTGTTTTTGTTTTGGCGCAGCGAACACTTGAAGAGGGCTTTGTTAAGCAATTTTAAGTCTGGCGTGCAAACACTGTTGTTTTGTTTTGTGATTTTTAAAAATTTTCCTGCAGGGTTTTTACTGTTTGAAGTAGTTTTTATTTTTCTTTATTACTAAATAACGAATAAAATGATTTTCATCTGGTCTATTCTTTAGCCTTTGCTTGTAAAATGGGTTGGAAATTTTAATAAGTAATTTTTGCCATGGTAGAGCCACGCTGTAGTATCATGGTGGTTGCACGAATCGGTTGGCACGACCGAGTAAGGAGCACACTCTCATAGAATACCAGCGTAAAATAGTAGCTTTATGCTGCTGTGTTTCGTATGATGAGTGTAGAGAAGGATACTTTTTATATTGTAAAGAGGCATTCTAATCTCAGGGACAACGTATCCATATTTTGATTCTTGATCGAAGACAGAACTAAATGATTATGGGCCATAGCATCTACTTACCGTCAGGTGGACTGTGTCTGCCCACTGAGACTTAGAGTGACGAGCTACTAAGGGATGCACGGAGTCGATAGATGCAGGTGGCTCAGGACCGTGTTTTGTGGCATTTCTTGGAGAAGTCCTATCTTCAGCTGTGAACTTTTGATGGCTTGTAATGATGATAATTATAAATTTAAATATCATCTCAAAATAAATAATTTTTTTCAATACACAATATATTAGAACGTTATAATAAAATACATTAATTTCATATTAAATAAGGAAATTAGAAATTTCAATCTTCGAGCGCTTAAGACAGCTTCATTATTGTACGCTGTAGTTTTGGCACTGATAAATTGTCTAGTAGACACTCTTACTACAAACTGAAGCCAAGATCCCAAAGTTTAATTAAATGTTGATATTTTACTCTTAACGTCTTTATATTTTAAACTATAAGTTTGGCAAATTTTTTTCATAGTATAACGGTGACTAACGAGCATCTACACTTATTTTCAATTAAAAAGTTGCCAGCCCTGAGGACTGAGATGGAATGCCCCGTTTCCAGTAAAAAGGACTCCGGTTCTCTACACTCACCATACGAAACATAGCAGGATTAAGCTGCTATTTTACGCTGGTATTCTCTGAGAGCGCGGTCCTACCTCGGTCGAGCCGACCCATTCGTGCTGCAATCACAATATAGAGCTGCAGCATGGCTCTACCACGTAAAATTAAAAATATTTTGAGATGATACCTTGTTGTTTAGGTTCATAAGATTTGTTTAAATGTGACCTTAAAATAAATTTCTTATAAAACTCTTGCTTTGTAAATTATTATGCTAACGATTCCGTCGCGACGTTTTATTAACACAGTCTATAAACAAACTTTTAGCTGTGGTTGCTCAAGCTAAGCACTTTCTGTAATTTCGTAGTACACGAGCTACCCGGGTTTGAACCCCGATGCCACGAACAAATTTGTGAATTGCAATTTTAAGTGCTGATTTGCCTTATGTTCGGTGGTAAAGGAAAACGTTACGAGGAAACCTGCATACTTGAGGAATAAAAATATTTCGAGGGAATGTAAAGTTTTCAAGGGAAGTTTTCGTCGTCGTCAAATCGGCATCAAATGTACAAAAAAATCTAGTACTAAGTTGTTACCAAGGTTATAGGTGCATAATGTTATGTTATGAAAAATAAGCCACTGGGTACCTCATGTCACCCTGAGGGTGGTAGTTTAAGACGGAAGGGAATTGAAACCGGAGGTGGGCTGCAGTATATTGCTGATAACAACTAAAAATCATGAAGAACTTCCAAGCGTGGCATCTATGGCAAATATTCCTAATATAAGGCAATCGATGGGGGAGCTCTATGTTCAGCAGTGGAATTGGATAGGCTGTAATGGTGTAGTGACGGTGTAAGAATATCCACTGCCCCATATCATCCCGTGGGAGTCGTGCGAGGCGACAGAGGGAAGCAAATCAGGAGATGGGCAGCAGCGTAATCCTAATAACGACTAATAAAAAAACTGCGGTTGCCAACCCGCTTGCCAAGTGTGGCAATTATAGCAAATATGCCATCAGTCAATCTATGGAGGAATGTATGTAACGGTAATGATGATGATTTGATATCATCATGTTTTCTCTGCGAACTTAATAAATGAAACAATGTTAATGTATATACGACAAAAAGTTATGTTACCTTATCGTTCGCTCATTGGTAAGAATCACGAAGCACTTTATTTCGACTTCTTATTAATGCATCCTTTTTATCTCTTTCATCCTTAATTGATTTGTCGCTTAAAGCCGTCTGTATCGTTGCTTCTCAATTACGTGAGGAGCGGTGCTCCGTATCGCGGTCTGACTTTATTTATGGTCAGCCAATTGATTGAATTAGTGGCCCCGGAGGCGCTTGCCCACTGACTTCTTTCGTACAGATTATAATTTATTTCGCATACCCCTGTTGTTTCATTTATTGCGAGTTGTTTTACAAATGCGTCAATTTATTAAATAGGAGTAAAAACTACACGATAAATTACAAATAATGCAAATACATTTATTCGTACCTACAGGATTAAGTAAGATTTTAGAAGTATTTTGAAATAAACAAATAATTATGATATTTATACTGTATTTATACGATTATTATTTATTTTAAAATGTCAATAATGTTTGGTTGCTACAATTTTTTGAATTTGAAAATATTTCCTCTTAGTTTAAAAGAGAGCTCTAGTTTTAAAAATGAAATATTTAACGATGTCCTTTAAAACTTAAAATACAAAAACATTTTTGTGTTTTATTCGATTAAATAAAATTTTAACATATCATCCACTCTAGACCGATTATTCTATTCCGGTAAGGGTCAAACGTGCTACACGTCTGGTACTACGATCTTACAATCCATCTGATAAACATGACGATTGAAGCAAAGTCTCACTACAACGTGTGATGCCCAGCCTAGCAGGGGACTTTAGGGCTGATAAAGAAGAAAGACAAAGAAGTAGTTACAATAAACATAATATGTAAAAAGAATGAAATATTATAAAATGTTTCGCATCACACCTTTTCGTACCGTAGGTTTTTTATAGGAGAGGGGCAAACGAGCGTACGGCTCACCTGATGGTAAGTGATTACCGCCGCCCATGAGCAACTGCAACACCAGGGGAATTGCAGATGCGTTGCCGGCATTTTTAAAAGGAGTAGATACTTTTCTTGAAGGTTCCTAATTCGTATCGGTCCGGAAAAATCTCTGGTGGTAGTCGATTCCACAAGAAAGTTCTGCGAGGAAGAAAACTTCTTTTAAATCGCACGGTGGTGGACCGCCTGTTATCCAGATGGTATGGATGGTATCGCGAGTTTTGTACCGCGATGTGCGATGGTGAGATTGTGCGGCTGGAATCCCTATGGTAAATGCGATAAAATACGCAAAGAGATGCAACATCTCTTTGCAATGCCAGCGAGTCAAGCCGATCGGAAAGAGCTCGGTCGCCGACGGTTCGAACAGCTCTGCTAGAAAGAACCTAACTACCCCTTTACGCCAGGCGTAAAGTATTTAGACAAGCGACTGAGTGCAGCGTTAAAGGTTTGAGGCGTGAGGAGTACCTGCGATCATCACTCCGACTGCCAGGAGTGAAGATAACGTGAGAAGCCCATGTCAAGTAGTTGACTTTATCCCACTGATGAAGAAGAAGATATGATTGGAAATATATGATACTAACGTGAAAATCCATAGAACCAGAGTAACCGTAATAGCGCAACGGATCAGGAAGATAAAGTGGCAATTGCCGGACCATATAGCTCGTTGAACCGAACCGTTGGTGAAGAAAGGTTTTTGAGAGGCAGTCTCGTACAGTTAAGCGAAGCGTATGGTAGCTCCTCATTGGATAGAGTGACGACCCGATAAGTCAATAGATCAGGTGACTTAGGACCGTGCCTTGTAACATTCCTTGGGGGAAGCCTTTGTTTATGATGAATGTTGGTCTATCGGCATAATAAAAAACAGTTTAATATGTAAACAAATATCAGCGTCTTAAGAAAAAAGTAAATTACAGGAATTTTTAACCTGTTGTATTTAGAAGTCCATTAATAAAAGGAAGAATCCTCTAAAGCTGGGTAAACGTGATATACTACGGTTAAACATTTATCGTTCCTCGGCATTCGGCACGCGCCGGTGATCTGTATCTAGTCTCACCTGACGCCGCTCCGACTGGCGATGCGGTCTGCATTCAGTAGTCGTCCTTTAAAATATCCGCTCCTGTATATCAAGCGAAAATAAATACCAATGCATTTTCTAAGCCACGATCTCGTAAATATTTCGGCGGTTGCGCTGTAAAAATAAATTCGGACAGGTAAATATTACATCATTTGGCGCATTCTACAAAAATAAAGATTGCAATCTACTATTAAATCTTTCTAGAATAAAAGATTGCAATCTACTGTTGAATTTTTAGAGAATAACATGTAGTATAAAGCAAGGATTTTTATTTTAAATTAAGACCGTTAAGTTTATTTATATTTATATATTACATAAAAATATTAAACACATGGCATGTGTAAATAATGAAAGTTTTTAATTGCAAAATATTATGTGTAAGTTTTTATCAAAATGCAAATGTAAACGGTAAATACAAGACAAAACGAGTTTCATTTTGGTTAAATATAAATAGAAAATACGTAAATATTTTTAAAGTCTAGAAGATGCTAATCGTTATCGACATAACTCATTTACACCGATGTTATCTAGAAGCTTTTGTCATTACACGATACCGATTTTGTGGCGGTAAAACATACTATCATGGCTGTAAATATTTAATATCCAGCGGACAAAAAATTATTTTTGTTATATATATTTTCCTTACTTAACAAAAAAAGAAAAGTTGTTAAACAGTTTTAGTTAAAGTGAAGACTCCTTTTCGGAAAGTCAAAATAAGATCCGACTAAATTTAACATTTTTCGATTTTTTCGATGTTAAGTGTACCTATTAATAAACAAAAACAGCATTAATTATTTTATACTGTGTTGTGCAGAAATGATCCAACCCATAAACAGGTCAAAATAATGATCCAGTGGCTCTTAAAGTTTATTTCCAAGGATAAAAAACTTCTGAGAAATAACAAATAATCCCAAAATTTATATTCAATTTCCTTTAAAATGATATACAAAACGTGACATTATGGGGCATTTGCCTCAAGAAAAATGCACTTGTCTTTCAAAATTTAATAACTTTATAGTTTTTGGGTTCCTGCACAACATGGTCGATTTATACATTTATTAATTATAAAAAAACAGCATATTATATAATTTAAGTTAAGTGTAGATGTTTACCTATAATAAAAACATATAGCACGCATATTAATCGCTTGATTAGAAAAAATGTCAAGCAGGTTTACGCACACAAATGTATTTGTATGAATCTACGTCGCTCTTGTTCTGTGGAAAGCGGACATGGTACAGACATGTCATCGGTCATCGCCTATAATTTGTCGGTGACGACGTAATATTAGTGTCGTGTCATGGTCGTGTCGGTCAATGAAAAGCATCATAGATCGCTTCATACATTTCAGTGCTGCAATATCTGCGAGACTGTTTCGGCGACGGTAGGTACTCGTATATCGTTATCATAACGGCAAATGAAAAACCTCTCTTAGTGTTAAGTTCTTCTAATTCAGATGGTCAATATAATATACGTATTTTACATATTGCTTTATACTTAAAATTTAAATAAATTTGACTTTTAAAAAAAGTGTTACCGTGTTAATTTTTAAAAATATAGGTACGTATATATATATATATATATATATATATATATATATTTTTTATACGTGGTAAAGCCATGCTGCAGTTATATAGTAGGTAGTATAGTTGTCGCACGATTGGGTCGACTCGACCGGCGAAGGCCCACGCTCTCACAGAAAACCAGCGTAAATAGTAGCTTAATGCTGCTGTGTTTCGTATGGTGAGTGTAGAGAACCGGAGACCCTTTTTACTGGAAATGAGGCATTCCATTTTAGTCCTCACGGGTGACAACGCAGCTGTATTCTGATTCGTAATCGAGGGTAGATGTAGATATCTATGGGCCATAGCAACCACTTACCACCAGGTGGACTGTGTGCTCGTTTGTCACCCTATCCTATAAAAAGAAACATAAAGTTTAAACAATAATTTGTATATAGTCGCTATAAGCTTATAGTAAGGACACAAAACAAAAATGATGTTTTAGATTCGTGTCATAAAAGGCAACTCATGGAAATCCCAAGTAAATGAAGATCTTGTTGCCTCAGTGCGGCGACATAATAACATCAAAAGATGCTCATCCTCCACCTAACATTCCGTGTATGGCATGTTCTCCGAACGCTGCTAACACTGGTATTTATTGGTTTTGTACAGTATTTAGAAAGCGCCCACGTCTGCAATTCTAAATATCGCTTTATTTTCTCTATCTGCTACTGCAGGTGAACCACGCACTTGTGCAACGCAGCACGCAATCACACTGCTACGTACGTGATTTGAGAAACGTTTGCATGAAGCTTCATCACTTTCGTTCACTCTGGTTAGTAGCCTGTATATAGACTAATGAGCAAGACAAGGAGTATATTATATAAACATGTAAGTATTTAATGGTTTCTTATATTTATGCGAACAATACACATTGAATAAAATTACTTTTACGGACTTCATCGCATTTATTACCACCTACTTATTTTCAATTCCCGACGTTTTGGGCGCTTAGCAGTCCCCCGCGAACACGGTTGTGAAACGTCGGGAATTAAAAATAAGTAGTAATAGACGCGATAAAATCCGTTAAAATAATTTTATTCAATAAACATGTATTCACTGAAATATTCATGAATACAGTATTAAATTCATGAAATTCAAATATACATTTCCTTAATATTAATTATTTTGAGTTTTCTTAATTTACGCTAAACTAGTTATCGTGGAGGCAATTAAAAGGCGAAAACATTGCCGGAATACCTAGCCTCATCCCGTGGCTACAATTCCACACACGTGTTCGTTTGAACGTGACAATTGTCCCCAGATATATTCGACGCACGTATCTAGTTATCTTAACTATTTTGCGGTGCAATCACGGACCTAGCTATGTATTCGCTATCAAAACAAGTTTCATTTATAAAAATAATATTGCAGTATGATGAAATGCCTAAGAGTCTAATTTACTATAAGCTACAAGCTCAATTTTGTATCTCTAACCATTCAAGCCGGAGCAGTGAACTCACCACGCTGTCGGCGACAGATATAAGTTAAAAGATGGCACCTAACTAAATGATCTAAGAGAAAAATGTGTCCATAAATCCTAGTATTCATTATTAGTATGTACAAGATTTCGTAAAACCTGTCACCTTAAAATATATATTTTAGTACTGACGGCTTGGTAGTGTTGTGACAGCATTTAGCTAAGATGTTAATGACTGTGCGTTGGATTCCCACACGGAACTAATATTTTTATAGCGCTACTAATACCCTACGAATAATTTCTCTGGGACTGGGTGTTTGTCCATGTGCGATTTTATATACAATGTGGTTGTTTTTGTGAAAGAAAAGGCAAACTAGCAGAAGGTTAACCTAAAGGTTAGTGATCACCGCCGCCTATGAATATCTGCAACTCCAGATGAACAACAGGGGCTTTGCAGGTCTTTTACAAAGGAATAGGTTTTTTTCTTGACCTACGTCCCCAAGTCACATGGGCCCGAAAAAACCGCTGCCGAAAGTTTGTAAAATGCCGCCACGAAACAGGAAATCTTCATTAATGTTTTTAAAATAAAATAAATACTTTATATCAATAATACGTTGGGAGGGACTTTGATTTAAAATTCTCTTATAGTACACACGGTTTGAATGTATAAAAACGTTACCTTGTACCCCACAATTGTCAAACAAATTAGTGCTGAGGTGGGGAAAACTGTAGAAAAAAACAGTGTAGATACATCCATTCCCAAAGATGTCTCGGCGGGCTCTGATCAGGGCACTTTTTCGTTGGAGAAAAATAGAAACAAATTTGTTAAATGTGATCTCAACATGATGTTTTATATATTCCATTATGTAATTTCTGCAAGGTACACGTTTAAATAGCAATTTAGTGTAATCCTTATGATTTATAATCGAATTAATTATAATGCTATGTATTTACAAAACCATTTTTCCCATTGCCATTGCGCAATAGTGGATTCACAGAAGTTCAAAAAAGTGAGAAAGAACTTCAACGTCGCCTTAAATATTTCTATTTACCTCTATCTTGCTTAATCTCTTATTATCGGTAGATAGGAATAAAAATAAAAACTTATAACTTTAATATTTTTTTTTTTTATAGAATAGGCTGACAAACGAGCACACAGTCCACCTGATGGTAAGTGGTTGCTGCGGCCCATAGACATCTACATCTATCTTCCATTACAAATCAAAATGCAGATGCGTTGTCACCCGTGAGGACTGAGATGGAATGCCTCATTTCCAGTAAAAAGGGTCTCCGGTTCTCTACACTCACCATACGAAATACAGCAGCATTAAGCTACTATTTCACGCTGGTATTCTGTGAGAGCGTGGTCCTTCCCCGGTCGAGCCGACCCATTCGTGCTACAACTATACTACTAATATAACTGCAGCATGGCTCTACCACGTAAAACGTAACGTAACAGAAATAAACAAATTATTTCTTATCGATCTAAGTATATTATGAAGTACACTAATTGTTTAAATATGCATTAAATCTAAAGGAGGATTGTACTGAATTAAAATATTGCTACCGTCTACACGTGTATGAAGGTTCAACACGAGAAATTTTTAATTAAAAATTAAAAAAAAAAAACAACGAATGACCAAACATTTTAAATTTTTTATGTGGTTTATTGGTCATCAATAATTTTAATTTGTTCAATTTTTTCTTACCATAATTTCTTTTTATATTTTACTGGGCATGTTTTGTGCATTTCTCTTATTTCTTTTTCTTTTGGTAGAAAGTGCTTTTACCCGGTAATTAAGAAGTTATCAACCCTTATTAGGACCATGTCACATCTAGTAAAGTTAGTTTGAGAAGACCTTTTGTCAGTTTCACGTTATAAACCTATCAGTGCGGGACAAAGGAGGCTTCCTTCATTAACTCTACGCAGCTTAAATATTCATGAGACGAAAGTTCCATGGAATACTTTTGGGACAATTTGACATAAACAAATTTACTCGGATTGTTAATGGTACTATGCAGAAATATGAAATAATTTACTAAATTATAAGCGGTGGCAGCACAGAAGTTGTAAATATGATGAGAGATGCTATAACTATGTATTAATTCAAGTTAGGACAATTCTTTTAATAAAAATCTTCGACGACTGAAAATGTACAATTTTTTATAATAAAAGGGTTTAAACGGGCACTTATTTACGTTTACGTTGATTACTCTCGATCAAGAATTAAAATGCATATGAGTTGGCACTACTGAGAACTTAAATAGAATACCTCGTTGTTAATTGAAAGGGACGTTGCATACGAAATTACAGCCGTATTATTCTGATTTTTCAGTTGGTAATCCGTGACAGAATACTTAGTCCTGTACCGGACGAATCACACAACCAATAAAAATAAAACTTAATATTATATGTTTATCTTATAACATTTTAATATCCAATTTGATAAATTCAGACGTAAAATAAAATGATATCGAATAATCTTAAGGCGATCGTATCCTCTACGACCATCATAAAGCTGCAGGTTTGCGAAAGCCCTTTGGTTACTGAGTCGGCGCGAAATGACATATAGAGTGGAGGGGGCAGTAAACTCAAAGATATCGGACGTGGAGGTTGTGTCACTCTGTTTAAAAAAATACGTCACGATCTCGAATAAACTATCGGTAATGTTTTGAAAAAGAAACTTAATTAAATAAAAAATGCAAGAATACATTCAAAGCAGTAACTATGTGATGTAGAGTGCAGTGTCGGTAATCAGTAGTGTCAAGCATGGTCGCGGGACCAATTAAAAAAGATAAACGTGCATGGAACCAGTTGAAAACTGCTCTGTTTTTACATCTTTTGTTTACTTTACTTCAGGCAGCGAAAGGTAAGTTAATCCAGATTGTAATCGTCAGTACTTAAATGGTAATTAAGCAGCCAGCTGATGTTATCTCTTAGAACGCGACCGTGAAAGTAGATTGAATTTAATTTAAAAAGAAATTAAGCACTATTATTTTTACCCGCAATATTTTAACAATAATTTTATGTATACTATGTATTTTACTGTATTTTACTGCTGTGTGTCTTACAAACTCGAAGCAATTGTTTATTATAAATATTATTAGTTTTCTAATATAAATTAATACTAAGTATATTTAGAGTCAAGTAGTTATTTATTTAACAATTAATCAAAAGATTTAAAATAATTATTACAATCATACATTACTTTTCGGAAAATCAAATTTATAATTTATTATTTTGAATAATCTAAAAATAAATATCTTTATTGTTTTTATAGTAAATTAATTACACGTTACTTAGAAAATTGTAATACATTTAATTAATTTAAAAAACTGGCTGCTTTTACAATATAATTAAACGAAATTAACCTATTTCTGGAAAGCCCAAAGTCGAGCGCCACGTATCAAGGAACACCCAGCTGATACAGTTGTAGGCAGAAGTGAACCAGCAACCCTTCGATGTGTAGCGGAGGGAAAGCCGAAACCAACTATTCAGTGGTACAAAGATGGTATACCACTTACCGCGACAGACCATCCACACAGGGTACTGCTTGAAGATGGACTGCTCTTCCTTAGGTACGTTTTACGATAAAAATAAGTATTATATAGTGATGTCGTGTCTCCTGCTGAATTTCAGCCACGCCAACAACTTCTTAGCACTGCTGTTAATGCGCAGGAGATATTATAGCGCTGGAGGTGATGATATCCTTCTTTCTTCTTTTAAGACCCCTGTTGAACATGGACTTACATCATTTGGTGTTTTTTTTTAGTCGGAGGATGGTTAATCTGAATTATATCATCATCACGACAAAAGTCACGATAACATCCATGCGACTTGGGTGATGGGAGGTCCACCACTGTGCGATTTACCAGAAGTGTTCTTCTTCGCACAACTTCTTTGTGGAATCTGCTACCACCATCGATAATATTTTCCCGACCGATACAACTAAGTAACCACTAAGAAAAGAGCCTACTCTTTTTTGACAGACCGGCAGCGCACCTTCAATTAGCCTAGTGTGGCAGTTGTTCATAGGTCCCTTACCGTCTTGTGAGCCGCATGCTCGTTTGCCCCCTCTTATACATAAATTAAAAAAAAACATGATTCCATATCAATCCACTGTTGTACGCGGGCCTATGTCACTTTATGAAGGTGTTTTGCATCTGTTATGTACTTTATAACTTGAATTTACGTGATGATAATATCACAATCTATCAGAAACATGAAATATTTTTATAGTTGCTTCTATCGACCCCCACCAGATGAAATGGGGTGATGTGGGTTTTTTAATGTACGTTGCCACCACTCTTCACGAAACATAGTACTTATTTCTTAAGGGATCTCTTTTAAATTTTAGAATAATATCCAAACTCTATTAAAACTTGTATCAGCATGACAACTTATTCATTAGCAAAATGGTTCTTTTCAGGTTTAACAATATTATAATCAATTTTGAAATATTTGTTGGTTGTTAAGTATTATTTCTTACTTAAAGATATCAATTAGTGGTGCATAATATTTTGAAATTATTTTAGAGTTATGCGAGGAAAGAAGGAAAGCGACGAGGGCGTGTACTGGTGCGTCGCACGTAACTCTGTCGGGGAAGCAGTCAGCAAGAACGCCACGCTTACTATTGCCGGTAAATTGAACTAATTCCATATGTAATTAAATTTAAAATAAATTATAAGATATATTACATTCATAAGAGAAACAATTGTAATCCGTTGTTAATAAGTTACATTCACTATATACTACCCCTTTTATCTTTCAACTTTTACGCTTTTTCCAGTCCTCCGAGATGAATTTAGAAATGAACCTCGTGACGTTAAAGTAGCTAGCGGAGAACCTGCTATGCTAGAGTGTTCTTCTCCAAGAGGTACTCCCGATCCATCTGTTCACTGGACGAAAGATGGACATACTCTGGACGTAGAAGTTAATGGAAGGTATGAAACACTATAACTTATATTATTATTTTATTTATAATTACCGTTGAAGAGAAGATGGTTGTAAATCAAGTCATAAACAATTTTTTCTTATTTCTGTTTTAGAATCACAATTGTGGATGGAGAGAATTTGAGCATATTGGAAAGTTTGCCTTCAGATAGCGGTGTGTATCGATGCATAGCTTCTAATGTTGCAGGGGAAAGACAATCGCGTCCCGCGACTTTACTCGTGTTACGTCGACCACATTTTATCGTGAAACCTAATAATGTAACGGCATTGATTGGACAGAATGTTGAGTTTCACTGCCAAGTTAGTAAACTAAACAAAATTGCATGTCTAACTTATACTATATATTCGACATTTAGTAATTATATTCATATATTTAATGGTCACATTTTAGCTCTTTTTTTAGAATACACTTGTAAGTTTTATTATTTACTGACAGGTTTCACCAGACTCTGATGTATCGGTTACTTGGTCTCGAGACAAAGGTACTCTATCATCGTATGCTATAATTCGTCGAGGCTCGTTACGAATTGACAGGGTTGTAAATTCTGATGCCGGCACATATACATGTCGAGCTGAGAGTCAAGCTGGAACAAGCAGTGCCAGTGCTGTCCTTACAGTCTATTGTAAGTTTGAACAGGACCTAAACATTAATCAGTCTCCATGTATAATATTTTGAGAGAATTCAAACGTTGGTATAATGTATTATGTACTTAAATGTTATGAAATATTTTTAGCTTTACCTCATTTCACAAGAGTACCATCAGATCAAACTGCTTGGGAAGGAGAATCAGTGTCATTTCCGTGCGAGGCTGAAGGGACGCCTAAACCTGTAATATTCTGGACAATGGAAGGATCTAAGGTATCCTTAATTACAAAATATGCTGATCATGTTTTTATTAAAATAAAGGGGTACGTCTCCACTTCACAATTTTAGTTAATGTTGGCGGATACAACATACATATTCTAAACATATTTGATTATTCAGGCGTACGGGTTTAAACTACAGAATTCATAATAATATTGTCTTATTATTACGATTTCTGTGGTTTAAACAATGCTTCATCACCGAGTGCTTAATATTTAACCAGGCATTAAAAATTCTGATTAAAGCTTAAAACCTACGAGTGCCGTAAAAAGCACTTGTTTGCTCGCTTTATATGAAGAGCTCTCTTTATTTGTTTTTCTTCGCAGGAATTAATATTTCCGAACTCTCTGCACAACAGTGGCTCTTTATATTTGGAGCGAGTGTTTACACAACATGCTGGTAGATTAACTTGTGTGGCTGTCAGCGCAGCGGGAAGTGCTTTACATACAGCAACGTTACAGGTACGTATTGCGTAGTTACCTTTATTATTATGAAGTATTATCAATTTGTAACTCCTTAAATGTAGTTTTTTTGTGCAATTGTTCTCTTTTTATCATAATATTTACCATAAATTTTTGACGTGGTAGAGCCACAGTTAGTTATATTATGGTTGTAGCACGGGTCGGCTCGACCGGGGAAGGACAACGCTCTCACAGAACACCAGCGTAAAATAGCAGCTTATTGCTGCCGTGTTTCGTATGATGAGTGTAAAGAACCGGAGACACTTTGACTGGAAAGGAGGTATTCCATCTTGAAAGTTAATCATAACGTACTTTTAATCATATGTATAATTGGATTTTATCTCACACTTTTACTCTTAATACTTCCAAAACTAAATTTATAATTTTCTCTGTCAGTCCCGTCTCGCAATCAAATATTCCCATCAAATTGAAAGCTCACTCTTTTTCTCTTCTGTCTTCCTCTTGTCTGTGTCCACAGGAGTGAGTGTGTCCACAGGATAGTCCTTGAGAGTGACAATGCATCCGTATTTTGAATCTTAATCGAGGATAAATGTTCTTAGATGTTTATGGCTCACAAGAGCCACTTACAACAGGTGGACTGTGCGCTTGTTTGTCACCTTTATTCTATAAAAAATCTCTATCTAAGTATTAGATGTTAATGTTAACGCTAACCGTATTATTGATATCACAAACCTAATAAAGGTTTAAAATCTCTAAATTAAAGCGCTCATTAGGAAAGTGGCCAATTTTAAGTAAAGTTTCATATAAGTGACCTTTTGTATTGATTACTTATATATTTTTATTCAAACTGGTACAAAAGTTATCAAAATTTAAATTTGCATTTAGTGAAAAATGTTTTAACAATAAGTGTTTTAATTATAAGTACAGTTTTACCGATGATCACACGGTATCCCCAATACATCGAAAAAGAATAATTGAAATTGAGTGAGTAATTATGAGACACGTGAACAACATTAAACTTTTTACTTAAAAAATTATTTATTATATGTAATGTATATGCAACTGTATATGTATCGAAATAAAAAGTATAAATTTTAAAAAGTGGTAAATTCACTTCACGTGCTACCTGTATTTTTTCTTGTAGGTATTAAAAAGAGAAGCGAATTCGTTCATTTCAAATTCAGAATCATCGTCACCTTTTCCGGAAATAAATAAACCACAAAATCATCCACCGATGACGCAGTATGAATTAGTTCAGGCCCGCCGTTATTTACAACAGGATGTTCTAGCACTGCGAAGAGTTGAAGGAATATCGGCTACCACACTCAAAATTGTTTGGGAAGTTAGTATTTATTAATATTTTTATTTTAAAATAAAATTAACGAAATAATTAAGTGTGATGTTCTTACATGTTATAATTTAGAACATAATATTTGGACAACTACAAACGGTACATTTTTTTTCAGGTAATGACAGATTACAACGAGTATTTAGAAGGTGTTAAAATATTGTTCAACGGGTCGTCTATTAATCGAAAATTTCTTCTCGATGTACAAAATACTCAATTAAACACAAGTGTTGACAGCTTGGCGGAATTATCAAAATTTGATAATTTCTCTGTGACCACAGTGCACAATAGTGGATCATCTAGTCATATTTTAACAGGGTTAATGCCATACGCACAGTACAATATATTTTTGATGCCTTTTTACAAGCTTTTACTCGGGAAACCATCCAACATGAAGTCTGGTCACACTGAAGAAGATAGTAAGTAAAGATGAAATTTTAAAATTTATAATGTGATTTTTTACGGAGTACATTACTTACATTATTTTCTTTTAGTACCTTCAGCACCACCACAAAGTGTAACAGCTACAGTAATAAATACAACTTCAGCATGGATTCGTTGGGATCCACCACCGATTCATAATTGGAATGGAGAACTTTCCGGATATTTGGTAAGAAAACTCACATTTAGGCATCCATTAATTTTTTCCTTATTATATGTATGTCTGTTTTACAACCATAATTAACGAGTACTTGGTAAGCACTCGGGTATTCCGTTACATATTTTATTTTTAATATTCTCTGCCTCGTTGGTCTAGTGGTTGTAGTAGTGCGACTACTGATCATGAGGTCCCAGGTTCGAATCTCGGGTCGAGTCAAAAAATCAATTATTGAGTTTTTCTGTCAAGAAATTCTCAGTAGCTGCCCGGAGTCTGGAAGTTGTCTCACCCCCGTGCCTCGGAAAGCACGTAAAGCCGTTGGTCCTGCGCCTGATCTCTCTCCGGTCGTGTCGGTTTACCGTCCCATCGGATTATGAGAGTGAGGGAATAGAGAGTACACTTGTGCTTGCCCATACGCTTGGGCACTGCTAATCCTGTCCTGCGCTGATGGCTAGCCACCATTGTGGCAGGCCATCTTGACCGAAATTCGGTCTGGAGGACATTATTTTAATAATGTACCACAAAGTCATTGACGCGTATGAAAACATAATCGGTCCAATTATGTTTTCATACGTGGAAACGCCTAATTACAGTTTACAGCTGTTTGATATATGACGAAGATGCTTGGGTGTGTGACAATATTTTCTTTTCTATTTATCTTTTCACATTTATATATGTCTAGATCGAGGTGCGAGTAGGCAGCGGTATTAATGGTCGTGTGGTGGGTCAGATGTCGTTGGGCGCACGCACGCGTGCAGCCACGGCCAGCTCGCTGAGAGCAGGTGGACGATACAGTGCCCGCGCTGCTGCGGTCACACGTAAAGGACATGGACCATTCAGCCCACCCGCACTCATACACATGCTGCCAACACAATCTCAGAGACATTATGTTCAGTAAGTATTACTATTCGAGTGGGCGGCAGTAATACAAGAGCTTGTTATAATAAATTTCTGTAGGCGTTCACGCCTGCACTATATCAGTGCGATCAATAAGCAAAGATGTATTGCTTGTTTCAGAACTGAGCCTGCTAGAGATAAAGCATTGCTGACAATGTTTCATGAATCTTGGCTATTAGCAATGAGTGTACTGTTGCTGACGTTGGTTCTGATTGGCGCGGGGATAATATTTTACCTTCGCCGGAAACAGTTGAAACAAAGGAAGAGTCAGAGTACCGTAGGTTAGTTTTATGTTAGTTATGAATAATAAAGTAAACTGTTAATATAATATTATTGAAATATGTTTGAAAATATTTATGGTCTTTATGATGATATATGATTAAACATTTTTAGGTACTCCAATAGCTAATGCTCAGCAATGTTTGTTAGGAAAGGAAGCAGTATGGCTTCGTGAAAGACCAATGTTTGAAGGCTCCAATGAGCCAAGAATTGAAATTTTGAATTGTCACCAGAGTCTCATACATGGTAAAAGTTTAATAATTTTTATATAATTTTATGAGGCGTCGTTTATAAAATAATTATAGAAATTTTCAATGCTTAAAATTGCTTCCAACGACACTTGAACAGATTTCCAAAAAGTGCACAAAGCACTTAATTATTTCTTATCTCAATAATATGAGTGCCACGGTGGTCTAATACTTATAAATGCCACGGTGGTTTTATACTTATAAGTACCCCTGCTGATTATGAGATTCAGGGTTCGAATTCAGTCGAACTAAAGTCGGGATTTTCTGACAAAAAATTCTCAGTAGTAGCCCG
Organism: Parnassius apollo; assembly: GCA_907164705.1. Taxonomy (NCBI): domain Eukaryota; kingdom Metazoa; phylum Arthropoda; class Insecta; order Lepidoptera; family Papilionidae; genus Parnassius; species Parnassius apollo. The sequence continues at coordinate 4,358,043 of CAJQZP010001441.1, read as the reverse complement.
AACTCAAGACGTTGGTGTTGTTTCACCCCTGTTCCTCGGAAAGCACGTAAAGCTATTGGTCGATGAGGGCATGATATCTTTAAGGTCGTGTCGGATTGCCGTTCGTTAAGTCTGGCCGGTGTCTCGAGGACATTAAGTTACACGAAAAATAAAATAACTAGTATTATACACGTATAACAATAATGTCTTCTGTTTGTATTACTTATTCTGCAGGTGGACACACCATAGGCACAATGGCTACGGAGGCTGAATATAGTCTTCCGCAACACACAAATAACATAACTGACATAATTCACGAAGATCGATTAAAAGTTGCTCCAGAGCCATACGCATCCAGTGCAATTTATACTGAATTAAATTATCAGGTACGAGAGTGAAGTCATTTTAACCTAAATTTTACTAAATATCTAATTTACATTACCTTGATTTTGAAAACACATGCTATTTAATTTGCAGGATCATACAGATGCTGAAGATTCTTGTATAAAATGTGCGGTAAGCCCAGGGTCATATGATAACAGTATGGTTAGATCTTTTGGTGATAGTAATCAATATTCAAATGAAGAATGTTCGACCTGTTATCGTAGCAGTAGTTCAACTCTAACAAAAGAATATAGTGAAATGACTAAATGTGGAAATGAAGTTGAAGAAATACAAGATATACCAGTGGATGAATGTCCATCATGTAAGACAAACCAATCAAGGTCATCAAGTCAGCATGATGGTGGCCAAGAATGGGCTACGGTTACGGAAGTAGAGTATGATTATCCGCAATGGCATTGGTTAAGGAGGGAAAATAGTTTTCGACACATCGGACAAGACTCAAGACACTCAACGCAAGGTGGAAGAAGTGATCACAATTTTAGAATGAATTTATGTGATATACTTCCTCCACCCCCATATGAAAGGTACATGCTAGTTTCGTATTGTAAAAGTTCTTCGTTTTATTTTTAAACGGCCTAAATTTCTCACTTTCTTTTACAGAGAGTCTCCATACAGAGATTTGCATACATTTGTCAATCATTCAGGTGCATCGGGTTGTTCTGGACAGAGCTATAGAAATTAATTTACAGTAATGTAACAAAATTTTTGTTGTGAGCAAATATCATTAGTCGTAACGCAAGCAATAATACATAATTTAGTGAATTGTAAATAGTACGTTAATAATCTTAATAAAGATTTAGACAAAGGACTTTACACCTCAAATGAATGCTCAATTTTTTGTTTTTTGTTTTGCAAAATATTTTAACATATCTACGAACGCTAATTATACTTTACGTTATCGATCTTTTGTATATTTTCGGCTGTGATTGTTTTTATTTATGTAAAATTGGTGGCAAATTTATTTTCCTGTATGAGTATTGTAAAAGTGTTTTAAATAGACTGCTTAAATGTAACTTAAACTAGGCATTAGATTTTCATCTCTTTCTAGTGACTGTGATATAGTATAATTTTTTATTCAATTTTTAAGTTTGTACATAATTTGAAATATTTGATATCCCTATACAATTTTACCCTTTTCCTATTTATGATGTGTAGTGGAATATAATTAAAACATTGAACCAGTACCAATATATTTAAAATATATAAATATCTTTAGCATTTTATACCTGAACAGGATTATTGTGCCATTGACATTCTTTTGTATACCGGGAAAATTTACAGTTTTATTAAATCTGGTTTAACAACAATACTACATGCTTTATTTTCTAGTATTTTACTCTAACACCCTTTTTACTTTACTTAAATAAATATAAGCCAGTGCTTGATCACAATTCCACCTGGTGATAGGTGGTGATGGAGCCCTAGATGGTAAATCGCACTACCTTAGTACAAAAGCTTATTCACTTGCCTTGACGCCCAGATTGTATTCGGACGGAAAAACAGACGCCGTCAAATTATTCCACTCCTTTGCTATACGCATTACTAAAGAAGAAGCTAACTGTTTGGTTCTAATGCGTGGAATATCTACAGCAAAGGGGTGAAGACCCGCCGACCGCCTGGTCGTCCGATGGTGGAAAGGAGAGGGAGGAATTAAAGCATATAATTGCGCACACTTTCCGAAATGCGTCCAGCTTGAGGCTGACCAGATTGGTTTGAACAAATTCAAGATTATCAATAAGATTCTTAGCACATCTTTCCACTGAGTCCAACTCTTCTAGGTGGCATATTACAGACCAATACATATGTGATAGCAGTACTCCATACACAACTGGACTTACGCTTTATATAAGATAAGAAGCTGCTCCGACGTGAAGTACTGCCGCACCCTTGCAAGTGTTAGTTTCCTTGCGGCTGCTTTGGCCCTGGACTCAATGAACCACTCATAGTTGAGGTCGGGAGAAATCACAACCACTAACAACTTATTAAAACATAAATATTTTTATTTCATATTAAAATTCGTTTACGTGTTACCACGCGTCAAGGATAAGTGCTCCACATAAAATTTTACAGTACGCGATTAAACCAAGTTACAAGCTCATTGTACTACACAAGTGGTTTATGTGAATTTACCATATGTTCTGAGTTAAGAAAAACTTCATGAGGAACTTAAATGTCTGAGATATTTTGGAGGACCTACACATACCTAAGTACATAACTAATTTAAGCATTGTTACAGCATAGTGGGCTCTTTTCTGCTCAAAAATCTTTTCAGAAATGAGAATAGGCGCATGAAATGGCCTTTAAGTTGGCTATTATTTAACTTTTATATTGTGTAAAAAAATACTTCCAAAAATGATTACATAGTATAGTATTATTTCCAGAGCAAAGTACGTAATAATAAACAAATAACAAAATTTATTACAATTACCGAATTAATAAGTTTTCCTGTAAATATTCCAACACGTATTATGTGCAAGTCGCAACAGCCTGCGTTTTAACTTGAGGGCGTTACTATGACAACAGGTTGGGAATTCACCCCTACTGTGCCCTTGTTATTAATACCCGTAATAATTAAACTTGATTGCATTTCACACCAGGTGTTGGATGACGGCTCTTGTCAGGGAATAGAGCTCGATGACTCTTCAACTTTTACTAAATAAGATGGTCATAAAATGAAACAGTTCATTAAAGATCACACACCTATTCTATATAGATAGCAGTACTATGAGAATATTGTTCTTATATATCTTTAAATATCTATAGATATCCGATAAGTTTTTTCGAAAACTCTTTCATATTAAACCAAAGAAATTGTAAATTATTGATGAAAAGTAAAAACCGACTTCAAAAACTAAGGTAAAAGTAAAAGTTAAGCTGGAAATAATTTCATTATTAGATGAATCTCAAGAGACAAATTAATACACATGTATTTCTTCACTTTTCTCGATCAAATATAGAAAAAAAGTACGTAGTCTCATATTCTCTGACTGTAACTGATAAGCATGTCAAATTTATGCGCACAAGTATAGAAGGTATCTACATATATTTTGAAAATATTACAGATAAATATAAAATATAGTATCGATCGAAGCAAGTACAGTTTTAATTTAAAAAAAAAAACTTTTCGTTCTCAGTAGTTTTATATTTTAATTTTCAAACCAGTTCGTCTAGTGACGTTTTGAAGTAAAGAACTCTATCACGGTTTCAAGTGACATAAAATTAACACATGAAAGAAACTTAATTAAATAGAAATTGTCGCAGGTTAATGAGGACAAGATGAAATGAAGTTATTTTTTATCACAGGAAGTATTTACATTTATAATTAAATCAATAAATAAAGTTAATTTGGAACTTTAAATAAAGCCAAGTAAAATTTTGAAAACGTGTTATAATCTTTATATTATATACTACTATCACTTCGCTGGGCACACAAAAATAGACGATAATAACGTAGATATAAAATAGCAAGATTTTTTTTTATGGTACTATCGTAAAATCCGTCTTAGTGAACATTGCGTTATGAGTAGTTGTATTAAATTTCAAGTCAATCTGGTGTATCTATAGTTTTAGAGATATCGTGATGTCAGTCAGTCAGTCGGTGGTATTATGTGTTATATATATATATATATATATATATATATATATATATAAGAAAGAAAGAAAGAAAGAAGAAAAAAACATTTATTCACGGTCTAATCACAATAGATACAAAACAAAGCAAGAAATTGGAATTAAACAGAGAATAAAACAATATTTCCCTAAATTAACAAAAATGTAAAAATAATATAAAATGAGTCTGTGTAGCAACATAAGACCGTGAAATGGACAGGACTCAGTAAAAATCGAGATACAGAAACACGAATTGCTCTGATCCCGACACTGGTTTTCAGTCCGACCCGCACTCCGAAGTAACTAGGACGGCTGCCTCAATGCACATGCTATAATGCGACGCGGAATATATAAAAAAATATGTGTTTTTAAATTTTTATTCACATAAATAGTGGATATCATTAGTCTAATGAAGGTAAGTACAAAATAGAATTAACGTTTTCCTTCTAAATATATCAATTTTATTTATTAAGAATGCGGAATAAACGTTGGCTAAAAAATAAAGGTAAGAAAATGATTGTCAGAAAAAGTAAATTTATTATATAAATATTTAAATAAAATAGTTTTATATATTATATAAAGTGAACATTAAAATATCTACATAATTTATGGGACTGAGATTACTGACGTGTTGAAAGAACTTAACCTCCTACCAGTTTATTTTATAGATCGGTATTTTTTTGTTCCGAAAGTAAGTGTAACCTGTATTTGATTTTAAACCCACTAATTGTTTTCAGGTCACGCAGTGGAGGCGGGAGGTTATTCCAACATTTAATTTACATTTAGTTTAGGGCTAATCGCTAGTATATAGATATATACATATCTATGTACTAGCGATTAGCCCCAGTTTCGCACGGTGGAATTCTGAATCTCGTCGACAGCGCCATCTACTGGGTCAAATTGAGTATTTAAACCGTCCAGAAAGGTAGTTAAATAAACGCCTTCAGCACCCCCCGTTCGGGTGGAATTTCGTTAAATCCTGACCTCTACTCCGCGTAAGGAATATTTCTACCAAATTTTAACTCTCTAGGCCTTATGGTTCCAGAGATATCGTGATGAGTACATAGTACATAGTTGGAAATATATATATATATATATATATATATATATATATATATATATATATATATATATATATATATATATATGAGAGAGAGAGAGAGAGAGAGAGAGAGAAATAAATATACTGGGTGATATTTTACCGTCTGAGAAATAATAGGGTATATGGCACTGATATTTTACATATTTTTTATATTAATATATGAAATAGATCTATCAATAAATATTACTAATTGGGTGCGTTTTATTTTATTTTCGATAGTTTTTAATTAATTTATTAATTTAATTCATAATTTTTGTTTTTATATTTTTATTACCAAGCAGATCGTTAGCAATTCGTCGGAAATATATGTTACTCTTCCCGGTTTTTTTTTCAAAAATTCTATAAGCACAAACGGTTACCACGTGACTAACAACATGACGCTTCGAAAGAATACAACATTTTTACCCTCGATTTAACCAGTATTTTTTTGACGTGCCGGAACGATTTTCATGAAATTTTGAGTATGATTAATTTTATTCAAAATTATTTAGATTCACAATGGAACCCGATAGGTGGCGCTGATGTCGAGGTCTAGAATCCGTGGGAAACGGGGGCCGATCGCTTGTATATATATTTAAATATTGCTGGCTAGACCTCGTAAAGTTTGGTTACTCACTATCAGTAGCGAGGCCTCTTCAGACCGGGCAAAATAATGACAGTGATTTTCTGCTTAGAAAAGCAGACCTAGGCATTAACCGGAATAGTGCATAAAAGAAAGCACTATTCTCACTTTACTATACTAACAATAATAAATGTTCGCTATACTAAGTCGGAGGACGATTATTAGACGTAACCTTAGGTTTTTACTATCCTGAAATCCTCGAATTCAATTTCCAGCCAGTACTTCATTGTACCATCGTTTCATCTTTAGGTATTCTCAAAAAGTGTTAACCTAAATCATCACTACAGGACCGGGGTAGAGTTGCTATTGGCTGGTTACTTTTTTTCGTTGTTTAGCTGCGTAAAATAAAGTCAACAGAAAAGTCATGCGCTTCTATGTTCTTGTTTTAAACGTGTGTACCAAATAAATAGTTTTATTCTTTCTTTCAAAGCTGTTTGTTCTGTTTACTTGTACGTCACATTTGTCGCAGCCTAAATGCGCCCACATACGCCTACGTCTCATTACAGTACGTCGTTTCTTGGGCGGACATAATACGGTAAAATGAGGAAAGGAATAATGATGTGGAAATGAACAAAATCGGCGCATATGGTGACACCGAACAACGTTAATGCTCCCTTAACATCCTTGGTAGACACATCGCCCTATAAAACATGATTAGTATGACAGAAATGCTCTGTTTTTCTTATAATAGCGTACGAGTATAATAGCATGATAAGGCATATGTGTTGTATTTATTTAATGATCTCATACTGCGTACTATGATAGCTTGTGAGAATGAAATAATAGCTGTTTTAAATAGTAGTTAGCAATATTTTTTTCTTCTGACACTCGCCATAAATAAATCTTACAGATATGGTAGATTTTTTATTTGTAGGCAACACTTATAATATTATTTGTATTTACAACATCGAGACCCATATTGCGTGTAATTAAGGTAAAAATCATTATGAATACTCGTATTTATTTACGATTCATGCAGTCATACAAAATGTTAACTAACATAAAATTTATTATTTTCGAAAAATAATTACAGAAATGTTCCTTAAATTATCAAATAACGAACGTCCACAAGGGTGCATGAATTACCCATTACACAGCGTAGACTAAAAGTGCTTTCGGGACCGTAACTCTTACTCCTTCGTTCCGGAGTACCGTATAATATTTATAGCCATAGATAAGACGTGCAGATGGCGTGGCCATGGAGTTTTCCTTCCCCCTAATACTTGTTGAGTTATGGTTTCCAATTTCCAGTTTTGCGCTTCAGGTGTAGGTGGGTCCCTACAGAATTGTTGGTGAAGTTATTGAAGGAATTTGCTTTGATCAAAGTTCAACCTTTATGTGTTTATTGCAGAGGAATTCTATTGAGTTGCGGTCTTAAAATCGTGAGGTAATCGTTATCAAAGTTCAAACTTTCAGTATTTATTGCAGAGAATTTCTGTGAATTTGAGATCTTAATCATGATGTTTCGGAGAAATTGATTTTGCAAACTGTCATGGAATTCGAAATATTATTTTAGTTACCTATCTTTGTTGTCGCCATTCTTAATCAACAGCTCATTTGAAAATGATATTTTTGTACATGTGAGATTCGTATTCACAGTACGAGTACGTATATTCCGTTAGCACTTTGATGGCGTGGAGGGTATCGTATTGGGCAACTATAGGAAGTGTCAAATTTGTTTTATATTCATTATGTTTCATTATAACCATCTCCATTTCTACAGCCAGACAGCAAATCCTTCCTACCAGGGGAGAGTCCAACAGCGACAGAACACACAAACAGAATGGCGATCGATAAATGTCATATTAAGGTTAACAAGGTCGTATTAGACAGTTCATGATCTGATTACAAGGCTATTAACGCTGGTGTTCCACAAGGCTGCGTGCTATCGCTAAGGCTGTTCCTTCTGGATATCAATGGTATGTTACAAACTGGTAACATTCATCGTTATGTGAACGACAGCATTGGTGTTGTCTTATACACCGACCATGCCAATATTTCTCGGGAAAGCGTCGCCGAGTCACCGAGTACCGGATCGCACTTGTGTCGGAATTGGAGTCTTTGCTGAACCAAGTCTCGAATTGGGGACAACTAAATTTAGCCCAGTTCAATCCCGAAGACACAAGTTTGCACGTTTACCGCTAAAATAACACCTTTATTATATCTCCTCAGTTTCAAGGCACTCTCCTTACTTCTTCAGCTTGCATCGGAATCCTCGGCGTCGACATATCCAAATAGTGTGCAGTTTCGTAGTCATTTAGTAGGGAAAGCAAAATTGCAGTAGACAGAATGCAGATAGCAGAGCAGGACAGTACTTAATGTCGGCACATAGCTTATAGCTTTATTGAGCGCAAGTTCGGTCTCACATGGAATACTGTTCTCATCTCTGGGCTGGGGTACCCCAGTGCTAGGTTCTTCCACTTGACTGCATCCAGCGCAGAGCGGTTCGAATCGTCGACGACCGAGTTCTTTATGATCGGCTCGATTCACTGACACTGCGTAGGTATGTTGCATTCCTTTGAATTTTCTATCGCTTCTAGCACGGAGAGTGCTCTGAGAAATGGTTCGGTTTAGTTTCCAGCCGCCAAATTTCACGAACGCACAACGCGTCAAAATCACGATACTACTACTGTGCGTTTTACTAGGAGTTTTCTTCCCCGTACAACTTCTCTGTGGAATTGTTTACTACCGGCAATTTTTCCGGACCGATACGACTTAGGGACCTTCAAGAAGAGAGCTTACTCCTTTCTAAAAGGTTGGCAACGCACCTGCGATTCCCCTGGTGTTGCCGGTTGTTCATGGGCGACGGTACTCACTTACCATCAGGTGAGACGCATGCTTGTTTGCCCCTCTTATATATAAAAAGAACTACGATACTATTATTCTACGAGTCTTAGCATTTGTAGCATGATTTCACTTGTAGAATGACTTAGGTGGAATCGGTCGCGCACATCGCGTACAATGAGTTTTATACTGCACAAACGCGCGAGGTTTCTCGATATACACTTAATTCTACCTCACCGCCATGTACATGACGCTACTCAAGATGTAACTTCTTGCCTGTGTTTCTTGCTCACTCTCGATCCAACCTGTATTTTATAGACGTGCTGGTATGCTTATTTCCTTCGTTGATATTGGTACAAGTACCTCTGCGTCTGTATCTGAACACGAGTCGCTAATCCTTATTTTAAGTTTTTAATCATATAAAATAATTTTTTTTTTTTTAGTTGTTCATTTAAATAAGCTCACCCATTTAAAAGACCATGTGTACGAGGTTCATTAAAAGCTGGCGCTTTGAACAATTCATATTTTAATTAATATTCACGTAATCTGCTTCGGTACAATTTTCATAGGTAAAACGATTTAGATAGAAACCGTTGTACTATATTTCATAGAATTGTACATTGTAACGAATTATGATTACTATTTGTTAAAAGATATTTGTGTTGCAGTTAAAATTCCATTCGATTTCATTCCTGAACATAAGGTAGATATGTATAGAGTGCTTCATAGGCCAAAAAAATTTCTTGACAAAGCTTGGCAGGTGAAAGGTCCTTCTGTCCAAATACTCTTTTATTTGCCTCTGTCTGCTCCTACGATACCCACAGAATGTTATTATGTGGCAGTGGAGTTTACCCAGCTGCGGTCTTTGTGACACCTATGTTGGTAGTTGTTAGGAGTACTACGCTCTTTTAAAGTTAAATATACGCGATAAAATCCGTAAACACTAGTATTATTTAAACTACGCTCTTTTGTTGTTGTTGTTGAATTATATGCATTTACCTAGGACAAAGTATGCGACTAGGTAAGGTTAACTGCCACCGGGAGATCTATAGGAGATTTCAACTCAGGGAGCAGTGTTCGAAAGGATGCGACATCTTCTCGTTATGGATACCAAAAAATTGATAACTAGAGTGTACAACTAGGGTGTGTTGCCAGGGATGACATATGGAGCTGAGACATGGTCCTTCATTGCTGGCCATATGTGGAGTTTCTCTGCAAAATAGACTTTGTAATGGGGATATCCGCAGAAGAACCAGGGTAACTGATATAGGCAAATGATTCAGTAAGCTGAAGTGACAATGGGCTGATATAGCTCGACGAATAGAAAACTGATAGGTAGGAAAGGTTCTAGAGCAGCCTTATGCCCGTTGGTGAAGTGTAGAGCCTCCCTCCACTTTTAGTGACGACCTTGATAGATGAAGGTGCCTCTGGACCATGCTTTGTTGCATTGCTTAAAGAAGGCCTATGTTCAACGGTGGACTTGTGATGGGCTGTAAACATTATGATGATCAAAAAAAAAATAGACAAAAATGTGTCTGAACAATCCATTACAAAAAATATTAAATGTATTATAATAAGAGTTATAACAAAATATTAAATCTGAATATGATTCTTAGTGTGAATTCGCTTATTATAGGTACTTAACTTATAAAAATTCCTTTAAAATGAACTAAATACCTTATAAGAGCATTAGTCACGGGTGAAAGAAATCAACAGAAAATTATGACATCGGCCAGTATACGTAACGCGACGTGAAGTCACGCGATAACAATGGTACCTGTTTTTTTGGTGATTTATTGTTCGAAATAAACCATGACTAATACATTTAATGCTTGTAGCTCTTCATTATACCAAGCTTTTAATAAGTGATGCAGGGACAAAGCAACGACCGCTTTGTAATCATTTAAAATGTGAGTGGTGCGAGCAGCGCTAAAGATGCGAGACTAAGGTCTAGTCTGTCATCATGGACAAGTTAAAAGTTAAAATTTTTAACGCGACAATATAAATAGAAAATCTTCACAAACAATATACACTAACTAGCTTTTACCCGCGACTTCGTCCGCATAAGTTTTTTTGTTTTCTCCCGGCTATAAGTCCCCCTGCAACAATGTCCCACTATCGTGTTCCAGTCCTCAACTTCACATCAAAATTTGTTCAAAAGCAACCTAAGCTACATAATGGATAGCTCCGAATGTTTCCTTAGTAAATATAAAAAGTAAATAATGTAAATCGGTTTAAAATACTACTAACTACCTACCTGCCAACCCCCGATGTTAGACAGTGTGACATCCGTAACATCGTCTGCGTAGGAAGTACTAACTTAATGTAAGTAGTATAATAATGTAGGAAGCTAACAATAAGAGGCCTTATTACTGTAGTACATTTTTGTAAACTATGTTCTTTGTTTTTCCCTCTCTGGCCAACACATGGAGATTCTGTGGACTTGAAACACGTGAGCAAGCCACGTATAATTGTCCGTGAGAAAAACAACTCTTTTCTAAATTAATGCCGGCTACTTTTAATGTTTGCCCCTGAGCTTTATTTATCGTCATAGCGAATGCGATTTTCAGCGGAAACTGTAATCTCTTAAACTGGAATGGCAAATCTGTCGGAATTATGGGTATACGGGGGATTAAAACGTTCTCTCCTTTTGCCATTCCAGTCATAATGATTGCTTTTACAATATTGCGACCGAGGTGTGTCACTTGCAACCGTGTGCCATTACACAGTCTTGGTGCATCTAAACTCCGCATTAAAAGGACAGGAACGCCTACTTTCAGCCTCAGTTTGTGTGAAGGTACTCCCGACAGTTCTAAAGAATTAAGAAATTCTACAGGGTATGATGTTACTTGTTCAGTATCCATTACAGTGTCTACAGAGAGAAACTCAACAATATCACCTTCCACGCGTGACATAATTTGCTCGTTTATCTGTCCCACCATTTCATTCGTCGGCGCTAAAATTGCTCTTTCACATAACCAGTCTCTATTCCTCATATTAGTTAGCAGTTCGCTATAGACGAAGTTATTTAGATCATCTGGATTATGCACAACATTGCAGAATTCACGATCCAATGTAATCATGCCATTACCATCCTTTGCCATACGATCTTCTCCAATTTTAAGAAGAGCAGCAGCATAATGTCCAGATTGTACATCATTGTGTAGTTGCACTCTCATATTTGTAGACAGACTAAACGTTTTTACGTGCACCCATAACGTTGACGCTTTTAAACACGCATTTATTTCATCTGCAGGGGTGCCTTTAGTGATAACCGGCAAAGTCTGTCTAAAATCGCCCGCTAAAAGTACCACCATCCCCCCCATGATATTTGGATTACTCTTGATGTCTTTCAAAGTCCGATCTAGAGCTTCAATTGCTCTTTTATGGGACATAGTACACTCATCCCAAACTAATAATTTACATTGCTGCAACATACGTCCACGCTCGCTGTTTTTACTTATATTACAGACTGGCATTTCTTCATGGGCTAAGTTTAATGGCAGTTTAAGCACCGAATGTGCCGTTCGACCACCATTGAGCAGAGTGGCGGCTATTCCGGAAGAGGCAACTGCTACAGCAATTCCTTTATCTTTTCGGATTTGCGCTAAAAGCAAGTTTAAAAGAAAGGTTTTTCCCGTGCCTCCGGGAGCATCCAAAAATAACAAACCACCTTCGCCATCTTCGATTTTTTTTTGAAAACATTGTCAAATACTAACCTTTGTTCTGGGATCAAACGTGGAACAGACTCTGTCAATTGTTGTTGTAAGGAAGCAGTATCGTAATCTAGTTCCCGTATTAAATCGCTACTGATTTCCTCGGTTCTCTGTGGTCTGATCATTCCATAATCTGATAAATCCTTTCCAGAAATTGTTTTAACCTGGTCTTCAATTTTTGTCAAACCCTCATTGTAAATTAAATCACTGTACGTGACATTGGGATTTTGCTCTTGTAATCTGTGCATATTGCACATCGTCGGTCATATTATTTTTGTATTTATCCCACAATTGTTGAGGATTTGAAAGACCACATGTCGCTACTAATACAGCAAATAGCTCTCTCATCTTGCCTGCTGATCTACATTGAGCAGCTTCTTCCAGTGTCACATCCCAATGGTTGTCATTCTCCAGTAATCCTCTTGCCTCACATGCCTCTCGAAATGTAGGATAATCTTGTGTGTTGTATTTTTTTTAGATCATTGAAAGAGGTAGGTCCGCGCACATGGTGTAAAAGCATGCGTAGACAAAAACATTCCATGTTACTAACATGAACTGTATAAACTCGTCCTAAAGCATCTCCAGATTTGACGCCAGGCCAATCGTGAACTGAAGTACCTTGAATGCGGCGTTTCCAAGTTTTCCTACTTGCATCCCAAGTATAATACCTCGGCACCTCGACATAAAGAAGAGTTTTTGCAAACTCATCTCTGATACAAAGATCAAAAAAAGCAGTGAGTGTGGTTTTTGGCGGAGTAGTTATTCGTTCGTGGAAATTGTGTTCATTAAAATAAACGCGTTCACCATTTTCTAAATGCACGCTGAGATGTGTCACGGTGGGATGCCTTTCGTGCAACGGAAATGCTAACAGACGCCACACGGCTTCGTTGCTGCTGACATACCGACCAGACTGATAAGTTTGTACCTCATCTACGGGATTCACAAGATCAGTATTTCTAAAATTGAAAATAGCTTGATCACTACCCTTGTTTATATATTTGCAAATATATTTGATGGCGCGTACTGAACTGCATGCCTCAACATTTATGTGGGCGTTAAACATTTTTGATAAAATTGGTGAATAGGGGACTACCCAACTATTATCAACCGTAACGTAGCTACCATTTCGGAGCTTCACGGTTGCTGTTCGACCTCCGTCTGCTGGCGCTCTTCTACGATACTGCGGGTATCCGTGGTCGTTGTGAACGGTCTCTTTCACTAACTTGCGAGGAAATTTTTTTTGTGCATTTTCCGTCTTTCATGCAGTGGCACTGTGGATTTTCGGGTCCGCATGGACCGTGAATCATATTTTTTACAATAATGTCATGGAGAGTCTTGTCAATGTTAGGATCCGGTATTTCAGCGCTGATTATGTTATCTATTTGATCGGGTCGTAACTTATCTTTTAACCACAATAATATATGGACATGTGGCAGTCCACGTTTCTGCCATTCGACAGAGTACATAAAGCAGCGCACTTCTCTGAACACTCGGCCTTTATTAATCACATCCATTAGTTTTTTAACTTTTAGTCTAAAAACTCTTGCGACTACATCATGTCTATCTATTGCGCTTTGCCCCGGCATCAACTGATTGACTATTTCGGGCCAGGCTGGGTTGCAAGTAAAGGTGACGAATAAGTCAGGGCGACCATGTGTACGCACATAAACAAACGCGTCCTGAGTATATTCGTGTAAGTACCGCGGGCTATTTACAAATGAAGATGGTAAAATGACCATACGACCTAAGTTATTTGGATTTAAATTAGCGTCATTTGCCACAGCGTCTTGAAGATGGATGTAATTCTCTGCTCTTAGTTTAGTTTGATTTAATGATATGTACCGTAACCTCTCGCTTTCAACTTTAACGTACATGTCAACGTAAAACTGATTGGCCAGTTGCTTGCATCTTTGTACAATGTTAAAGTTGTTTTCTCGTATCATCATGTTGTAGGCATAAAAATCCATGCATGAAACCTTTTTGTTATGCAAGGGAAGACCTGTTACAGGATTAATTTGAGGAACTTGAAAGTGGTACCCCTCTTGTCCCTTACTAAATATGATCGGATATTGCAACGCATCATAAAATTTATGAGTATCAGGCACCCTGGTTAATGTGTCATCTCGGGCCTGTAAAACTATATCACGGAAAGCAAACTGTTCGCCTGTAACCAAGGCTGCGACTTCATTTATTAACGGTGCATTATACCGCCTTTCATGTTCCCCACTTGGTGTGCGATCGGGGTGCATCACCAACCTATAATCCTCTCCCGGCATTCTTTCTAGTGCTGTTTTGAAAGTATTGATAAGGCGATTATGTTCATGCAACATTCTCTGGATTTTTAAAACAGTATCCCTTTCGATTCCTTGTATATTTTGACACCTGCGATCAGCTTCGTTTTTTTCATCGCCCATGAAATAAAGTTGCAAAAACTTTGGTTGTTCATTATTTGCGGGAAGTAAGGAACCAATCCTGTGATACACCTGTCCTTGGATGGTAAAAGTAGGTGAAAATCCAGGCATTACGACCTCCTTATCTACACCAAATGACGTCATCTGAAAGCAAGAATTATACTTTCTAATCCTGCTTAAAAACCGGCGCGATTCGTTACTGTCGTATAAAAGTAAAGATTTAAGAGGTTCCTCTGGTTCGCCAAGTAATGGAATTTTAACCTTTCCACCAGAACAGCACATACCTGGAGTTTCTTCTTTCCATTTCAGTGCTTCACAATATCTGCATTTTTTATCCATTCTCCCAATGATAACCAATCGGTGATTAACATAGTCGATCAAAGGGTCATACTCAAAAGCGGCACCATTAAATGCCTCCCACGTACTCATTGAAAACGTACGTCTTCTTTCTGCCTGCCGTTCAGCATTTAAAAGACGTCGTCTTTGTGAATCTTCGTCAGTCTCTGCCGCAATCAATTGCGCGTGACGTTCGGCATCTAAAACTCGACGTGTCTGAGTCTGTTCCACTGTCTCAGCAGCTCTTTGAGATGCGTGGCGTTCAGCATCCAGGGTCTGACGGGCCTGAGTCTGCGTAAACGTCTCAGAGGCCCTTTGAAATGCGTGGCGCTCAGCATCTAAGGTTTGTCGGGCTTGAGTCTGCGTATAGGTCTCAGAGGCCCTTTGAGATGCGTGGCGTTCAGCATCCAGGGCCTGACGGGTCTCAGTCTGCGTAAACGTCTCAGAGGCTCTTTGAGATGCGTGGCGTTCAGCATCTAGGGCCTGACGGGCTTGAGTCTGTGTAAACGTCTCAGAGGCCCTTTGAGATGCGTGGCGCTCAGCATCTAAGGTCCTACGGGCTTGAGTCTGCGTATAGGTCTCAGAAGCTCTTTGAGTCGCATGACGCTGAGAATCTAACATCTGACGCGTCTGAGTCTGCTCTTCAGATTCTTGGCTTCTAGCAACTTTTGCAGTTCGAGCTCTGCTAGAACTACGGCTTAGATTGGATTTACGTTTGCGTGGCATATCGAAAACAATAAAACAATAATTAAAGATTTGTAAAATCGGTAGTTTTAAAAACTACAACGTAAGACAATTTTTTATAAAAACTTCGATAAAGCAAACTTTTTTACTTATAACCTAAATATCTAAATCAATCAATAACGTATTGAACCGAAACAACTATGCACCTGACAAACCTTTTATACCTAAAACCTAAATTAACTAAATAAATTCAAAAATATTGAATTTATGTACCACACCACAATACACAATTTTCTTCACTACTGGTACTACCTACTTATCTATCAAAACTAACATAAAAGTACTATAATATAATGACAAAATCTATTACTAAACTAATTTACTACGAACTATAAACATCCTGATGTGAGCTAAAAAACACTTAACCTACACATGAATAAAATTGAGAATTAACAAATGAAAGCGACTGCAAAAATAAAGAATAATACGTATCTGAGTAAACCTAGAGATATGAATGATTGGTTAAGAAAATACCTACATCTAACAGCTACCTTAACTACCTAATAATAAAAATGTAACTAAGTACTTAATAAAAATACGAAAAAAACGTCAACTTGGACTCAAAAATAATAACCTACCAAATATTTATTTAGATATCTAAAACAAAGGACTAAATTAAAGCTTACAGACCCTACGCGTAGACCGTAGTACCTATTTCAACTCTGAATTTAAAAAGAACGTTTTTAGCTAACCAAAAATACGCAACGAATAGAGTTTCGTAACGCAATATTTCAATATTCGCATACGTGCGACGACGACGTCTGCCCTCGTGCGTCTGCCCGCTTGGGTAGGCACAGTTGGGCACGGCCCTCCCCCTCGCGCCGCACCGCCTCTTCGCTCGGCGCAGCGTCTTGTATTCACTACGACGACGTATGATTTGAAGGTTTGCGTTATATTGAATTATTTTCCCTCGTTGAATAGTAAACAAACTAAGTGTAGGTGTTATAATTTCGGTGATGAACTGATTACCTATCCGTTTCTTTGTCTAAAATGAGTATTAACTTATCACTATGATTGATTACTGAGCATAAAGTTCGTATAAATGTCTATCTAATTACCTCCTCAAGTTTAAAGCGTAGCTAGTTATGTAGTACTATATTAATTCTGTGGTGTAGGTAATTAGATTTTATCTGTATGTAATTTAACAGTCAGTTGAATAAAAAATCGTATACAAATCAGATCAATAGCTATGGCGTAATGTGATTCTAGACAGAGTTTTAATGTTGTAGATAGGTAGCTGTGTATAGGTTCCTGTGGGAATGAGATATTTTCCCGAAGTAAAAAGTAGTCTGAATTTTGGTACCTTCCTACCCTATAAGTTAAGTAGTGTGATGGTATGTCGCTAAGTTTCGATCCAAGTAAAACTGTTAAATAAAGACAGATGCATCAAAATTTTATAATAAATTCCCTAAATTATGGCGCCTACCGACCCTCTAAGTTAGAAAAGTGATCAAATACTAACTTTAAGTCTTAGTAACACTCATTTAAAAAAAAACATCAAAATCATTTCAGTAGCTATGGCGTCATTCGCTTCTTGACACGATCACGCTAGATTTCCGCGGGAATGAGGTATTTTCCCGCCGTAAGAAGTAGCCTGTGTCCGTGTCTAGGATCCTATCTTTATATTAACCAAGTCTTATAAAAATCCGTTCAGACGTTAAGGCGTGAATGAGGTAAACTTTTAAACCAAACTATTAAAAATCACTAACTTAATTAGTTTTCTGCCTACTGCCTACGCCTTAAGTACGATAGCATGAATATTAATAGCCCATATCCTTTTCTAGGTTACTATCTATCACCTAACTAAATTTCATCAAAATCCGTTCAGCCGTTTAGGCATGATAGAGCAAAATTCCCACCAAAAACCATAAAAAAATCACTAACTCAATTCAGTTTTCTGCCTACTTCCTACCCCCTAAGTACTATGACGTGATCATTTTGATCTTATATCCGTTTCTAGGTAACCATCTATTACCTTACAGATCTGTTCAGCCTTTTATACGTGAAAGAGCAAAAGTCCCAACAAAAACGACTAAAAATCACTAACTCAATTTAGTTATCTGCCTACTGCCTACCCCCTAAGAACGATGGCGTGATTATTTATAGCCTATGACCATTTCTAGGTTATCATCTATCACCATACCAAATTTCATCAAAATCCGTTCAGCCGTTTAGGCGTGAAAGAGGAGCAGACAGACAGACAGACAGACAGACAGAGTTACTTTCGCATTTATAATATTAGTATGGATTATAAACTGTGTAATACGTAAGTTTAATTATTTTCTGTCTAATATACTTTGATCAATAATCGTTATGTTACAAATACTAGTAGTAACAAATAATAATTTCAAAGACTGCTATCCTTGTTTTTTTTAGCTAAAGCGGTTAGTATACATCCTAATCATCATGCATATACATTAACCTACATAACATTCATGAATTGGAACTTTATTAATATCTACATTGTGTAATAATGATAAAAACCGACTGCCAAATCTTCATAACTTTTGTCCACTACTGCGTATCTACATGCACTTTTCTAATTCTTTATATAGAAGATCTGTACTTTCAAAAGACACAGATTTCATCTCTGTACAGTCTGGGGCAGAGGTTCATACAATTTTTGGCCATCAACTTTGTCTCCTTCTTTTTATTTCCTTTTCGATTTTCTAGCAGGTCTGTACTTTAAGAAGTGGCAGAATTCAGAAGAGCTCTGCTAAATCTTTCAAGCTGCGGGTTGTGGTTTCTAACTCAAAATTGGAGGCTAAAACAACGAGCGGAAGCAGGCTTCTGTGGACTCTAGTGCTCTACAGACTGTAGTATTTAACGTAATATTTTGTAAATGAATTCACGTAATGACTTCTAAAGTCTTTAAATTATCATATTATAATATTTATTTACTGCGCGTAACGTAGGCTACGTGACAGTTTGTCCAATAAATATCATATGACATATATACATACGCCGATTGACGTTACAATGGATGATCATGGCGATAGGTATAGTTAGGTTAGGGACCTCTTTTTTTATAAATTTTGAAGAAAGCTGTATTCCCAGTTCTACCCTACATTCTTCTTCTTCATTTAAGAGTAGCACTCCGGCTTGATTTTTCAATAGAAATAAGGGCGACAGGAAACGAGCACATTACCATCCACCTGACCTGGTAAGTGGATGCTATATATATATTTTAATAACCCCGGAAGATATAGAGAGACTCCATACATTAAAATTTTTTTTGTACTTAAAAAACTGCATTTTTCAAGTCAAAATTGAACGACGCGTTGAAAAATTATAACTATTTAAAATGTCTATATAATCGTTTTCTGAGATAGCTTAAATTCTTCGATCTATCGACTCAAGACTTGACAGACAATTGTTGCACTAAAAAACTGCTCGAATAATGTCAAGTAAATCAAAATCGAACGAAGCGTTCAAAAGTTATAGCCATTTTAAAATTTCTAAATAATCGTTTCTTTGATATAACTTTTGAATTTTGTTGAAACTCAACCGATTGTCGAGGGTTTCAAGCTCGAAAAAAGCGTGAAGTTCCAGGGTTGGCCTACCGGTCAACCGCTTTTCAGATTTTTTTGGGGTGGGCAGTTATCACAAAACATATAAAATTACCTGCTTTTAAAATTTATTGCTGGACAATCCTTCCAAGAATTTTTTACTTATGTTAAGCCACAGTATACTTCGATATTTCAAAGTGAGCCTTAATATCCTGATATATTGAAATGTAGAACTGCAATTAATAGAACGGCTTATGTGCGAATAGTCTGTGTTTATAATAATCAAGTATGTGGATTATGCTCTGTCGTGGGAATAAATTACGAGGCTAATCTAATTAATATTAGGTCTTTAGTTATGAAGTTGTCGCTTTTATATGAAATAAATTAACCCAATGTTATTTCTATATTTGTAATTCCTATTAATCAAAATAATAATCCATGCAATCGATGCACCTTTGCCAACGCTGTGGCAGCTTAATGTTGCTCTTCTTGAAGAAATAAGTTGGACGGGAGGCAACAAATTTTTCAAAAGCATTGCATTTAGTACTGCCTCTCGGGTGTTTAATTTTTGGCCCCTAAAAATTTATTGAAATTCTGGAAAAAGCAGAAGTCGTAGGCGCAAGGTCTGTTGAGTACAGCGGATGACGAGATCTTCCAACCCTAGGTGTTGTAACTTGGATACTGTCTGTTGTGCAGTATGAGATCGCGAGTGGTCTTGGAGGAGCAGCGCGAACGACCGATTGAACAAATCTGGTTGGAGACGTGCGAGCTACTCCATTGTTCATTTCTTTACAGTACCCACCTTTTGATAAGAAGCTGTGTTGAATCACACCGGTGCTAGGCCAACAAACAGTGATCATTACTTTTCTAGGGGTAAGTTTTCGTTTAGGGTATTGTTTAGGTGCTGAAACAGGATCTTTTTTTTGTTTTTTCTTTTTTCAGTTCGAAATTTCCAGAAAGGAATTGGAAAACCAATGAAAGGTGGTGCGTTTGGTAGTTGTACTGTTCGCTCCGTAAACGTCGTTGATGTTGCGTGCCGCTTGTGTCGCGTTGCTGCCACGACAGTACTCATATTCCATAATTACTCGTATTTTTAACTTATCCATGGTAAAAAAGATTCAAATAAGATGAAAATATAACACTAATCAATAAAAAATGACTAATTTTGAAAAAAGAATTCCACGTTTTTATAACAAAATTAATTTGAAGTTAGAATTCTTAGCCAAACAAAAATTATTTTGATTTGAAATTGCCAGTAATGCAAAACGGCAATTTCATAAGTAAAGACCTATTGTATCTCAAGAAGAATATTGTAAATTAGCTGTATGTTAATTAGTATTATCTCGTTAGTGCGAATATAATAATATATAATTCATAATTATGTAATACATAATGCGTACCATAGAAATATAAATAATTTCGATATTTTGTACTTGTATTGTATGAGGAGGCCTGTCTTCAGCAGCGGAATTTTATAAGATGTAATGAATATTGGATATACATAAAAAAACATACGCGTCGAATAAAGAAACGTCTTGTATTAAACTCGATTAAAATAGAAGAATATTGTTAAATAGTGCATCAATCGAATATAATGTTTAGAGCATTGCTTGTGTGTCGAAATGAGAAACATCATGTAAATTCTCGACAGTTTATGCATATCTAAATGTAACAATGTTGTGAAATTAGCCGCCACAAGAGGGCCCCGGCTTTATCTGTATCCATATTTTTAAGTAAATTACAAATAGGTACGGGGTGCCATCAGTTGCCGTTAGGGATGCCAGATGTGTTCAAAGAAAAAACCGGACAACATTTATTTGTTTTCATTTCTTACAAAAAAATTTAATTTAATACAAAAAAAAAACAAAAATAAAAAAGTGAACTTAAATGTCCTTTTTTGATGTACTTTTTGTACTGGAAACTTACTAAACTACAGCCATTCTACTTTTTTTTATATATTTAGAACTAGACCCGACTGCTTTTAATAAAGTCTTATTGCCTGAGAGGGCATCTTTAAATTCAGTGCAACTAACATTTATATTAAAGAAAACGCATAATTCACTTTTTACAGTTTGTACGGCGAGACTATTTCTTTCATCGGTCCATACATTTCCCATGACACTGAAGATTCGTTCCACAGAAGCATTAGATATGGGAATACTACACACATACTGTACGATTTTCAATAAATTTGGCGCTGCTTCGTTGTTAAAAACTTACGAAACGCTCGTGCTGTTCGGTAGAAAAATGAACGATTATTTTACCACCGCACAATTTATTGTCCGGTTTACCATGAATTTTGTGACCGGAGAAGCATAAAGAAAACCGGATTGTCCGGTCAAAAACCGAACATTTGGCGTCCCTAGTTGCCGTGCGTGTTATCGCGGTAAGGGGATCGCAAATACACTCGGTGAGTCTACACACTTCATAGCGATCTGAACTCGTCGCAGACTAAATACATTTTTACTAAAATGAAATATATCGACATCCTTGAAGACCAAAATTGATAACTATTATTAGGTCCTGTCACTACTAACCCTTATGTGGAATAAAGTGGTGCCTAACAGTAGATTGTTCGTAAGCTGACGATGATGATGATATAACCTTGAATATAGTATATTTTCAATTATAACTCAATTGCTAATAACGTAGTAAAAAATTGAAAAAAAAAAGAATGGAATAATTTTTTTTATAAAAATATTAGAATATACTCGGTGTGTGCTGCTACGTTAAAAAAAGAAATATATTTTGTTTATTTGTTGGAAAAAAATTGTTTATTTATTATGTTTTTTTAGTGATTTAGTTTTTTTGTTTTAGTGATCTAAAACGATCTTCGCATTATTGCTTTTCTAATGAAACCATTTTGGGGTACACCGGTTCGATCGTTTCAAAGTCTTTAACGGACATAGGTAGAAACATTTTTCGTGCTCTATACAGATAGATTGTGACTTTGTTTTTCGTGCCACCTGAATTACTCGAGGAATTTTGGCAAGATTTTGATTTTACCAAAGATGTATTTCATAAATAATGAAGTTCAGAAGCGACCGCGGCGATCCTAGGTACTGGGATCCTAGGTACTAGTCAAATGGAATATGTGCTGCTGTTTCGTCATGCTCCACTTAGGACACCAACTACCAATCTCATTGGATTCATTCACATATAAATGCACTGCATTTAATGTACTAGTCCGGAATTAATAACATGGTGTCAAAAATTTCGCTGTACAATAAAGCTGAATAAGCATTAAATTAAATCTAAATTGTTTTAAACATCCTAACGCATCATACACATTACACACATTATAACGAACATAAATATATTTAAAAAAATTATGATATTTTCTACTCTGTGCTTTGTACAAAGAATTTATTAAGGCAGTAGTGTGTACGTGCACGAGTCGGAAACGAATTTTTACGTCTAGCCTCCCCGACGTCGTATTTTCAAGCTTTCCTAGCCGACAGTTCTCCCTTCAGACGATGATAACTTCGTTAGTGAGTTTTTTGAACGTTCCTTAAAACGTGATAGTTTGATTTGATAGCGTTAATGACGTTACCATTTGAGTTTTCTTTGTTGTAATCTTTGAAATCCTTTTTATGGTTTTAATTTGTGAGCATGTTTTATTTTTTCCTTTTATTATTGTTAAAGTGAAAATAACGTATGTTTAAATTCCTCTATAGCAACCCGTGGACGTCGTAAGAAGATTATAGAAAATACAAAAAAAAATATTTATATATATAGTCTCCGTTAGATGGCGGTAATCTATATATCTATATAAGCTAATATAATCGTCAACGGGGAAAAGATTCCAAATTTGCGAAACATCTTACACTGCGATCGTCAAGCCACCTGTCAAGCGTGAGAATTAAGTCACAAGCAAATCCTACCTATGACGAGAGAGGCTCATGGACAGTACAGGAAATGCACGGGACGATAAAGACGAATAAAATATATGAACATTATCCGATTCATATATATATATATATATATATATATATATATATATGTGTGTGTGTGTGTGTGTATATATATATATAGCCTAGCTTGACGATCGCAGTGCAAGATGTTTCGCAACCTTGGAGTCGTTTCCCCGTTGACGGTTCAGCTATTTATTGCCCGGCGCAAAGCTTAAAAAAGATCACAACTACGAAAAAATTACATACGAGCGTGTTACTACTACTATATAGATACAAGCGTGTTACTACCACTATATACATACGAGCGTATTACTACCACTTTATACATACGTTCATGTTATACAACTATAAAAGGGTTTTTTTTTGGTTCTCTTACGGCGTGTTACTACCTCTATATACATACGAGCGTGTTACTATCACTATATACATATGAGCGTGTTACTACCACTATATACATACGAGCGTATTGCTACCACTATAACAAAAACCCCATGGTTCCCGTTAAGTGCGTTATCAGAATCAATATTAAAACGTATAAAAATAACATTTTTTAAACTTGACCATTTAAAAATTTAATTTTATTCAAATACATTTTAATTGGCAAATGGTTATGCAGTTTTACTACCTCAGGTAAAAGGATTTTCAAGGATCCTACTTTACCAATGAATAATCCAATCAGTTAGAGATAATAAAACCACATACAATATGCAAATAAAAATTTATTTAAATGAATTTTTTAACGGTGGTGTTTCTGAAAAAAAAAAGTTTCTGTAAGTTTGAATACTGATTCTGATAACTTCACGGGGTTTTTGTTACATGTTGGATTTCATAAGGTCTGTTTACTTTATTTTCGCCTAGAAACTTACTTTTGTCAATCCAAAAGATTAAGCTTTAGCTCCAACTTTTACAACCTCATCCGTCACAAAGAGCTCTGAGATAGACGTAATCATTTGTTTGTATTTTCTTTTGTGTACGAAGTATCACGAGTCTCGTAACAAAAACATCTACAAAGTGTGGAGTTTGCAGACGACTTTCATCACTGTGTACAACAGATGTATTAATACATAGCATAATGTCGATAGGGGTTCTCTACTCACCGCTTACAAGGCGAAGATTAAGAATTGTTTCACTAAAGAATATATGATTATAGTTGGTCGACTACAAGCTGAATTAGCAATAATCAACCAAACTAACCTCAGTGAAGTGATAATAATCGATGCGAAAAAAGATGTAGTATTATAATGGTAATCGAAGTGCAGGGCGGCCCTCATGACCGTGTTTAGTGGCAATATTTGGGGGAGGCATGTTATTCTGCAGTGGATTTATGATGAGTTGTAATGATGATGACGTAGTGAATTTCCCATTACTGTTTTCATTCATTGTTTTCTTCTTTTTTAACTGAAGTGACTAATGAATTTACAGTCGGCCAGATAGTTTTTTTTTATAGAATAAGGTTGACAAACGAGCACACAGTGGATGCTGTGGCCTATAGACATCTACATTTATCCTCAATTAGGGATCAAAACGCCGATTCGTTGTTACCCCTGAGTACTAAGATGGAATGATTCGATTCCAGTAAAACGGGTCTCCGGATGTCTACACTCACCATACGAAACACAGCAGTATTAAACTACTATTTTACGCTGGTATTCTGTGAGAGCGTGGTCCTTCCCCGGTCAAACAGACCCATTCGTGTTACAACCATAATATAGTTGCAGCGTGGCTCGACCACGTACAAGGTAAGTGGCTAATGTAGTCCATCGATACCTGCAGCCTACTTTAACCAACGTAAGGGCTTTACGTAGTGTAACTATAATAGTTGTAGCACGAATGGGCCGGCTCGACCGGGGAAGGACCACACTCTCACAGAATACCAGCGTAAAATAGCGGCTTAACGCTGCTGTGTTTCGTAAGTTGAGTGTAGAGAACAGGAACCCCTTTTTACTGGAATCTTAGTCCTCAGGAGTGACAACGCATCTGCATTATGGTTCTTAATCGAGGATAGATGTTGATGTCTATGGGCCACAGCAACCACCTACTATCAGGTGGACTGTGTGCTCGTTTGTCACTCCTATAAAAAGGGATGATTAATAGAATCAGGCGTAACTTTGCGGTAATCGATGGCTACAGACACGTTCTTATATCAGAGGAATAATAATAATAATATAATAAATATGTCCTCCAGACCGAATTTCGGCCACGGCAGCCTACCTCAGCGGAGGCTAGCCATCGGCGCAGGACAGGATTATAGTGCCCAAGAGTATGCGCAAGCACAGGTGCACTCTCTATTCCCTAACTCTCATAATCCGATGGGACGGTAAACCGACACGACCGGAGAGAGATCAGGCGCAGGACCAACGGCTTTACGTGCTTTGCGAGGCACTCCGGGCAACTACTGAGAATTTCTTGACGGAAAAACTCAATAATTAGTTTTTTTTTGGCCCGACCCGCGATTTGAACACAGGACCTCATGATCAGCAGTCGTACTACTACAACCACTAGACCAACGAGGCAGTCAAGAGTACAGAGGAATAATATAGAATGCCTCATAGTCAGTAAAATTGTACTAGTCTTCAGACTGGAAGTCGGCAATGCTAGGACCTACTCAGACAGTTTCCTATGCAAAAAGTGACACCATAAAAATAAAATATAATATATACGCATGTATATAATTTTATTACAACAATATTTACTCAACATAAAGTAATTTTCCTCATAATAATTCTTTTGGTGGCGTTAAACTTAAAAGTCTTTGAAAAACATTTTTTCGATTTCTCCGAATCGCCGTTTTCCTTTATAAAGCAAAGAAATGAAATCAAATGCGACCGCTTTTCTCGATCGGGTGTGTTTGCTTGTTTTGTTCTGTTTACCCGGAGGCAAACCAACTGCCGTTGGCATAAAACGATCCACAGACTGTATGTTCTTAAATGAAAGCACACCGGGTGGTCTTTATCATTTTAATGTAAACAAAACACTCAAACACAAAACAATATAATGCTAAAATGAAGAATAAACAGTTCCCATGCGTGTTCCGATTCTGAACGTTATAAAACTTAGTCGGAAATCTTTAACAGAATAAAATTTATTAAGTACACAGGTAATTTCTTGACATCGTGTGTTTTTTTATAAGTAAATAAAGAAAAACCGTAAAAGGAAAGTTTTATCGCCATGTTCCATTTATGAATAATTTATTTTATTACGAGTATATTAAATATAAGTTATCGAAATAATATATATTCTGTAGATATAGTTTTAATGCCTTGTTAGTTATAAGCGCGACTGCTCGCCATGTGCTCCCAGGTTCGAATCTGTACTATAAACTTTTCCTGCGTAGATAGCTAGTCTATTATCTAGTAATCGCTAAAGAGAAGGTTATGCTCGGAGTTCCTCTACGTGACAGAATTCGCAATGAATACGAGTATATCCGCAGTAGAACCTGAGTAACCGACAACTGTCTGTATACAATTAAATCTGTTATACGCAACACATGAACATATTTCTTGGGAATATTTAAGATGAAAAATATCATTATATATAATATTCCTAATTAAAAAAAAGTTGCATTGATATTGAATATAATAATTTCGATGCCTGACAGCAACCTTGACTATAATGAGGGCATGGACGACGTTTTCTGCCACCAAATCGGCGTCAGTCGCAATCAAAAAAATCAAAAAAATTGTTAAAAATGTGCAAAAAATTATGGAACAAACCACATAGGCATTGTTTTGTATATTAATATACTACTCTAGAAACTGATAAACTTTTATTTAAAACTAAATTATCAATTATATGATATAGATGATATATAAAATTAGCACATTCAGTTTTGTATAGAATACTAGCGATCCGGTGATTTCTGGATCTCGATAACAGTGCCACTTACTGAGTTTTTAAGCCAGGCAGGGACTCAGACGCACACAAAAAAATTCATCAAAATCGTTCGAACCGCTTTTTAAGTTTTAGCAAGCTTAATGAACAGCAATTGATTTTATACAGAGATTTACTAAGCTTTCAAAATTACTATCTTAAACTTTTTAACCACTCAAACGATGTTGAAAATGATTCGAATCCATTACTCTTTTATTTTCATTCATTTTCATTAATCAATCAGCTAGTGGCACTGCAGTTCATATTTGTGGTCATTTTGTTGCAATGTAATTTAAAGTACAAATATTAACAATAAAACGAATTTCTTTAATCACTGTAATAGATAACTGATATTTTAAGGCGGTCGACAGATACGAGTTTCGGATACTTCGCTTAGCTTTGAAGTGGTTCACAATGTTGAGCAATCAAAAGATTGCACTTTATAGGCGTCAGATCAAATAAATCACGAACTTAACGAGTTTCTAATAAACAATTATAGCTGCAGAGAACATTTGGTTATTTTACAAATTCTCAAAGTGTAATGGCCTACAGTAACTCTGTTTGCTGTTTTGCGGTAAGTCAAAATATATGTATAGACGATTGTTGAGAAACCGCTTTATGTATTTACATAGCGGTACCCCGATGTCATGAGAGTGTGGTAATAGACTTCTAAAATATGCATATAAATATTTTAGTCGGCCGTAAAACTCGCATTTGAATATACCGTAAAGCGTAGGCAGCTATTGTATTTTTATGCTACTATTTTATAGGGCGACGACATGCAGAATAAATGGTGCTCAATACACTCAAACGCTTTTAACAAATCTAAATGTTTCAATGATATAATTGATCGTCATTTCAATACATCAAGAATTTTGTTCGTGTGATTTTAATCGCTACGTCCACAATGAAAGGTGAGATTATGGCACCAGGGGTCTGTCGGAACGTTAAAGAGTTTGACGTCCCGCTGCGAGCGTGAAGCAAAAACTTGCGAGGCATATACAGTAATGTCATTAACTAATTTATAATGTATCGACGTAATAATTTACTTAAAAATAAAGCAGTATAAAAATTAAAGGTTAAATTCTTTATTTAATGAAACGCTTTTGTGGAATATTAACATAATCCATTAATTCTTTAACCACAACTATTAAAAGTACACTGACTAACTTAGGCCTTTGTTTAACATAGGCATTTTTCCTTGTTGTTATTAGGCAGACGTTGCTGCCAGTCTCCCAGTTTTTTCCTTTTATAGCCTGTTAGGACACTCACGGGACGATATGGGGTAGTGGATATTCTTACATCGCCACTACACGATACTTTTTATTTTTTAAGCTATTGCATAGCTTCTATCGCGGGCCTTGAGCGCGGGGACCGAATCCAGAAATTCCGTAACGAAAAAAACCTCACGCTCCCCACTCCGACGGGCACGGAGGTGTGGCGTTGAAAGCCGTGCATCGTCTAACGTCGTTTCAGTTCGGCAGACTTCGGCACGGTGTTTGTGTGCGTGCGACTAGACGTATGCGTGTACACGAGCTGCTAACTCAATGATAAAAATTCCTGAATAACCTACATGTATTGCAAGATATTAAAAATATTTTAAACAATATTAACTTCTCATTTATTCAATAAGAGAAAAAAAAATTGTTTTCTTATCGGTCACCACGCTTAAAAAGTGTAACTTGATTTAATATCAAAGACTTAACTGCATAAATAAAATAAATAAATAATTATAATTGCATAAGTTGATAAAAAATGCTATGCAATAGCTTTACCGCGGCAGTCACCGAGTGCCACACGTATTTTTATTTTATAGGAAAGGGGCAAACGAGCATACGGCTCACCTGATGGTAAGTTCAACACCAGGGGAATTGCAGATGCTTTGCCAGCCTTTTAAAAAGGAGTAGGCTCTTTTCTTGAAGGTCCCTAAGTCGTATCGGTTCGAAAAAATTTCTGGTGGTAGACGATTCCACAAGGAAGTTGTGCGAAAAAGAAAACTTCTTCTAAATCGCACAGTAGTGGACCGCCAGTCATCCAGACGGTATAGATGGTATCGCGAGTTTTATCGCGATGTGCGATGGTGAAATTGTGCGGCTGCAATTAGTCCGAACGATTCCTCAGAGCACTCCCCGTGGTAGATGCGAAAAATACGCAAATAGATGCAACATCTCTTCGTAGTGCCAGTGAGTCAAGCCGATCGGAAAGACCTCGGTCACTGACGATTCGAACTGCTCTGCGCTGGATACGATCAAATGGAAGGAGCTGGCTGTAATACATTTAGATTTTATTTAGTTCCGTTAGATTTAAATACGTCTCTTTAACACACGACAAAACTGAATATTATGCGAACAGTAGTTTTTAAATTACATTAGTAAGCATACTGTTTACAAATTAATGAGGAACACATATAAAACTTTTGATATCACATGTCATGGCGATTTAAATTAAAGTGCGTCAATTTTTGGCTGGCGAGTAACGTATGATTATCATAATCAGCCTTTAAACTCTACAATGCATACATGGTGAAACCCCGCTAATGGCGAATGGATCAGCACGACCAGGTAACAACGCTTTTACAAAATACCCATCGGTCACTAATAAAAAGTTTTATAATATGTGATCAATGGAAATACCAATGTAAAACAGTGTTCAAGACTGAAAAAATTAGTTTTATCCAGAATCAGCTCACCAATAAGGCTTAGCACTTTGCTACATATTGCGTCACCAGCCCATATATGGTAGCAATACTCCATGTAGTACCAGATTCGTGGATTGACATTTGCAATACCGTTAGAATCAATACACGTTAAATTCTGAGCGTGGGTTTTCATTATGACAGTTGTATTTTTTATTTAGTTGCAACCGAATGCACCCAGAGTTCGTTTTATCGAGACCACTGACCGTGAGGCGAATACTACAAATTAGTGGTCTGTAGGTTAAAAACATTAAGAAGCACCGAAATCTACATAATATGAAAATATTTATTTATGAAAATACGAAAGGTGTAGCCTCCATATATAAAATATTTTATGATATTCAACATACGGTACACATAGGGCTATTAACATTTTGGCTATATCTATATACATTTTGGCTATATCTATATATATTTATGTCCTCGGAGCTTCTGTCAACCGTGACAGATGATGAGGATAACGGGCCCCGTGTTTATTTATACATTCCTATCTTTATCTTTTAGAATCCGTAACCTTCTTAATAGTTTTTGTATAGTCTCTTTCTTTTTGCGTATTAAGATTAATTCGTGATATTTTTTTGAATAATGGTGCCAGCACGCAGCCCACTTGATGGTATGTGCATGCCGTGACCCACAGATATCTGTATCTATCCGGTTCTCCACATTCACTATACAGAAATGGACATCCTGGATCTTTCGTGCTGCTGTCGATCGCGTTCTGGTTACACCTGGCGTAAACGTGATCACTACACCGCCATCTATCGAACGTCATAAGTCATCAGTAATAATTTTACTTGCATTTCCCACAGTCAACACCCATCACGGGATGATAATGAGATGATGAATTCTCTCACGCGGGAGAATCTCTCTCCACATTCACTATACAAAACAAAACAGTAATAAGATGCTGTTTTACGCTGGTATACTGTGAGAGCGTGGTCCTTCATGGTGTAGCTAACTCATTCGTGCTACCACAGTAAGCTGCAGTACTCTACCACTTATAAAACTAAAAAATTGATCAATTAAATTCATCACCTCATTTCATCCTGTTAGTGTCGTTAGAGACGAAGTTTGTAATATGTGAAAAGACCACATATTTCATACAAAGTCCTTCTTATGAAAATAAATTCTTCAGATCGCCGCAAAAATTATGTAATACCTAAAATAGAAAATGCAAGTAACTGAACAAATTTCCTCTCCATTCGACAGAGCATCGTCGTAATATCAATAATTCATCCAGAAACTAAAAAAGCACTCCCGTCGAAGTTAATTAAAATGTCCCGGAAAGGACGGCCATTACCGGGGATGAAAAAGCGATTTCCCCAAGAGTCGGTTTTAAAGGAATCGACGAGGTCTCGAGTTCATTTTAGTGAATAAAAGGGGCCATCTCTCTCTAGCTTATAGACTTAAGAATGATTTCCGTTTATGGATTTCTACAGACGCTCATTAAATAACTTTTTAGGTTATTAATTATAACTTGTCAGCTGTTAATTTAAAAAAAATTATGATCATTTATGTGTTATTGCTTCTTTCTTTTCTATTCACACTTGTGATTACATATTATTTTTTACTAACTAATTTAATGTTTAACTAATTTTTATTAAATAATTAAATATGAACAAGGAAACCCAGGAAACAAGGCTGGTGTTTTTCTAACATTTGGATTCTGTAATAACAAACAAATTGGATTGTTAATAAACAAACTAGAAAAGTATTTCTAACAGAGTAGCTACGAGAGCTGACCACTAAGCCACGCTCTACTACATATATCTACCTAATTTTCCATTTGTCTAATTCTCACTACCATATGACCACACCATATAGATGTCGAATACTATCACAGTTTTTTCTTCTTTAATTTATGGCTTCTACTATCATAGCATTCAATTTTGCAGGTTATAGCTCTGGAAGTACCTCTCTATTACGAACGAAAGTACGTTTATTATGTAATATAATATCAGAAAAACGAGGCCATTTGCCATGCATTTATAAAACCATAAATTCTAAACCTGTTTTTTTTAAATAATATTCTGTCCACTAAAATACGTAGTATTCAATCTTCCAGCTTATCTAAGCGTCATCATCGCATTAAACAAACACGTGAAGGCGTAAATGAATGCCTTTGTATTTGCGCGTACACTTTACCATTACTTCATTGAATATTTTTAGAATAGATCCGAAACTTACTGAATGGGAAATAATTTATTCGGTTTTGCAATTTTAATTTCAAATTAATAATTTCAGGTTATTAAAAATGAATTAATAATATTTACGTCACTACTGGCTATGTGAAGGTATCTCTCCCTTTTTCTCTTCAACGGTACTTTAATAGTTTACAGATAGTTATCTCTCTCTCCATCGTAGAAAACATTTACCATAATCGCCACGCTTGGTAGTTGGATTGGCAGTGGCAGTACTAAATTTGCGAAACATTGATCCTTGATCCTGCACCACGTCGTTGATCTAAGTATTTAACATGTTATCTTATACAGTTAATGTGTTTTTAATAAACCGATGATATATTAGTAGTATCATACTCGTAAATATCATCAGTACGTTAGCAGTCTACTGTCAGGAAAGTTATAACTGCCAAATTAATTATAAATATATTTCTTGTTCTCAAATTAATGTCCTCTAGACCAAATTTCGGTGGCGGCTAGTCTCAAAAACCATTTGCACTGGTCAGGAACATAGTACTCGAATGCATGCGTAGGTACAGGTGCACTCTCTATTCCTTCACTTTCATAGTCTGACGAGAAGGCAATCTGACACGACCGAAGAGAGATCAGGCGCAGTACCAACGGCTTTACGTGCCTTCCGAAGCAAAGGGGTGAAACATCATATTCCTGACTTCAGGTTACTACTTAGAATATAATCATTTACATTTAAAATACTCTACGAATGTTCATTGAAAGTGTGTAAAATTTTCTTGATGGAAAAGCTCAATAACTTATTTTTGTTTTTGGTCCGACCCGGGATTTGAACCTAAGACATCATGAGCAGCAGATGCGTTAACGTACACTAAACCAACTAGGCAGTAAAATTCTTACATTAACGCAAAGGCGTCCCTAATCTACAAGGGACTAAGAGCGGAAGTTTCGTTCATTAATGCAAAATAACAGCCGTATAGGCCTCAGGGATTTGGAAATTGGGGAATAAGGACAGGACGTCGCCCTTGCACTAATGGGAGTTGTCGCCAGTTTAATCGGATGACCTCCACCCGATTAACGTCTACTATACATATTGCAAGCGCCAGTATTAGTAAATATGTGTGTCTATTTCGAAATTCAACTGTACTTAACAAGCACATTAGTTGAGGTGACAATTGGTTGTTTCCGTATTTGGTGTCCTTTAATCTAAAGCTATCAACGACTGCTTAGATAACGGTCTTTTACTTTTAAGGTGGCACCCAGCACGTATCGTACTAGATGACTGGATATAATGTGGTTCGTCCCGTCTCACTACACATTCTTTAATCTCATTGTACGCTACGTCTTGCGCTTTAATTCTGCTATTTTAGAAGTAGAAGCATTTAAATGTAGTTAAAGTAAAGGTGCAGCATATGTACGTTCCACTTCTGGGTGCAGACCTTCTCACAGGAGTCATGGAAGGGTCAAGGATAGAAGGTTAAAGGGTCATGGAGCGTCACTGCTGCAGTACTTGTTGGCAGTCTTCATATGTTGTGTTCAAAATATTTTATTCTAGGACAACATATAGGTGTCCTCACGATGTTTTTCTTTACCGCCGCACACCCGAAAATCTTTTTCAGCACTTCATATTGATTTTCAATATATCATTTGTGTGAAATTTATAACGAACGCTTAATACCAAGTTAGCACGGCTGTCTAGTTATATTATCTACATTTCTATAAAAACTTGAAAAAACGCTGTCATAAGGTCTAAAATTGCGTAGCGCCCGCGACGATTAAAAGCGTTTAGAAATTGTCAGAATCTTAAAATATTTGAAAAAAAAAATTATTGATTTAAGTAATCAAAATAATGAACAAGTAAATTATGAATATTGATGTTATGAATATATTGTGTTTTCGCAAATAATTATGATCGAGTCAAAATTATACAATCGTGTTTTTCAACAATTAAATTCAAGATAAAGACATGAATTTACCTATATCGAAATTCCACTTCCGTTAGTGGTGTCATGGTCCTATACGATTCGATGAAAGGAGGTGCATTTTTCACGGTGTCGCCTTAATGTAGGTACTTTTGTGGCAGCTTAAAAGGAAGAATGCTAAAGATAGGAAATTGCCTCTGAAAACTAAAAAGAAAAGTTTCACTCAAAAGATTGGAAAGCACCAATATCGGAGTGCACCTCCTTGACGGTAGAAGGAGTTAAAAATTGACTACACTGACATCCTCCTCCTGACATTATAGACCCACTCCTTGATTTGTACACAGATTTTTATTAAATTATTAGATATTATTTGAAAATTATAATATTTAGAATAAATAAAAAGATTTTTTTATAGGATAAATGTGACAAACGAGCACACAGTCCACCTGATGGTAAGTGTAATCTACATTTAACTTCGCTTAAGAATCAAATGCAGATGCGTTGTCACCCTTGAGGACAAAAATGGAATGCCTCCATTCCACTAAATAGGGACTCCGGATCTCTACACTCACCATACGAAACACAGCAGCATTAAGCTGCTATTTGACACTTGGTATTTTGTGAGAGCGTGGTCGTTCCCCGGTCGAGCCAAATCATTCATGCTACAAGCATAATATAGCTGGAGTGTGGCTCTACCACGTGTAAAAAATATAATAATAAATTCGAGAGTTTCACACACACTCACACATACATCACGTGAAAATGGCAAAGTCAATTGCAATATAAAAATATATGTCTCTGTATCTCCAACGCAGTCGATGATGTTCAATTATTCGGTAAATTAAACTCTGTTTAAAAATCCTCTAAGTTCTCCTGCCTTTAAATGAAATAAATACAACTCGAGGTAATTCGCGGGCATTGGCTAGTAGTTAACAAAACTAAAACAAATTATTACAGGGTTGTATTGGAGAAATCTTCACCATTTTATTTACATCGTCACATGTATACAGTGCAGCTCGTTAACTGAAACTCTAGTTCTGATCGACTGGAGACGAAATACTTTGTAAACAGCAAACACTCGCATTTAATAAAATATTTACCTTTGAGAAATACCTAGTGTCATTTAGTCTGAGAAAAACCCCGCGACAACAGTGCAATTCTTAATTAAAAAAGAAAGCTGTGGCCTGATTGAGCACTGAGTGTATGTCTGAAGTACGCAGCGGAAGTGTAGGCGTCTACATGTACGATTTTCTGTTACTAATGAGGATGTATCTTGACGTAAACATTCAACGACAAAAGAGGCACATTTTACAATCGGCATATACCTAGGAAACATAACAAGTAATGCGATTCAATACATTTTATTCTGAGCGATGTTTTATACTAAAATGTTTGTTGTAAAGATGTCTTATATCAATTGCGCATTTCATAATGATTTGCCGTAATAGTAGTAAACGAGAAATTATCACTTCATTTTGTTTCGTGAGTGTTAGTGAGCATTATGCTCACATCAGTTTTATGACAGCTGCGTACAATAAGATGCAAAATATGATCTAGCAAAAATACTGTGGTTGCCAGTCCTCCCTTCAAATGTATCACTAATCTGAAATTACGTAACAGAGAAAAAGTTTTAGTCTAATATCGAAATGTTATTTCAATGGTAATGCTGTTGTTCACGAAGATGTACTTTATATGTAATATCTGAGTAGAATTGCTGAAATTGAAAAGCTTTTAGGTAAGTTGCAAACTATCGAATTAACTTTGATTGCGATTGTCAGTAACTAAACCAAGTCTCGCAGTCTCGTGTCATAATAGGCAACGAAGGGATACAACCAGGTGATTGACAGCAGCGTCTTCCTAATTACAACCAAAAATAAAAAAGCAGTTGCCAATCTACCAGTCAAGCGTGGCAACTATGGTAAATATCTCCCCTATGATGCAATCCATGGGGGAGACTTATGTTCAACAGTGTTCTTTTGAAAGGCTAACTTACGGCAACGGACTAAATAAATGTACTAGTCTATTTGTTCTTTTGGCTGTATTTGCAATGTAGAGAATACATGATAGATTTTTATTTACTGTCACGCCCAGGTATTTAATGTTTGTTACTCCCTCTATAGGGTGCAGTTACATCTAGATTGAACCTGGGACTTGTTACAAGATTTAAAATATATGTTGCACTGAAATTTGATTTGAGATTCGGTGCTAACTGTTTTCATATACCAGATTATCATTGCAAATGTAATTTAGTTTCATAGTGTTGAATATTTTGTAACATTGTTTAAAATTTAAATAGAACTTTTAAAGTTAAGGAAAAAATATAGAGTAATTTTATTACTGACTTTAACTGTAAGGAAATAGCTTGATTGATCATGATTTCTTATAATTACACGAACACAACACACTGACTAAAAACTTCTTTTACGGATTTTATCGCGTTTAATTTATTTTATTTTAATTCCCGAATTTTCGGGTGCCATTCCGCCGTGACCATGGGTTCTGGAAGCACCCGAAACGTCGGGAATTAAAATCAAATAAATTAAATGCCATAAAATACGTAAAATTACTTTTTAATCAATAACTTCAATGATTGAACTGAAAGTACAAGTAGATGGGAAATACAAAAAATATAAAAGAAATATTTCATGCACTATCAAACATCTTCAGAATTACAGTGCTAACGTTCGGATACAAGACAAAATTATAAGGGTTCCTTAATGACATGACAACCATAAACATAATGTAAAAAATTAAAATGTTCTTAACATCATATGTAAAACAATTCATTGAAGTTTCTTTAAGAGAATGATAAATTAATAATAAAATTTAAAATAATATTGTTACGAGCTTGAGGTTCGTGACAATAAAAATTGCCGATAAAATTACCTAAATTAACACTTTAATTTACTTTACACAATTAAAGTTAAAACACCAATAATTTAAACACACTAATTCACTTAATTCCACTCCGGAGCTTCGCTTGTTTCGCCCAAATCAACACTAACTCCATCGCATCTTGCAGCGCCTATATATTTAAATTAGCAAAGAAATATCCAGAATGTTCAAGTAAACACGCGGAAGGTATCGAGCGTTCGAGTTTCGACTAGGCGCTGTCAGTTGAGCGATTTGTGATGTCATTTTCTCAATGCTCCCCTCGCTCTCGTTCCTGACACTAGATGGCGCTAGTTGACTTATTCATGCAACACTGCCCCCTCCTAAGACATGCTCGTCCCGAGCATTATCGGTCCCATAATAACGCGCCAAGCGATCCACATGGACGATCTTAGGAGTCCCTCTTGCGCCTTTCTGTATCCGGTAGGTCACATCGTTGATCCTGGTTACAATCCGGTACGGGCCGTCCCATTTAGCTTGAAGCTTAGGAGATTTCCCTTTGCTGCGGACTGGATTGTGCAACCACACAAGTGAACCTTCGTCGAACCCTTTGTTGTTCATTTTGCGGTCATACCGGGTTTTCATCTTTTCAGACATTTGCTGGCCCGATTGTCTGACGTGCTCGTAAACGTCATTCATTTTTTTCCGCAAGTCATTTGCATAATCGGTTATACTGCGTGGAGCATCGGGTGGTATCCCGGTGATCAGGTCTGCAGGCAGCCGTAATTCTCTTCCAAAGTTTGCGAAAGCTGGTGTCACTGCTGTACTTTCGTGAACAGAACTTCGATATGACAACAAAAACGGTTGTATGTGCTTGTCCCAATCTCGTTGCCGATTGTCTACAACTTTTGCTAGGTACCTCTCCAATGTCTGATTAAATCGTTCCACCATTCCATCAGATTGCGGGTGATAAGAAGTCGTTCTTGTTTTATGAGTACCCATAACTCGGCAAGTTTCCTGGAATATTTGAGACTCAAAATTCCTTCCTTGATCGCTGTGAATCTCTAAAGGTACTCCAAAACGACAGAAGACTTCATGAACTAGTTTATCTGCAACTGTTGAAGCTTCTTGATTTGGAATGGCGAAGACTTCTGGCCACTTAGTGAAGTAATCCATCACAACCATGAAATACTTGTTACCGCTTTCACTCTCCGGAAACGGCCCCGCCACGTCAATGGCTATTCTCTCCCATGGTGCACCAACATTGTACAACTTCAATGCACCTCTACTACGAGTCTGAGGTCCCTTTACAGCCGCACAACTTGTACATTTGCGACACCAGTCCTCGACATCGTTTCGACAGTGGACCCAGTAAAACCGTTCTCGGATCTTCAGTAGAGTTCGTTTAACTCCCAGATGGCCTCCTGAACAATCATTATGGTACAGCTGTAGAACATCCGGTACTTTAACTTTAGGGACAACCATTTGCAAATGACAGCTGTCTCCCCGAACGTTTTCCCATTTACGACACAGAACTCCATCCTGAAGCAGCAAGCTGTCCCACTGGGCCCAATAGCTTTTAGTGGTCGAACTCATCGCTGAGACGTCACTCCACTTGGGCTTGGGAGCACTGACCTTTATCCATTCCAGAATCGGCTTGATGTCCGGATCTTCCTGCTGTGCATGTAGTAAGCTGTCCTTCCACTCGTTGCTGAGGTGGTCTGCCCTGAGCATCCTCACGGATACCACCTCCTTACTCTCTTGCCTACTACAATGGTTGCAATCTTCAGGACAAGCTCTTCTTGACAATGCATCTGCGTTGCCGTGAGATTTCCCGCTGCAGTGTCTGATAGTAAAGTCGTATTCCTGCTGCTGCTGGGCGGTGCTGTTAGCCGCACTTCCTTTCTGAGGCCGTTCACCTTCCCTTCGTAGGGTGTGCTCAGGGTAGCTGGACCGAAGATGGCCCCTTTCCCCACAGCCATAGCACCTAGGGCTGTATCTTTTATTGTGGTCGCGAACCGTAACTGCTGTAACCTCCCTAGCGTGAGGTGAACGATGATCCTGTCGCCGCCAGGCAGTGTCGTTAGCTGCACTACCCTCTCGAGATCGATCAACTCTCCTTTCAACGGTTCGCTTAGGGCAGCTGATTCGAAGATGGCCCTTTTCCCCACAGCCATAGCACCTTGGGCTGTATCCTTTGTTGCGGTCGCGAACTGTAGCGGCTGCAACCTCCCCTGACGCGATGGGAACGATGATCCTGCCGCACGGCTTCTACCTCCAGTGCATGGGCCAAGGCGTCCTTAAGCGTCTCGTGGTGCCCGAGCCTCACAGCAGCTCTGACTTCCAGGTCACGGATGCCGTCGATAAATGTCTGCACCAGGTTCCCTTTAATGAGCGCAGGTACAGACCGGTAAGCTTTTCGCACCAGCTTCTCCACCTCTAGAGCCCACTGCTGCAGGTTTTCGTTGATGCGCTGCACGCGATCTTTAAGCTGCGCACGAAAGACGTGTTCCAGGTGAGCGTCGCCATACCTCGCCTCCAATGCCTCAATGAGTTGCTCATAAGTCACTTCCTCACCGAGAGCTTCCAGAACTGTTAAGGCCTGGTCGCGCAGGCCTAGTGTGAGAGCAGTCATGGCCTGACTTTTATTCCAGCCGTTCGCCTTCATAACAGCCTCGAACTGGATTTTGTAGGCTGACCAGGAAGAAGTCCCGTCGAACGGTGGCACTTTGAACCCACGTAGCGAAGGTGTAGTAGCTACTACGGGAGCTGTAGTTCCATCACCCAGTTTGAGTTCGTCCAGTGATTTCTTCATGTCAGAATTACGTTGTCAACCCTATTGTTCACTTGGTCGATACGGGTTTCAGCTTCCGACAGGCGGTTTTCATGTTGAGCAACCTTATCCTTCACCTCCCTTATCTCTTTCCCGAAGGTAGCGTGAATGTCCTTCATGAGGAGCATCTGCTCTTCCTTATCGCGCTTGAGCTGCTCTTCCAACCGACGGGCCTGTTCCTCCTGTCGGCGAGCCTGTTCCTCCTGTCGGCGAGCCTGTTCCTCCTGCTGCTCTTTTAACTGACTGGCCTGTTCCTCCTGTCCGCGCTTCAGCTGCTCTTCGAACCGACGAGCCTGTTCCTGCAGCATCACCATCAGAGCACCTAAGTCAGGTACTGCAGATGTAGGAGCTACTGACGGGCCTGCAGCTGGCGGCTGGCCCTCCGACGTCTGCGGCGTCGCACCACCAAATCTTCGTTGGTCCGTCTCCTGCTGGCGTTGACTTCGGGTACGGACACCCTCCGTTTCCTCCTTAGGTAAAATCGGCATGATTTTATCCCACTTCTGACACCAATTGTTACGAGCTTGAGGTTCGTGACAATAAAAATTGCCGATAAAATTACCTAAATTAACACTTTAATTTACTTTACACAATTAAAGTTAAAACACCAATAATTTAAACACACTAATTCACTTAATTCCACTCCGGAGCTTCGCTTGTTTCGCCCAAATCAACACTAACTCCATCGCATCTTGCAGCGCCTATATATTTAAATTAGCAAAGAAATATCCAGAATGTTCAAGTAAACACGCGGAAGGTATCGAGCGTTCGAGTTTCGACTAGGCGCTGTCAGTTGAGCGATTTGTGATGTCATTTTCTCAATGCTCCCCTCGCTCTCGTTCCTGACACTAGATGGCGCTAGTTGACTTATTCATGCAACAATATAATAAGGTGACGTATTTAATGTTTGTTTGTTTGAGAAAATTGTTATAGATTGAAATAAACTGTTTGAAGCGAACAACAACACAATATACGTCAGAATATAAAAATATGCTTGTAAATAAGATAATATGAATATGACAGTCAAAACAATACGTTCTCTATTACGGGGTCATCGTG
The DNA here is from genome assembly GCA_907164705.1 of Parnassius apollo. Lineage (NCBI taxonomy): Eukaryota > Metazoa > Arthropoda > Insecta > Lepidoptera > Papilionidae > Parnassius > Parnassius apollo. The sequence goes on along the minus strand of CAJQZP010001441.1, from coordinate 4,317,551 downwards.
TTATCTCTGAGAACTTTCATTGAACTCATCCGGTCGCCACATGTTCAGTCCCCTAGCGACAGCTATTATATCATCTCCTTTAATTGGTCTTAGAACGAGAACAGTGAAACGATTATTTCCTAATTTATTTCAATTATAACATATTGCCACCAATCCACAAAGAAAAACACATTTAAATATTAAGCGTGATTTCAAGCGTATTAAGAGCTTGCATTGCAATTGTTTGGTACTTGAATGGTTTCGTAATTATTGACGCATATATTTATAAAGTGACGGGTGGATGCTGGATGCTGAGGTGGCTCAGGACCGTGCTTTGTGGCGTTTCTTGGGGGAGGCCTATGTTCAGCAGTGGATTTGTAAAGGGCTGTAATGATGATGACGAATTTTGACGAGTGACGTTTCGCAAAACCTGTAAAAAATAATATTCAAATTATCTACTAGATATTTGCCATAGTACTTTTTTGTGAGATGTAAAAAAATATGTTACTGCATCTCTTGTTTAATTTAATTATGTCATTACGATATCCACGGGAAAATATACGGCAGTGTTTTACATCTTATTTCTCGAAGATTACCTCCTTGTTAGTTGTAGTTTGCAGGTGTCTACGGGTTATTAAGGCATACCGTTCAATTATTATATAATAAAAATGTGTTTACTCAGAGAATCTACAGAACAACGACATCAAGATAACTTTTTGACATTTTCAGTGTTTACACCACCCATTTTGATAGGAGGGCTGAAGTGTTCAGCGGTACAATGTCATCGTTATAATTCAGTTTGCAGTCTAATTAAACTTTGGATAGACTCCACATAGAAATCTACAAGCTTGATTGTGAATGTGGTCGCTTTTACTTGGAGCAATTAAAATAATTTATAAAAATAATATACGTTACATGAACCACCGGCAACTTCTCGCAAGAAAATAAATAAATAAAAGAGAACGACAAGAGAGAATACAAATTAAAAGAGGCCGGGCATTTAAAAAGTATAAAAATGCCTGGCCTTTTCAATTTTTTTGTTTTTATAGCATAAGGCTAACAAACGATCACGAATGGGTCGGCTTGACCGGGGTAGGACCACGCTCTCTCAGAATACCAGCGAGAAAAAGCAGCTCAAAGCCGTTGTGTTTAGTTTGGTGAGTGTAGAGAACTAGAGATAAAATGATCTCTAGTTCTCTAGGAAACGAGGCATTTCACCTTAGTCCTCAGGGATTAAAACACATCTATATTTTGGTTCTTAATCGAGGGTAAATGTAGATCTCTATGGGCCACAGCATTTGTCAACCTTATACTATAGTACATAAAAGTTTCTTTACTTTACGGAGAAAAAATTGTGTTATTTTCTGGGCGAAGTGGAGATACCAAATCTGGATTTATATACATCTGACACTTTTTCATTTTTGTTGTCTTACAGCCACCCTAAGCGTAAGTAATGTACTTAGGTAAATATGTATTTAAATTCTCTAAAGAATAGCTGTAATCCCACTCACAATTTATTAGGAAGGCTCATTCATCGAGTTTTCTTGCGGTGAAAACTCGGTTAAATCGTATCCCCACGCTCGTATTTTATAACAACACGTTATTGTTTTCTTCTTGTTTTGCTTTGCGGTTAAAACGGTTATAAATTTTGGTGATTTGGGCCTACAGTTTCTTCCGACATTTACATATATAAATTTTCGCTTTTCAGTACTGTTAAAATTTCAATACCTACTTCTTTTGAACAAAAGAAGAATAAGACTATTGGTGATAAAATAGCAATATTTTTTCTACCAATTCCACCTGCAGATACATCCCGCGGAGGAGGATATACTCACCGCAGTACCAGATGTCCAGTAACATGCACGCATCCGGAGTAGGCTCAACAAACCTAAATCAAACTTCACAAGGGTCCAATAAATTGGGTTTCCCTTTGTTCACCGCGGGTGCAAGTCACAGCTTATAACTCCCTTTAGCTAGCTAGCTTCCCTTTAGCGTAGGATTTTACACAATCGGTAATTTAGTTTAACAAAGCATTGGTGATTCGCTAATAAAAATAGTGCCGATCGTATAATATTTTTAGACCAAAAAAGCTTATTGCCACACTGTTATAGAAAAAAATTTAAAACTAGTGTTCAATCAGAAAAATATTTTTACTTCTTAATTTATGTTATAATATGTTGTTGCCCTTCTTATCTGTTTATAGCTAGCGATCCGCTCTGGCTTCGCTTGAATAAGGTCGATTAATGTCATTTTCAGATAAAATATAGTCTAGATCCTGGCATTGCTCTTTATCTCGATCCTAAAGTTTTATTACAATCAGTTCAGCATTAATTTAATTCCTCCCTCTCCCTTCCACCATCGGACAACCAGACGTTCGGCCAGACTCCACACTTTCGATGTTGACTTACCGCGCATTCGAACCAAACGGTTTGCTACGTCGTTCGTCATGCGTACAGCAGAGTAGAATAAATTGCCAGCATCTGTTTTTCCATCCGATCAAAATGTGGGTGTCTTCAAGGCAAGAGTGAATAGGTTTTTGATAATTGATAGAATCAGGCGTTACTTTGCGGAAATCCATTATAATAAAAAATAAAAATATAAATTTCTTTGCAACTTTCCGCTAAACATATAAAATGATGTGTCTTACCTGGATTGAAGCGCACCTCCCGCCCTCCCTCAATTGTATACACTAACTCCGTCACCACTAGACCAAGCACCACTACTCTCAACACCACTATTCCAGGCAAGACACACCATCGACGATAATACGACACGTGTTTCGCCTCTACACGAGGCATCCTCAGGTAATATAGACTCTTTAGCGGTCAGCCGCCGTAGAGTCTATATTACCTGAGGATGCCTCGTGTAGAGGCGAAACACGTGTCGTATTATCGTCGATGGTGTGTCTTGCCTGGAATAGTGGTGTTGAGAGTAGTGGTGCTTGGTCTAGTGGTGACGGAGTTAGTGTATACAATTGAGGGAGGGCGGGAGGTGCGCTTCAATCCAGGTAAGACACATCATTTTATATGTTTAGCGGAAATTTGCAAAGAAATTTATATTTTTATTTTTTATTAGAATAGGTTTTTGTTAATTCAGTGCGCTTTACCATCTTAGGCTACATCACCACTTACCATCTAGCTAAGCTAAACGCTGCCTTAAAACAATAAAAAAGTCATTTCGAAAATTAGTGCGAACAGACAGACAGACACACAGACAAAAATAAAAAAATGGTTATTTATGTTATAATACCATGCAAATAGTCCTCACTTATTCCAGACACTCAACTTAGATTAGAAATATGTGCAGGACAGGATTATAATGCACGAATGTGTGCGCACAGGTGCGCCCTCTATTCCCGCACTATCATAATCCAATCTCACACTCTCATAAACCGACACGACCGGAGAGAGGTCAGGCGCTAATGTAGGTTTCACGAGCTTTCCGAAGCACGGCACGGGGGTGAAACGGGGGTTGCGACTGAGAATTTTTTTTGATATAAAACCAAACAAATGATTTGACCACATAATCAGTCTAGCTTATGACAGTGAGGCAGTCAATATTTATTTATATATCGCGTGTTGCACATACTGGATAACCTTTTTTTACCATCTGGTTAAAAATAGGAGTAGAAGTCCATGGCACTCATATTTTACAAAACAAATATAAACAAAAAATTTGAATTAAATAATTAAATTAATTAAAATCTATCATAATTCAAATAAAAACCTGTGACGCTACGAGGTGGCAAGGTCAAAGATGCCTACAAAATGTATTGTTTAATTGCGGTTCGTGAAGTATGTATGTATATGTTTGAAATTTCTATAGATTTTAATTAATTTATTTATTTAATTAAAAAAATGTTTTCATTTTTTGGAAAATATCAGTTCCATAGGCTTCTACTCCGTTCATGTTACACCCTGAAATATATTGAACACATATTGAAATTCTCAGTCGCGACCCGGAGTCAGGCAATTGACGGTGTTTCAACCCCGTGCCGTGCTTCGGAAAGCTCGTGAAACCGTAGGTCAGCGCCTGACCGGTCGTGTCGGTTTATGAAAGTGTGGGATTGGATTATGATAGTATGGGAATGGAGGGCGCACCTGTGCAGGAAAACACTAAAGAACACTTACTGTATACTTTGCTGATAATGGTGTTGTTCGGGTATTGGACGTATGTTTAATAATAATTTAAGGTTTATATAAAAACATTTCAATAAAGAAGTAAGAATTATATGATTAAAATATGTTAAATAATGTTAAATGTTAATGTTATATGTTGTGATGATGAGTTCATGTCCGTCACGGTTAAGGTGAAGACTAACACAATTTTTATGATTGTCAAACTATAGCGATTGCTTCTCGTAAAATTTTTACGCAAGCGGACAAGTACGGTTCGACCGTACAGATGTTGTAAATTCCGAAATGAGTAATAGATTGATCTATGATGCACCCTTGCACCGTTGTTATAAAATGTACAGGTACAGTCATAACCCTTTTATTACAATCGTTACTATCTTAATATCTTAGCTTAAGTATCGCGTTGAAGAAGATTTTCTTGCATTTTATTAGCCTTATTAAATACTAAACGTTACACGCCTCGTCTACTGAGAATTTCATACCTTGGTATTTATAATAGCTGTAAAGAGTAGCTGGTGCGTTTCATTAAACGAGCTTTATAAAAACATAAAGTTGTTACTATCTTGCAAAATATATAAGGACTTCGATACATGCGTTAAACTATTTATCACATTTTATAAATTCGTCATCATGATCACTATCGTCAGCACCTCATAAGTCAACTGCTAAACAGCAGCCTCATCCAGGAACTGCTACAAAACGCACAAAATACACGGTGGTCTTCCACATGTCTCCATCAATTTCCAACATGTCTTACCTGGTTGTCTCTCCATTTTTTGGGATGCCGCCAACTCCACACCCGAGCAATCGACAATTTTTTTCCCTTCGGTTCTAAAGTCTTTTGTCCATGACAAAATTAAAATTAAACACAGTTGATATTTCGTTTAACATCAAATAATGACTCGGGAAACGAAACAGCCCAAGGGAAATTAGAAATTAGATAAAATTGCGTCACATTTCTTACCGGTGGAGAAATGACTTGTACCTGTAATTCCATTACCTAAAATGAAAGGAAATAAATATAAAAGAGATACGTCGTCAAACGAGAAGTCATCTTCTTTCAAAGATGTTTTACACCTTTACAAATTCTAAGACAGTATTTTTACACGTAAAGCTGATCTTCCAATCAATCTACACATAAATAACAATTCACACTTACAACTGAAAGCACCAATCAGCTTGGCAGCCATTAAAGAAATAAGATTTAAATTACGCTCTATACAAATGAGCCGAGTAAAATTATTTTTACGATTCCCTCACTCAATTAAGCCGAGCACCGACAGTAAAGTGTCAGTGTTGTTTAAATTTACTGTTCCAATTAGACTCGCCATCATCACAGGAGTGATGAAACGGCACCGTGTCGTGCGTGTGTAACTTCCCTTATTAAGAGATCTATAATTAAAATTTACAGCGTCCGATGTGAATAAAGCGGAGTGGGTACAATAATATCTTAATGAAACGCCTTCCTTACACTAAACACGAGCGTAAGGTGCATTTAACATCGCTATATAATTATATTCAGTCGTTGTACTTTGAAATTTATTGAGACTATACTCGTTGTTTAATGGAGTATAGAGAAACTATAGAGCAATTATGGTATACACGTTTCAACATATTATATTTTGTTAGGCTTTCGCTAATGAGAAATATTACATTAGCCTTGCGGAAAAAAAGGTTATTAAGCAAAAAAAAACTTAATACATTTCATTACTCGCCTTATTAAATTGTTGATATACGTAGTTGAAGTTGCTAGCTTTATACGTCCCAATGCTGGGCACAGGTCTCCTCTCAATTCTCTGTGAGAGTAGTAACACAAGTCCTCAAACTATTTTATTTCAAACACATGAGGATTTCTCATGAGATTTTTCTCCACGATCGAGCACGTATAATTACAATTAACAATTTCATTGGTGCCAGCAGGAATAGAACCTGGGTTTGCTTGCGTACTGTGATATTTGCAGCAAGCGATTAGAGTTGAACTACCACGACTCTCATATTAGTTATACAAAATACCTAGTTATTATAATAACAGCTTTTTTACGTTAATTTTTATCGCATGATCAAACATAATTAGTAGCCATTATCGAGGGAAATGGAACATAAACTTCCTCATAATCAAAGAATCTCTCAGCCGTTCTCCCGATAATTATTCGTATATAACAGTTAAAAGATATTAATAGTTTCTGGTTAGAAAAATAAGATAACGAAATTTCACAAAATAATAGTAAACAACTTATTTATATAATTGTTTGTTGTGGAAATCTTAAATTAATATAAGCTTCTAAATACCACTTCATAAATCACCGAAATTTTACACATCGAAAAGTATAGTTTTTTTTTAAATTTCGCATATTTATTCATTGCCTTGAAATGGGAAAGCGTTTTAGAACATTATATTTTCACGACTTTTTTCTGATTTTGGTTAGGATTTTCAAACTCTTCTAAAGAATAGGTAGGTACCTACCAAAACATGTGCGAAAAGCTTTGATAAGGCGAAAAGCTACCTTGAGGCAATATAGGCGCGGGCGTGCTCGAGTATTCTAGTGCGCCTAACAACGTGTGCGTTACGCGTGTCTCTTTGAGAATACTCACACGTCAAATGCTTGACATCAAGATCTTACGCCCACTAGGTCTTTTCTAAATCTTCGCACTTTTCGTATGACACTACGAAGAATAATGAAAAATTTGTAATATTTTTTTTAAATTAAAATACTAGCAATGCTATAATATTTCCTTTAACCAGTCCTGATAAGCTGAAAATGCTTGTGCTAGGAGAGTATATTTTCAAGTTATATTTAAAAAATACGCTAGGTCAGATGGTTAGCGATCGCTGTAAATTTAATAGTGCGCGAGTATCCCGAGTTCAATCCCTGCCGGCACCAATAAAATTGTTAATTGCAATTTTAAGTGCTGATTTACCACGTGCTTGGCGGTGAAGGAAAACATCGTGAGGTCACCTGCATGTCTCAGAAATTAAAAAAAAATATTTCCAAGACGTGTGAAGTTCTCAAACACGCGTCGGGGCAGCGCGGCGGACAATTCCTTGCCCTAAAACCCTCTCAGAAATGAGGGAGGCCTGTGCCGGCCTGTAATTTTACTTTACTATTGAAAAAAGTGGCGCCCTCTGTGACTTTAATTAGATATTAAGGTTTACATCTTAAAACGAATATGTGAGTATTTTACATTTTGTACAGAAATTTAAGTTTACATTTCCAACAAGATTTAAGACAGACTTAGGATTACATTATCAACAGCACTATACAATTGCTCAGTGAAGTACAGAAAAAAATAGTTAATTATAATTGAAAAATTCGCTTTGTTTGAAGCTGGCGATTATTTTATAGAAGAGGGGGCCGACGGGCATGCTTGAGCGGAGCGTGAGTGGCTCACGTGAAGGTAATTAAATACTGCCAGCCATGAACTACTGCACCACCAGAGGAATTGCATGTGCGTTGCCATTCTTTTCAAAATCTATAGGGTCTTATCAATCCGAAAAAATCCGGTCTCACTATGAAGTCGTGTAAGAAAGAAATCTTCAAGTTAATCGCAAAGTGGACGGTTTAGAGTTAGTACTGATGTCGATTATTTTATCGGGATGTCCGATAGTGCAACTTGATGGCTGAAATTAGTTCAAAAACTATGAGCACTCCACGTGTTCTCCGTGAATGCAATACAATAGAATTTGAACATTATTTCGCAATATCAATGAATCGAACAGTGTTTCAGAAATCAGACGCCGTTAATTCCGGCCGCTCGTCCCTGGTTTTCACGTGAAAGGAACTTTTTTTATCATGGGGAAATTCTTCATGGATAACTTCGGATACAGGAGCAACAGAAAGGTTAAACCACCAGCGTATACGGGGTGGTCACCATCAGCGTATACATGGAATCCCGGGATCTCCGTTCGGAATGCAACCGGAACCCCTCTTTCGCTTTGATTATTGGAAGCACATCCGGTGGGCAGTATACTTGTTATCCGAAACTCCCTTTCAGAGCTATAACGTTGCTTCATAACCAAATCCGAGCCATTGAGAGCATCCTCGAGACTGACAATGCTTGGCATTACGACCTCCCACTCCGAGCGGCCGTAACCCCGCTTTCTGGTTACGGAATACTATCATTAAGTTTAGGAAAGTGACGAACGCCTTGGCAACGTCGTCTCCAAGCGGATCTGTCATTTCCACAGATTCACAGAATGTGGCTGCTGTGTTTCGTATACTGAGTGTAGAGAACCGGAGGCATTCCATCTTAGTACTCAGGGATTATTACGAATTTGCATTTTAATACTTAGATGAGGATAAATGTGGATGTCTATGGGCCACAGCGTCCACTTACCGTTAGGTGAATTGTGTGCTCGCTTGTCACCCAATGCTATAAAAGATCCCCCCCTATGAGGCAATCTGTGGGAGAGGCCTATGTTCAGCAGTGGACTTTAATAGGCTGTAACGGTATGGCCATCGTCTGATGAACACAGAAGAATTAAGTTCTATGGCGTCGTATGGCCAGTTTTTTTCCCGCATACAAGTGTCCCTCAGAAGACATCATATTACTCCCGCATAGAGCCGACGCACTTTCTCATTTGGTCCTCAGATTGGGCTTGGTCATCAGATTGGGTATCATTCTATGCATAGCGCCCGCAACCAGTATAAATAAGATAATATACGCTATAAAATTTGTAAAAAAACTGTTTTATTTAAATGTGTAGTGTCCACGTAAATATGATAAATCATTACATACATACACTCGAAAAACATTATCCTGCTTTTTGGCCAGTTGGGTAATTAGTATGTGCCTTCACTGTCAATTTTTTGTTTAGTAAACAACTGTAAAAAATTTTTTTTGTGTTAAATAGTTTTAGTATTTATTTAATAAATGTTTTCTTTTTCTTTTTATAGAATAAGGGTGACAAATGAACACACTGCCCACCTGATGGTAAGTGGATGCTGAGGTCCATAGATATTCGATTTTTACAGAATTTATTAAATTTTAAATTTTAGTTAAATCTATTATTTTGGTGATAACAATCAATTAATTGCTGTTGAATTTGTTTGAGTTAATATTAAACAGAATACAAACATGAATTACATCGTAAATTATCAGTAACATAGTGAGATAACAGAGGAAATAACCAATAACTCAAACTGTAAGGAAGCAGATACCATGGTAAAAGCATTGTCTGTAGAAAACACATATCTCATAAAGTTAGTTGGCGAGCGTTACATCCAGTTGGCGTCTACAAAAGAGCGGTTTGGCATCCAAGGCGAGAACAATCTGGATAATAGAATGGTTTCCTCGCGTTTTAAATTCGGCTAGAAATCAGGCGTCATTCTGTCGGGTACACTAAGACATGAACGACAGAACAGAAACAAACGTATTTCAATTTTTATTACTGTTTTAACGTAGAAGCTATAACGAGATAACGTGGACGCCATCGTATATGTTTGTAATGATAATTTTTTTTAATATCCTAGTGAAAAGCAAACCAACAATATAATATAAATAGGCGGATTAGGTTTACATAGTAATGCAGACAGATTTGTTTGAAGTCGGAACACATTTACCGCTACGTAACTAGTTTAGTTAAATTTAACCGAGTTTCTGTAATAATTTCACTTTATGTAATACTTGAATTGCCTTGTTGAGGTACGGTGTCGGTGAAAAATGTCTGTCGCTGTCAACTTGATGGTTTTATTCTGTCCTGGTAAACAAAGGAGATGTCATTAAAACGCCAAAATTTTTATAGTCAACATCATTCATTAAAATATACTTCAAGCCACCGAAGAAGATTGGTCAGTTTTTACCATCAGTCAAGTGTAATGTCCCTCTGCAAGATGCAGGAGTTGCACACTCCTGCATCTTGCAGAGGGATATATGAGCTTGACTGTGAATGTGGTCTCTCCTACATCGGACAAACTAAAAGATCGATTAAAACTGGCATTTTTCATAGTCAACAATAACAATAACGTTCACCTACTTCAATTCACCATGCTCAGTGTCCTTTTTTAGTTTTTGCTAAGCCCTGAGAAACCTAATTTTAAAGCTGCAGTTGATTTAAAATAGTTTAACCGACTAAATTGAAACAATAAGTCTAAAATAATATCTGGTATCCTTTAAAAATATAGTACTAGGAAAATCGATATTGTTCGAAATATACGCATGACGCATATAGCATGAAAATATTCCATAAGATTAGGTCACATCGTTCGCGAATGGTTAAAGTTACGCACAATTCGGATGTTAATACTGTCGTTTCAGAACTTGGAATAGCGCCAATCGTGTGAAGATAGACAAACAGAACTAATCTACATTAACGAGACGTACCAAAGTAGTCAAACAAACCACAAAACATTGTGTGCACGCAAAAAATAAGCTTTTGGCAATAAGCCTAAAAATGTTCTTGTTAGGATGCATCTCATTAATGCCTTTGAAATGAGCAGCAACGCCTAATCCGCCTAAAACCTGTCATTTATCTGCGCATCCAGTAATATCATTTTCCCTGTTTTTCTTTCCTCTGTCGATGTAGACACAACAAAAGCATGCTGACTCGTTAATCGTGCAGAGTAGCCTGGCGAGTAATTAACTTTGCAGTCAGAGAGAGCTGAGATTTACGTGGACCCCGGGTACAATTAAATTTGCATAGGAAATTGCACAGAATATGCTAAGAATAAGTTGCGCGAGTATGAAACTAAATTTTATTGCACTCCTCAGCCAAATGATGCATTGCGTAACGACCAATGTCTTTAAATATCCTCCATTTATTTAAGTTTTGTACTTCTATAAATTTGCCATCTTTAGTGTTCAGTGTCATAATGAGCAAAATAGAACACTTACGCTATTATCCTGTTGTCTGACTGTCTATCACAGATGTTTTTCACAGAGATTAGTTTATGTAGATTATTGAAAGAATCATGTCCAATCTTGACCAGAAAATTTTCTAACGCGTCTAGTGATGTAAAATATCTTATAAAATTGCCTTTATTTTCCTTGTTTCGTATCGCATAATTGATTTTTCCAATAAAGCCAGGAAAAAAAGTAATATATTACTGTTTGTCATTTTTAATAGACTTTTGGAGACGGAACGCGTTTTACAATAACTTAAAGGCCCAGAAGCCATGCCAAAACATATTTAAAAAAAAAACGTGTTTTATACGTGTCGTTTTACAGACTACGAAATCTTATGATATGGTGTGGTAAGTTATTTTTCTTTCCACACCTTAGTATACCATAGAATATAGTTGACAGGTTATAACCTAAAAAACTTATTTGCTTTATATAATTTTTCACTGGCGTCAAAATTATGTTATATATATGTTAAAAGGTGATAATTTATGTTATTACAAACAATAGTTGATTTTATGCAACAGTAGTCATAGGTGGACGCGACCTGTAAAACGAATCAAGTGACAGGTCAATCAATGTATGGAAAGTGGGCATACTTCTTTGGTATAGTATATATACTTTTGGGTGGTTAGGACGCGAAGCGTTATTTACTACAACGCTGCAGGTTACAGGTTCAATATACGAGATAAGTACCTGTGCCTGGTTTAATTTACTCCAAAACTAAAAATTATTTAAATTAGAAATACTAGCCATAAATATAACTATTAAAATAGAAGTTTTCTGTCTAAAATACAATCTAAAATAATCTTCAAGGTAGTCTATCTACACGAAAAAGAACCGGAAAGTATAAATAATTTATGTAAGTATTAGTTGTCATCATAGTTTAAAACTTTTTATAAAATTTGTAATAATTCAATAAAATTATGTTTACTTACTACTCGTTTCTGATGGAAAATTATTTAAAAATGAGTGATAACGAGTTCAAGGAAAAATTGTTGCTTGAAACAAAATTCTTGACCTTGAAGCAAACAGAATATCTGGACGTGGCTAACGAGGTGGCTGACATGCATGGTGGTTTGCCGACCGAAATTATTCCTGTAGGTAGTCGTTTCTGCAACGGGCTAATCCCAGTCAGCCTCTCGGGTCATCTGATGCGGCTGGAACTTCATGACGGACCGCTCATGGCTCAAATGCAGAAGGTGGTGCTCTTCGCTACCGCCTGCATCTTCCGCCGGTGACTTTCTCTTTCCCCCTAACCCTCGGCCGTTTTTTCTCCCCTGCCAAGGGCTTCCAACTGGTTGGGCTTTTATTTATTTATAATATATTATTATTATTCATTTATATAATCCTATACCTTTAAACGAGCAATTCTTGTATATATATATATATATATATATATATATATATATATATATATATATATATAATCGGAATCTCGGAAACGGCTCCAACGATTTTCATAAAATTTTGTGTGCAGGGAGTTTCGGGTGCAATAAATCGACCTAGCTAGGATTTATTTTTAGAAAATGTCTTTTTGTCCGTGTTTTTAGGCAATGAAAAACTTCTACAATATCGTTAGAATAAGAAGGTAAATTTTGACAGTTTGTTAATGATTACAAATAGCTTAATTGGTATAATGGGCGGTCACAAAATCGTAATACCATGTTTCGAGCCCAGACCGAACGACCGACTTTTTTTTTTTTTTTACAAGTTTCTTTTTTGAGAAAATCTATTTTTTGGAGCCCTTTTCTTAGTATTTTTTAAAATTACGAAAATTTAAATTAAACTAATTGCACTCATGATGTTTTATTCAAATAACCAGTTCAGTTTTTTTTATTATGTCGCTAAAATCAAAAAATATTATTCGTATTTCATCAGTATGTAATTTGTATCTAATTATAATTTTCAAAACACATGAATTAAAAAAAACCGAGCGAAAAATACCGAGCAAAGCTCGGTCAACCGGGTACTATATTATTATTTACTTATTTATGGTTGTTTATTAAATATATATTTATGTATATTTATCTTTTTTATATATTTATTAGAGCTATTTCTAAAAATTCAACCATAAAAATTAGATATTTTAGTTAAAGAGATGATGGCAATGACGGAAACTTGGGCGTTTTTTATTTTAATGAAATCAATTTAACTGACTGAAATAATAATAAAGTTCTAAATTTAACAAATAACAATTTAAGTCAATTAACTGACAACCCTGTCCTGTGAGTTGACAGTTTTTTATTATAAGCAACTAACAAGCTCATTTTCATAACATGTACATAAGTGGTTAAGTATAGTTGTTACAAATTTTTACGGACATATCGTGATACATTCTTCAAAAAAAAAAAATCTTAATTTTGACTAAAAGCTCTTTTATGGGCGCATTTGGTTTATCTATAAAATCATAAGAGCACTCTTTAGTTTTAGAGACGGTATGGTTATGCGTGCGGGCAACCGTAGTTTTTATTGTGTGCATAGCATTTTTGAAGTTCACCCTCGAATAGTCCGATGCGGTGTGAGTTTTACGACCACGTCCGCGCTGAGCGAACATCACTTGATATTTTTCATATTTTACGAGGCTTTGAATTTACGCCTGTTGTGAGCGACGGCAGAAAAGTTTACGTTGGCTCCATATTCCTGTCGCGACGTCGATTTTCATATTGTGTCGAACGTTCGTCGGAATGGACTGTAAAACTTCTTTGTACAGCACATAAAATTATTTAAGTTTATCGCTGTTAAGAAACAAACATTTGTTTAGGAGGGTATTTGCACTTTTTACAATGCAATTCTTGTGATTTATGATCTTACAACAAATAGATAATTATAAAGGATAATGTGCTATTAAAAGGCGGAATTTAATCCAAATTTCGTGGGAGATGGTTATATATATTCGATACATGTTTTTATGTAGGTTTATCAATTTCTCGGAAACGGCTGCACCGATTTAAATGATTATTTCCCTCGTAGAAAGGAAGGAAATGAAGATTACAATGTAAATATTTAGGTGACATTCTATTTGTTACATTAAACTTAATATAACGTAATATTCGTTAGAACATTCAAAAGGGTAAAAAATAATTAAAATTTCAACAAAAAGCTGAATCGATTTAAAAGAAATCTCCCCGTAATTGCCCTAGAAGTTGAGGCCTTTTTTATACTTTAAAATACCGTAGAAGCTATTGTGAGGAAACGATATTTTTTTAATTATTTGATGTCGGTTCTAACTTTATCAAAAGTTTGAGTATTACTAGTGGCTACTTTCTTTATATAAAGTAAAGTAAGAGCGTATTTGGTCCCACGGCTGGGCAAAAGCCTTTTCTCATTTTTGAAAGTATTTTTTCATTCATTACTCATCATTCATAAGCCTGCCACCGTCTACTGCTGCACATGTTGTTATAGTAGCAACGTCTGACAGTTGGGTAGACATCCACAGTCTTCTTGATGTTTTGAATTGTTATCAGGAAAATGCTGTTGCCCCAATTTATTTCTAACTATTGCCTTCAACAACACCTCCGGGATGATTTGGGGCAGTGAATCCTATTACGCAACTATTACAGCTATTCTACATATAAGTATTCTACATATGAGAAGGTATACATATAAGAGTAGTGGTATATTCTACACATAATTTTCCTCAATAATATATTGATCTCTTTTGTGGTAGGATTTTTTGACAAAATTTTCTTCAAAACAAAAATTAAAAACCATAATTAAAAAGGTTTACTGAAAAGAGAAAAATGTTTTACTTTATGTCACTTCTACAACAATGATGAATCTAAATACGCCTTAGATGAAAATCTATCAAGCTATTTAAGACATATTTATTCTACAGAGGGTGCCAAGGAAATAGACGTACTCAGATACACACATAAATACACATACATCACACGATTGAAAAATATTAACCCTCTTTCGCGGGCAGTCTGGTCATAAACATACACTCGAATTGGGAACTTTATTTGGGGTCGGCTAGAAAAGGATCACTAGTTCTCTAGCCGTGTGGTATTCCATGAGAGTGTGTTCCTTTCCCGGTGGAGGCTACCCATTAGCCAGCCTCCAGTCATAATAGGCATTAGCGTGTTACGTACTAAATATAACAGTAAACTTATAAGATGTAGCTTGGCTAGTTTGATAGCGGAAATATTTGGCAGGGTACAACGCTTTTTGTCAATATAACATACATATTATTCAAAAAATTTCGCAACAAGTATCTATTAGCCCATTAAATAGCGATGCGGCGTTTTAATTGCGCAGTTAAAATTTCTTTTAACAACAGAGTCGTTACGCAAGTACTAGACTCAGTTTAACGATTAACGTCGAACAATATGGCCGCAATAAATCCATACCGCTTAACAAGTGTAATCAA
Organism: Parnassius apollo; assembly: GCA_907164705.1. NCBI lineage: Eukaryota > Metazoa > Arthropoda > Insecta > Lepidoptera > Papilionidae > Parnassius > Parnassius apollo. The sequence continues at coordinate 4,302,227 of CAJQZP010001441.1, read as the reverse complement.
AACAAATAAAACGAAGTGTAATCTTGTTGTAAAAACAAAGCTCATTCCAAAGAGGAAGTGGTTTAAGGCGTGCTTATCAAGCCTGTTAGCGCAAATACGACTTTAATACAATTATATATTTCACGCAGCCTTATCGCAGTAACCCGTCCCAAATGCTGGTTGTTGTTTAATAAAAAGACATAATTAAAAGAATGTTTATTTTTGTTGATATAACCCATTTTATTTTCGTTTTCTTGTCTGCCAGTTACTTAATTATAAATATGTATTAAAAAAAAAGAGATTGTGACAAGTGGTTTTGTTTATGTGGTGTTGCATTTTTGAGATTTATTTTATTTGTCAATATTTATGACTTACATACGTACCGGTAGGTTAAGTGTAGGGCGACCCCCCACTAGATGGAGTGACGACCTGGTAAGACATGCAGGAAGTCGGTGGATGCAGGTGGCTCAGGACCGTGCGTTTGTGGCATACCTTGGGGGAGGCCTATGTTCAGCAGTGGACTTGTAAAGGGCTGTTATGATGATGATGATGATGACTTACATATTATTTTTTGTAAATTGGTTGCCAATTGGATCAGTATGATTTTCAAGCCAATGAAAGCAGGTAAAATATGGCATTTTATTCGACCCATTAAATTTGAGGTCTTCCAATTTGCATATAAAGCGAGCAGTCAACGTGTTCAGTTCAGTTTTCGATGAAGGATATTTTAACTTAATAGTAATTTTATAAAATAGTCATAAAATGTTATATGTCATACTTAATGACTTATATGAACCAAGCAAAATAGATTTTCTCTATTAAAAATCTCCACTAGATGAAGAAGGCTTAAGACCGTGCTTTCAGGCAGTTAATGGAGTGGGCGTATTTTCATCAGTAAATTGTGACTAGCTGTTGTGATGATGATGTTGATTATCTAACTCTTACAAGTCCAAGTAGTTTTTTTTAAATTATGGTTAAAGCAAAGTTTTTATTTTTCACTTTTAGATTGATTAAAAGAAATCTATATTTGATAACAGTTAAATAAACTGGTTAGTTTGTAAACCATTGCCATAAACAGGACTTATCTTGTTAATTGGAAAAATGTAATGAAATAATTACACTTAGTGTACAAACTGCTGACAGTACTGAAATATCATACCAAATTGCGAATGATGTTTTCAATACAAAAGGCAAGCTAAGGTATAAGGGTAATACGGTCACCTTAAGTTTTGTCGCCCTATAAAAACAAAACTAGGAGGAGGACACAAACAAAAACATAAAGTCGTATACTATAACTAATATATTAACACAAGCCTTGGCAATAATTATGAACACTTCGAAAAATCTACTTAAGAAAAACTAACTACACTACACCATACTAAAATCAACTAAAATATTTACTACTCTCAAAATGGCGTCGATAAAGCAGCGCCCTTTTGACCCTTTATTATTTGATTGACCGATGAAGAGCTATAGTATCACAAGACCATCTATGCAAACAAGGCTGTAGTTTTTGAGTTACAAGAAAGTGAACATATTGACCATAGTGTGCAGTCGTTTGGTCGGGAACAACTGGGGCTTGCGTCCCAGTATGGTCCTATGGCTGTACAGCAGCATAGTGAGGCCGATTCTCACCTACGCCTCTATTGTCTGGTGTAACAATGCCAACCAAAAGACGACTGTGGACAGACTAAATAGTCTACAAAGGACTGCCTGCTTAATGGCAACTGGAGCTATGCGATCATCGCCTGGAGCGGCTCTTAATGCGCTTCTGTGCCTAACGCTCCTTGATCTCTATCTAGATAAGGAGGCGAGGGCTAGTTTGTATAGGATTAACGCCCAGGACGGTCTGAGCTTGCTCTCCTACAGATTGAGATCCATGCTCGACTCAATTAAGGAATCACCGGTCTTATGAATGATCTCAGATATCATGCGTCCATTAAACACTTTTGATAAAAAGTATATAGTGGAATTACCCTCCATGCCCTGGGATATAACAACAGGGTCATTTTAAGATGGAATCCGGGTCACGAGGGTATTGTAGGCAACGAATTTGCTGACAAACTTGCACGTGGGGACTCAAAGTGCACACAATTTGGATCTAAGCCATTTTGTGGAAGAAGAAGCCTAGCCCGATTGACTCTTGAAACTCTTTATCACAATAAATCACTTAAGATTTGGTCTGATACACTAGGCTTAAAACATTCTAAAACCTTACGGGTATAGAAGCCCTGGGATGGATCAAGTAAAAATAAATTACGCATTCTAGCAAGAGCCCTAACTGACTTTGTCTTAAAAAGCACATGTCCATCCTGGGCCTAAGCAACTCAAGGTTGTGTCAGGCTGTTCCATAACGGAAGAAATGCCTTTACACATCCTAACTGATTGCGGACCCTTAATGCGCAAACGTGACACTCATCTGGGACACTATCTACTCCGCCCAGAAGAAGTGTAATTGCTCACGGCTAAGCAACTCCTTCGATTCATTGAAGACATAGGGCTCAGCCGTGAACTATAGCCATAGCAGCGATCACAATAGATCTTTTAGGTCGCAGTGATACTGGTCTCTTTACCTAGACCTGCATAGCTGCTCGCATATAATAAAAAAGTGACCAGATTAACCGGATGACCATATTACCCCTGCTTTAGTATTAGTTGCAATTTCTGCGTTGCTCTTTCGACGATCTGTGTCTGAATAATAAAATATTTACTACAGAATAATAAAATGTATATTTATATAAGCTAGTTAAAAAATGTATTACCCCCTTAAATTTATATTGACTATTCGACTTTAACCTTATTTTTACACCTGTATCACAATTAAATAAATGTAAATATAACAACCTAATATTTACATTTATTTACTTGAAAATATTTGTGTCTCTCATTTTAGAAAATATTCACTATGGTTCTAAAATTTCCGTTATTGATATGCTATATGGATATCAAACTCTGGTATTCGTAAACAGGGTTAATGATCAAAAAAATCGAATCCGGGGACATTTCAATCACTGGCTTTATCTGTTAAGAAATTCTTAGTGGAAGTCCGGAGTCGGGAAGTAGGGGGTGCTTTTACTCGTGCCTTAGAGAGCACTTAAAAAAGTAAGTCTATCGTCTTCTTGTTTTCTCTCTCTCCGGTTGTGTCCGGTAATCGTCTCATCGGAATATTAAAGTGAGGGAATGGAAAGTGCACCTGTGCTTTCGCATAAACTGGGGCATTATAATCTTGTCCTCCAATGATGGCTACTTTCCTCTTAGACTGGCCGCCATGATTGATATTTGGTTTACAAAACATTATTACATTAAAAAATGAAAAAAATTATAACCTATTTTGTGTTGAAGTTACTTTGCAAAGTTCAGAAACTTGAAATAATAAATATGATATGATATGAGAGATGAGAACGAATACATAAAAATTAAATGCCATGGTTCTCGAATATTTTATTGAAAATTACAATGGCAGCCGTCCCTTCCTTAACAAAAACAAGTTGTAACATAACTGGACAACGTCCACTAAACTGAGACAATGGAAAAAGGCAATGATCCTTTTTGCAAATCCCGTTCCCGTCCCGAAAACATTTAGCCCATCTTGTTAACCCTTATCTTACGGATATTCGCTTCACGCCATACACACAACAGAGAACCTTTTGCCTTGTAACTTATTTTCATTTATTGAAGTTCGCTTAAATTATTGACAAATTATTGAAGTTGCGTAGTGGCGATCTAAGTATACTCGTATCCAGATCCGGATCAGGAAATGAGCAGAAGCGTCTTTTTAATAAAAACTAAAAAAATAAAAAATTGCGGATGCCAACTCCTATTCTCTCCTACTCCTCCTACCTACTCCTATTGCGAATATCCTACCTATAAGGAAATTTATGGGGAGGGCCTTTATCCAGCAGGATGACTTCTGATAGGCTGACACGGTGAAGATAAATTATTGACAGTTTGACTGTAGAGTTGACAATTAATTATAATTATCGATACAAATACGAAATGAAAATAAAAATAATATTTTTGAAGTTAAATTAATTATTAAAAACTGTGTTTTTATTAATTTAACAGTTACATACGTAACATTTACATACCATCATGATCGATTATATGGATGTCGGTATTGGGCTCTCACAAGGAAAATAACTTGTAGTTTAGATAAACTACAAGTTTTCTAACGAGCAACGGAACGCAGCATACTTAATATCGAACTAAGACACCGACAAAGTAACAGAGATATACGAAAAATAACAAATATCATAGACGCAGCTAAACTAGCGTGCTAGAAGTGGAGATGGGCAGGACACGTGGCAAGAGTCTGTGATGGGAGATGGACTGAACGGGTGCTTCACTTCATTGGTACCCGCGTGATGCGACATTGGGTTGGATCAAAATTGGGAATTAAATAGCTCTTATTATAATTATTACATTTGTACCATGATGTGGATGTTTGGAGGGTAAAACTGATGGGAAGTTTGGCCTAGCAAGGAAATTCTTACAGGTGATTGAAAAAACAGTGTCAAGTTCAAGTCAATGTTGCACAGTTATTATATATTATATGTGCTAGAGAAATAGGGACTCCACCATAGTATTGCAGCAACATGCTATCTATATTATGGTTGTAGCACGAGCTGACCTGCTCGACTGGGAAAGGACCACGCTCACACCACAGAATGCCAATGTGAAATATCAGCCATAGGCTCCTGTGTTTCCTATGGTGAGTGACTTTACAAAAATGAATAACCCTTTTTACTGGAAACGAGGCATTCCAACTTAGTCCTCAGGGGCAAAACGTATCTGGATTTCGATTCTTAATCGAGGATAGATTTAGAAGTTTATGAGAAACAGCATCCGCTCACAATCCGGTAGACTTACTGCCTGCATTAAAAAGCAGACAATCTGTACTACTTCGCTTGTGATTCATCATTACAGCCCTTCACAAGTCCACTGCCGAACATAGGCCTCCCCCAAGGTATGCCACAAGGCACGGTCCTGAGCCACCTGCATACATCGACTTCCTGCATGTCGTACCAGGTCGTCACTCAAGCTAGTGGAGGTCGCCCTACACTTCGCATACCGGTACGAGGCTGTCACTCGAGAAACTTTTTTCCCCAACGGTTGTCGGTTCTTAGAGCTATATGGCCGGCCCATTGCCACTTCAGCTTACTAATCCGTTGGGCTAGGTCGGTCACTCTGGTTCTACTGCGGATATCCTCATTTCTAAATTTATCACGCAGAGAAACTCCGAGCATAGCCCTCTCCATAGCTCGCTGAGCGATTTTGAGCGTCCTCATACGGCCAGCAGTGAAGGACCACGTCTCGGTTCCGTAGGTCATCACTGGCAACACACACTGTTTGTACAACTTAGTTTTCATGTTTTGAGGTATACCTGACGAGATGATGCGTCGTAATTTCCCGAACGCTGCCCAGTAGAGTTGAATCCGTCGATTGATCTCTCGGTTGAAGTTGGACTTACCTAGTCTAACTATTTGTACCAGGTAAACGTACTCGTCAAGAACTTCGAGCTTATTGCTCCCAACAACCACCGGCATAGGCGGACATGGACATTAAACATGCTCTTTGTTTTGTCCATGTTCATCTTAAGACCTATCCGTTGGGAGGCACTATTGAGATCATTGAGCATAGTGCTTAAGTCCTCCAGCGATTCCGCCATAATGACTATATCGTCGGCAAATCGAAGGTGAGTGATGTATTCGCCATTGATGTTAATACCGTATCCTTTCCAGTCCAGTAGCTTGAAAACGTCTTCCAATGCAGCGGTGAAGAGTTTCGCTGAAATAACATCACCCTGTCTTACACCTCTCTGCAGTTGAATAGGTTTCATACTTGGATAGTCATCGTAGCCCTACTGTACAAACACTTCAGCACTTCGATATACCAACAGTCAACTTGGCACCGCTGAAGAGACTGTAGCACCGCCCGAATTTCAACGGAATCAAAGGCTTTCTCATAGTCCACATACGTCAGGCAAAGTGGCAGATTGTACTCTTCGGACTTCTGTAAAATTTGCCGAAGGGTATGTATGTGGTCTATGGTACTAAAGCCTTTTAGGAAAGCAGCTTGTTCGGGAGGTTGGAAGTCTTCGAGTCTGCGTGCGAGACGATTCGTAATGACTCTCGAAAACAGCACATAGACGCGGCTCCAAGAGGGAGTTGTCACCTTTCTTGAAGAACAAGACCACCGCACTTCTGCTCCACGCCTCCGGAGTAGTGCCATCATGGAGGAAGGAATTAAAAAGCCTCTGAAGGACTTCAAGTACCGGTTTTCCACCCGCATTCAGAAGCTCCGCTGTAATTCCATCCTCGCCCGGGGACTTATCGTTTTTAAGGTGCTGGAGAGCCATTCTAATCTCGCTCAGACTGACGTCCGGGATATCATCGGAATAGTGTCGGATGAGACTTGCTCTTAGATTGTTACTCACACTTGCGTGTGGCTCCAACGATGATGTATACAACTGCCCATAGAACCTCTCAATCTCACTCAGAATTTCTGGTGTCCGAAAACGATGCTGTCACACTCAGTCTTCAGCTTTAACAGTTGGCTCTTACTGGCAGACAGATCTCTGGCAAAGACTGTGGAGCCCTGGTTCCGCTCGATCGCTTCTTCAATACGAGCAGTATTAAAGTTGCGCAAGTCTCGCCGCATGCATTTGGAGTTCTGTCTGTTCAGTTGCCTGTATGCTGTCAAATCTATTGACGATTGCAGCCTCATCTCCCGTCTAACAGCCATGAGATTAAGAGTGTGATCGGAGAGTTTTTGTGTTCTTCGTGTTGCGGCTGGTCTTGCAGAACTTAGCTTCGACCGCATGGACAGTTTCCACGAGCTTGTCATTCATATCGTCCACTGCATTGCAATCTTCTAGGCACTGAAAGCGGTTACGTAACTCGAGCTGAAATGTTTCGGGATTCTGGATTAGAGCACGAGGGGGACGGAGCGTTGACTTCATTAGACGAGACCTCTCCTACTTAACGCTTAGGTTGAGTGTGCCTCTAACCATTCGGTGATCGCTGCCAGTTTTCACCCTTGCGATCCCTGAGACAGCACTGAACAGTTGGCGTCTGGTCGTCATAATAAAGTGAATCTAATTTTTTGCCGAACTGTCGGGGCTCGACACGTCCACTTCCTGTGGGGCCGCTTCTGGAAGAAAGAGTTCATTATAAGGAGTCCCTCTTTCCCCATAAAGTCGGCCAGCTGCTGGCCCCTTCGGTTCCGTTGCCCTACTCCAAATTTCCCTACCTTCAGCTCACCGCTTTCACTTGTGCCTAGTTTTGCGTTGAAGTTTCCCATCAACACCGTGTAGTGGGTTTTGGAGGAATGCATGGCTCTAGAAATATCCTCATACATTTCCTCCACCTCCTCATCGGGATGTGTCGAGGTTGGTGCGTAAACCTGTATGACCTTCAGCGAATAACGTTTGGTGATTCTGTGTATCAGGTACGCGACCCTCGTCGACACACTCCCAATCTTTACAACGTTGTTGACGAGAGACTTGTGGACGATAAATCAGACACCTCCTTGGGACAGATGGTCGCCCTCCCGGTGGTAGAACAAGTTGCCGGACTCGAGGATTGCCGTGTCCTGTCCCTCTCTTCGGACCTCGGATAATCCAATAATATGCCAGCGCAACTTGTCTACCTCTTCTTCCAGCTCCAGTATCTTCTCATCAGTCCTCAGGGTGCGTGCGTTATATGTTGCCAGGTCGAGTCGTCGTAGGTGGCAACCGAACCTCCACCGGAGATTCTTAGCACCCCCTGCCCCGCCGTTACCATAGTCGCCACCGTAGTTAGGAATAGTGGGGCCGCCGGGGACTGGGGGCTGTCTGTTTGCGTCGTTATTCATAGGGGGATATTTGCCATAGTTGCCACGCTTGGCGAGCGGGTTGGCAACCGCAGTTTTTTATTATATCACAGTTGTTATGAGGAAGATGCTGCTGCCCATCTCCTGCCTGTGATTGCATTTGTTAAAATTGTATAGAATTAAATAAAATTGTGAAACTGGATAATACGTAATTTTGAGATGCTCGAAATTTATAAATGGAACGCACCCGTGTTATATGTTTCTGAAAAGCAAATTTATTTGAAAATAGAACTCCATAAGCCAATTGCTCAATATTAAAAAAATACGTGTGGCACTCGGTGACTGCCGCGGTAAAGCTATTGCATAGCATTTTTTATCAACTTATGCAATTATAATTATTTATTTATTTTATTTATGCAGTTGAGTCTTTGATATTAAATCAAGTTATACGCATAGTTTAACGTGACAACTTCATAACGAAACATTGATGAAATGATTGCATACTTTGTGGAAGAGAGATAGATGCGGTGCAAGCCGAAGGCTCAAGCCGATCGTGCCTTTCGATCGCTCGTGCAGCGCTCTCGTTCCGATCGTAACGTTACAATGAGCCCAACGTTACAGTCGTCCTTTGTCGTACGTGCGGCCGGCGTTTATCGATTTATTAGACGTTGTCACATCAAAAATTACTTGTTTACCTACGTCTGTACTTTTTCTTTAATTGTAATAACATTGCAACTTACTAAATAAACAAAAACATTGTCGATTTGCTAATATTATTGATAATATTATTTATTATATAATAAGATTCTCAGATTATATAGTAATTGAAATAATATTAGAGCAGATATGCGAGTCACTGGCCTCCTTTCATTTTTGAGAGGATTTGACTGCAAAAAAGTCCCTGGTAAATATCGGGATTGCAAGAATTTTAGCCTTTTATACCCGATTTTAAGTATTATTTCTGGTACTACAATCGCTAATTGATGAATACGGAAAAACAAAAAGATTATCTATTCAAATTTATTTTATACTTTGCCTAATATGCGACGTCTGACTTTAATGCATAAATATTTCTTAGAAGCAAAACGTCTCGGGGCAAAAATATATGGAAAGAAGTTGCAACATTAAATATCATGTTCCACACGATAAAGATACAAAGTAATCTCTATAAACATTTCTTTATTTCTTATTTCTTTAAACACAACTTCTATATTGTTTTAGAAAGTATATCAGAGTTCTTAGATCTAGTACAATATTTTAAGAAAAGAGGGAATTTGTGGTATAAAAGTTGTAACGATCCTCAAAATAACTAACAAAATGAAAATCCTTACTAAGCTGGGGTATTTAGTGTTAGTGGTAACCTATATGTTTATCAAAACTCATGCGGGAGACCTAATCTTACCAGAGTGATACTAAATATTTTAAATAAAATATTATAATTTTATATCCCATAGAAGATTTAAGAAATTGTAGTACTACCTTAGTAGAGCATCAGATATAAATAACTTTTGGTATATTCGAGATAGTAAGCGAAGCAGGACGGCCACTAGATGGAGTGACAACGTAGTAAGATATATGTATATTATGGTGGAAGTCGATGGATATAAGTTGCTCAAATTCGTTCTATGTGGCAATCTTTGGAAAGTAAAGATGATGGTATACAAGATGGTATTCAACCCACACAGAATTCTGAACTTTCCTATTTACAAAAGTTTGGCCAATTTAGTATCTTCTTTAGTCCACAGAAATATAAATGTTTTATTATATACTTGGCACGCGGACTTTCTCTTGCCGTACCTGATATATACCGTCTGGTATACACTAGATATGGTTACAACACCATCTATCGAAAGCCTAGGAAATAATTGATAAGATACGAGTATATACATGAAAACTCACGCGCCTGTCATCCAGAGGGGTAGCAGAGACGACGAACTTCCATTTGGCACCACGAGACAAACCTCTAGCGTTTCTTTCACTTCCCTATATCTACGCTTACATGCTAGTCGGCCTAGTTTATTTTTAATTTGGCCCATTCTTAGTTATTAATCTAGAGCCTATTTGGTAGATATACTTTCGTCTAGGTTTAGGTTGCCCCTTCCCCACTCTGCCGTTCACTTCTTTTGCACCAAAAATTTGCTTTGCCACTCTTTCCATGTTCATAGTTTCTATTTCTACGTATCTAATCCAAGCATTCCTTTCTTAACCATGATCACAACATCTTCTTTAAATAAAATATTTTGGAATTTTTCCATAGTGGCTTCTTATGATAATCATGTTGCGAGGAGTGCTGGATACTCTTCTACAGCCACCACGCTACTTTATTTTCTTAGGCATTCAAAAATATGAACGTCTTTTTTAAATGTTGAGTATGTTGTTAAATCAAAACGATGCGCCATAATTCGTATTCAGACGTTTCAAATCCTCATTCGTATGATGGGGATACGCGATATATTATATATTTGAAGTGGGCAGCCATAAATCCATCTGCAATAAAATACGAACGGAGTGGCACGTGACTGCACAACTGAAACGTTAACCTACGTAAATATTTACTGTTTCTTTTTACAACCATTTGAATTGTAACTATAAAAATATGTTTACGGTTTTCATTTCATATTTACCTTTGTTGACCTACTATCCCAGCCAAACCAAAAAAAAACCTAATTAAATGTCAGGGTTTCATTGATTGATTTAATTTTGACCATTACGTGGTTCATTCAAATTTCCACAGAAGTCAATTTGGGAAAAGGTATATATTACTGGATTGACACTGATTCCAAATCTTATCCATGACAGCGCGACGAAGTGCTCACTGTAAAATTTCACAGTAGTTACACGAGCAAAATGGGTTCGATCCTCTTCGGCACCAATGAAATATTTTATTGCTTTTCCACAATACATAAGCATTACACCCTTCTCTATTGCTACTTGGTGGTGTTGGAAACCTTTGCTTCGGAAAAACAAAAATAGATTTAATTTAATTTCATATCATTTGTCTGTATTAACGTTATACAGGCGGGTGGGTAAGCACCGTTATGACATTCTTTTTTTTAAACTGAAGTGAGAAACGAACTTACAGTCTACATGGTGGTAAGTGGCTACTGTACCTCATTTTTTTTTAGAATAAGATGACAAACGAGCTCACGGTTCACGTGATGGTAATTAGATACTGTGGCCCATAGACATATACATTTATTCTCGATTAAGAATCAAAACGCTGATGAGTTGTCACCCGTAAGAACTAAGATGGTATGCCTCGTTTCCAGTAAAAACGGTCTCCGGTTCTCTACACTAAGCATACGAAAAAAAGCAGGATTGAGCTGCTATTTTACGTTGGTATTCTGTGAGCGCGTGGTCCTACACCGGTCGAGCCGACCCATTCGCGCAAGAACTATAATATAGTTGTAGCGTGGCACTACCACGTAATTTAATGAAACCAGCACCCAAATTTATTGTTGCAGTTAAGTTATATTAAACCAATTTGGTTGCAGAAAATAGGCACTTGTCGTATCGATCTAGAGAAATCGCTGATGATAGCCGATCCAACAAGGAAGTTGAGGGGGGGGGGCAGTCAGAGAAGTGAGTTTTTGTATATATTCGTACTTCTGTACTGTAATATTGTTGCGCGCCTAAGTTGACGTCAGGTACCTGGCACTAGTGCCATCTAGTGTCGGGGACCAGTGCGAAGAGGGCTTCCTAAAAAATTTCAATCTTGACTTTAGACCAATAGCGCCATTTAGTATCATCGAACAGAATAATTAAGCTTTCTAGAAGCCCCACACTCGAACTTTCGGCGCCTGGTCGGTTGGCGCGCGTATTTACTTGAATATTCTGGATGTTACGGTGAAAAGATGTATTTAAAGGCGCTGCAAGACTAGATCCGGGCAGTATTGAATTTGGCGAGACAAACGAAGCTTCGGAGCGAAATAAAGTGAATCAGTGTGAATAATTATTAGTGTCTTTTAAGTTTTAATCAGTGTAAAGTGAATTAAGGTGTTAATTTTGGTAATTCAATCGGCAGTTTTTATTGTCGCGTACCTCAAGCTCGTAACAATATATACTGACACTTTGACACCCATTTAAAACCCTTTAGTGCATTCTTCGTTAAATAAGTCATATCATTTTTTATTCAATTATTATAATCCAACGATTGGATTGAGTGTCATTACATCAGTCAATTTCTCCCTTTATTTTACAAAAAGGAGATAGATATATTTTAAAAAGGCGTTTTACAAGATCTAATAATTTCTTTTTCACAATACTCATTGCCAGAAGGCGTTACTCCAACTTAATTAATGAGATAGTTTTATGGTTCAAAAAGAGTACGTGCTGTTTTGTGTAAATTGCGCGGAGGTAATTAAAAGTTATTTACTTAAGTAAGCCGAACAATAAATTAGCAAGGCTTTGCGAAGCAGCTAGTTGACTCTCCACCCAAACCAATTAGGTTGCTTCTTTGTTTATTATATTACAAGATAATAACGATAAATGACTTTAAAGCGACGTAATGCTACGTTATTATTTTGTAAATACCAATTTCAGCTTACTCTTAAATAACAATTCCTGGCTATATTCTCGTGTAAAAGATTTTCCTTTTGTTTATACCATGAAATTATTGTCAAAGTATTGTAAAATGTTTATATTATAATTAATCAATAAAGAGTTGAATTATAATATTTTTCAAGCTTGTTTATATTATTTGTATATTTGTACTTAATTTTAATATTAATAAATGGTACAATAATAATTATATTAAGTATGAATAATTAATTAATGCTAAGAATGAAAATTAGTTCTATAAAAAGGTCATAAAAGCCTATTTAGATTCTTAAGCATAATCTATGATAATGTTGTATTTTCTCTTATCGAGCTGAACAAGAAAGAACCTACCTCGAGGTTATGTCTATTACAAATTTTAACTATTTTTTTATTTAAAAAAGTCAATTTTGATACTTCATCAAATGACTGAAACAAATTACAAAGTTGTAAAACAGAAACGCCGTACCTTGTGAAAATAAATGAAACAAACGAAATGTACATAGCAACACCAATTGCAAATAAAAGAAATATTTACGCTACCATTCGCGACTTGAAAATTTATTCCGTGAAGCAAAATCGTGCGGAAAATTTGCAATTTAGAAGAAGAAGGGGAACGGCAATAAGCCATCGATTATGTAGATGCAAGCTTTTGTGCAAAACTGCAGTTATCTTTGAATTCGGGACGGGGTATTGAAACAATTTTTAAGAATTCAAAAATGCCATTAAAATAAAAATTTCAAAAGAAATTTTATATTTTAATGGCTATGATTCTAGCTATTTAGTACAGAAATTTTGCGTTCTGTTCGCATTTTACTTTAAGACACACACACACACACACACACACACACACACACACACACATATACATATATATATATACATATATATATATATATATATATATATATATATTATAATAACTGTAGCTATATTATCTTATTTCTTTTTTTATTATCTCTTTTTACAAGCTTTATTTTGCCTTCATTAATAGTATGTCTTATCTGGTTCAAAATTTGAGATCAATTTTTGAAGCAATTGGTAACACATATGGGTACCATGGAGCTGATCTGGTCATGACTCCGAATGCTGACTCCACCAAACGCCCATAAAAGCTTGTTTAAATATATTTTATACTTTATTAAGTTAATTGTTGTAATATCATAAACTAGCTATATCAACTATATTATGGCGATGTTTTACCGTTATAACCACACAGTTAATGTCACGTCTTCTTTCCTGCTGTATTTTTTCAAAGTTCACTTTCTACATTTTACAATTTTCGTACAAAGTATTTAGTAAATAAAATATTAAAAATCTTTGTAAATATAATTGTAAAACCTATTTAATTAAAGTTAAAAGGAGGGGGATATTTTTAGGATTCTTAGAATCTTGATCGTTTGAAAACTAATTCTAATTGTTAAAATTGGTTTATAATTATTTTATAAAACTTAATTATTTATAAATACTGCACTCAAATACTAAATTTAATAAAAACTTGGTCAAATTCATCCAAAGCGCTTAATGTCGCTTTTCAGACTAATGATAAGGATAATGAAAGGAAAATTCGTTATAAATACATATTTTTGTACGTATAGAAATAATGAAACATAATAATATGTTATAATTGTAACACATTGAAGTAATATCTCGTAGTACATATACATATACATATGCTCTATGTTGTAACATTACGAAGTACTTTATATGAGAAACATACTATGTACATTTTAATACGTTCTTGCATCTTTAAAATAAATAAAACAAAGACTTATACGTATATTTTGTACATAATATAAAATTGAAATCAAGCTGAAAATAGACAATAGCGTTTACTTGTTAAAATACTTCAGGGAATAGCAAACAGCAACGTTTCCGGTTGCCGGCATCCGGTTGGACTGGCGCGGCGTCACGCGATCTGATGTTTCAGCATTTCTGGCTATAAAATGACCAGGAGTTTAAGGAATTTTTATTTCATTACTGTCGTTACGTGTACGTTTTTCAGAATAAAAATAGTAGCTGTGTATCCGCAAAATAAGGTATGAATACGGTCTAGTTTTCAGGGATTCAGATTATTTCAGCTATTAGTTAAGTCGGTTTTGCGGACACTAATGAGGCGGCATTACTTATATTATATTAATTATGTTATCCATTATATTTTTAAAATTAAACGTTATTTTAAGGCATAAGATATTTTTCATGTAATATATATAATTAAACATCAAAGTCTTAGATTACTAAGAAAAATAATTATTATTTTAGAATAAAAATTTCTAATAAATAAAAGTTCTTGAAATTTCAAAATTTTGCAATTAAGACAACAATTATTACGAAAAGAGAGCAATGTATTTTTGAAGCGCTTTAGTAATAACTTTACAAGAGTGATTAAGCATTAATTACATGGATTAAAACACCTCAATTATTTATCAATCTAAAATCGACGAGAAAATAATTTTCGGATTGCACTCATTATGTTATTTGCAATTAATAATAAGGTTTTAAAAGTAGATTAAAGTATTGCAAGTCAGCGTTTATAAAACACTAGCTTCGTTGGGCGCACGGATGTAAAATATCAAGATTTGTTTTATTGGACTATGGTACTCGTAAAATGCGTTCTTAGTTGGGGTTTACATTGCAATATGAGTAACTATACTAAATTTCATGTTAATCGGATGTATATTTTTAGAACTATCGTGATGATTAAAACAGTCAGTAAGTTTGACGGCTCCGTGGCGCAGTGGACTAGCTATGAGTTACAGCGCTAAGGGCCGCGGGTTTGAATCCCGCACGGAACATGTATTTGTATGGCCTACAATAATTGTTCCCGGTCTGGATGTTTGTGTTTGTGAAATTTGTGTTTGTAAACTACCACGATACAGGAAAAAATGCTAGTGTGGAGGAAACGTTTAAAAAACAAACAAACAAAAAAAAAACAAAGTTAGTGGCATTTCACTTACATATATGTATATATAGGTACTGGATGACCATTTTACAGTTTGGAAACAATAGGGTGTAATATGTGAACAGAGCAGAAGCCTTAGCAATGATATTTTACAAAAAATAAAAACAATTTTTTTGAACAATTACTTTGGCCTTTTACCACAGAATAAATAATAGTACTACGTACCTTTGCCCTTGAGCTTGTGACCCTGCGAAGTGACAAAGTCAAAGAAGCCTACAAAATTTATTGTTTTTTTGCCGTTTCTAAAGTAGGATGGATATGATTTGAATTTCGATAGATTTTAATTAGTTTATTTATTAAATTCAATATAACATTTTTAATTTTTGTAAAATATCAGTGCCATAGGCTTCTACTCCGTTCACATGTTACACCCTATATTTTGTGTGTGTGTGTGTGTGTGTGTGTGTGTTTATAATATGTATAATATATATATATATATATATATATATATATATATATATATATATATATTTTATATATGGCATTGAACTAAGGTTTCAATTCGGATTAAATTAAAATGCCAATTACTGCTTGGTTACGCTTGCCGGCCTGTATTACGCCGTCAGCGCTCTGTCCCAGGTGTACTCGTGTAACTTTGCAATGTTATAACATAAAGACGTAATATAATAGCGGCTTCCTTTGAAGTGTCCTATTATGTTTACTAGACTTTTTGTTTATTATATCGCGTAAATTATTTGCAGTGTATTGGCCGCGTAAGAGAAACCACTGTCCCATTAAAAAAAAAAACGTTAGACTGACCGCCACATTAGAATTTTCTCCTGTATTATGGAGGTAGTTTACTTACATAAATTCCAGAAGGACAAATATCCAGTAAGCCACGCGTATACCTTCCTATATACCTCTCATATATATTTTGCCATGCGGGATTCGAACCCGCGGCACTCAGTAACTCATTTTCCTCTCTCATTCCGTAACTCATTGCTAAGCCACTGAGCCTAGAAGCCGTCAGATACAACCTTTTGTATCTGACTGCTACCCTTCTTCCGCTTTCAACAAATTGAAAGCGGAAGAAGGGTAGTAGAAACTTTCCGATAACTCAAAATAATTTAAAAAAAACGGTTGTCAATCCGCCTGCCAAGCGTGGCAACTATGGCCAATATCCAAAGAGGCAAACTATGGGATAGGTGATGATTAATTAGTATTTTAGAATAACTATTAATGTTTAGGAAATTTGGAGAACGTATGTTCAAATTTTCCTATTTTACTAGAGAGAACTTTACTAGAGCTTTTTCTTCGTGATAAAATCTGCAACGGGAATACCTGCTTCCAGTCAAGTGACATACGGACTGGCAGACGGACGAAAGAACAGACAGACTGAGCCTTAACATTGACAGGGCTTCGTTATACCTATTGAACACGGAATCCTAAAATATTTACTGGGATTAATTGCGCCAGAGTTTAACAGCAATTTCAAGCGCTGATCTTATTCTCGAAAGTGAAGGAAATCTATTCGAATTTGGATCAAGGGATATTTTATAGAAATCGAAACTTACTGTGGTGTAGTAGCACGTTCTGCATATATTTTAAGTCACCTACGAATTGGTAAAGTAAGTGCTTCGATCAACAATACCAATTGGTATTGTTGATCGAAGAGTAAGTGCATGAATAGCACACGCGTTATTTATGCACGTCCCGCTCCGCTACGCACTTCTCTCTCAGTATCTTTTTACACTTGCTGACTTATTTATGTATAGTTATATGTATATTATTATATATATATAGTTATATGTATAGGTATATTTTACATCTTTTTTTATCAAACCGACTTACTAAACCCCGTCGTTCTTCCTGCAATCCTGTCCATTTATTGGTTGTCTGGAAGAAATTATTTATGGATTGCAATAAGGAATATTAAATAAAAAAGTAGTCAAAGTGAATTAAATACATATACATAAACACTCACGCCTATCACCCAGAGGGGTAGGCAGAGACTACAGACTTCCATTTGGCACGATCCTGACACACCTCTCTCGCCTCCTTCACATCCATACACCTACGCATACATGCTCGTCGGTTAAGGGTACTCCTAATTTGGCCCGTCTACAATAAATCCGACTCTAAAACGTTTAAAATATTTCCAACTCTGACGTTTAAAATATTTCCGACTCTGCCATTCACTTCTGCAACATAAATTTTCTTTGTCACTCTTTCCTCATTCATTCTTTCCACATGACCAAACCACCGAAGCATTCCTTTCTTAATCCTGGTCACAACATCATCTTGCAAACCACACTCTTCTCTTATTACACAATCAAAGTGAATTAAATATACATTATTAAGGATTACTCAAAAACTAATGGTTCTATCTTGATCAAATTTATATGGAATCATATGAAAATCACCAGCTTTCAAATAAAAAAAGACTCATGAAAATCGGTTCACCTAGGAAAAAGTTCTGAGGTATCACACACAATAAAAAAATACAGTCAAATTGAGTACCTCCTTCTTTTTGAAGTCGGTTAAAACTGCGCCATATTATACCGTGTGATAACGACATTAGTGGATCTACTACCTGTCTACGTCCCAAGAGTATCGTAAGCCTTTATTTATTAAAATATTTCGAAAACCTATTTGAATGAAAATAATTATTTTAAAAATAATCCCAATAGCTCTATCTATATATTTCTCACTAAGGAGCGATCAATATATAACAGCGGGGTTTTAAGCAACTGACTAGCTACCTAAGTTCTCTAACTTTTTCAGTAATAATAATAATAATGTCCTCCAGACCGAATTTCGGCCACGGCGGCCTGCCTCAACGGAGGCTAGCCATCGGCGCAGGACAGGATTATAGTGCCCAAGTGTATGCGCAAGCACAGGTGCACTCTCTATTCCCTCACTCTTATAATCTGATGGGACGATAAACCGACACGACCGGAGAGAGATCAGACGCGGGATACTTTTTGAGTAATATTATATCGAAATAACATAACATAGTGGTAACTGTTGCTACAACATAAGGACAACTGCCACCAACTTCAAATAAAAAAGACATCAACAAAAATAAAATATACTCAATACTCACCACTTTATAATCACATTATACATACTATTAACTTTTGGCAGGTACACAATTAATGGACCCAGTTGGGCACAGCAACAATACCTTTAACTATTTTATTCTTATTTAAACTAATTTATATGAAATTATATCCAACCCTGCATTTCATGTACTTATATACATATAATTTTGACAACAAGTTTCGTATACATTGTTTTTTTCTTTTTTAATAATTATCTGTGGCCCTTTTTAACTTTCTTCAAGACTCGACATTTCAAAAGGCACCTAATATTTTAAATTTTTGTTATTTTGTTTTAATATTGTATTATATTAAGTGTATATAATATATATGCTTATTCGAAGAACATATGTTTAATATAATATCATTTTATTATTGTAAATATTTTATTAATATTATTATTTAAATTTAATCTACTTACATATTTTTATCGTTTTAGTAATCATTAATGGCGTAATAACATTTACAAATTTTATTAACATATACCAAACATTATAACTTTTTGGCAGTGTAAAAAAGAAAGCATTTGTTATTGAGTTTTAACTTTTCAGGCAGTTTATTATATATTACAACTGACTTGACAAGAGGGATCTCTCGAAATGATATTTAGTCCTCTTCGTCTTTAAAATTAAAAAGTAAGTTTACAGCCTAGTATGTCCAATCTCGTAATATTTTTTTTAAATTTGTCACACGTGCAAATACCGTCACGATGTTTTACTTCAACGTGGTTATTTAGCACTTAAAATTGCATTTAACAATTTTATTGGCCGCCGGCGGGGATTAAAACTGGGCTACTTGCGTACTGGAGAATTTGACTTGTGAGCTTGTGACCCAAATGGTGTTCCATTAACCTCTGCGATGCACAGAGAGACGCTAAGATGATTTCATAAGCATACTGTTTTACTGAATTTGGAACAGCGCACTAAACAAAACAACAGATAAAAAACAATAATTACATTGTGAGCTTCTTCCGCATTTGTTTCTTTTCCTTTTTGTTTTACCAACATAAACATCGTAATCATCGTAACAACATGTAGCGTTAAGAAGAATAAAGTTTAACGCAGTCTGAGATATATTCATGACCTTTTGGCAGCATATGTGTTTCTGTAATATGACACTAGGGCGCGCGGCCGGCGTCGCTGTTTTCTCTGAAACCTAATATGGCACATTAGAGCGGCTTGTTTTGTCTCCATTATCTCAACTTTGAAGCTGCCAACTAGTGTGCATGTGCGTCGATATAGCTAATGAAAGACCCGCGTTTATTTAACTGTGATTATTAAACAAAATATTGAAGTAGGTTTTATGTATAATTGTTTTCCTATTACTAACGCTTCACGTGGAAAGAAATGGCTACCGTTTCAAAACACAATAGTGTTACTGAGTGATTATTTTAAACCCAATTAATAATTTCTAATATTTTCTCCTTAACTAATTTTACGGATTTAATCACATTTAATTTTAAGTTTTCATTTCCCAATGTTTCGGGGGCTTTACAGCACTTTTTGCTTTTAGTTATTTATTATTAGTCCAATTAACGCAGAACGGTTTGGGTTTGGATTTAGTTTTATGAATTTATGGAATTTTCATTTATTATACATCTAATTATTAGGTCCTGGCATCGAAACCGGCTAAAACCGAAATTTGTGTATTATGATATTGAATATAACATGTCGCTCTTTGAGCTTACGTTACGGCGGTCACAGGTACGTAAGAACACACAACTTTGTTATAATAGTATGAAAAAACCCATAGGGTTTATAATTTTACAAATCTTGTGGAAATTGTCGTTATACTTGCGCCATTTACTTAGTTAAGCTGTCTCCGATGCCACCCCGGCTTTGTACGAGACACCCCTGACTGGAAGGCTGATAAAGTGTCTATGCAAGTAGCGTCCCATACTAGGGCTTTACCTCTCTCCAAAGGGAGGTTGAGTGACCGAAAACTCATTACGTTAAATAATCGTGATCTATCTAAAGTATATGGGGACGTATCGTAAGATAAGACAGTTAAAATAAACCAGAGCTTTTAGTCAAACATTTTACACATGCAACCTATGTACACAGAAGACCTACTCTTATGTATGTACACAGAAGACCTACGAAGCTCACAGATTGTAGGTAAGAAAACGCTGCATTTTCTTAGGGGTTTCAATCGAAACAAGCGTAAGCACATTCCACCTGAATGTAAGTGGATACTGTGACTCTTGACGACTACAATTATCCACGATTAAGATTCAAAATTTTGTCACTCCTGCGGACCAAGATAGAATGATTCGTTTCTAGTGTCTGTCTGTCTGAAGTCTTCGGTTTTCATCATTGACAACAAAAATATTATGTTGCTATATTAACAATTAAGACACCGTCATATTATTCAGCATATTTACGACATTGACATCATAAATAGATCTTAATTTTTTTCCGGTCTTAAGCAGGCCATCGGCTTGGATACTCGTAGGATGACATGTAGTTATCGTTTTTGAACCTTCTATGAGATCCGTTCTGGTTCTGGTATTTGCATATTAAGTATTACTGAGAAACTTTGTTTGAAGATCTTCACATTATGAGAGCAAAACATCAAAAGCAACTTTTTTGACTTCTCTCTCAAAAATACAATGTAGCTCTTAATTTTGGTTACGTAACAAAAAAAACTACTCATATGCGATGTGACCTTTATACGATATGGTTGAAGGTACTATCAAATATAACGACAGAGACATGAGAAAATTATTATCAATATCAGGATCCAAGCACCAACCATTATTGTCATTGTAAGCATGTTGACTGTAGTAAAGATCTTAACCTAGATTCTGCGTCGGGTAGCTTACTCGACCTGAGCTATGCGTTGTTCCTGACTTTATTGAATAATTAAAACACATTATTCCGTATACGTGATGTAAGTTTTTCTAATAACAAACTCATACATATATTATGATAAGGTCTCGACATTTTTACGTCGTGTAAACTGGGTTGTACTCGTGCATCATTAATCACGTACACAATGCATGTCAACCGGCCGACAATGTGACGCGACGCATGTACAGGGGGCCTTCCAATTTCCCTCCATAATGGGAAACTAGATGGAAAAACCTTTTACCCTTCGCCTTCGTAGAAAAGTGCGTTACGCGTATTGAAAGCCGTTTCAACTGTCACAAAGTAACAATTTAAAGAGGAGTCACGTAGAAATCGACTGTTGAAATAAAAAAGTGGAATCATTATTCTTTGAATGAACAGCAATTTTATAGCTTTTAAGTATCAGGTGCAGGAATTCTCGTATCAAATGTTTTTTATGTGTTAGAATCATGCTGCAGCTATACTATTTACGCAGCTTAACGCTGCTGTGTTTCGTATGGTGAGTGCAGAGGACCGGAGACCCTTTTTTACTGGAAACGAGGCATTCCATCTTAGTTCTCACGGGTGATAACGCATCCGCATTTCGATTCGTAATCGAGGATAGATGTAGATGGCTATGGGTCACGGCAACCACGTACCATCAGGTGGACTGTGTGCTCGTTTGTCACCCTTATCGTATATAATAAAAAAATCAATTTGGAAAAATTTAATGCAGGAAAAAATAGTTTGAAAATTATTATGTCATTGCTTATTAATTGTTAACTTCTTAATATATTTGATTAGTTAAAAGTTTTAATCTGCCACATAAGTAAAATGCCTAGTAGTGATGTAGCTGAAGATGGTTAATTGTACCAGCTTAGCTTATTATAAGTCTATATAAATATAACTAACATTAACCATAACAACGATTGAGTAAATACCAATATTAGCGTTGGAAAGCAGTTTGCTAAGACGCGAAACGATTATGGCAAACTCCACTTACAATGAGAAAGGTCACGAAGGTCCATGCTCAGAAATAAATTATATACTTATACAATATAAATATTCTCATCAACATCGTTTAGAGCCATGCTGCAACTATATTATGGCTGTAGCACGAATGGGTTGGCTGGACCGGGGAAGCATCCTGCTCTCTCAAAATACCAGCGTGAGATAGTAGATCATTTTCAAAGGAAACGAGGCAATCCATATTTTATCCTTAAGGATGACAACGTACCTGCATCTAGATTGCTAATTGAAGATAGATGTAGATTAATCACATTATCTACGTATCATCAGGTGATCAGTTCTGTAATCATTCATCTGCCCGTAAAGGTCGACTGATGAACATGGGCACCTTTGACGCTTTACCACGTTGCCAGTCTGGAATTTTACGCCAGGCTTTAACGCAGTGATTACCCACATCCCTGAATTGACTTTTGCCACCACGTTACAGAATATAAGCATTTCTTTAGTATTAATTAAAAGTAATAAGTATCATACATACTTAAGAACCAACCGCATTGTTCATACCGAATACATAATACAAAACAATTTCCAATAAAATTTTATGATGCTATAATGAGTTAAAAAGACCATTCTCGCCAACTATTCCCCTTAATATAGACGCATATAAAAATAAATTAGCAATATTGGGCAAAACGCAATCAGGGGTGGATTGGACAGTGTTTCGGCAATTACCGACGGACTCCCAAATTTCCCAATATGAGCTACGTAATTGATATTTACGCTACATTGATCCCTCGGACAACTACGTCCGGAGAGATTTGTATTTATGGCTTCATTAAAACTTTGTATTCAGAGTAATTATATTCAGAGAGCCTTTTGTAATGATTTATGTTTTACTTCCCATATCACATGAACAGCCATTTAAAGTCCACTCCCGTATATAATTATTTTAAAAAATACGCCAGCTTTCATAATTTACTTGGAATATTTTCTTATACTATATTATTTTTTCTTCTATTATATAAAACTTACCACGGTGAGCAGGCATGCAAATATGATACTTTTGCACTTCTGTTGCTATTTGATTGTATTGGTTTTGTTATAGAATCGTTTCGAAGTATTTTCCGGAAACTGTCAGGTTGCAAAAAAAAAAAAAAAAAAGAAATAATAAACGAAGTATATGGGTAAAACAGTTCCGTGATGAATGTACTTTACTCATCCAGGTAGTGCGACTTCCAGTTTCGTTTTGCAGATACATTTGCTGTGTGATATTGCTTCTCGTTGGTTTTATTTCTACATATTTTACATATTTTATTTATGACGTAAGTATACTATCATTAATTGGAGGCGATTTTCTAATATGGTAGCAACCACAACACTAAAACTTGACTGTTAGTACAGTGTTGCACATTTTTGTAAGCATACTAGTAACAATTTTGACACTAGGATTTTCTTGTGATTAACATTAGGTTGCGTTGTACGCGAGATTAGTAGAATGGAAGTTTCAAACTCACGACTTTCAAGTCTGCAGTTCGTAGGTACTCATAACCATTAGATTAAAGTCACTTGCAAATTAATAAGAACGTTAGGTTAGACGAGCGTGTATTATAAATGAAGATGTTCTTAAAGTGAACATAAAGAGTAGAAACTGACTTTCGGTTGGTCTTTTATTTTTTAGATGAAAGTTATTTTATATCCGTAATTTTTGATTTGCTAATTACAATGAACACATCATATTTATAGTTCAATAAATAGTTCAATCATTTCACTTTTTTATTCAATGAGGTTATAATTTTACAATTGAAAAATCAGCCCTTAGTACCTTAAATTTGCTTAAGTTTTCTGTCGGATACATTTATTTATTCAGAGTAGTGTTTTATAATATATAAAACATATATGTTATTTTATGTTACTTGTTATTAAAGAAAATTAGTGACTATTTATAAAAGTTGAGGATAAAATGATTGATGACGCAGTTAGCGCAGTTTTTATTTTTTCATTTCGTAACACATTAATTAAAATTTTATTATTAATATTTTTTGCGTTTTTTGTCTTACTGTTGGTTATAATAACCCCTATGGTTATATGTGTATGCCCCGAGCTAAAAAATTGTATATAGAGATATCCCTTGATCTCTGTAACACAATTAACAATTCCGTAATTATTAGTTTAAAAAAAACTCGCTCTCAACTTAATATTTAAAAAAAAAGAATATTAACAATGCTATAAACATTACTAATATACCCCTTAACCACACGTGGTAAGCTTAAATTGCTTGTGTTACAAGTGGTTCACGACAGTAGTCGAATGGCGGATTCGAACCCACGACCTTTTTGAGTTCGCGGTCCGCACCCTGCCATTAGTCTACTGTCGCTTCTAATATGTAATAAGATCCATTTTATTAAGGTCTAAATCTTCAACGGTTACATAGTCTTTTATATTATGAAATATAACACAAACAAATAAAAAAAATCCAGTTGTGTGAATTCCATTTGTTTAACTTATATATTTAGTCAGGCTATAATTTATTTTATAGATAAACTTCACCTGATGATTGAAAAATTTGCCCTTAAGCGTTTATCCGCTGGTAAAAACTCCATAGACACCTATTATGCCTAACAATGTTAGACAAGAGTTTATTAGCAGTACGTAAAATAAATGTCGTTATCTATAGTTACGACGTATTCAACACGTCCATGTCATTTTATGGTGTTATAAAAAGATGAAAAATATTGTAAATTATATAGTGATAATTTCTAATTCCTACCTTTTGCCTAATATCTCAAGACTTTACTTTTTGTTTAGTTTTTAAATAGAACCCCGCAAATAAATACTAAGCCATTCTATTTAAACAATTTTTTTCTTACATTGTTTACGAAATACATTTGTCTAGCGCCGTTATCGGCGTCAGTGCGTAACCATTGACAAATCTGCGGCGTTTGAACATTGTTCGCGATAGTTTAAGACAAGTTAGGCAACGAGGCGTATTATTTAGAGATACGAGCGTCATTTAACAGTGTCAGCCGCACATTTGTATAACGTAACGTAGAAATACCCTTTTCTTCACAAACGACAACAAATTGGTGCTCAGTCATTATAAATTAGAGCTGTTAGTTAGGTGGAATGATCTACGAAACAATCGATGGAAATGGGAACATTAACTAAAACGTTGGGTTTCATTGTTCTTTTCTATTGGTTAAAACTTGCGAAATGTTTTTATTACAATTTTTTTGGAATATGGTGACAAACGAGCACACAGCTCACCTGATAGTAGGTGGATGCTGCGGCCCATAGACATCTACATTTATCCTCGGTATTGAGAATCAAAATGCAGATGCGTTGTCACCCGTGAGGAAATGAATCGTTTCCAGTAAAAAGGGCTTCCGGTTCTTTACACTAACCATACGAAACACAGCAGCATTGAGCTACTGTTTTACACTGGTATTCTGTGAGAGTGTGGTTATCAACATTTTATCTTTTCCTTAGAGAAATCAACGTCATACGATTTGTCATACCCAAAAAGACCTATAAAACATCTTTGCCCAAAAAATATTACAATGAGATGGAAGGCGTCGTTTTTTTCTTACTTTTTTCTCAGTTCTCGTCTTTATTCTGCGACTTTATGATGATTTTGTTTGAGAGCGTGGTCCTTTCACGATCGAGCCGACCTGTTTGTGATGCTGTGCTGCTAATACAATATGCTCTATCACGTGGTTTACCACAACTCAAAAATTTATGTTTTTCTAGAAATTATTTCACCTCTGAGATTAGAACCCAGGACAACATAGCCGGGTATTCTTATCTCTTGGCCAGGTTGTGGATATGTGAACTTTATACTATGTTAAAAAAGCTAAATGATGTAACTAAGCGCTTTATTTTCAAACTTTTTGTATCACAGAAGGTGATTAATCAAACGCCCCCGAATGAACGCTGAACGCAAGAGAGATCAAAACGTTTGAATTGTAGAACAGCATTTGTCTTTTTTCGAACGGAAGTAACCGTTTGAGCATTATCGAAGTACCCACGTGCGGGCCATCCGGCACACCTGTTTGGAAAGTAGATATCAGATAATAACAAATGAACTCGGTGAATGGGACCGTTTACCATTGTACAGACGGATTTAAAATTAATTATAATTTAAACACTCTATATGATTTTCGAGAAACTATTTGAAGAGTAATTATTATTGTTAAGCAATAGTTAATGACATTGTATTGCTATGATAAAAAGGCTCGTACGTCATGAAAAATGGTTTGAAAATTCGAACGGTGACGAACTATTTAATGGTTTTTAAATTTTCGTAAATGACTTTTCGTATTTTAATCGATGTTATATTGTAAGTTTATTCGATGTTAATATTCTTTTATTCTTGACATTTTAGAAAGATTTTTTTATTCTATTTGTCTTTATTTTTCTTTTACTTTATATTAATTGTTGTATTGTGTAAATCACATAAGATTAATGCTAGAAATTGTATTAATAAAGTTTATATTCGACATTTAAGACTTGTGACTCTAAGAAATTACTTGTAAAATAGTGATGTTTTGTTGAACAATTTATTAATTCTTTAAGTAATGTTAATGTTTTAATTATTTTTATAATACGTCTTTATAGTACTTTATGTGAAATATAGTTGTTTTACGATATTGCTATGGACAATAAAGATATGGGGTGATAAATGAAAATGTAATAGTGAAAATTATCGATTAGCTTAGATCGAAGTGGCGTTCTGCGCACGGTTCTCCTTATAGTATAGCTTCCGGACTAGGTTAGTAAGTCGCTCAATATGCAATTCGGCAATCTACCTTGGATGTCGGATTGACAGGATGTCAATCCGACATCCAAGCCATATGACTGCGCACGTTGACTCTGCTATACGCAAAGCTCGATGTGCGCGGGCAATGCTCCGCCCTGTCCTGACATCCAAGTTACCGACAAAGTCGAAGTTAACTATCTATAAAACCTATATAAGACCCCTGCTAACATACGCTGCTCCGGCCTGGTATGCGCTCCTGAGCGATCGTCAGAAGCGGCGACTTCAGGCCCAGCAGAGTTTGTCATTACGAACTATAGTCGGTGCGGGTCGCTACGTCCGTAATGATGTCATAGCGGCCAACCTTAAGATGAAGAGCCTGCATGAATTCGTGGTCCGGCTGGCGCGCGGTATGTTCGACCGCGCCGACAACGGGCCACACGAACACCTCAACGGCTTCGCGCCGTTGCACTCTCGGCCGCCGGACGGGCGACCCTATCCAAGAGAACTCCTCCCTATATAGATTAGGGAGTCTGAGTAAATCCCACAATGCCGCAGAAAGGCCAACTTAGACAAGTAATTTGTGTTAAACATAAATTACGAGATAACCTACTTTAATGAAAATTTAACCGACCGCGACAATAGTCGTTAAAACAACGCCTTTACCATCAAGGCGCCCAGGACCGGAACACTGTAGTGTGCCGTGAGGAACATCCGGGTAAAGGGGTACACCCCGAGGCCCGAGACCTGCACGGCATTATGCCCTGCAGAGGACAACAACGACGTTGCAATTCGGCCCACTATTGAAGACCTAAAAATTATCTATTCCGCTATTAGGAATATCAAAGTCAGTGAAATCGCGGTGTTAGCACGCAAAAACGCGCTGCGAGGTCCCCTCAGGACCGTCTCCTCGCTCTTACAGAGCATTATAATCTTTTGTGCTTGTTGTAAGTTAAGTTAACTTAACTTCAATGACAGATCAGTTTGCTCTACAAAAGTCTCACGGTCGTATCAAACCTAAGGGTTTATGGCTTGTATCCTTTAATATTCGCTGTTTGCGAAATAACCTCCCAGAGCTTAAGTTCTTTCTTTGAAATCGTGAAGCCGATTTCCTCCTCTAACTAAGGACACTAAAGGCCTTTCTATTAAAAACTTCTCTCTTCTTCGTAATGACAGACTCGACCGCCGAGGCGGCGGAACGGGCATCTATTACAAGAAGACACTTCACTGCTCGCCCATTTCTACTCCGCAGCTTACTAACATGGTAGCCACGGTATGCAGGCTAGCTATGACTGGACATCAGTCCATCCTCATAGCCGCCTGTTACATCCCTTCGGGAACCCATCCCCCTCAAAAAAGATTTTGAGGCTATTTTATCTTTAGGCAATTCAGTCATTATGTTTGGAGATTTTAACTCCAAGCATACTGAATGGACATGCCGTACTACGTCCCCTAGTGGCAAGATACTGCTCGATATCACGCAGTCTCTTGATATTACCGTCCATAGTCCCCTCGGTGTTACTCACTTTCCCGATAACACCGATCACGCCCCCCGATGTACTAGATTTTGCGTTACTCCAAGGAGTCTCTCTCAACCTCAGAGCAATCGAGACACTAAACGATCTAGGATCCGATCACCGACCGGTCTCCCTCATTCTTGGCCATCAGCCACCTCCCCCAACACACACGAAAACCTTTACTAATTGGAAGGGATTCAAGGAGTCCCTAGCTAAAGCTCTGGACTCCCAGGACTCTACCATCTCCCTACTGTCGGACTTAGACAGTCCCGAAAAAATCGACACCGCGGTCGATTCACTCTCCACCCTTATTAAATCCTCCCTTAAGGAGAACGAAAGGGTCGTCCCGGTTGCTAACAATAGTGGGCTTCCCCTACATATTAGCAACTTAATAAAAGCCAAAAAAGCTGCTTTCCGGAGAGCAGCAAAATATCCCACCCCCGAATATAGGCGCACGGCCAATCGTCTTCAACGAGAACTCCGTTTCCGCCTCTCTGAATTTCGAGACCTCGAAAAGAGTAAACTCATGGAGAATATCTCTCCATCTCATACAGCGTACTATCAGATGGCTAGAGCCCTCCGCATAGACGCTATCACCCACAATCCCCCTCTCTCCCGTCCCGACGGTACGGTTGCTTTCGAGGACGAGGAAAAGGCTGAGTGCTTTGCAGATAGCATAGCCACACAATGCTCTCCTAACTCTCAACCCGTTGACCCCTCACACGTCCAGGCAGTGTAGGATAAGGTCCGCCGCCGGAACTCACCCCCTACAGCCTCCGAACCTATCTCTGTGTCCAATGATGAGATTTCATCCCTCATCAAAGGACTTAAGCCTAAAAAGGCTCCGGGCGCGGATGGCATCTCCAACGAAGCCCTAAAACACTTTCCTGAGCAGGTGTTAACCTTTTTATCTATTATCTTCAACGCCTGCTTTAACCTTAGTTACTTTCCCACTACGTGGAAAGAGGCAACTGTGATTGGTATTCCCAAGCCAGGCAAGCCTCTCAACCTCCCCTCCAGTCATCGCCCCATTAGCCTCCTCAAGGCAATGGGCAAGCTCTTCGAAAGAGTCATCCAAACTCGTATGAGGCGCTATCTGTTTCCCACAGACGGTGACCCTCTTATCATTCCCCATCAATTCGGTTTCCGAGCGCAACACTCATGTCCCCAACAAGTTCACCGTATTGTGGAATATATCCTCAGCGGTTTTTATCCTCGTCGTCATAAGACCATCGCTGTCTTTTTCGACATAGCTAAAGCCTTCGATAGAGTCTGGCATACACGCCTTATCTACAAGCGGTACAAAATAAGTCTCCCCGATAGTACGTCTCGGGCCTCTTACTTAAAGCATCGTACCTTTCGTTTAGACACGAAGGCACCCTATCTTCACAGCGCCCTATCAAAGCTGGTGTCCCTCAGGGCTCAGTACTTGCTCTTCTGCTGTACATCCTGTTCACCAACGACATTCCCATCCCGTCAAAAGGTGTTTAGCTCTCCCTCTTCGCAGACGACACTGCTATCTACTGCAAAGGTATCTCGCCACCTTTCATACGGATCAAGATTCAAAAGTCAGTTGACGACCTAGGAGCTTGGGTCAAAAAATGGCGCATCGATGTGAACCCGGAGAAGAGCTCCGCCGTTCACTTCGATTATAAACGACGCCGTCTCAAAAACACTCCACCAATACGTATGCTAGGGACCCCTGTCCCCTGGCATACGACTGCCAAATATTTAGGTGTCACTCTAGACACAAGGCTCACTTTCAGGCCCCACATCAAAAGAGTAACCCGTCATGCACGTTTTTACCTGAGTAGGCTCAACAGTATGTTGGGCCGACACAGTAAAATGTCCCTCAGAAACAAGCGTACCCGTTATAAGGTCTGTATACGACCATTCATGTCCTACGCGGGCCCCGTTTTTGCCCACGCCAACCCTAAAATTATTAATGAACTCCAAATAGTTCAAAACCTTTTCTGTCGTCGAGCTGCGAACGCACCTTGGTACGTCCGTAATGCCGACCTTCATCGGGACCTAGAGCTCCCCCACAATTCAACAATTTCTCAAAAAACTCTCTGAGAACTTCTTCAAAGCCTCAGAGTCGCACTCAAACCATTTAATTCGTGAGGCAGCTACTTATGCAGCCCCACCCCCCTCTCGCTATCGAGTCCGCAGGCCGAGAAACTCTCATCTCATCAAACGACCTGAACTGCCTCCTGGCGGCTCAGGCCAACTCTAATTAAAATAAATTATTATTCATAATTAATTTGCCTTCGTGGCACTCCCTCAGCGGCTCGTAGCCGCCTGCGCCCTCTTTTCCCAAAAGAGGGTCGCTCACGATAAGGCACAATGAAGCTTAATCAGCCAGTTGCCTGTCCCTAAAGGCGGTTTTTAGAGGGTATCACTTAGGTTTCCCGGTAGGATGTGAGTCCCTCATAACCACGATAGACCGGCTATCGTGGTATGCGTAATGCATTTTCCGCCTCCCTACGTATAGGGTAGCCATTTTTTGCTTCGGGCGCAAAAAAAAAATATGCAATTCGTTAAGGATCTCCTAGGTGTGAGTTGTTAGTGGTTAGCAGTGGCTACATACAATCGCCAGTACGACATACTCCGCCGATCGTTGAGTTCGTTTACTCCGTGAGGTGTCGAGGTCTCCGGCCCCTAGGCAGATTCTTAGGCGCTTTAAGACGCTCGTGTCTACTGTGCCTAGTCGCGTCCTTAAAGTGCCACCACCGCACTTCCCCCAACCCTTTTGCTATAAAAGGGGTAGGCAGTGCCCATTGTGTCGAAGTTTATATTTTGTCATCCCTACCATCCGCGTCGCGCATCACCAGCTGCTGCCGATCGGCTGGTTTAGGGTTGGCGTGGGCAAAATGCATGGTTATTTAGATAGGGCCTAGTAGATTACCACTGACTCATATATGTAGGTTACCATCATGTCAGGTAAGGATAAGGGGGAGCCCCACCCTAGATCAAGAAAACCGCCGGACCGTCACGAAAGGACTAGAGTAGTGTCATCCTACTCTCAAAGCCTGATCAGAAAACCTTCGTCGCCAGATAAAGAGCCCGCACCGAGGGCCGCGCTCTCGCCCATCGTACCTGAGTGTACGACTGGGCACGAACCGCTGCCCCTACAACAACGGGCAAAGAAAACGCCACGAAGGCACACTCCACCCGAGACCGATGCCTCCCTCCACGAAAACAGGCAGCGCATCGGTTCTCATGAACCAACTTCAGCAGCATCGTCATCACCATCATCATCGGATGATGAGGAGCCTCAACCTGCGAGTAGGAAGAAGGTCCATACCTCCTCCTACTCGCAGGTTAAGGGGCTTATATAGCCCTCTGGTGAGGAGAGACATCGTCCACCAAGAACTGGACCTACCAGACTTCCAGACGATGCGTTCAATCAGCATAAAAATGGAGGCGGCGGGCGAGGAACTTAGAATATTTGCAGCATACCGCCCGCCAGGGGACTCCATTCTACTCCTCAGACATCCGGACGGTTATTGAAGGTACGGCACCCACCATCATCGCCGGGGACCTGAACGCCAAACACCCGGCGTGGGGTCAAGATTGATCAAACCCGCCGGGTCGTGAACTTTACGATGATGCAGAAAACCAGAATTATGACGTACTAGGTCCCGAGGAACTGACGCATATCCCTACAGATCCTAGGAAGCGTCCGAATGTATTGGACATCGTGCTCACTAGGAACGTCAACTACCCAGTAGTGGTAGAGGTGCTGTACGACCTAAATACACAGCACCTTCCGATTATGATTACCCTTGGCACCAAGGTAGTGACTTCGCTGCCCAGAGCCGTTAAGACCAAGATCGACTGGAGGCTCTACCACCAACAACTGCAGGAGTGACCTCGAGTCCACGCACCGATCCACTCAGCGGACGACGTAGAGGCCGCTGCAACCAGAATAACCACGAGCATCTAGGAGGCCCTCAACGCGGCCTCTACGATCACTCTGGTAGAAAGGAAGAGCTGCCGCTAAAGATACGCGTGCAGCTGAAGCACAAAAGAGCACTGAGGAAGCTCTGGGCGCGCACTCGCTGCCCCAGAATAAAAACGAAGCTGAACACCCTAACGGACGAACTGTCAGCTGCAATACAGGCCCACAGAGGAGAGGCCTGGGAGCGGCGCATTTGGAAGGCTGACGAACATCAAGCGTCGCTCTACACATTGAACCGGCAGTTAACGAAAACTCGACCACCTGTTTGTCCGGTGACCTACAACGCGGGCAAACAACGTTACGATGCCAAGGGCAGAGCGGATATCCTAATTGAGCACTTCGAGGAACAGTTTATGCCGAACCCAGCAAGTGCGGAGTTCATGGAAATCCACACCCGGAAGAAGAGCCGCGTGTAGGAGTTCCTGTCGTCGCCCTCGCCACCGCTTGTAGGAGAGTGGTTTATCTCCTCCGCTGAACTGCGGAGGTCAACAACCCGCTTGCAACCGAGGAAGGCGCCGGGTCACGATGGGATTACCAACGCTGCACTACGACAGCTGCCCAATAGAGTCCTTGTAGAGATAGGTCGGCTCTACAATGGCATATTGCGGACATCCCACTTCCCGGAGGACTGAAAGAAAGGCAAAATCATCATCTTGCCGATAACCGGGAAGGACAGGCGTAGAACTGCTACCGCATATAGCTAAACTGTTTGAAAGAATACTGCTCAGACGTCTCCGCCCGTGCATCCATCTTCAGGCGGAGCAGCATGGATTCAGGAGGGACCACTCAATAGCAACACAGCTGACCAGAGCTCCCTTCTGCTATATTGCGGTTAGTGGCGTCTTTCCTCGTAGACAGGAAGTTCTACGTCTGTGTAGAGGACGCCGAGTCCGCAATAAAACCAATAACAGCTGGTGTGCCACAGGGCAGCTGTCTGTCTCCAGTCCTGTACGCGGCTTACACCAATGACATCCCCACCCTGGCAGGGAATCTGCACGAATGGGAGGACGACATCGAGCTGGCGCTTTTTGCGGATGACAGCGCCTACTTCACCTCTCCCAGAATATCCCATATTGCCACTGCCAGGATGCAACGTCTGCTGGACCTGCTGCCACCATGGCTGGATGAGTGGAGGATGGCCGTCAATGTTAGCAAGACGACGGCTCTGCTCACTCGCCTCTTCAGAAATCTACCACCACCGCTAACCCTCAGAGGCCAGGAGATCGCATATGAGAAGGCCGTGACGTACCTTGGATGCCGGATTGACAGGATGTTGCGCATGACTGCGCACGTAGACTTTGTCGTCCGCAAAGCTCGATGTGCGCGGGCGATGCTCCGTCCTGTCCTGGTATCCAAGTTACCGACAAAGTCGAAGTTGACCATTTATAAAATGTATATATATAAGACCCCTGCTAACATACGCTGCTCCGGCCTGGTATGCGCTCCTGAGCGATCAACAGAAGCGGCGACTACAGGCTCAGCAGAACTTGTCATTACGAACCATAGACGGTTCGGGTCGCTACGTCCGGAATGACGTCATAGCGGCCAACCTTAAGATCGAGAGCCTACATGAATTCGTGGTCCAGCTGGCGCGCGGTATGTTCGACCGCGCCGACAACGAGCCACATGAACGCCCCCAGACGGGCGACCCTATCCAAGAGAACTCCTCCCTATATAGATTAGGGAGTCGAGTAAAGGCCAACTTAGACATAATATTTGTGATAAACACAAATATTAAGACAACCTCCTTTTTTTAAATATTTACCCTACTGCGACGAAAAGTCGCTATTTACAGTACAACGCCTTTTTACATCAAAGGCGCCTAGGACCGGCACACGGTAGTGTGCCGTGAGGAATGTCCGGGTAAAGGGGGCATACCCCGAGGCCCGATACCTGCTGGGCAGAAAGCCCATGCAGGCAACAACAGCTCAGCATGCAATTCGTTCGTCCCAGGACTGGCCCATAGCTGTGGGCCATGAGGAAGATCAGGGCAATGGGGGCATACCCCGATGCTAGAGACCTGCATGGAATATAATGCCTTGTAGACGACACCACAGAATGCAATTCGTTCACGATTTTAGTTCCAAGTGGTATATTGTGACCGATAACATCAGGTATTACGCACCTGTCAGCAGACGAACTCCGCCGAACATCGAGTAGTTACTCCGTAGAGACGTCGCTGACCGCTCCTGGAATCGAGGATTGCTGAGTATAGTGAAGACCAACGTCATCGCCGTGTCCGCTTCAAGAAAATCAGCATCAAACACTGAGCATCCTTCTTGTTCAAGAAGGATACTACAGTGTGAATATGCCCAACCTATCTGAGCCTCACACACCCTTACCTGCTCGCGGGCCCCTCCTTGGGCCTCACTCAGGGGTCTCACCCGGTGTGGTTGCACGCGCTGAGGGGAGTAAGGTGGGTGATTGCTCAAGGGTTGTGCACCAGAATCATCAAGTAAAATGTCGGACAAGGGGGAAGCCCTCCTCTCCCCGAAGACTACTGGATAGGTTACCTGGGGGTTTCGGACAGGTCTTTCATGGAGCGAGACCTCTTCGCTCCTGAGAAATCTCGCATAATTCACACGGTCAGCCAAATACTGAGAAGAATAGGGAGTTCACCGCTTAGCCCCGTCGATAACCGGGCTAAGCGGTCGTTAAGCCTTGAACTGGCAACAACACCTCGCCTAGCGGTAAAAAGAGCACCGCCAGAAACCGAAATCGACCAATCCCTGGATGAGAAGAGACTCAAGCCATGGTCTCACACGTCATCTTCAGACTCGGAATCAACGTCATCTGTGCCCTCACCAATACCAGATAGGAG
The DNA here is from genome assembly GCA_907164705.1 of Parnassius apollo. Taxonomy (NCBI): domain Eukaryota; kingdom Metazoa; phylum Arthropoda; class Insecta; order Lepidoptera; family Papilionidae; genus Parnassius; species Parnassius apollo. Next base: position 4,267,045 of record CAJQZP010001441.1, on the reverse strand, counting down.
ATAGCATAGTCAACCACCAAAGTCGCCGTCTCCAACAAAATCCTCGACTGGCATTTCAACCGAGACGCAAAAAATGGACCCGAACCCGTGCCTGGGCCATCTACAGCGCCGGACACTGTACGGGGGCTGTTTCGGTAGCACGACCGATCGAAGCGGGAGTGCCACAGGGCAGTTGCTTATCACCTCATCTGTTCGCGGTCTACACCAATGATATCCCCGCACTCCAAGACCAGCTGGAGGAGTAAGAAGAGGACGTCGTCCTTGCATTAAATGCAAACGACAGTGCCTACCTCACGTTATCTCGTCGGGTAGAAAAAGTTGCAAAGAAGTTGCAGCGACTGCTGGTACTGCTACCAGAGTGACAAATAGAGGATGGTGGTCAACATCAGGAAGACCACCGCCTTCATGACCAGGCTGAGAAGGACACCACCAACACTGCAGCTCCGAGGGCAGGACGTAGGTTGGAGGACGACCATCACCTACCTCGGATGCCAGATCGATCGCTGAACTCGCAGGTCGACTACGCCGTGAGGAAGGCCAGAGCCGCATGAGCGAAGTTGTATCCCGTACTGGCATCCAAACTCCCGATAAACACAGGTATCCACAAGACTTGCGTCCGCTCGCGGCTGACATACGCAGCACCAGCCTGCTACACGTTGACCTCAGCCACTCAGCAGAATCTTGCACTACGTGTGATCGTGGGAGCCGGTCGTTACGTCACAAATGACGTCATAGCCCTAAAAATCGAATCAATCCACGAATTTGTGGCCCGTACTGCGAGACGGTTACGGTACCGCGCAGATAACGGACAACACCAACATCTTCATAACATAGCACCACTACACGCGCGCCCACCTGACGGGCGACCACTCCTACGTGAACTTCTGCGCTCAGAGCTTCTGCGCTGCGAGTCCCGACACCGGATTAGATGGCGTGAAGTACGTAAAATATCTATATATAAGCTGCGCCCAAGCATAGCACCCAAGACCGGTGGAGTCGTGCCCCCCCCCCTCGATGACACTCGGGTGTCATCGCGGGGACATACAATGAGGCACCCTCGACATTCGCAGGCCTTCGAAACCCAAAAAAGGGTCAAGAAGAGGAACATTCGCTTGAAATTCGTTCGGGAAGTTCGGGACCACCTACAGATTCCAGTTCTAAAGCAAGAAATAAATTAGGAAAAGTAGGTAAAGTGAAAGTTATAAAGGTGGTTAAAGTTTCAATATCGCATTTACAAGGGGAATTTACGAACAATTGATGTTTAATTTGAAGATCCTTCAGTGTTCAACCTAAAAGTAGGGAATTAAGTAAAATTACAGTCCATTAGGTACATGACTGACATCAAGACCGAGAACATTCCCTTAAGGACCCGTTAATCTTAGTCGTCAACTCTTTCTTTTAAGAAACGGTGTTATTGTACGAAGTCAAACGTCTAGGGTCACGCCCACCTCGTTGCTCCGAACTCAGTGTGGTGGTATGGTTGATCCCAGATAGGGAGCGCAATACCCGACACCTCAGAAGTGCGTTTTGGTAGGGCCTTCGCTGTCGGATAAGAAGCCAGCCAAAGGAAGAGGCCCGAACACCCTTCCAGTTTGATCGTTTGGAGCCAAGTCAAGGCTGTTTAGGAGGTCAACATCAGAATAGGATTTATTTAGTGTAAAGTATATATGTACATACTGGGTGATTTTTTTACCCTTTGGAAAAAATAAGGTGTAACAGGTGAACAGAATAGAAGCCTATGAAAATATTCAGATGCCTTTTCATCCCTTAGGACTGAGATGGAATGCCTCGTTTCCAGTAAAAAGGGGTTTCCTGTTCTTTACGCTCACCATACGAAACACAGCAGCATGAGCTGTTATTTTACGCTGGTATTCAGTGAGAGTGTGGTCCTATCCCGGCGAACTGACTTATTTGTGCTACAACCATAATATATAGCTGCAACGTGACTCTACCACGTAAAATACGCATAATATTTAAAGTGCCTTATTATTTTTACACTCTTCTGGCCCCGCAAATCCTTTCAAACATAACGCAGCAATGAATAGATTTACCCTTCGCGGCAGAAATAGATATAAAGTAAGTTACCTACCTAGACGATATTTTAGATCAAGACGATATTTTAAATCTTCTGCCATGAAACTGAAGGACATTTAGGATTATAACTAGTGACTCAAGCACTCAAGTACGCTTACGCAGGCTTCTTTAAACTACAAGCGTGAATATTTTTTTACACGCTTTTATTAGCTTGACCTTTATATAAAAGTCCTGACTACGATCATCAGGATAAAAATATATTTAGATTAGTGAGCATGTTAGGCGTACACCACTCGTATTTTCTACTTTTAGCTCGATTGCTATTAAAGCGTGTTTTTTTTTAGTTTATTTAAACTATAATTTATTTTATATATTTTATTAAGAATCACCAACTACACATACATTATTTGTTGTTACAATATTTCTATTTTACGATTAAGAATTAGTAATTGTTGTCATAATTATAAGTTACCACAGTGTTTTCCGTTGGCGAGCCAATTTTACTTATAATTACTATAATTATAATATATGAATATAGAGATTATAATATATGAATATACGAAAATAGGGGGGTGTTATAAGTTTGTAGTATCTGTGTGTCTGAGTGTTCTTAGCTATGTTTCAAGAAAATCTATTCAGCCATTTAAAGATCATCCAACTGTTTTGGTTTCGGGGGTTTGAAAATTTTTAATTTAATTTATGCTTACTCTTGGACGGTACGGGATATATGAAACAGTAGTTTATTCGGAGAGTCTATTTAAGTTGCTATTGGGCTATGAATAATAACGGAAAATAAAACTGACCATAGTAAAATTTTTGGTTTCAGCAATGACTCAAAAATGAATTTTTTATTTTGCAGATTTTTTTCATTCCGTGAGTGTTTTTCTTAAGAATTAATATAATATCCATAATTCCGGTTCGAGAATTACGTATTATTAAGAATTTGAAACCATTGTATGCCACCGCTCTTTAATTCTGTGAATTTATATTGCAGTGTAAATAGAACCACCCAGTCGGTCAGCATTATGTATAAAATAAATTGGCGCCAACTTCGCTTTATTACTTATGTTACAAATTAAGAGTAAACTGTTAAATCTGCTTGATAGCGACACATATATCGTGGGAAACGGCTCTATCAAACGTTATTATAGCTATTTGAACCGAAAAAATATGAAAAGGCATAGAGATATAAATATCATACAGGCAACATACATAACAGGCATATTTTTTTTTTTTTTTAAACTTCATATTATAATGTATAAAATATTAAGTCTTTACCAATATATATATATATATATATATATATATATATATAATTTTTATTATTTAAAAAATCACCCATGCAATCGATGCATCTTTGTCAACGTGGGTTGGGCTGAATTAGAGCTAACAAATTCTTCAGACATTTTGTACTGCCTCTCGGGTATTGAGCTTTTTTCCCGCCTAAAATTTATTCAAATTCTGGAAAAGTGGACGTCTGTAGGCGCAACGTCTGGTGTGTATGGCGGATGACGGAGAGTTTCCAACCCCAGTTGGACCAAAACTGGTTGGAGACGTGCGTGAGCTTCTCCATCATTGTATTCAGTTTTTCACATTACACATCTGCAGTATATTAACAATCCTGTTCGGTAAGAAGCTGTGATGAATCACACCGGCGCTAGATCACCATTATAGATCGGCATTATTTACGTGCTGAACCAGGGTCGAAACAAATTAATCACCGAGTGCTTGCGATGGACAAGCAGCATCCATTTTTCGTCGCAGGTAATAATGCGGTTTAAATTCCTTCGTTGTGTGGTTATAGAGCATTGCAAGGCACGTCTTGACGCGTACTTCTCACTGGCGATCACCCATTTATCAAGCTTTTCTGTGTCCACAATGAAAACGTCATTTTCTGTAAAAAACAGGTGCAAATCACCATTTTTGTTTTGGAATAAGGTTTTCATAATACTGGCATCACTACATGCTTTAATTTACCCATTTCTAAATACACCATAATTTAGTGTGTAAATGTTTCAACGTTCAAATGAATGGATGAAGGAGAAAACATAAAAGACTAATATTAGTGGAACAAAGTGTAATTACGTGCATTCATTCTCCATTAACAGAACCCGCCGAGGGCGTTTAAGCCTTTTTGTGATGAACAAAACACATTTCTACGGGACGTGCTTAGTAACGTTTACCGCGAAGGTAAATAATCCTGTCTTGCCTAAGTACAAACATAACCGTTTAATAAAGTCGCTTTACTGAGTTGATATTTTGGCAAATTATAAAAATTAATTCTTTTTTATATCTCTAAGGCAGTAAGTAATAATACACAAAAAATCTATTTTGTGGTTTAAATGCTTTTTAATCACTTTATCTGTTCATTTAACTATTCTGGATTTGCGATTCCTGTGGGTTCAAAGGCTTGGTTTAAATTTCAGGGTACATAAAGGATTTTATCCTTGGCGCCAGGATTATTAAAATCCTAATAACAATTTATAGTCTCAGTGCCAAGGGATACCTGACATTAATATTTTTTGTGTATGTAAAAACATATGAAAACAGAGAGTGCCTTTAAATCTTATGGCACGTTTAGATTATTATCGGCACGAGCAACCCGCAGAGTTATTCTTGAACGATTACGACGCGTTTACATATTCGTCTGTATTCATTCAATGTAGATCTTTTAAACATGGATAATGTGTATCTTGTTGCCATGACTTTATATATGATTGATATTTATAGACTCACAATTTATTTATTTTTTATTATTTATTTATTATTTGGGGTTGGGGGGGGGTGTGGAGCGCCCCCCCACTAGATAGAGTGACGACCTGCTAAGCCATGCAGGAAGTCGAAGGTTGCAGATGACTCAGGACCGTGGTTTGTGGCATTCCTGGTGGGAGGCAACATACGTGGTAAAACCATGCTGTGGTTATATCAGTAGTATAGTTGTAGCACGAATGGGTCGGCTCGACCGGGGGAGGACCACGCTCTCACAGAATACCAGCGTAAAATAGTAGCTTAATGCTGTTGTGTTTCGTATGCTGAGTGTAAAAAACCGGAGACCCTTTTTATGAGAAACAAGGCATTCCATCTTAGTCCTCACGGGTGACAACGCATCTGCATTTTGATTTGCAATCGAGGATAGATGTAGATTATGTCCATGGGCCGCAGCAACCACTTACCATCAGGTGGACTGTGTGCTCGTTTGTCACCTTATTCTATAAAAAAGAGACCAATGTTCAGTTATGGACTTGTGAAGGGCTGTTATGATAATGATGATGAAATATTTATTTTAATTAATATTTATTTAAAATGATTTCTATGACCTCATATCACGGGTTCTTTTTGATAAAGTGCCATAAGAATAGTGCATTCGTTACTTTCACGGTAGGTAGGTATTTTATTAGAACTTCTTTCTAATTATTTAATAAGAAAAATAAATGTTCAAAGTTCATGGGTCTAACCAAAGACTTTATAACCACGTGTGTGTGTTTGTGGTTATATTCTCTATGGGTCTAACGAATAAAGACGAGTATGTAAACATCGATACGAAAACAGGCGAATACTCGGGCCGAGTAGCGAGAACACCTGAACAAGGCATTTACATGCTCGTACTCGTGCCTACTCGTCTGTGCTCGACGAGTGTCTAAACATTGCTTATATAAATACTTAAAATTTTCTAATCGAATTAAAAAAAATGCAAGAGAGTGTGGACAAATTAAAAAAGAATAAAAGTAAAAGTACATGTGATACTTATTGCTTTATTTGCCTGATGCTGAGCACACGTTACTCTGCTTTCTACAGTAGGTGGTGCGATTATTTTTACTTCGAATTCGATCCGGACTTTCTAAAGCGTAAATATAAAATATATTAATAACTCAACCACAACGCCATCTATTATTTTTATTTTTGTGATTTTCTTTTTGGTATGATTAAACCAACATATAATATGAATATTGTGTATTATTAGTATATTAATCCATATCCATACTTCCATACCAATATTATAAATGTGAAAGTGTGTTTGTTTGTTTGTTTGTTGTCCTTCTTCCACGTCGCAACAGAGCGTCGGCATGGCATGATTTTTTGTATGGGGATAGTTCGTTGCCTGTAGAGTGACATAGGCTACTTTTTTCAGCAGAAAAAACATATCATTCCCGTGGGAAAATCGAATATGTTGCAAAATTAAATTCAGCTAGGTGGCGCCACCGTGATTCTACAAGACGGGCGACGGTACGATGGACAAACACAGAAGGTCAGAATATCTGGATTATTATGTCTTTTTACCAAAATTAAGATAAAAAATGTATGGATCTGTATTTTTCCACGCAGGACCAGGACTAAAAAACATAAAATTCACCAGCTGATTTTCTTCAAACGTTTTGGTGCATTGTAATTCACAGAATAGGCGATAACCTCGCAGACGATATTAAGTAATCCGTTGATGCTTTGCCTACCCCGCAAGGGTTACAGGCGTGATTATAAGTATGGATCAGAAATACTATCACCACCTGTCATGCTTTCACCCTTGACTATTATTTAACTGTGGTAGAAACAGTTCTTAGTAAGTCTTATTAATAAGCCTTAGTAATATTTATTGAACGGAAATGAATACAGTTCTTATATATGGTTATGAATGAATCGGTATTACAATAGGAAAAATTGTGCAAAATTATAAGAAAAATATTTTTGAGAGTTCTTATTAACTAACGTATACATAGTTTAAATTGATTCTGCTAGATGTCGTTACTAGGTTTTTAAAACGCGGTAACGAAATGTTTCCTGACATGTACTTAACTCCCGCCGTTGAGCCGCGCGTCAACTTATAGTGCATAAGGTACTTATACGCTTAAATTGTTTCTATTTCGTAGCTTACTCGACTACCTGCTTTCGATTTCGGTTGTTTGTTATTTGCTTTCATTTTCGGATTTGTGTATTTTTTTGGATCCGTTTTGTTTATTCAGATTTAACGAACAACATGCATGAAGACAAACGGTTATGTGAAAGGGCGATTCTTGCACCAAAAAATGAGTGTTAACAAAATAACTTATATTTGAATTTGAATATTTGTCAGTAGACACAATGGACACAGAACAGAGCACTTCATATCCCGCAGAGTTTCTAAATTCTCTATAGCTGTCAGGTGTGGCCTCACATAAGCTTCAATTAAAATTAGGTGTCCGAAATTTAGATGCTCCTCGGTTATGTAACGGGACAAGGCTGCGGGTGACACATCTTGGACGGAACATAATCGGTGCTACAATTTTGACAAGCGTAGGAAAAGGTGAAAATGTTATTATACCACGGATCCGTATAATTCCCACAGATCTTCCTTTTCAATTCAAAAAGTTGCAGTTCCCTATTAAGCTCAGTGTTGCAATGACAATTAATAAAGCGCAAGGGCAAACGTTACAGGTAGCGTGGGTCAACTTAGAAAAACCGTGCTTCTCTCATGGTCAGCTGTATGTAGCATGTCATGTTAGCTGAGGATAGATGTAGATGTCTATGAGCCACATCAAACACCATCAGGTGGACTGTGTACTCGTTTGTCACCCAATACTATATAAAAAAGATATATTGAAAAAAAGATATATTGAAAGATTTAATGATTGATAAGTTGATAAGGGAAGAGATGTTTTTTTTACGTTTTACGCAATAATATTTATTGAATGTCATTTATTATTTCTTCATAATATTATTAAAGCAATCAATTACAACAAAATAATAATGAAAGTTTATACGAAAAATTAAGATAAGGGACAATTTACATAACATAATAAGAACTATAAAACTTTAGTTTATCTCTGCTTCAATTTCTTACAATTTCTTTTTCTGATAAGACTTTTGATACCACTGCAAGAGAATAGCTCCCTTAAGATTTCGTATACTTCCATTAACTAAAGAGAATCTCAAACCAGCTTAATTAAGAATTCTCTCTGAAATCTCGCCTCGGTCGCCACCCTCGGACAAAATAGCGGCGATTGATTTTAAATGAGTGTCTAACAAAGGCTGAGGGGCTTGGATTTGAATTTGCCTATAAAAACTTTGCGGTGAAGCATATGCTAAAACAAGAAAAGTTGTAAAAACAACAGAATTATAGACCTATAAATTTTCAATCTGAAAACAATATAAAATATGTCGCAAAATAAAATGAAAAATTGCAACGTCCAGTAGCCTTAGAGAATGGGATACCATCAATAGAGCCTATCAAAAGTCTACTGCTAAACTTACGCCTCCCCCATAGATTGCCACATGGGGCACAGAGGCACACGTGAGGGGTACAGGGGGTTACCACAGGTGCCACGCTTGGTAGGGTTTGCAACCGCAGTTCCTTCCATTGTGCTTTTAGACGGAGAGAAACTGAGTCTTATTGAATCCACTTTTATTCTCGGAAAGCCAGTTGAAAAGCTCCAACTCCATATATACGTGTTTAAGAGAACTAGCAGCAAACTTAGCTCTGCAGCATATTCTGTAAAAAACGTTAGAGGCCTTACGTGTTTATTTTAGTTATTTCCATAGCCTAAAGTCATATGTTATCTTGCTATGGTGGTGCGACTGATATTTAAACTATTTCTGTTTTTGCAATAGACAGCCATAAAGCAATTTATAACCTGGGTCCGAAAGCGTATTTTGGAAAAAAAATTAAAGACTTAAATAAATTTTGGCCTTTCGGTATATTTACGATCATTTAATGTATTTACAAAAAAAGTTTTATTAAAAATAGTGATGTAAATTCTGTAAATACAATAAATAAGCACAAGCTAGTCACGCTGTCGGAAATTCCTTTATGGGGCAATGTATATAACTTGTACTGTTATAACTTTTACAAGCCCTAGAAAATATGCAGAAGCTATCGAAAAGTAAAAAAAAAAAGAAAAAACTGAGTTATGAAACTAGTAAAGAGTACATGATTGTATTTGTTTTCATATCGAAATCTACAATGTTGTAAATTAATGTTTGTAAAAAAGTCCCGCTGGGCTTCTTGGAGCTTCATGCCAGGACAAAGGATTTTTTCCGAACAAAAGTCATTTAATTAGTTAGTTTAGTTTTATATTGAATAAAAATCATTCTACTCTATTCTATTCTATTCTATTCTAAGACGCCTAAGCTACCGTAACTCGTAACGAAAAAAATAATTCTCTTATATACTCAATGTTAGTTTATTTTATAGTAGCGATCCGCACCGGCTTCGACAGAACAGGATCTATAAATGTGGCGTTACTTTATCAATTTTCAGTTTTTTCAAAAAAAATCTTAAAGATTTTCATTAAAATATAACCTTGATCCCTCACAAAACTACTTCCGTTTAAAAGCTTCACAAAAAGATAAGAAGCAATGCCAGATTGCTCTTTATCTTTTCGTGAAGATTCATCACAATCGGATAAGCCATTTGGAAGATTAGCCCGTGTACACGGACAGACAGACACACAAGAATTTTAGGAATGGTTTTTTACATCATAATAATAGTATGCAAATCGGTCGGAAAGGGACGTTATAGGCGAAAGTTTATCGACCAAATTGGCGATATATTGAAAATGGGCCAAATTAAGAGTAGGTACCCTTAACCGACGAGCATGTATGTATATGGATGTGGAGAAGTCGAGAGAAGTGGGTCAGGATCATGCCAAATGGAAGTATGTAGTCTTTGCCAGTTATTTTAATGTTACCGACGGACACTGCAATTTTATATATATATATATATATATATATATATATATATATATATATATATATAGATATAGTTATGATATATGTATAGATAGCTCTAAGTTGACAAATGAACTTACATACCACTCGATAGTAAGTGTTTTTATAGAATAGGGTGACAAGTGACAAACGAGCACACAGTCCACCTGTTGCTAAGAGGATGCTGTGACCCATAGACATCTACATTTATCCTCGATTAAGAACCAAACGCAGATGCGTTGTCACACCTGAGGAATAAGATGGAATGCACGTTTCCAGTATTAGTGTATCCGGTTCTCTACAATCACCATACGAAACACAGCAGCATTGAGCTGCTATTTTACGTTGGTATTCTATGAGAGCGTGGTCCTACCCCGGTCGAGCCGACCCATTCGTGCTACAACTATAATATAGCTGCAGTATGTCCCTACCACGTAAAGGAATGTGTACACCTGCAGCCAACAACAAACAAAGGCTGCAGGTGCATTATCGCCTCTTAGAACTAAGGTGGAATTCGTCACAGCTTATAATAATACTACCTCTATATACTCATACTTTATATGGTAATACAGCAGTGCAGATATTTCTTTTTGAGGGTAGAAATAGGTAAGAAGGAGAAACTGAGAAACTTTTACAACAAGTCCTAGAAAATATGCAGAAGCTATCGAAAAGTAAAAAAAAGAAAAAACTGAGTTATGAAACTAGTAAAGAGTACATGATTAATTCGTTTTCATATCGAAATCTACAATGTTGTAAATTAATGTTTGTAAAAAAGTCCCGCTGGGCTTCTTGGAGCTTCATGCCAGGACAAAGGATAATTTCCGAACAAAAGTTAGTTAGTTTAGTTTTATATTGAATAAAAATCATTCTACTCTATTCTATTCTATTCTATTCTATTCTATTCTATTCTACTCTATTCTATTCTAAGACGCCTAAGCTACCGTAACTCGTAACTCTAAAAAAATAATTCTCTTATATACTCAATGTTAAGTTTATTTTATAGTAGCGATCCGCACCGGCTTCGCCAGAACAGGATCTATAAATGTGGCGTTACTTTATCAATTTTCAGTTTTTTCAAAAAAAAATCTTAAAGTTTTTCATTGAAATATCCCCTAGATCCCTCCCAAAACTACTTCCGTTTAAAAGCTTCACAAAAATAGTCAGGCATAAAAGGATTTCTACCATCTATTAATCTCCTACCATCTTACTTGGTTAAGATATATTTGTTGAAAATATATAAATTAGATATTTTATGTATCAATAATATTCTAGGTAGATTTTAGGATTAACGTGGCTGGGAGTCATGAAACAGGCGTTAGAAGAAAATTAAGTTAATAACGACTGAATGGCATCCAGGAAAAAAGAAGACTTGTTGATATTCTTGATACTGAACTGAAACCATTCATTTGTATTTTTAACCAATGTTGCTTTTGTTTTAGAATACGATACCGGAATTTAATGTGTAGTTAGTCTCACTGAACTACATCCTCACTACACATTCACATTAGTACTTATGTAATAACACAATCGCACGGTTGTGTAGACTGACAAATGTTAGGAACAAAAACTACCCTTGTGAGGTAAAACTTCGAAAGGAAATCAATACACTCTCAGACCATAAAAATCATAACCAATCTACTAACGTTTTATGTGCGTATATCTGCTCGAATGGATATAGGTTGAATGCGAGGTGAGACAAGGTCTGACTTCACCAAAGCTTACAAGACTTAAATGCGCTGAACAACCAGCTCAGTAGAACTAGCTAATAAAAGGTAATAAAAGAAGAGAGAGAAGAGAGAAGAGAAGATAATAAAAACAACGTGTCTATTTCATACGTTATACTCTAAGTATGGAATAGCTTTAAATAGGGTACAAAATTAAATAGTTAGGTGCTTGGGATACTTAATCATTGGTGACCTCTCCGATGATTTAGATAAAAATGTGAATGCAGGATATAAGCAGTGGGATGCAACATCTTGACCAAAGGTTTTGCACATTACACTAAAGCCTTTTTTTATGGCTTATTATCCAAAAATTAGCTTTTTAAGGTATACATATTGTACAAAGGCTTACATGTTCAGTACTATAATTCAGCTAATGATAATACTGCCTCGCTACTTTAGTACCTCAGAAATATCTTTAGAGCGTATTATAAGAGAAGAAACAACCAGAGATCGTAACATCTTTTCATACTTCAAGAACTCCTGTAATCCTTAATTCCATATCTCACCACCCAGCTTGCACCGACAGCTTGCTTTCGCACGAAAACTCGGCTCAACGTAAATAAGGAGACAGAAAATTTCGTCGTAAGTGAGAAAATATTACAACGGCTTAATGTTACGACGGGGGCACCTTACGGAAGACTGGCTCGTTATGTTGATTTATGATGAAGAACAAAAAAAATTAAATAAAATTCTAACTTCGAACTGCTATGCATTCCTCCCGAATAATTTATGGTAGTCTTTATTGGTTTTGTCACGTTAGTTTATCGTGCAGTCTTTTAAAAATATAAGAAAACGTTTTAAGTTTTAGCTTTTTACGTAAAATATAATATTGTAAAATTGTTCTACTATTTTTGGTTTTAAAGTTATTCCGATGATTTTACGTCACAAGTGACGAATAAGTTATTACCTTCCCAGTGGGAAGTTATTGTAATAGGTCCGATTTTGTAAATTGGAAATTTCAACATATCTCTACGTTTCGAGGTCTTTATAATCGAATAGTATGGTTTTTAAGAGGATGTCCGTGTGTGCACATATGTACGTATGTATATTTTTTTAAATAATAGTAATCTTATTAATTAACATTACTAATATTCCTTTTAACCACTCCTGGTAAGCTCGAAAATGCTTGTGTTAGGAGTGGTTCACGACAGTAGTCAAATGGCGGATTCGAACCCACGACCTTTTGAGTTCGCGATCCGCGCCCTGCCATTATATATTATATACATTTCATCTAAACATATAAATCAAATTGAAATGGTTGTTTGTGATATTAAAAATATGACTAGTTTATCTGATGACAAATGGATTCCGTTGTCCAAAAACACCTACATATACCAATGCAATAATTACAAGTAGTTTGTAGACATCTCCAATGAACAATCTCAGGTTCAAGTCACTTACCGTCCGAATCGCACCAGCATTATGCTGCTATTTTACTCTTTTTTTCTCTTTTTAGTTTGCTCCATTCTCGGTCGAGTCGACCCATTCGTGCTGCAGCCAGACTCAGCTGATGTGTAACTATATACCATGGAAACAAATTACGCAAGTCATAAACTAACGGTGATAGAAACACAACTGACACTGCGTATATGTATTTTAGATTTGGTATTTTTACTAACTCAAATGAAATGACAAGTAAGAGAGACCACATTCATAAATTAGTTTGTACATTCCGGCATCTTGTAGAGGGACATTACACTTGACGGATGGTAAAAATTAACTAATCTTCTTCAGCGGCTTGTAGTAGATTTTAATGGAATCTCGCTTCAAGATATAGCCAATCCAATCTGGGACTTCTCTAACGTATGGTACAGCAGGCACACGCTCGACTGTGGCTGGCTTCACTTGGTCTCTGTGACGTAGGGGCGGAACCCGAAACTTGTTGTCTTATAATAATTGCTCGACGTGCTGAAGCTCGGCGGCCAGATGTTTTCTATCGCAGATCCTTTCAGCTCTCTAGAACAAAGATTTTCACACGGTAGCTAACTGTGATGGATGGTGGTGAGATTTACCATTTAAATATCGCTTGTTATGGGTCTTTTTCCTATATATAGTGTAGCCAATAATGTTATCAGGACTTCAGATGAGTAAAACATCTATAAAAGATAAAGAATTATTTGCCTCTAACTTCATTGTGAATTGTATAATTTTTGAGAATGTTTGTGTTCCTGCGAAGACGTATCAGAAGCCACTTGATTTTTTCGCGAAATTCGGAGACATGGACATAATTTGAAATGGAAGTCCAAATATGAACCTTATACAAATAATGCACTCAAGTTATTCAAGCAACTCCTCATTTAAGTTGAAATAACATGTGTCAGAATAATCAAGAATCAGTAAAAGGAGTGATTGTTTATGCGCAATTTGGGGGTTTTGTGGGAAATTGTTTAATCTACAGAGAGATCCGACCGAACCATTGTATATATAGATGCAGTGAGAAGGGCTTTCTCCCTGGAAGTCCTCCATGATTATGTTGGCGACTATGGGAGATACAGGTGAGCCCATCGCCACGCCTTAGACAGTGCTTGTAGAACATAAAGCGTTGTACAACTGACGCAACAGACCAGAGCTCACTATTGTCCGCGCGGATAAAGAAAAAGTAATAATGGAGACATCTAAGTATAAATTTAAAATACAACAACTTATATCGGATGGAAGTACATACAAAAAGATCAAAGCTGACCTAACAATTAATACGCTTAAAACAACTAGCGATTTAATAAAGAAATACTCCGGAAAAAAATATCATAGTTTCAATAGAAAAGATGGTCGGTTGCTACCATCTGCTTGGGATCCTACAACTCATAAAATTAAACCCAAACCCAAGGATACTAAGACTTCAAAATACTGTGAGCTTCGTAGTTGAGACCAAAAATAAATGCTCTAAAACTGAAGGTAGCCGGACTATGACATCGGAATGTTAAACTCTTACATCCCCCACCGTGACCATGGGTGCTGTATAGCACGTAAAACGTTGGGAATTAAAAAGTCAGAATTAAACACGATAAAATGCGTAAAATCAGTTTCATTTATCGCGGAGTTCGCATAAGTCATTATTTTATTATTCTTGTCTGTTTTATATATTTTTTTAATTTAATTGTTTTTCCCTTTTAAGCGAACTGAGGAATATCGTAAATTTAATTTAACAACTAAAATGTCGGCTAAAAATTATTATTAGGATACCCAATGGGATAGTTTTACATTAAAAAAGTACTTTTGTTGCTAAGTGTTTCTCATCTATGTTCTCATGTATGTATGCATCTCTTTAGTTTGCATCTAGTTTTATAAAGGTTACATTTAGAAATTTGAGGTCTCAAGGACCATAATAGCGTTATTCATACATTTATTCACGAATTCGACGCCTCCGTAGTGCAGTGGCTTAGCAATTAGTGGTTGCGCTGGGGGCCACGGGTTCGAATCCCGCACGGAACAAGTATTTGTGTGGCCCACAAATAATTGTTCCGGGTCTAGATGTTTGTCCTTGTGCAATTAATGTTTGTAAACTGCCTGTACGATACAGGAAATAATTCTAGTGTTACGTTTAAAAAAATAAGAAAAAATTTATTCAAAAATAAAATACGCTTTTTACACAAACAGGCTTAAAGTCTGTTGTTGTAGTCAATAGCGGATCAATTATCTAAAGCGCCAATAGGCCGACCATATAGCTCAAAGAATCGACACGCTAGTACTGAGTCACGACAAGGTAAGAGATGAAGGGAGTTGATGAATGCAGGTGGCTTACGACGGCTCCTGGCATTCAGTCAAAATAAAGCAAATTGATTTTCGTGGACCGTTAACTACTATAGTTCACTAAATAATCAATGTCAATGATTCACGTCGACGCTATTGAATAGCTATGACAGTTCATTTACTATATACAAAACTTTGTTGATATGGCATTTTAGTATTTAAATTAGGAATTATATTAAGCAAAGATAAATGCATTTTAAACATACTCCTATAATATCTAAAGCAGACAGACGAGATCAGCAGAAAGCAGAGAGAGAGAAACTTACTGTGATGTCTTTTTTATGTTGCATTAGTTGATAAATCATTCGCAATTCAATTTTTTACAAAGTTTTTAAATGAGGCTTTATTGGGGAAGGACCACGCTCTCACGAATACCAGAGTAAAATAGCAGCTTAAAGCAGCTGTGTTTCGTATGGTGAGTGTAGAGAACCGGAGACCCGTTTTACTGGAATCGAAGCATTTTATCTTAGTCCTCAGGGGTGACAATGCATCTGCATTTTGATTCTTAATCGAGATTAAATGTAGATGTCTATGTGCAACATATACAGCATCTACTTACCATCAGATTGACCTGGTGCTCGTTTGTCACCCATATTTAATTTAAAAAAATCAAAATTTAAAAAGAAAGTTTGTAATTTAATTACTAACACATGAACCAACAATACCACAAAAAATGGTGCCGCATCCAAAAATTATTTGATCCATATTGCTATACATCAATGAGTTAAATTAATGTTGAGCACGTTTCATGGTAATTTGTATGTCCTTACTACCGCTGGGTTCGAATAAAAATAATAGAGTTGTGAACGGTCATATGCACATCTGAATTAATTTCACTTGCAAATGCATTTAATCGGAACTCAATCATTGTAGTAACTCTATATTTACGACGATGTTGTTGTCGGAATTTTAATTCGGATGCTAATATGAGCTGATACGTTTGTGACGCTATGAAATCATTTTTTTTATGGAGGGGACAAACAAGCTCACAGTTCACCGGATAGTATGTACGTAGCTGCTACAGTTCATAGACGTCTACGATAAACTTTTATTAAAGAAGGCTAAACTTGTCACCTGTGAGAACTAAGATGGAATACCTTTCTATATGCTTTAGACCAGAACAAAGCAGTGTTGATTGGCGACAAAAATAAGTTAGAGGGTGTTACGTACCAAATAAGTTAGAGGTTGAGTTGTTACGTACGCAGACAAACTCATTTTCATTAATAGCATCGTTGTAACACAACCACGCAATGTTTCTTTTACAAAGAATCATAATGCCAGAAGAGTAATGAGTACAAAGATTGATTCATGCAAATTGATATATCGAGGATTTGCTGGTAAAACCAGTTATCTAACAATTTTGTCAAATTGAGATAACTGCTTCGAAAGTTTAGTTGGAAAATTCATAAGTTATTGTAGACATATAGTGCAACATTGATAACAACGTTTAATGATAAGTTTATTGTTAAGGTAGATCTGTTTAAAAAGAATTTGATTGATAAGTTTTACATAAAATAAAATTAAAGTGCGAAAAGTCAAGCAGAATTTCACGATGAAGGTTTCGCCTTGATTGTATAGAGACATATAACGACAGGCGCTTTTGTGTGTGTAACTGCGATTCGTTCGACTTGCGATCGTAACTATAAGCGCTCCCGAGGCCTACGCACACTAACATAATGTGTATGTGCATGGTTAACAACAACCAAAGTCAAAACTCCATCGTGAAAAAGAATAACTATAAATGGTTTTACATGTCCATCTTAAAATTCTGTTTTTCTCGTTTAAAGGTCTTTTTTCAATATTCTCTTACACTACATAATCTGTGAAACATGTTTATATAATTATCAACTATTATTTACTTACAAAATGTAGTATGTGTTACATAATAATCAAAGATATAAAAACGTTGCTGATTTTACCTGAAAAGTTTTAGAATATATAAGCAAACTGTAAAGAGACTAAAACAAAGTCAATGTTTAAATGGTTACTATTTAAAGTTTCGAAATCTGAATCTAAGTCTATATCTATATGACTTTCTATCCACGCATGTATATCAATCGGAAATGATTCCTTTTTAATAACGCTTTACAAGATCTCTCTTTTTACCACACTAATAGAAAACAACAAGGAATACAATTTATGCAATTCGTAATTTGGTTAATTAATAGTTTTTGTTTTTCCTAATAAACTTTGATGGACCCTGGTCTTCAAAAGCGTAGGTTCTCGTATCAGCATTACTATCAACATCATTACAGCCCAAGGAATGTCACAAAACACAACAACAAAAATAACTGCATCCATCGGCTTTCTGTATCTCTTACCTTGTCGTCACGACATCTAGTGGAAGACCGACCTACATTTCGATTTTCGGTGCTAGGCTGCCATTCGAAACCCTTTTTTCCCCGTCGGTTATTGGTGGGCTGCTATATGGTTGTTGCTATGTGGCTGGTGAATTGCCATTTCAGCTTAATCGTTCGGGTACGTTGGTTATTTTAGTTATAATAATGCGGATATTATCATTATAAAGACTACTACTCAAATAATCTTCGAGTATAACCGTCATTATAGCAGGCTGGTCGACCCCAAACTTTCTCATACGGTCAACAATAAAAGACCACGTTTAAAATGTATGTTGTGTCTAATATCACTGGCATCAAATACTGGTTGTACTACGTAAAACTCGGAAACGTGGAGAGTGTACACTTTCGACGTTTCTCAGGTTTGAGGTTTACGTAATCACCCGAACGCTACCCAGCCAAGTTAAATCTGTCGATCGACGTCTCGGTCGAAATTTGACTTGCCTAGTCAGACAATTTGTCCTAGGTTAACATGCTTGACATCAAATTTAAGTGTAGTGCCTCCAACAACAACATAAGTGTGATTCAGATGTTACAAATGGATTTTGTCCATGTTCATTTTAAGAACAATGCGTTGAGAAAACTATTGAGATCATTGATAATATCGTATAACTTTTGCCTAGTTACTTGAAAGCGTCTTCAAATGCAGCGGTAAAGAGTTTTGGGGACAAAACGACCCCCTGTCTTACACCTCTCTGCAGTTGGATAGGTTTCGTACTTACATCGCCATCATAGCCCCACTCTATAGAAATTTCAGCATCGATGTACCGACAAGCGACTTAGCATCGCTGAAGGACTGTACCACCGCCCAAATTTTGACGAAATCAAGGCCTTCTTATAGTCTCCTTACGTAAGACAAAGCGGGAAATTGTACTCTTAGGTCTTCTGTACAATTTGCCGAAGGATATGTATGCGGTCTAAGATTTATCTCAATACTTTCTTTGCTACTATAGGTTGTATTTTAGCAAATAAAATCAAAATGCATAAGGCAAAACCACTTACATAGCCTAGCTCTCAAACGGCTAATTCTAGTACATACGAACTGCTCTATCTAACTACAACTACGAAAGAGGAAGTAGGTAAAATTATAGATAAACTTAATCCAAACACTAGCACGGGCTTAGCCGGATTTAGTAGCAAAACCATAAAATGCATCAAAAATTTAATATTACACAAATTAACAATGAATATCAACCGTTGTTTACAAAACAAATTCTTCCCCAATCCTCTTAAAATAGCAAAAGTGAGTCCAATTTTTAAATCAGGAAAAAAGACGGACCCAAGCAATTATCGCCCTACCTCAGTTCTCTCAATTATCTCCAGTGGCGAAGCTAGAGCTCCAAGCTAGGGCAAGCCCAAGATATACATTGATAAAAATATAGATTTTTGTTTTTAGCAGTTTTATAAAAATACACCAATCTTGATCTGTCTCCATGCTTCAGTTTCATATTCAGTGCTGTCAAGGACGTGTTTAACAAAGCACACAGAAGGCATACCACTGCTAGATAGATTGTATTACATATCAGCAATTGTATAGCTTCGGTGGCTTTGAAGAAAGCCGTTTGGGTTTGTTTAAGCGAAAGAAAAAAATATTTACATCCAATACAATACATGAACAAAGAGTAAAACACGAACAAAGTACAAACAATCTATGTACAAAATTAAAAAAAAATATTTACATTCTAATGGATAAGAGATAAGATAAGATAAGTGAAGTCGTCTCGCTTTCTTATGGAAAGATTTAATTACGTCCACGTAAAATGTTGGTGAACGTTTTAATTGTACCAATAATTGCTTTTAATTGCGATAATTGATAAGTCTGAAATACACTCTTAACCTTGTGTATTATCTCAACAAAGTTTAAAGATTTCCTCTCCGATTATCACTTTAACACACTACAATTCATCACAAGGAACACTATTATAAAAAAAATAAATCTTTAAAAAAACATAAATTTTGAACTCGTAATATTAAATCGCTTAAGATACGCACACAGAGTAAATAAACATTGAAACGTGAAATGAACTTGCAAACGTATTGCCCGCGCGCCTCCGCTTTTAACAAATTTATTACCAAAAGCCTAGCTTTAAATCTCTATACTAATTGCTATATATACAATCGTAGTTATATTTCATTATAGAATATTTAATATTTATTTTCCATAGGTTAGAAAGAGAGCGATCGTCTTCTCGAAAGCCCCGTAAAAGCCCACGCGAGCGAGGGAGACAACTATTAGATTTATTAAAACTCATTTTTTATGACAGCAGCATTATCGCTAAGGCAATACGAGGGTCATCGGTCGACATGTGTCGAACAGTGGAGTGCGCGGGAAATTTGAAATAGCTTGAAACATTTTTACGAGTTATTTTATTAGTTGATATTATTGATTGATATTATTGATTGATTCAGGTTCAATAAGGCAAGCCCGGCTTTTCGGCTTTAATGCAAGCTTCGCCACTGATTATATCTAAAATTTACGAGAAAATATTATATAAACGCTTAGATTATTATCTTAAAACTATTAACTTCTTATCAAATAAATAATATGGTTTCCGCTCAAAATCTAACACTGCTGCAATTGCAACAATTGACCTTGTGACAAAGTTGAAAAACAATATTGATGAAAAACGCGCAGCACTCGGTATATTTATCGATCTGAAAAAGGCATTTGATACAATTAGCCATAGGCTGCTTTTTCAAAAACTATATGATATCGGCATCAGAGATACTGCTCACGACATGTTTCGGTCATATCTCTCTAACAGACAGCAAATTGTTAGGATCGGTGATATGGAAAGTAATCACGAATCTTTAGCCTGCGGCGTACCACAAGGCTCTATTCTCGGACCCTTGCTGTTCATAGTATACGTAAACGATGTGCAAAACCTTAACCTGTCAAGTGATATAATACTATATGCTGACGACACATGTTTATTTTTATTTGGCAAGGACATCGAGCACATTATTAAACAAGCACAGCAGGATTTGGATACAGTCTCTAGATGGTTCCAAGAAAATTTGCTTTCTATTAACACATCTAAAACTAGTTACATTATTTTCAGTACTAAAAACAAAAAAACCGAAAGTCGCTTAACTCTCCGCATAAATAATGAACCCTTAACCAAAGTTAGTACAGAAAAGTATCTTAGACTCCACCTAGATAAACACTTAACGTGGCAGCCGCACCTAGATAAATTAAGATCTAAGCTATCTTCTATCATTGGTGCGCTTCGAGGTAATATTCGCTGTCTGCCAAAATCAGTGAGATATATTATATACAACTCCATGATAAAACCTCATCTAGACTACTAATAGAGGTGTGGGGTACTGCGGCTAAAACTAATCTAAAGCAAATTGATACATGTCAAAACAAAATAATCAAACTACTATTCCATTATCACTATCTAACTCCCACTGAGAAAAATTACAAAGAAACTCAATTAATGACACTATCACAGATTTATAAATATAATACATGCATATTAGTACATAAATTATTAAATAAAGATATACACTCTAAAATAACGTTTACAAAGAAAGGACTAATACAAAAACGTATTACTAGACGACAAAATAACATTTGCCTAAGACAACCTCGAACTAACTACGAAATAAACAATATATTATACGAATGAGCAGAGTTATATAATAAATTGCCTAATAACATAAAAGAGATCCAGGTCTTTATTTTTTCCATTTTTTTAATTTAAGAATTTCATCTATGTGTACATCAGTATAAAACCTTTAGCTCGCCTTAAAATAACGAAGATTTAATATTTAGTAATCTGCTGGTAGCTGCACACATTTCTCGCCGAAAACTTGATAATTTGATCTCATTGAAACTTTCAGTAGTCGGACTGATAAGCAGTACAGATCGTAGTTGAAAAACTTATCTTAAGTTATATTATGTAAAACACTCATCTGAAATCAACCTGTCGACAGAATTTAATTGTAAAAAAAGGTATTGTATTATGAAGACAGCCAGGCTTAATTTTAAACTTTACGCATTCACAAAAGTGGAATCTTCTGAAACTTTTGGTCTGCACATTGAAAAATTCATTTTCTTGATAATATTTCTTCCCGTCATCGTTTTTATTAAATAAGTTTTGGCATTATATAGGTACTTTTTGGTTATCTTTGGAGGGGAGAACTTTGTGGCTTATTAGAAATGTATTGTTTACCTGTCGGATTTTACTGCCACTAGAGTGAGATTGAAAGACAATATGAACAATAAGCACATTGTTGGTGGATTATGCAATAGTGGGAAATGACTCAAGAAAAAATGCTCACACAATATTGCCGTGACGTCCTCCAAGTCAGTCTAAGCTAAATAACAATTGGGCCCTAGTATTTTTAAGCAGTAAATTGCCGGATGAGGATGAGGGTGGAAATACTGAGGAGCCTCTGAAAACGTATAGTGAACTTAAAGTCCCCTGAAGTTGTTTAATTCCGTCAATTGTAGTAACATTAGGCCGTTGAAGTGGAATAGAAGGTGGTTCAGTTCCTTAAAATGAATGGTAAACCTTATTGAGGAACTGCAGGCCATTTCCTTTCAGTGTTTGCGTCTACATTCTGTTTTCAAAACTTCTTACTATAATTTTTCTCATTTGGCAAATTGTACAGAAAAATAAAGAGTACTATCTACCACTTTGACTGTCGTACTTTGATAATATTTAGCATTGGATTTTATTAAATTACAATACATGTTTCAGAATACGTTACATATATTAATGAGAGAAAATTTGGAATTCGAACTTTGAGTTTATGTCCTGATGCCTTTCTCTCTCATATTTTATTAAGTAAACCTTCGGTTTTTACTTATTATAAGCCAGTGTGGGTCTAGAATCTTATTTGGAGGTAAGTGGTAATGAATCCCTAGGATTAAGCCCTAGATGGTAAGTCGCACTTAAAAAGCTTATTAATTATTGCCTTAAATACAATTAGATTAAAATCGAAAGGAAATACAGACACAGGCAAAATGCACTTCTTTGCAATGCGTACATAGCATACATCTTAACGGAAGACAAAGCAAACCGTTTAGTTAGAATGTGTGGAGTTTCCACAACAAAGGGTGTAGCTCCGGCGACCATCTAGTTGTCCGAGATATTAAGTCATGTCATGCAGGAGCATACAACCTTAGGAATATACCCTATGAAATATCAATAGTCCTTTATTATAATGAAATTAACATCATTTCGAATAGAACACGGCCAAATGTAAAAAACTTCGCATATACTTGGTGCAATATAACAAGTTCAACCTAGTAAATATGTTTTATATAATAATGGGCAAATTAATGTGGCTCACATGGCATGTGTCTACCGCCGCCCATGAAAACTGTAACAGCGGAATTGTGCAATAGGTGCCTTGCTGTTAAAAACATTTGCTCTTTTCTTGAAGGTCCTTATGTTGTATCAGTCATCAGCGTTGGTCGTAGCCGATCCAACAAAGATGTTTTACAACGAAGAGAATTATTAATATTGTTAGTTAATTCATCCTAAAATCCTGGGTTCAAATCCCGAGTTGGGGCAAAATCAGTTACTGAGTTTTTCTATCAAGGAATTCTTAACAGCAGCCCGGAGTCAGAAATTTTGCAGTATTTCACCCCCATGCTTCGATAAGTACCTGAATTTCTTGGTACTGCGCCTCATTTCTCATTGTCTGGATACGATAGTGAGAAAATAGAGAGTCCACCCGTATATGTGCACACATTCTTGCATTATAATCCTGTCCTGTGCTTATATCTAGTCTCCGTATAAACTGGCTACAAAAATGCGCTCTGAAGGACATTATTTCTATTGTTTGTTTCCAAGAACAATCACAATATTTATCATAAATAATGATTAGTAAGTGGAAAATCCTTATCTTTTTACGTTATAAAACTGATTTCAAAATAATCTTTTACAACAAGAGCTTGCTAGCATATTAAAGTATACAATACAAAAAGCACTAAAACGTTTCTCCAGAAATATTCAGTCTGCAAACTATGCATTAAAGTCGTTTCATTATTTTATTGAAACGAAACCGAATGCTAGAACGTTTATATAATAAGCTCGGCGATGCATAAATCAGACACTTTATTAGCTATAACTTCTAACAATAATATTCATTTTAAATGGAATTAAGTCCTACCAACTTGAAGTTAATGAGATTATCGAGTCTAGGATTAGAAGGCTTGTACAAATATTGAATAAAACTATTTTATAAGCTAATTAAACGCGATAAAATTTGCTTAAATCGTTTTATGCTTGCACAAACAGTTTAATTATTTATATATTTAGTCAACCTTTTTTCTTCTAAAATTATAAACAAGTGGAATGGTATTGATTTCTTAACAATCTTCATAAGGCCATTGAGGCTCGACTTAAGACGCCGTGAATAGACGACTTTTATATACTAGAGGGGGTGAAGCAGATGAGTGGGGACGTGTAATCTCGCTCACTACGGGATGCATACCATTCTATTAAATATAAATGCGTAATTTCACACCATTGTGTGTGTGTGATACACGTTTGGCTCAGCGCGCCGTTGTAGTTGTTAGGTACTCCGGTGGCCGGCAGTTCGTATTCCGTCGCACGCTTATACTTTCGTATTCTTATTTTTAAAATTTTCTTATTATTATAATATCTCCATATATTTGTTATCTTATTTTGAAAATATTATGTACCAATATATTTTCGTATTGTTATTTTTAAAATACGTAAATATTTTTTTCTTAATTTAAAAATAAATATTCAATTTTCTGCAAAAATTATCGAGAAATTATGTAACAGATTCTACTTTTTTTAAAAATTCTAAAATAATTCTAAAAATGGTCTAACGCAGAGTAGAAATTAATTTTATATAAAGTAATCAAGTGCAAACATAATACGATAATATTTTTAATAGAATCATAAAACACAAAGTTACTTTTGTTTTTCAGTATAATAGTTTTGATCTTAATCAGAGTGAATATTTTAGGGACAAAATTTAGATAATGTACAATCACTCACAATAGCGTATTTAATTTTTACCGATCTCGCTTAAGGGTATTAGTGTTCTGTGTCATTGATTAAGAGAACTAGCTAATATGGTGTGTTATTTCGAAATTTTTCAAGTTATCATTACGATTATTGAGTTTTACTTCGATCAGTTGGTATTGTTAATCGAAGGAGTTTTATACCGAATTTTTTTGAAAAGGATCATGGAAGACGAAATCATAAAAGCAGAAAGTACTAATCTATCAAGAATAAATAAATTTATGGTGGTAATTATTTTCGCATACAATCCCAATTTTTGTTCTGCTGAGGAATGTTAAAACATCAATGTAAGATATGATATGATAAAAGTATACTTTGCAAAATGGGCAAAATTCTTGGACAGTGACGTCACGAGTTGAACAGCATGACGGCTAGCGTTTTCACGCGATAGATTAAAAGTAATTTTTATGGCAATATTCGGTTTTTAAAAAAATTATATAAAAATTATAGTGGCATTATCACTAGGATTAATTTAAAATACTTTTGACAATGTGTGTAATAACCCTATTAATTGTGTGCCGCCACTATTTTTCTTATAGCTTACTCAACATCCAATTAAAATAAATTTGGCGCACTTATTCTACGAAAGATACTCAGTTTATCTTATCTATCTCTCAGTCTATCTCAATCGGACTCGAATCAAGTGCATGTACGAGTATATTTGTTTCATAAAATAATAAACATTCTGCTATTATCATAAATGTGAAAGATTGTTTGGTTGTATGTATGTTCGTAGCTCAATCTCGCAAACTACTATAAACTACTTTACGGATTTTAATGAAACTTGGCAATATTAAAGCATAAACAACAAGGCAACAAACTAGAATGATCATAACCTATATTTTTGCATAAAAACGTTTAAGTCTCTGCCAAATAATTGCCCTTTTAATCCATGGTGCAAAAATAATTGGTAGGTTTTTAAATTCAACGCGAGGGGAGCCGCGGGTAAAAGCTGGTGCAGTATAAGGCGAAGCAGGGGTTTGGTCGGGACATACAGCTGAAAACTGATTGGTTTTTCTGGCTTTGTACGTGCTCTTGAAGTACTGATTAGATAGATTTTTTTACCACATATTATTTATTAGCTTCGTGTGTCTCTATCTATCTATATAACGGAATAGTTTAATGTAATTTTCACCAACTTGTAGACGGCCTAATTACTTAAAAATTGGCATCCAAAACTTATTTGTCAAAAATTCAGGTGTTTTCATGATGTTTTCCTTCACCGCCGAGCACTTGGTAAAACAACACTTAAAATTGCAATTAACAATTTCATTGGTGTCGGCGGGTATCGAACCCGGGTTGTTAGAGTAGTACAGTGAAATTTACAACGAGCGATTAACCCTTGGGTTACCTCGGCTAATTTTTAGATCTCATTTAAAATTTAAATATTTTTTTCTGGCTTACTTAACTTTTACATCACTAAAAATACCAAACGTGTTTAAGAAAACACATATTTCTTCAAGTATGTTCGATACTTTTTGTACAAAGAGTATAATATTCAATAGGAGTTTATTTCAAAAGTTTGTGTGGTTGAGCGCACGACGCAAAATAATTTAAACTTGATAGTTTGAGAATTCAGTCTGATTGTGAAAAGAGGTTTATGATGATGAAGTAATATATTCCTATATGTAATCTATGTAGAAACAATTAGTTCATCCTAAATGTTCATCTAATTTAATCAAAATCACTAAGTAAATATTTTTTATAGATATCTGGGTCAAAAACGTGCACGCAGTTCACTTCAAGGTAAGTGAATAATCATCTATCCTACTCATTATCATCAGATGCTATGCAGGAAAATGATCGAATCCCAATTAGAGGATACATCTTTATTATCAAAATTCAGATGCGTTATCACCCCTGGGCACTAAGATGGTACGTCTCGTTATCAGTTAAAAGGATCTCCGTTCTGCATGAGTGACGATTATACGCAATATAAAAACGGCAGCATTATGTGGCTATTTCATGCTTCTAATATATGTGAATGAGATTCTTCCTGGTCGAGCTGAAACATTCTTGGTGCAGCCCCAACCCCAACATACTGCATGGCTCTACTTAATAATACAGTATGATCTCTCCACAAGCACAAAGTCGTTCAACAATCTATACTAAGATCTATGAATCTATCTATTATATTCCAAGAGTTTGAGGAGGACAGGCGATGTCTTTATCCATGACCGGTTTGCTGCAATTTTTTGATTATCGCTTATTATATATACGAATACATAAAATACGACATTACATTTGTTTTCTTATTCATTGTACATAAATAAATATAACAGATTCATAATAAAATATAAAGAAAGTGGCAATTTCAGAATAATTTAATTTAATTTACAATTGAAAAAAAATATCATGTTGCGAAGTCTCAGTTAAAATATATTTCATTGCGGACGGCATAACACGGTTCCAATAATTTTGCCTGATGTCATACTTTTTGCGCTAGACTGGAGCCCAAATGGATTTTCCAATAGATTTGCTCTACGTATCTGGCACGCATTGATTGTAATGAATAAATATGGCGTGTTATGATGCTTTTATTTCAGTTTGTTGGATAATACAAAATTTCATTATTATATAAGATTGTATAAAAAAGTAAAAAAGGATAGTATTTATATAAAATATAATAAAAAAAATAAAGTGATGATTTTTTAAATTTACACGAACACTACACATTGAATAAAACTAAATTTACGGATTTTATCGCGTTTATTTAACTGATTTTACTTATTTTTAATTCCCGACGTTTCGGGTGCTTTACAGCACCCACTTTATTTTTTGGCACTCGTGACAAAAAATAAAGTGTCTGTAATGTCAAAATAACAGCTATTTACAAAATGCTTAAGAAAGTAAATGCGTAATATTACAAAAGCATATTTTTTTTAATTTTTGTCCGACTCTTCTCACTTTCGGCACTTTCACTGGTAGTTAGCTCATGTTATAAGGATTAACTAAGGTTACATTTACTTTAGAAAAAGAATTAAGGTTCCGCGCAATAAAAAAATAAAACCCTAAATTACACGTGGATGAAGTCGTGGGGAAAAGCAAGTATATTAATAAAAAGCAATGAAACAAAGATATCAGAACCCCTTGAGAACCTTAACTCAACGACCTCAATAGTATTTCTCAACACGATGAATATGGACAAGATAAGTATCATATCTAATATCCAAGTTACATCTATGACGGTAGTCGCACGAATTTGTTGACGAGTCAACACACACGTGTAAAAATCCACGACTTTTTATCATCCCGTGGGACAGTCGTAAAAGGCGTCAGAGGAAAATGAAACAGGAGTCCAGCATCTTTCTGATAACAACTCAAAGAATAAGAAACTGCTGTGCAACCCGCTTATCAAACGTGACAACTATGGAAAATATCCTTCTGTATGAGACAACCTGTGGTCAGACATTTGTTCAACTGTGGACTTACGATAGACTAAAATGATGATAATGCAATAAGTTATAGTTCTTTCTTCGCTGAATTTTTTATTTTTATTTTATAGGATAGGGTGACAAAGGAGCACACAGTCCACCTGATGGTAAGTGGTTGCTGTGTCCCAAAGATATCTAAATCTATCCTCGATTACGAATCAAAATGAAGATGCGTTGTCATCTGTAAAGACTTAGATGGAATGCCTTGTTTCCAGTAAAAAGGGTCTCCGGTTCTCTACACTCACTATACGAAACACAGCAGCATTAAGCTACGATTATACGCTGGTATTCTGTGAGAGCGTTGTCCTTCCCCGGTCGAACCGACCCATTCATGATACAACTATACTAACTATAACTGCAGCATGGCTATACCTCGTACTCGTATAAAATGCATTTATACATTATATTCTCACATTTGACGACGTCTAATTAAACGCTGCCCTTTGCTAATACTAATCTTAAAAGGAGGAGTTAACATTTTACAATAAAGACGAAGTTAACAGAAATTAACGTTCAACAAATGAGATGAACGTGTCCCGACTGAAAAAGATCATTCGTCAAAGAGGATATTAAAAATTAAATTAATTTTAATGAAGATACCAGGCTATCAGAAGCGCACATAGAATCTTTTGTTAGGACTGTTCAAGGCGGAGCGAATGGGGGGAATACTTAATTAAGTGTTGGCGAAGCCCTCTTTGCTTAATGCAATGACTTCACGGCTCGTTTAACTTTCATGAAAATCTCTTAAACTCAGCGATTTTTTCCTTAACTAGCGAAATAGATTTTCGGGCAAGAAATGTCCTTTCGGTTCAAAATTTTATAAATTGCATTTTCATTTGAGTTTATCTTGACAACTATTCCGTATAGGAAGAAAGGATATTATTAAAAAAAGGCTTGAATTTTAATGATTTTTGACCATGTTATCCAACCATTTATCATGTCATAAGCTTATTTTCAAAAATGAGGGACTATAACAATTATTCAAACTTAGCCGTATTCTATTTAACTTTAGTGCAATATCTTCTCAATTCTGATATAAGACCAAAGATATCAAAGAAGCTCGATTGCAGCATAAGAGATAAAAACAGTAAAAAAACTGTTCAAAGTATGAACACTAACGATATCTTTATAAGAAAAGGGTCCTAATTGGTATTAGCAATTAAAACGCCCGTATATATATATATATATATGAAGATAATTTTGGTGTGTGTGTGTGTGTGTGTGTGTGTGTGTGTGTGTGTGGGGGTGTGTGGGTGGGTGGTGGTGTGGGGGGGGGGGGGGGGGGGGGGGGGGGGGGGGGGGGGGGGGGGGGGGGGGGGGGGGGGGGGGGGGGGGGGGGGGGGGGGGGGGGGGGGGGGGGGGGGGGGGGGGGGGGGGGGGGGGGGGGGGGGGGGGTGCGTGGGGGTGGGGGGGGGGG
The DNA here is from genome assembly GCA_907164705.1 of Parnassius apollo. Classification (NCBI taxonomy): domain Eukaryota; kingdom Metazoa; phylum Arthropoda; class Insecta; order Lepidoptera; family Papilionidae; genus Parnassius; species Parnassius apollo. The sequence goes on along the minus strand of CAJQZP010001441.1, from coordinate 4,237,633 downwards.
GGGGGGGGGGGGGGGGGGTGGGGTGGGGGGTGGGGGGGGGGGGGGGGGGGGGGGGGGGGGGGGGGGGGGGGGGGGGGGGGGGGGGGGGGGTGGGGGGGGGGGGGGGGGGGGGGGGGGGGGGGGGGGGGGGGGGGGGGGGGGGGGGGGGGGGGGGGGGGGGGGGGGGGGGGGGTGGGTGGGGGGGGGGGTGGGGTGGTGTGCGGTGGGGGTGTGGTGTGGTGTGGTGTGGTGTGGTGTGGTGTGGGTGTGGGTGTGGGGGGGGGTGGGTGGGGGGGGGGGTGTGTGCGTGTGTGTGTGGAGTAATTGCCTTCAAAAACTTCGTTGGTAGTATTTTCTTTTATAAAATTGAGATTTGCTCACAATTGATTTGAGGTATAGCTTCATCGATTCTTATAAAACATGCACAAGCTCTTATTCCAATATTTCAAGCTTGTTTTTGTTTTCCTGAAACATTGGACAAGTTGGTTCTGATAACAAGCTCATTGTGAAAAATAATGACACTAAATAATTGTCACTTACAAAATGGTGAATTAATTGTCAATTAAGTTTATAAATTACGCCGTTGAATTTGGTTTTTATAACGTTTATTGTATATAAAGAACTACAAAGCTATTTGACGACGTCTTTATTATATATTTCCACTTTTTAATTGCAACACTAACTTTACTTCGTTATACCAAAATCTGTAAAACCAAAGGGACGAGCTATCAATCACAATTATAATACGATTAACGCTTGGGTCGGTTTATAATGGGCGGAAATTAAAGGGGGAATATGGCGGGAAGTGAAGTCGTGAGTATAAGGCATACATGTACATAATAATTGTGTAATGACGAGCGCGGTTTAGCGGTCAGAGCACTGGACTCATGGATCCTTAGTTAGAATCTCAACAGAATCTTTATGCAGAAACACTTTTTGATAGTTTTCTAGTCTCGTCTATAACTTTTATTTCACTTATTTTACCTTAATATATGTAATACTACATGATCAAACGAACTTCTTAGTGAAGTTCGATCAGTATTATATGAATCACTTTATTCGAAGGTATAGATGTTAAATATGTGCGAGTCATTGCATTGCACTGAACAATAAAATGACTACCTGTTAAAGTTATATATATATATATATATATATATATATATATATATATATATATATATATATATATATAGTCAAACCTGGACAAGCGAGAGTTCAAGAGAGCACAATTTCTTTTATGGAGGTAGCGTTTCTCTCTTATAGAGGTCCGCAGCAATAACAAGTCACAGCAAGTACGAATGTAGTACATATATAATATGATAAAATTAGGTGAATAATATGCACAACATATATTATGTACATATTATTTTATAATTTTATAATAGGTGAATTTTATTTCGCGATTTTCTATATTCAAACGCATTCACTATTTTAAGTTTATCACTAAATGACAGTACTTTAATTTTCCGATTTGACATGATACAGAACAGAACTTTCCTTCGGAATTGATTTACTATAAACTGAGTAAGTCCGACAAATAGGACGGTACACAGGCACACGTATCCAATCGAAAAGAATGCGATAAAATAACAACGTTATTTAGTTCCACGAAATAGAATAGATACAATATTGACGAGAAAACAATATAAAAACAATGGTAAGAAGTTCCACGAAAGTTAAGAATGAGTCATAAAATAGCAGATGTTAAATTTCTAATTTGTTTTGTCATTTGTTACTGTATGTGTTTACCTTTTATGAATGTATGTATTTTTATTGTAGCTATAGTTCCTCCTAAATAATATAAATAGATAAATAAAGCTCGACTGCTGCTTATAGATAAATGGCAGTCTCACTTACGGAGGTTCATGAGGGAAAAACGACTCTCTCTTACAGAGGTTTCTGTTTCTCGCTAATAGAGGTTTTGGGAGCTTAAAATGACGGGTCCTGGCTATTACTCTCACTTATAGAGTTTTCTCACTTATCCAGTTCTCACTTACCCAGGTTTGACTGTATATATATATATATATATATATATATTGATATATGTTTAAAACTTTTTATGTAGAGTTTAATATATATATATATATATATATATATATATATATATATATATATATATATGATATAACATTCTCCAAATAATGTAATACTTGTTTACTAATTCTCATGTTCAACGATGATGATGACGATGAAATGGTGAATAAATTTATTGTTTTAGAAAAGTAATTTTTATTCTTTCCCCCAATTTTCTGCTTACAAAGGGTAGGCTCACCCTATTACCGTGGTTATTACAGACCCTGTTCATATAATCCAATAATTGATATAATAAAGCCAAGTTGCTTTGCTATTAAGTCAACTCAATCACTGCGGTATTACGAAAGTAATTGCTGGATTTAAATGATTAATTGCAAAATAACTTAAAACATGTCAAATGGCTAGCAGAGATACAATAGTGAATATATTTGTTTAAAAATAGATATCGGGTAAGTAATTTTTAAGTTATACTTCAACCTTTTCTTTCCATGGATATTGTCAGATAAGAACCCCGGAAATATCTCATGGCTTTTGATAGATAGTGGGTGTAACGATGGGTGGGGGGGGGCTTAAATTAAGCAAATTCTCTTAATAAGGAAGGCCCATGTTAAGCAATGACTGATGGATAAGACGAAGATTGCGGTGTTTTTGTTCCCATGTCTTTGACAATACATCTAATCAATATATATATATATATATATATATATATATATATATATATATATATATATATATATAGGATATATGTCTTCTCTCATAAGCATGAAAGAAAGTTTTGAAACATAGATATCAGAAAAAATATTTTAGATAATTGATTTTGTGTTTGAGTATATATTTCTGGTATTATAACATCGAGCGCAATTAATGACTTCTATGGAGTGACGACCTGGTAAGACATGCAGGAAGTCGATGGATGCAGGTGGCTCAGGACCGTCCTTTGCAGCATACCTTGGAGGAGGCCTATGTTCAGCAGTGGACTTGTGAATGGCTGTAATGATGATGATGATGACTATGAATTATTCGGAAGTCGAATATCGAAACGATATCATGACTAGAAAAACATGTGAAACAAAAGTAAACTTTTTATGGAAATTAAGGTGACAAATGAGGACATAGTCCACCTGATGGTAATTTAATGCTGAAGCCCATAGATCAATCTTCGGGTAATGACTTCGGGTATCTACCTAATATTTTTGAACAACACGACGCTTCTGTAGCGCAGTGGCTAAAAGTTTTACTGCAAGCCTCGTACTCGAATCTCGCATGGAACAAGTATTTGTAACAGCTAAAAATAATTGTTTCTGGCTAGAACCGATTGTTCATGTCCAAATAATGTAGGTCTAATGCCTCCATGATACGGAAGAAATGTCTGTGTAAGAGTAACGTTTTAAAACGTATATATAAAGCGTAATTTATGAAAAAGTCACATTATGAAGAGATATTAGATTTGTTTGATACATATTTAATTCAACTCGCATAGTCTTCATCGCATCTGCTTACTGTCGTAGAAAGCAGCATGTGAAATGACAATTTATCCGCTCCATTTATAGGACCGCGCACTAATGTTGCGTAAACTGATACTAGGAAAACACGGATCGCATACACAAAAGACCCAGTACTAAATGTGAGTGGGAAAGTATATATTTAAATACTGCTATCTCATTCACTCAAAAATATCTCACCATAGGGTTTTGTAATGAAAGACCAAAGGGTCGACATGCGAGGGTGGACGGGTCTAATCGACCCGCCTGTTAAATAGCGCCGCGTGCACGCTAAGTTAGTTACGCTGTGTAATGAATCCGCGGTACTGAATTTTAGGGTTTACAATTATTGCCCCTGTAAAACTATTAGATAGCAATTAAATTAATCAATTCGATTTTATCCTTCAAAACCAGCACAAACTTGTAGCAGCTTACATTGAATTACTGTAAAGTATTATTAATTTTTGCTTTATTTTTTCAAAATAAATTCTATATACCATTATATGAAGAACATCAATAATATTATTTTATGTAATGTAAATCATATTTATAGAAATTCGCGATGAAACATAGCCAGAGATCTAAAACTGTAACGTAGTATTGAATGCCTAACCGAGGTAGGGCTGAAAGATTTTGGTTTTCTTTTTATTGTAATATCTTATGTATATATTATAATAAGTATCTAAAATAGTTGTCATTAGTTGTAAGTTGTAACGTGGTAAAGCCATGTTTTTGCTATAGCACGAATTGTTCAGTTCGGCAAGGAAGGACCAAGACCTCAAAGAATACTGTCGTAATATAGCAGCAGGTAAGTGTAGAGAACCGGAGACCTTTTTTCTCATAACGCAGTATTCTACTTTAGTTCCCAGAGGTAACAACCTTTTTACTTTTTAATTGTTAATGAAGCTGAAGATGGACTGTGTGGTCACCTTTATTCTTTAAAAAATATGGTCCTGTTATCAAACTAAGCTAACTTTCTTACTCATTTTCATATAACAGGAATCTTTCATAATCATATTACAATATGAGGAATTAAATTAATGTTCCAATTTCATTTAACTACCATAATACAATTCTAAGTAAGCATTTTTAAACTGTAGCATCTGTTAATGTCATTTGAGAATAAGGCATAACTTGGCATTGTGAGTTTAAATAGACGTCAAGGCAAATAAAGAGATAGTGGCCACGTGACCCGAACAGGCATCGGTCGGGACCATTAACTAAAATCAGGGATGCTACTCCAATTACTCGCAAAACATTAACGGAACTGCAGAATACTGGTCCAAGTTATAAGCAAAGTTGGTTTAGAGATACTCAATACATTTATAATTTAACATATTTTATACAAGTGAGTGTAATAACTTGATGGTAAATGGATGTGAGTGACTAACACATTCATCTTTTTTTTTTTGCTTTTTTGAATAAGAATCTAAAAGCAGAATCGTTGCAATTACAAGGGAACTGGACTAGAATGCTTACCAGGACACTTGTCATACTAAATGCTGTATTTAGCATTATAATGGTGTTATAATACACTGACATTTGAGTTTAAGTTTAGGCGTACATACGAGACACCCGCTGTACTGTGTAGTGCCGGTGTAAGAATATCCACTGCCCCAGGTCCTCTCGTGGGCATCGGAAGAGGTGATAGAGGGAAACTGAAACAGCAGATGGGCACCGGCATCTTCCTGATAACAACTTAATAAATACAATAACAGTTACAGCCGTCAACACGCCTGCCAATCGTGGCAACTGTGGCAGATTTACCTTAATAAAATTCCTGTGAAAAAGTTACTAATTATTTTAAAAGTGTTAAATCATATATTATTTACAGGAAAACTACTACTGCTTACAACTTTTGCCGACTCTAAGTTATTCTTGCACTGAATGCATGACCTCTACTTTTGTACCCACAGATAATATTATTCCCCTTGCAATAGATTCTAAACGGTTAGGGTCGAAGGGATGTTTAGTTTATTTTGCTTGCGTAAACGATATCTACCCTGGCCTATTAGTAATGTTATTTTTTTTAAATTCATCTTTATCATCTTAATACTTTGTCAGCCTACAATTCATACCTGAACACGTGCCTCTTTACTTGAACTTGAGCCCATTATAGAAAGGATTTTTCTTAATTTACACGATTAGCAAGCAGGATTGCGGACATAGTACTAGAAAGTCTCGAAACTTTGGCGCTCTCCGTTTAATACAAATTTTGCATGTGGCTTAACCACGATGCTATAATATATCGACGAACGTGAATGTCTTTCTGGCCTTTCCCACAGTCGCTTAATGCAACCCAGGAGATGGGACAATGGCTTATATCTTATGTTGCGATCATGTGCCAAGTTTAATAAATAGTGACATTCTTCTTCTTTTTTATCAGCTCGTAACAAACCAATATGGATGTGGATATCTCCCATTATAATGGTAGATTTAATTTTATTAATTTCTATAGAAAGAAAGAATTAATAAGAACAGTGTTAAATTATAATTTTTTTTATAGGATAGAGATATGAGCACACATTCCAACTGTCGGTAAGTTGTTGCTGTGGCCCATAGACATCTACATCTATCCTCGATTACGAATCAAAATGCAGATGCGTTGTCACCCGTGAGGACTAAGATGGAATGCCTTGTTTCCAGTAAAAAGGGTCTCCGGTTCTCTACACTCACCATACGAAACACAGCAGCATTAAGCTACTATTTGACGCTGGTATTCTATGAGAGCGTGGTCCTTCTCCGGTCGAGCTGACCCATTCGTGCTACAACTATACTACTAATATAACTGCAGCATGGCTCTACCACGTAAAAAAAATTAAAAAATAGTACAAATACAATAAATTAAAAATCCTTTTTCGTTCCTTTCTACATTTTGAAAAAAAAAAACATTACTGACAGCAAGCAAAATTGCATGCATAATTTTTTGATGTAAAAAGTCAGCAGTTGGTGCGCATGGCAGGAAGTTGGTAATAGAAGTTTTTTTATAATGTTATCAGAAAGATGCTGTAGAGAAAAACTGAAGCAGAAGATGGGTGCAATCTTCTGCTTCAATTTCTCTCTGTCACCTGTTACGATACTCATGGGACGATAGTGTATATTCTAACACCGTCACCTTGCCTTACCGTATGTTGTTACCGTACATAGCGATAAAGCCTAATTCGTAGTAGTATTAACTTCCCAGTGGGAAGTTATTGTAATGGGTCCGATTTTGCTAATTGAAAATTTTAACATATCTCCACGTTTCAAGGTCTTTAGAGTCGCATAATATGATTTTTAAGAAGATGTCCGTGTATGCACATGTACCTATGTATGTATGTCTGTTCGGATTCAATTTTCGCCTCGTGTATCTTGAGAACAAAGAGTGATATTGGACATGGAACCCGTTTCCTTTAACGGATAATTATGTAACTTACACCTCATTAAATTTTGAGCAAAATCGGTCAAGTCGTTTTTCGTGCCGAATAAAAAATTTTATAAAATATTAAAAACATGATTTTTTTTTCTTTCTACTATGAAGTTAGCCGTGTGGACTTTTCGGGTCGGACCTAGGGCGCTTTTTTTGAATTTTGTAAGTACAATAAAAAATTGGTATTAATTGTATTCAGCATCCTGCGAGTTGACTGATTTATTGAAACTTGTCACCATGATGTGCTGTCATTTTACTGACCACAAATTCGTATACGTTTTTTTCTTAGAAACCTTAAACCGTAAAAATCACAAAATTAGTGTGATTTAACTTCTCGTCTATAAATTAAAATTAACGACACACAATACCAAAAACAAGGTGTAGTTAAAACAATATTTATCTTAATAATTAGTAAAAGCTCGCCAGGTCTCGGTTGATTTGATAAAGGTGCGTGTAAACGACTGAGCTAGGTTGCGTGCGAAGCCTATGGCGTATATAAATTAAAACATAATTGTGTTATCGTGAGTTCGTGCTTTAATGCGTTTAGTTCTCGACGGCGACGTCGACGGGCTAAGGAAATAAACGCTATGAAGAAATTAATTTAAATTTGATAAAAAATGTGTTTTATTTATTATAGCGCGGTCCCATAGGGATTGGACGGTTACGTCAAGCACGCGAATGTGAAAATTCTTGGTAATACATTATTGTTCTAGCTTGACAGTTTTTTTTACATTAAAGATAGATGAAGAAAGTCTTTACAAAATATTATTTTAAGCTATATTTCATCAAGAATCTCTACTAAAACAGTTGTAATAGAGTTTATAAACATATGACGTTGAATAAGAAAACATTTAAAAGAACTTGATAGACGTGACTATGATGATATGGATCTGTCGTAAATATAGAGCGCTTTTAAAAATATAAAAGCTTATATACTATTAATTGATTCATAAACCTACATTTTTACAAATAAGCCTTTCATTCTTCAGCTAAATCGAAAGTATTGCAAGTTTAAAATACCATGTTCCGGTATTGAATCAAAACACGAAAGCTCCCGAAGCATCGGTCTATTTCACAAAATAGGTATATAGTAATAAAAATTTACGATAGGTATATAGTGATAAAATGTACGCATCCTGTAATTTGTCACACAATTTCATCCAGTAGGTGTCGTAAAACCTCATGGCTTCCGATAGCTCGGTATGACCATCCTGTTTACGCCTGAAGTAAACTTTGCCGACCAACCGAAGCTGCATTATTATAATGTTGGAAAACGTCTTGCATTGCGTTCGCTGATCCGATAATCTGATTCGATCCGCTTGCACAGCGAAGCGATTATAGTAATTCCTCACTACAACGGAAGTGAACAATGTTGCAGAAGAGCACATAACATATAACATAACACAGAAGCAAACATAGTTGAAGAAGAATGAAACTATTTTTAAGGATTTTATTACATCCTTTTGTTGTTTCGAGTGCTTTATGTTTGCAGTAACCACGGGGTCACGAGGCGACTTTTTTATAGGATAAGGTGACAAACGAGCACACAGTCCACCTGATGGTAAGTGGTTACAGCGGCCCATAGACATCTAAGTTCATGAATCCTCGATTACAAATCAAAATGCAGGTGCGTTGTCACCCGTGAGGACTAAGATGGAATGCCACGTTTCCAATGAAAAGGATCTCCGGTTCTTTACACTCACCATACGAAACACAGCAGCATTAAGCTAGTATTTTACGCTGGTATTCTGTGAGAGCGTTGTCCTTCCCCAGTCGAGCCGACAAGCAGCATGGTACTACCACGTATAAAAATATTTGAATTCCTAATAATGTGGTAAATCCGAGTTACCTCCAACTTTTAATTTTATGCTCTGATCTAGGCAGCATCTGCTTCAAGTCTTGCAATGGTACGGTTGTTTTTATTTTATTTCGATTATTTTTATCCCATCCGATGGGATCCACCTATTTTCCATATTTAAATTGTTATTTTTATTTTTAAATCTTTAAACATTTCAATAGCCCTATTTATATATAAAACTCTCCATTCTCCTGTGACCATAGGCACTGTGAAGCACTCAAAGAGTTGGAAATATAAAAATCATTAAATGATATACGGGAAGTCTTCCAAAATTTTTATTCAGAGAATGTGTAGTGATCATAGTGGTCATCACAAGCAGATAAAGATGAAGCAGCATTCCACAGACCAGCAAGCCAAAACTCACTCGTCTAACCAGAAACAAGTGTAGTACAATAGCAACTCGTGAGCTTAACAAATGTTAGCCTAAACTGTTGTTCGAACCTCTCAATAAACTAATCCACTTATCACACAGTGTTTGAAACAGAAAATTAGAAATTACTATTTTTAATCTCGTTCGGGCCGCAAACAAGGCACTCATAGACATTGGTGACTTTCACGGACAGAAAAATTTGCTTTATCGCTACATATTTCATCTATTCGAGCTCTGTTTCTCCGCAGACTTAAAGTTGAATGAAAATGTACTGTTTTGAATACGTAAAACAGTTCAATACCTGACAGTGCGAATGCAATTTGTCGACCTAAAGCGATTTCGTTTCCACACGATCAAGAGGCGTATGTAAATTATGTAAATGAAGATTTACATACGTTGACTTTGCATTTTAAAGGTTTTAAGAAAATCTCACTCTAAACCTAGTGACCCCTTTCAAGAACCCCTTACGTCACTTTTACAGAAGCTTCTTGACACTTTACAATAGATTTTTATTCTCAGTTTTTATTCGGATATTTTAAATGAGCACTTGCATGTGTGATACTATATAATACCTGACTTCATTAAAATTCACTTCTAGTTTTTAAAAACAAAACCAAGTTTATAGTTAGTTATCAAATGGGAACTTAATAAATGTGATGCAGGAAGTCGATTGTGCTTTATCGCGTTCATAAGGAGACGCTGACGTTTGGCTATGGACTTGTGAAATACTGTAATGATGATGACGATGAAGATGAAGTTAATAGACCGAACCATACCCATATATATATTTCAAGGGGCAATACCAAACGAGAGCTCAAGCCAAGTTATCTCATTAATGGTGAGTTATTTTATCAGTGTTCAGTAAATAAAGTTAATGAGAAAGGACGTGCGGAAACTAAATATGAATCGTTTTCAACAACATTATTTATTACAATGAGGATCACTTGGAATTTAGTAGTAGTAGTAGTTTTTTAAATGTAAAGTAAAGTAAAGTAAAGTAAAGTTACAGCCTATATACGTCCCACTGCTGGGCTCAGGCCTCCCCCTCATTTCTGAAGGGTTTAGGCAAGAATGTCCGCCGCGCTGCCCAAATGCGTGTTGACGAACTTCACATGGCTTCGAAATATTTTTTTTTCTTATTCCTCGGACATGCAGGTTTCCTCACGATGTTTTCCTTCACCGCCGAGCACGTGGTAAATCAGCACTTAAAATTGCAATTAACAATTTCATTGGTGCCGGCGGGGATCGAACCCGGGTTACTCGCGTTCTGTTATATTTACAGCGAGCGTTAACCACTGAGCTAACACGGCTCCTTTTTTTTAAATGTAACACACACCTAATTATTTTTGCACGCAGATAGCAAATTTACTTGCTCGCGCTTATACTGTTTACTTTATTTCTACAAAAGAGTAAAATAGTAGCTTAATGCTGCTGTGTTTATTTACGTGGTTTTAATTTACAAAAAGCAATTTTATATGTGTTGTGTTGTGTTGATGACCGTGTAGTGGCGTTGCCAGAATATCCACTACCTCATATTATGCTGTAAGTAGCGAAAGATATATGCAGCAACGTCTCCTTAACAACGACTAAAAATAAAAACTGCGATTATCAACCCACTTGCAGTCTAATAAGGGTAACAAATGAGCACACAGCCTATGACATCTACATTTAACCTCGAGTAAGAATCAAAATGTAAATGCGTTGATACCCCTGAGGGCTAAGATGGAATGCCTCGTTTCCGGTAAAAAGGGTCTCCGCTTCTCTACACTCGCCATACGAAACACAGCAGCATTAAGCTGCTATTTTACGCTGGTATTGTGTGGAAGCGTGGGCCTACCCCGGTCGAACCGATCTATTGTAATGCAAACACATTATAGCTGCAGCGTGGCTCTACCACGTAAAAACAATTACTACGAAAATATTATATTTATATATTGATTATAACAATCTACATCTTAGAGCCACGCTTAAGGCATTTTAGGTTGCAGCTAGAATGGGTTGACTCAACCGGAGTAGGATTACGCGCTCACAGAATACCAGCCTAAAATACAGCTTGATGCAGTGTTTCATATGGTGAGTGTAGAGAACCGGAGACTCTTTTTACTGGTCCCTAGAAGTGATAACGCATCTACTTACCATCAACTGGACTAAGTGCTCGTTTGACATTTTTTTAACAGAATAAGGGTGACAACATTACTTTACCATCAAGACGATAGCGAGCATATTTAAGCAGAATTCAAAAATCCTTTTTTTTGAATGAGGGTGACAAACGAGCACACAGTCCAGCTTATGGTAAGTGGGTGTTGTGGCCCAAAGATATCTAAGTCTATCGAGAGATTCTACGCGTATGTTGTTAATGTATGTGCACCGATTTCTCGGATACATTTTTTATTTAATATTCTATAATTACAGGGGGACATATATAAATTTCAAGATTTTTCATCCTTAAGTGTTAAAAATGTGTGAATAGAAGATTTTAATATATAGACGTCAATTTAGATGTTACTTTAAACTTGTGATATTCTGTACACCACTCAAAAGGGTAAATGAGGTTTTAGTTTTTCCATACACTTTGTCTTAGCACTGATTTCAAAAGGAAATGTGGAAATCGTTTTTGTTTTTAAGTTGGTTTGTACTTTTTATTAATAGTTTAATTAGTTAATAAAAATTAAACGTAACGCTTTCATTACTAGGAAATAATGTAATTTTCGTAACATAACTATATGACATAATCGTTAGCCTAAAAGGCGGCTTAACCAATCACCATATAAAACATCTCACATCTTTGAAGCTGTAACTGATCCGATTATATTAATATCTAAGACTGCGACATCTTTCTGGCATTTTGAACAGTCACATTTTGCTATATCAGCTGGTTAAAATGGAATAATAAAACCTTTTATTATGCTAATATAAGGCATTAAAATAAATATCGACTAGAATAAAAAAATAATTAAAATAAATAAAGATAAGTAACCTAGTGATGCATAAAATGTAAATTCATTTGAGATTATGCGATTTACAAGTTAGCCAAGCTAAGCCAAGTAGTGTCTTATTATGTTAAGCGTGAGCGAGATATATAGTAAGATATTTCAGGCCTAGAATCCAAACTCAAATAGGTAGCGACTTGCATGTCTACCTCCTGTTGTGCGCCTACGGCATACAAGCGTTGACTTTACCTTACTGTAACGACTTTAAGCTGGTTTACGCTGAATTTGTGACCTATACACACTATTAAAATTTACAGCTCAAAGTTTCCTGCTGACTGCGATTAACCGTGTTTATGCCTCGCTTTACATGGAAACATTGTGAAACATTCATAAGCTTGCAGTTATAATATTTTATCAACAATCTCTAGAGCAGTTGCTCTATATAGTTATTTTCACTTTCGTTTTATAAGGACATAAAATTTTTTCGCTTTATTTATTTTAAGTCCCGAAACCCCGAACTCTCGAAGATCGGTTATGTTTCACGGGTTTTTATTTAATTAATTATCGAACGACTACTTAAATTTACCTAAACACTACAATTTGAACAAAACTATATTTACGGAATTTATCGCATTTAAATAACTATTTTAACATATTTTTAATTCTCCACGTTTCGGGTGCTTTACTGCACCCATGGTCACGGAGGGGCCTGAGATGTTTGACGTCCCAATATCATAGTTAGCCCGACTAACTTCAGTTATTGAATATTATTTTATTTTATTAAAATTAAATTAAATGAAAATGATGCACCCGAAACGTCGGGAATTAAAAATAGGTTAAAATGTTAACTATACGCGATAAAATACGTAAATATAGTTTTATTCAATAATTATCGAACATTGAAATCGGACACATTATTCTTGAATTAATATTTTTTATTTTTTTATTCTTGTTTTTACAAAATTAAAGTGTCATATTATATTTTTTTCATCTGATAGTTAGTAAACGGTAGAATAATGGGTAGAACAATGGGTAGAATAAGGTATTCAGATATTATAAAACTAGTCCTGGATTTAGTTTGAATACTATGATTTTAAAAAGTCCTATGTTGGTCTGGGACTAACAGATTCCTTGTTTATGGGGGAACTATAACAAATATATATATTGGCGTAAAATAGCAGCTTAATGCTGTGATCGCGTAGTGAGTGCAGAGAACCGGAGACCCTTTTTGCTGGAAACTGGCCATTCCATCTTAGTCCTTACATATGGCAACACATCTAAATTTTGATTTTAAATTGAGAATATACATAGATGTTAATGGGCTACAGCATCTATTTAACATCAGGTGGATTGTGTGCTCGTTTATCACATAAGGCTATAAAATAATGTGCCAAATATGTTACCGGCCGAGCATGTCATAAAAAGCGACTATAGTACGTGAGGGTATTATGGTCATTCGGTTAATATGGTCACTTTCTTACAACTCAAAAACTACAGCCTCGTTATCATAGATGAATGTGTGATACGATAGCTCTTCATCGGTCAATCACATAATAAAGGGTCAAAAGGGCGATGCTTTATCGACGCCATTATGACAGTTGACATTAGAGTAAACATTTTCGGCGATTTTAGTATGTTGTAATGAGGTTAGTTTTTAAGTAAATATTATACATTAGGAAAAGAGTCGCAAGCTTGTTTGCCACTCTTTTCCTAATGTATTAGTTATAGTATACGACTTTGTGTCTGTCCTCTTCCTAGTTTTGGCTTTATAGGGCGGAGAAGCTTATGGTGACTACAGTACCCTCAGTACCTTAGTCGATAAACCTCTAAATAAATAAATAAATTTAAAATAATAAATTTCCTTCACATAATTATCATCTTTATTTTAATTTCTTGGCTCAGTGGTCCAATTAGCTCGTTGTTCTTGAGACACTGCCTAGTCGGTCGAAGATTACAGGCGTGGCGATACGTGCATTAAAAACAGCCACGTAATGGTGGCGTGAGAGGATCTACTACTCCATATTATCATCCTATCATCCTCAAAGGTGTGCTAAGAGGCGACAGAGGGAAATTTTCATCTTCTTCCTGATAACAATACTAAATATTAAAAAGATGCAGTTACCAAATCGACTGCTAACAAATGTATTTTTAATAAGTAAATAGAAGTACTCGGAAGACCATGAGACAAATGACTAGTTAATGGTTGCAGTACGAATGGGTCAGCTCGACCGCGGATGAACTACGTTCTACAACAGAATACCAGCGTAAGCTCAGAGAATCGCAACTTAATGCTGCTGTGTTTCGTTTGGTTAGTGTAGAGAACTAAAAACTCCTTTTCTAGTAACCAGGTTTTCTATCTTACTCTTCAGAGGTGACATCGCATCTTAATAATGAATCTGAACTAAGGATATCATAATCCAGGATTTATGAGCCACAGCATCCACTGATTATAAGTGGTAAGGTGGGCTGCGTGCTCGGTTGTCAACCTTATTCTACACAAAAGGTTTGCGAGTTCTAATACTTCAATCACTAATCTGCTCGTCACGTATAGGTTATGACTTAGTCTCTTCCTCATACTCATAATTATTGTAGACAAGAAACTTTTTTATTCGTGAAAATAAGTAATTAGAAGCAAAGCTGATTGTAAAAATCTTAAAAGAATTTTACAATCAGCTTTGCTTCTATACATCGCTAATTAACAAAAATCATCATCGTCACAGTCCACTGATGAATATGGAAACCATGTGAATGCCATAACACATGGTCCTAAACCACTTGCATCCATTGACTCCCTGCATGCTATCATGTTTTATAAGACCGTCACCCGGTGGATTAAGAAATATACATATCTTAAACTATAGGTATACTTTAATACTAGGATTTTTGTTTATTCTCTTTTATTTTTTTGGGGTGGGATTTGTTTTTTCTATTGGTATATTTAATATTTTATTTAATTATTTACTTGTACTTATTTAACATTATATTTAATGTTCTCATTTTATTAATACATAAACTGATATAAACTATAAAATAAATTGTACGAAAACTTTATCGTCATTAATTTTTTTTGTGCAGCTATCGCTGTAAACGAAATGTTATATTTCAAATTTCTCAACGCAATACAAGTCAATTTATAGACTGTGCTCATTAAAATTATGCGTTCTACCGCACCCAGATATAACAAACTCGACTCTAAATAAATAAAATGCATTGAAAACATGCAGTGGAGGGACACAGAAATATTTCATAAAAAAATTCCCACCTCTATTATTCGTCTATTTTAGAATTTCTCTTCCCTAAAATATTAAAGAGTACTTATGTGAGGATGTCTCAATTAACACCATTCCCCTCTATATCGCATCGATACTTGCGATTTAAAAAAACCTATGCTTTTTGACACCATTCACATATGTTCTTTCATAATTTATTGTAAATTTACGAGTTGACGTTTACAAGAACACGTGTTTTGGGTATCCGAATATTTTATTACTGTATTAACATTTGATGATCATTGGAATAGAGTTATATTTTGTTAAGTTATTGAAATACTTCTATTTTTTATACGTGGTAGAGCCATGCTACAGTTATATTAGAAGTATAGTTGTAGCACGAATGGGTCGGCTCGACCGGGGAAGAACCACGCTCTCACAGAATACCAGCGTGAAACAGTAGCTTAATGCTGCTGTGTTTCGTATGGTGAGTGTAGAGAACCGGAGACCCTTTTTACTGGAAACGAGGCATTGAATCTTAGTCCTCACGGGTGACAACGCATCTGCATTTTGATTCGTAATCGAGGATAGATGTAGATGTCTATGGGCCACAGCAACCACTTACCATCGGGTGGACTGTGTGCTCGTTTGTCACCCTATCCTATTAAAAAATTATAATGTATATTAATTAAGACATTTGTGCGACGAAGATAACTAAACCTTTTTCTTCTTCATAATCGTCCCTTTTGTTGGGCATAGATCACCGGATTGTAAAATAAAGGTTTGTCATTTTTGGATAGATTCTTATTTAGAAGTTGCTCGCTACAACCTCGTCCCTCAACTAGCAGGGAGCAAAGACATGTTATTATAAAGACATGTTTTATTCCCTTTCATATCCTACGGTCGTATAAGATCAACAAAATTCTTACAAATTAGATTTCATAAATTTTAAAACTCATGCTTATGCTTCTATACACTGTTTTCTCCTTGGTACTTACAATCTTTTTACAAGAAGTCGTTCATATTTCCTAATAAGAATTTTATTAGCATCAGAGTAACAAACATCAGTTTAGTTGATGTCGAGAGGTGCCAATGATTGCACCAGCAGAAAGTTTTTGACTCACATTCGCAATATAAGAAACTCAAGATAACGAGCTGTCTATAATAAGGATTTTTTTTTAAAAACGTTACCTCCACACTATGATTTTCTCCTGTATCGTGGGGGCAGTTTACAAACACAAATTTCACAAGGACAAACATCTAAACCAGGAACAATTACTTGTAGTTCATACAAATACTTGCTCCGTGCGGGATTCGAACCCGCGACCCCCAAGCGCAGCCACTCATTGCTAAGCCACCACGCCACGGAGCCGTCAAAAGGAGACTAGGACTAGGGATAATATAACAATAACGTGTGGAGAGTAAGGAATAATTGAACCATTAAAATGACTGGACGGAGAGTGCAAAGATCAAATTTACTGAAGCGATATAAATATTGCTTAGTATTTTAAAGGATCAAAAACAATATCAACCTTATTGCACCAGTTAAGTATATTAGACAGGTCATAGTTTAAGGAAGAGATTATATTTCACCTCATCCAATGAAGCATGTGTATAAAGTTAAAAATATTCTTCTTAATGGTGATAAGAGCAGATGAATATTATGTCATAAGGTCGATAAAAATCGAGGACAAGAAGGTATGCCAATGCATTGCTGGCATCCATACCATTTTACAATTCATCGTCATTTTATTTTCTACGATAGCTGAAAGGTTTAAAGAAAATATTTCAAATTACGTAAATAATTATCTGAAATACGCTAAATTAATTAAATACTTTGAAATATCTTAATTCTCTACTAAAAAAATATTGTTCGTCGCATTATTCACATTTTGCATTTAAATTTAAAAATTTAATTTAGTTGATGAGCTTGACAGTTATTATTACTTTTGGTTTGCACTTTAACTTCACGTAGTGTATGTATTCTTTGCTTTAACGGGGTTAATTAACGGTGTGGTCGTTAAAATATAATTGTAATCAAAATTTTGTAGAACCCAATATTGTAAATTTTATTCCATTACATTAAAAATCTGAAACAGCAATCAATTTAGAATAGAAATAAAGACATGCAACAGTAGACATCCGAGCAGTAAATTTTTTACTGACTTCGTTTCGTATGTAGCTAACTCACTTTCAAAAGTTGTCACATAACTCTTATTTGGTGCGGCCGCGTTGTCGGGAACCAAAAATAGAAGCCCTAAACTTTTTAATAGGAGGAGAGGCGCTTTGAGGAGGCGAAGCGTCGGCGCCTTCGTCGACAACGGGCGCAGACGACTTTTATGACTTTCAGCACAAATTGCTTTTGCTCCTCATTTGAATACGATTCATATATAAGAAAAGCGTTTTTATGTGTCGATGTTTCATTCAGCAATTTAACTGAAATATCATTTTGTAGAAGAAAATTTTGTGAAATGTCACTAAGTGGATCTAGATGTGTCAGACAGATCTTGAATGTATTTAAGTACTTTACAAGTATTATAAGAATGTAAAATCCTTCATGCTACAATAATTTTATTTATTAATAGTGTCATGGCAGTGTGAGAATACCCACTTCTCCATATCATTCGGTGAGTGTCTTAAGAGACGACAGAGGGAGATCAGAGAGGATCAGGAGTCAGGAGATTAGCAGCAGCGTCTTCCTAATAAGGACTTAAACCAAAAAGTTGCGGTTGCCAAATAGCTTGTCAAGTGTGGCAACTGGCAAATATTCCACCTATAAGGTAATCTAAGGGGGATGCCTACATTAGGCAGTGGACTCTAATACGCTGTAACGTTAACGGATTAAGATTGACTTGTTCCCTCGTATGTAAAAGTTCGTTTAATGGTAGCTCAATTTTGTGTTCGTTATTATTTTGTAGAAAAATGAATTTTCAACTATTTTTTTATGACGTGATAACGTCTAATAAATCGATGAACGCTAGCTGCACGCACGAAAAAGATGACTCATTGTAACGTTACGCTCATTGTAACGTTACGATCGAAGCGAGAGCGCTGCTCGCTCGTGCAAAGGCACGATCGCCTTGAGCGTAAAAATAAATTTATCAATTAAATTGTAGATTTCATTTCACTCCTTCTTTGTATCCAGACAAAGTAGTGATAAATCAATAAAAATGATTCATTTTTATTCATAAAAGTATTCAATCATTTCATCAATGTTTTGTTATGACGTCACGTTAAACTATCGTGCTTTACAGATAATCAATTTCTTATTAGAACAAATGTGACAAACAAACTTACAGTCCTGATGGTAAGTGGCTGCTGCAAACCAAGGACATCTGCAGCCAACTTCAGACAAAGAGGTTTACGAATGCGTTGGTGCTTCTAAGGCTAGAGATGGCTCCTATAATTATACTAGCGGCAGGAATGGATGTGAAGATGGTGCTTGCTTAGCAACTTGCATAGGACAGCATTATAGTGCACGAGTGTATACAAAAGCACAGGTGCACTCTTTATTTTCTCTCTCACATAATCCGATGGGATGGCAATTGGCACGTAGTAAGACCGGAGCAAGATCAGGCGCAGGACCGCACTACGTGCTATCCGTTGCATGGAGTGAAACACCGCCAACATCCTGGCTCCTGGCTGCTACTGTGGATTTCTTGATATAAAAATCCAATTAAACATGAATATGATTTTGGCCCGTTCCTGGATTCGCAACCAGTACCAATCATGATAATAAGCGCACTAACGATTTCTAAACCAACAAGGCAGTCGGAGCCAGACGGACGTTAGATCTGACCTGCTTCTTGAAGATTCTACTAGAGTTAAAACACAAATCAAAGTCACAAAATGACCTCAAAACGATAGCTAAATAATCTTAAAATAAAACAGATCTAACTCACCTGCACTGATTACTGGATGTAATGTATGATTTTGCTTAAAATATGAAGTAAAACCAGACTTTAAGGAAATAAAAAGAATATACTCTTCGACGCTGTAAAGAGTTATTTGCCCATATGTTGTGCTGATTAAAGCTATTTCAAATTGAAAAATTTGATGATGTGGTATCCCATCATCATGACTATTTGATATTACCATGGATTTACCTTTGAGGTATCTTCTTTTTGACAAAAAAAAAAGAATTTAAATTTAAATCGGACAGCGTTGTGAATAATTAAAAAAATATTTCGCTGAATTGAGAACCTCCTCTTTTTTGAAGTCAGTTAAGACTAGAACACTTTCTTCACTACTTTTTTCCACTTATGACCACAGATCTACGAGGCAATCAGTCATTAATAACTACTTTATTTTCATAGAATTAAGAGATAGTCTTTGTAGTCTATGCTTGTAGAATAAAATCTATTAAACTATTTTAATTTCTACGGCCACAGCTAACAAGCGAAATTGAAATGACGGGAGAAATTGCAAGACCTAACTTTAAGCCACAAGTTGGCTGAAGCTAACTGAGATAACTTAGCTTGGTATCGGGCGCTAAGTCAGACGAACTCTCGAACTTGAACTAACCGTTTTGATGAACTAAAACTTTACCGTCAAGTAAATTCACCGCAGCGTTCTCTTACCACATTTCGGCATGTTCTTGTTAAAATAATAGATCGTTTGGAATACGTATAGAAACTTTGAAGCTATATTAAGGTAGAAATTACAGGCAACGCAATAGTTAATGATAAACGTACTTTACCACGTGACTATCGTAACGTAGCAAATTTAAATAAGTGTAGAGTTAGAGACTTATGTACTGTATCTTGCCCTATGAGTGTTTTACGGTTTTACAAAGCTATTGTCTCATCATCTTACGTATGTTGGCCTATCTGTTCTGGTAATAGTACAGATTAAAATCCGTCGATCCGTTCTAAATACTTTAAGGTTTTGATCCTATGAATTCCGAGATGCTATGCATATCGCTTGGCGCATTAGGAGTCTAATTGAACATGAAGTGTTATTACAACACGTATTACAAAGATTAAGCTAATACATCACATTATAATTAACACCTGACCATAAATATTAATGCTCCATTAATGTCCCACTTATACACCATCTACCATTATAATGGATGGTGACATAAGATAGAGAGCATATAATCCATATTGATGTCCCCATTAGAAATTTTCAAAAGTGGGTCTTTTATCATTAATGTAATTCGAAATAAGAGGCACTGAGGGTCCAAGCTAAGTGAATTAAAATTTCCGATTCATTGATTTAGAAAGATTAATGGACGTTACGCAACGGAGACACTGTATATTAACTTTGAATGACGTTACGCGTTTTAATGATAATGTAAATGAACGCAATATTAGTGTAGGCCGGAATATCTCGTTCAAAGTTATTACGCCGTAGGGAGAGAGACGAAGGAAGTCTGATGGAGAGAATAGAAGGCGGAAGTAACAATAAAATATGGCTATTCTGTATGAACAATGGAAACAGAGATAATTTTTATACAAGGTTGCATATCTATGGGCTACAGCATCCACATTCTATCGGGTGAACTCTATGCTGTTGTATCACTCTTACTTGTATTATAAAATCAGCTCCTACTTCAAGTGCTACCTTATTTACTAGTGATGAACTCTCTGGTGGACAAAGAATGAACTGGCGAAGGTCTAATGGTTACAAATATCTCAAAGTCAAAATCCGTGACGATGAAGAGCAAGAGTATCACTTGTGACTTCACTTCCGTAACTTTCAAGAATTCCATTAAAGCATTGAATAATGAAAAAAATAACTGTAAATTTATTTAGCTTGTATTTATTACAGCCTATCAAATATCCACTGTTGTTTTATTATCCAGACTGCTCCACCAATTACTACGCTCAGATGGCGTAGGTAGACTGGCAAACGCAGTTTTTTTTAATTTCACTTGTTATCGGAAGATGCCTATCTCGTGCTTAGTTTCTTTTTTTTATTTATTAAGAAACTAACAGCGTTCTATATAGTTTACATTAAACAATACCATTCTTATAATAAGGCCAATAACAGGTTTCCATTAATTACTATGGCATAGAATACTACGGCCGTAATAATTAGTATCAGTAGGTATAAACTCATATTTACACCTAAACCTAAATCATTAAATTGTTGCACCTGTTCCCTAAGGCAGCACGCACATTCGAAAAGTCTCATACAAAAATTCATGAACATTTGTACATGTACATTAATGAAATCACTAACAGCACATACTGTTCAACGATAACAAACAAATACACACGAATACGGTACACATGTTATTTTTTTAATAAACAAATACACCAATACGTGTTATTTTTTATTATTTTTATTAGCAGTATATAATTATTATTTTACTTTACTACAAATTATGTTATTTTATTTTATTTTGGTTTTTAGGCTTAAGACTTTCAATGGCTAAGAGTTTCAATAGTACTTTTAATATTAAGTACTGCTAACATAATGATACTCCAGAGCCAACATGTACAAAATGCTAGCGATGATTCACTTTAACGGATTCGAAACTGTGGAAATAAGAAATAAGTTAAAATTAAGATAAGATGAATTCCGTAACAACAGTTTTATGTTATGTAAAGTAAATGTTGTATTCTTTGAAATATTTATTTATGTTTTTCTACACCGCCTCGCATGTGTTAAAACAGCACTTAAAACTGTAATTATCAATTTTAATCATTGCCGCTGACGACTGCTAAGCACCTGAGCTATTATGTCATCTTTTATGTATACTGCGCTAAATAATTAACTATACTCTCGTATATGGTTTATAAAATATTATACAATTATTCACATTTTTTTTAATCTTTCTATGAAATCATTGTACTATTCGGAACAGAATTAAAGCCCAATAAATTTATACCATAACTTTGCACATAAATTCTAACGTAAAAGCCTCCAATAATTTTTCTGACAGTGCATCTCCATCGTAATCCTAACTACAATATAAATTTTCAGATGACTAATTAACTGCTTCAGCCAAGGGACAACACTGCTCGTAACTCTGATGTTGCTAGCATACTCGCAATGGCACTTATTACTTATTTATGCTTAGAACATAAATTCAATAATGGCGTGGTGTTAATAAGGTAAGCTTTAAGGACTTGTGAAATGTAATTGTCAATTTATATCGAAGAAATATTGAGTAATATTGTTAAACATTATAGAAGTTTAAAGCTTCATACGTTGTTTTATAAAAAAACCGCAATGTAACATAAAGAAAATACGTAAAAACTGAAAACCCTTATCACAATAGTACATCTTATACGTGGTAGAGCCATGCTGCAGTTATATTAGTAGTATAGTTGTAGCACGAATGGGTCGGCTCGACCGGGGAAGGACCACGCTCTCACAGAATATCAGCGTAAAATAGTAGCTTAATGCTGCTGTGTTTCGTATGGTGAGTGTAGAGAACCGGAGACCCTTTTTACTGGAAACGAGGTACTCCATCTTAGTCGTTACGGGTGACAACGCATCTGCATTTTGATTTACAATCGAGGATCGATGTAGATGTCTATGGGCCGCAGAAAACACTTACCATCAGGTGGTCTGTGTGCTCGTTTGTCACGTTATCCTAAAAAAGTACATTGTTACATAAAACGTATCTAAGCAAGATATATCACCTGTTTTTGTCCTACACACTAAGCAAATTTAGATGTTTTTAACATGTGTATATCGGTTTTTTTCTTTGTCTATCTTTCTTTGTTATGAATAAAGCTTCAAAGTAAAACGTAGTGATTATAATTATATACTCTTTGGCGTCAAGCTGAGTGTATAAGCTCAAGTTTTAATTACGACCATGTAACAGGGATTATCGTCATAAAGCCAACGCTGTTCTCTTTTGTATTCAGTAGCAGAAAAGCAAGTGTTTCATATGATCCTTTATCGCTTTTTACTGAACTTCAGTTCTCCCCTATTATCTTTGCACTGCTCGTTTATTGAAATTTGTTTAAGCTTATCTAAAGTCGAGAACAAATACACAAGGTTGCATTACTTTTGTATTTAAACGCATTCAGTGCATTCACATATGAAGTTTATTTGCATTGATTGTATTCCCCGTTAACTTTGCCACTTACCACTAGTGCCCATTTTTAAGTATTATATTTCCTACTCTACTTGTTGTACTCACTCTTATTAACTGTAAATATCACATTTGCCTTCGACCACAAAGATCTCACTAATTGCTTCCTAATATTTTTATTTCACGTAAAAGTAAAAAAAAACAACAGTCTGTATAAATATGACCATATGATCATGTGGAAAGAATGAATGAGGAAAGAGTGACAAGAAAATTTATGTTGCAGAAGTGAATGGCAGAGTCGAAAAGGGACGTCGGGTGATATAGGCGAAAATGTATCGACCAAAATGGCGATTTATTGAAAACGGGCCAAATTAGGAGTACCCTTAACCGACTAGCATAAATGCGTAGGCATATGGATGTGAAGGAGGCTAGAGATGTGTGTCAGGATCGTGCCAAATGGAAGTCTGTAGTCTCTGCCTACCCTTTTGGGTGACAGGTGTGAGTGTTTATGTTTTTTAGGTATAAATAACAGCGCTGGTAGCAAACCGCCATGCATTTCCGATAGGGTTTTGAAACTAAATTCATAGAACTGCCTTGTTCTTAATATTTTTTAATTATCTTTGACATGTAATTACCACAAATATATGTTTTCCTTCGCCATTGAACACAACATGATATATCAGCCCATTAAATTGCACTTACGACATTGATATTAGCGCCTATCCCCTAAACTCGGCTCGCCCAGAGCTATCATTTTAGATAGTCGTACTACAAGAAAAGATTTCCCTCTAAATATTCATCATTACAGCACTTTACAAGTCCACTGTGGGATATAGACCTTCCTGTATCCAACAGTGGACTTATAAAGGGCTGTAATGATGGAGGAATACCACTAAATACGGTCCAAAATTACCTATCACTTCCTGCATGTCTTAATAAGTTTTCATTTCATTTAAGGGGGGTCCGCCTTACATTTTCCTTATCGATACAAAACTACCACTCGAGAACCTTTCTTCCCCATCGAGGACTGGTTCTTCAAGCTATATGGCTGACCCATTTCCACTTTAGCTTTTGGGCTGTGATGGTTACTCTGGTCCCACCGCGAAGATCAAAGTTTTCTTTAAATTTATTAATTCATTCTTTCATAGAACTATTTCCTAGAACTATTTTATATTTATGTACCCACAAATACATAGTTTGTCAAATAGAAGCATTACATTTAATGCACCTAATTTAAGCTGATAATAATATTAATGTAACTTTGGTAATATAATGTATTGTAATTTGTTAATTAGAATAATGTGTCGATAGCAATGGTGTACGGAAAAACTCTAATGAGTTTATGTTTACACTAAAACTATTTATCTTTTTAATCATAAATTTCTTAAATAAATAACAAAATAAAATAAAATAATAATAATAACTGCCTATAAAAAGTCAAGTCTGAACATAAGTCGACCACTAAAATGGCCTAAAAGGATACCCTCCGTCTCAGTTGCCACGCTTGGCAAGTGGGTTTGGTAACCGCAGGTTAATATTATTTTGAGATGTTATCAGGAGAGAATTTTGAGACGTTATCAGTTTCCCTCTGCCACCTTTAACAATGCCCACAGGATGATATAAGATAGTGTACATTTACGACGCCACTTTATGGTGGTGGTTAGAGAACCATATAACCAATACAACTTTTTAACTTTGTTTAACGTTTCTTCATTACGAAAATATTACCAAACTTTTCTCGCTTCATGATTCTAATATATTAAATAAAATATTTTTATATCATTTTATATTATATGCCAAGCCAAAAGTAGATTTATGTTTTCAAAAGTTGACCCAAATATCCCACGACCCGCAAAGCAAATAATAAAGGCATGTTCGAGAGATATGCAAAAGAGTTACTCCAGATTGGCAGTGACGCGTTGAAATTGAATGATCTATATAATTAAATTTAATAAGGCATTGAAATGTTTCTACGATTTGAGTGCTGTTATACATTTAACTATTTTAAATTTTTGAAGTAAATTTTTTTTTATTAAAGTGTTAAAAAGGTTATAGGATAAGGGTGACAAACGAGCACACAGTCCACCTGATGGTAAGTGGATACAGTAGCCCATAGACATCTACATCTATCCTCGATTACGAATCAAAATGCAGCTGCGTTGTTACCGGTGAGTACCTAGTTTCCAGTGAAAAGGATCTCCACTTGTCTACACTCACCATATGACACACAGCAACGTGAAGCTGCTGTTTACGCTGGTTTTCTGTGAGAGCGTGGACCTTCCCCGGGAGAGCTGACCCATTCGTGTTACGACTTTAATACAGCTGCAGCGTGACTAATAAAAGTTATAATAGTGATAAAAACAAAACTTAGCAAAGGTAAAAATGAACATGAAGCCATAATTTTTTCATGTTTTTTTTAAAAATATTTTTGTGTTATTAAATAATATGAAATTCAAATGAAAGCGTCTTTATAGGGTCACCAATCATTCTATTTGCTTAAATTTTTGTAGAGTAATTACTCAACAACACCTTTATATAATCAATATTATACGAATCTAATAATATATAAATAACGAAAGATGATTTAAAATGAGTTAAAGGAGGGTCAATTGCCACATCTTATAAAATTAAGAACCTTAATATCTAACCAGCTTTCAGTGCTAGATACTCGCTTAGCTAAATTTTGCTGAAAATTTTACGCGACTATAGCACTTACAACGTTATCTAAAGCTATAACATAACAATTGGACGGAGTGGTGGAGCTTGGAGTTTGGATTTATATACAGTTATAATGGCATGTTTTGTCATTTTTGTATTTTTGTCAATAAAGCCTTTTATAGGAATTTATAAACTATGTAAGAAAACCTTAAAAACTATTTTCGCATAAAGCAACTTATTGTAAACCTATTTACGTCTAAATATGGTAAGCTCAGAAGCTTAAAAACTTAAAATGCGAATTACGTTTATCGCTGTTGATGATTATTTAGACTTAAACTGGCACGTAAAACAAGTAATAGCAAGTACAGAACTATATATGACAAATTCATGATGGCACCGGACACATTTACCTTCTACGTGTGCTATTGCAAAGTAGCGCTGTGACACGCATTTTAATAATGTTGACTTACAAAGTAACGCCCACTTTACACCCGCAGAAGTTTTTTCTTATTTTCTCCACGTTCATGGAATCCTAACAAGTAACAAATATTAAAAATAGAATATAATGCTAATCTTAAAAAAGAGTACATTGAGCGTAGGTGAACTTTTTCTCTACGAGACTTGAAAATAAATTTAACACCAAGAAGTACTTTATAACCGCGCAATTTTTGTTCCTTTCTATTTCTTTGTGCTTACTAATTTTTCTTTTTTTATAGTATAAGGGTGACAAACGATCACATAGGCCACCTGATCGTAAGTGGATGATGTGGTCCGTATACATAAACATTTATACACAATTAAGAATCAAAATGACATCCCTGTGGGATGGGAAGATTGGATGCCCCACTTTGCTTCGCAAAACAGAACAGCATTAAGCTACAAGCTACAACTTTACGCTGGTATTAAATGAAATCGTGGTCCAACCCTTGTCAAGCCGACCCATTCTTGAGTTGAGAATATTTTGAACATTTTGTTTTATTTAGCATCATTTACAACTAAAATATCACAGAAAGTAGAGAAAAAAATCTAGGTATTAAGGCTTTCGAGGAATGGGGTAGTTAGTAACACTAACAACTGTGACTATTGATAC
The DNA here is from genome assembly GCA_907164705.1 of Parnassius apollo. Lineage (NCBI taxonomy): Eukaryota > Metazoa > Arthropoda > Insecta > Lepidoptera > Papilionidae > Parnassius > Parnassius apollo. The sequence continues at coordinate 4,210,616 of CAJQZP010001441.1, read as the reverse complement.
AAATAAAACTATTATGATTATGTATATTATTTAATAATATTATAATTTATAATAAACTTTCCCACAGGCAAAACTAACTTAAAAATAACTTTTTATGAAAATCTGAAAAACATGTTTTACCTTTGCGTAGGTAAATTGGCAATTTACATTGCACTGCCATACAGTACGCACTGGAGACATTTTAGTGCTACAATTGCAGCATCTTCTCGAAGCGCTTTTCTCAGGTTGATGGCGACTGAATTCTAGACGAATTTCTTGAGTGACTGTAGGCTTGTGATGTTTTATAAACGCAGGTCCTGGAGAAGAGGTCTCGGAACTACGATTGCAAGTTCCTTATTCGGGTTTTTGTTTGTCTCTGACAACACAACAATCAAGAAGGTGAAAAACAATCCTATGCCAGCAGTTGTGGGATTTTTTGTCAACAGCATAACTTCCTTTTAGTTGATCGAATTTGTCGACCGAATTCTACTACAACCGTAATATAGCTGCAGCGTGGCTTTACCACATAATAACATTAACAATCGGTGAAATAAAAACAAATAATGCTATTAAGACTTTTTATAACATGATAGATTATTGTTTTTCAAATATAGTACACAGAGCTGGGCACATATCTATACTTATGCCTAAACAATTTGTAGAACAGTACAGATCACGAGACTGCTTCAGTACGATTTGATGAACTTCACGTTTTCGAAATATTTTTTTATTTCTCAGACCTTCGTGATGCTTTCTTTAACCGTCATCGAGCACATGGTAAATTATTAGCAAAAATTACATTAAATAATTTTAATAGTTGAGGTTGACTTCAAACTCCTTTTCTATGGAACTTAAGGTGATGTTTAGATACTAGTTAGCAAACAGCTAAATATATTATAATAGAGGTACTTTATTTATGATAATTTTTTGCTTGTCACTTACCACGTTTTCTTCATCCACGCATTTATAATAAAATATCACGATACCATATCATCAGAAACCTCAAGACCTCACAGGTCTGTCAACTTGTTAGAAAATGGCTAATGACGTTAAACTTTCAAGTAAAATTACACTAAACTATGATACTTTCAGTATAAAAATATGTCTTTTGTTTTGTTAGACTGTGTACGATTCTCAAGTTAACTTGCGCCCTCGGATCCCAAGATACAGGATTATCCTAGTTTGGGGTCCAACGGAAAATATTTATATATCTTATCTTAAACATTGTTTAGATGTTTAGCTTACTGTTCTTGCTTACATTTGTTAAATCTATATGTCAATAAATTTTATTATTATTATTTGGGGTATCTATATGGTTTTCTCACCTGGTTGGTGGTGGTTGTTATTAATATTTAAAACTACATATGTTTAACGTTAGCGATGAATATGGACTTAATTTAATGTATAATTTCATATTAACATAAATGGTATATATTGTTAATCGTAATTGGCATAAAATGAACAGAAACTAACACACGCCATCGTGAGATTTACTTGTTTCATGAAGACAACGGCGTCACTCGGTATTAGACAGACAATTTATAAATAAATGGGTAAAGCTGGCTAAAGCATTATTTACATTTCAGTAGAATTTAGTCGTTAGTTCACACTTGAATTCTTAGATATTCTTACTATTCATGACAAGGGCATAAATTTAACAAGCTGATATTATGATAGTTTTCAAATTATTAATATGTGAATATTATGTGAGCTACGGTTAATCATTAATTACTACGATACTTAATGATATGTATTTCAGTATTTGCTTCTGTGTTGTAAAAAAAAGTTGCTAACTTCAAAAACTTAAGTACTCAAAAGTACACAATTATGCATAACTCGTTAGGATGTACTTCGAGAGATGCTTAAAACATTTAAAGTCAATAGTATTATTCCTTCCAACCCACGTAGATGCTAAGAAACGACATTGGACTCTTCCCGGTGATAGAAGAAGAATGTCTTATTCATTATATAAACAGGAAAAAACAGATATATAAACAAAACATATTATTTCTACTAATTTACAACATTTATTTAATTTTTTCTTACATTTTTATTTAAATGAATATTAATTTACATTGTTTACCCTAAAATTGTTAAACTGTAAATATTATTATATATTCTACATACAGTAATATTTACGGTACAGTATTATAAGAAAGATCGAATTTTATTCCTAGCACAAATACTTTCCCGGATGAAAATAGTACCCAATACTCATAGTTACGTTATTATCATAAATAAGAATATTTCAATAGAAAATTCAATAAAAATCAATAAAATTAAACAAATATATGAAAAATCGAAATGAGGTTGTACGATTTTAGGCGAAAAGCGGTGAGTTAATGGACATAATTCTATCCACTGGATCAGGTTGAAGATTGCAAATAATTTGCGTGGGTTCCATCGCCGGCTTATGACTTGCAGCGACTATTGTGACGACGTCTTGCGAAATGTATTATGGTGTTATGTAAATATGACAAATCGCTTTTGCGGCTGACAGCGACATTTAAATGAACTACTTAACTTGACTTGATTTTACCGATCATCCCACATACGATTGCTATAAAGGTAAACAGATATGTACCTACTATTACCGCTTACGTTTAGGAAAGTAAACGTTAATAAAAACTACTATTTTTACTATCAATTTTTGCTGTATACTATTTATATGCTTTATATAAGCGAATAAGGAAGATAGTGACTACCAGTTCTTTTGACTGATTCCGACCTAAGTGACAACTTCCTTCTATTCTATTCTATTCTTTTCTAGGACACTTGTGCTTCAAACCCACGTTAAAGATCATATAGCTAATGTGATGAATTGACGCTCCGGGAAGTCTGCAGTCTGTGAACAGGTACAGGATCGCCCCCGTCACTATATCAGATTTGATTGACCACAAATCCTTGGTAAAGAAAACCGATTCTTTCCAAGGATATTCGCGCTATTGAAGTAAAAACATCCAAATTTCAATACAGAATATGGCTAAGTGCTACCATCTGCTTGGGATCCTATAATTAGTAAAATTTAATACCAACGCAAGCATTCAACTGCAAGACATCAAGATACTGTAAGTTCATACTGTGTAGATCGGAACAAAAATTAAAATTTTAACCGATGGCAGTCGCGGTTAACTATGACTTCTGGACGTTGAACATCTCAGTTCCCCCCAGTGACCATGGGTGCTGTAAAGACTCGAAACGTCGAGCTTATAAAAAAGTAATGTACGCGATAAAATCCGTAAAAGTCTTGTATTATTTTAATGTATGGGGTACTTGAAGACGATGACAAAAGCTTAAAAAGTTGATGTTGTTGGTTGCGTGTTCACATTCACGTCGGTTGGTCACCAGTTTCTCCGTGGAAAAGAAAAGGGGAGATCTCCCACTGAGCAAGGTATTTAGCACGGCGAGCAGCTAACGTGCCGTCACGTCTTGGACTGTCAACAACCATAGTTACCTTCAGAACTTTGATAGTGCAATTCAGGCTTCGGTGTGTTTCGTTTGTGGTGCGACGGCAGCGGTGCCACACCGGTAATGGATTTCTACTCTTCGCACTATTGCATTGCCATGCTGCAGCTATATCACTGGTGTAGCTTTAACATGAATAGGTCGACTCGACCGGGGTAGAACCCCAGGCTCACAACAGTATACCAACGCAAAATAGCAGCTTAACGCTACTGTGTTTCGTATGGTAAGTGTAGAGAACCGGAGGCCATTTCTACTGGAAACGACATTCCATCTTAGTCCTCACGGGTGACAACGCATCGTTGATCCGTAATCGAGGATAGATGTAGATGTCTATGGGCTAGAGCAACTACTTAACATCAGGTGACTGTGTGCTCGTTTCTCACCTTTACTTTATAAAAAAAAGAATCATTGTACTTGATCAATAGTCGTGGATAAAGATTCTTCAGAGACTTTATCGCATTGGTAAACTAAAGGTCGATCGTTTTCATTAGTAGTTCAGGACGTAGACCCAACTATCCCATCACTTTTTGTTTTCTTTTCCATTATCAGGCTTGTAATATTTTATATGGTGTCGTTCCAGCTTCTTCTATAAATAAAATAAAACTGCGGCCTCTAATTTATTATTTCATTATGGTGTCGAAATTGATAAAATATCAACGTAGATTATAATCTTTTTCCTAATAATTCTATGAATGTAATTATTGGAATTAAAGGAATTTAACTTAATTTAATTTTAAACAAATCTTCACTGCCCAACGGCAATATACCTCTCACTTCTGAGAGTATTTGGGGTGATTTGTCTGGCATCAGTGTGTGTTTGGGGGACTTCACTCATTTTCGTTTTGGATTATTTTTATTTATTAGACATACAGTTTCCTCACGAAATCAAAAAATTTATTAAAGCCAGTAAAAATTTTATTTTTGAGGATCAAACAAGGCTGCTCGCGTAGAGAAATTAGGCGCAGAATCAACGGTTTTACTTGCTTTCCGGGGCATGGAGGTAAGACACCGCCAACTTTCTGACTCCGGGCAGCTACTGAAAATTTCTTGACAAAAATATCAAAAACTGATTTTTTTGACCCGAACGGGGATTCGAACGCAGGAACTCATGATCAACAGTCGCGTTTACAACCACTAGATCAACAAGACAATCATCAGATATATACGATATAGGAATACCCTCTTATCCTTCGGAAGCCAAAAGATACTTCTCGCATAAATCATAAGTAGGTACTCGCCTCTTACTTACTATCAGGCTCACCAAGGCTGCGTAAATTCCTGAGGCTAAACACTAAAACAAAATAAATTATTTTTTTAGCTCATTAGTCTTATTTTAAGTAATCTTAGTCTATAATTGAAACTTAGTAAATAATTTACATAAAGAAACTTTGTTAATAAACTTATATCTCTATTTAAAAAAAGAAACATGTGTGCAGTTCACACGCGGTAGAAATGAAACTTTCAAATTAAATAAAAATATTTCACAGCAAACGACTTATTTAATATGACCATTTTCAACCACAAGTGCGGCAAAAATATAAGATAAAAGTTTCATTTTATAGCATTATATATTTATATAACAATCATTATTTTTAGACTGTGATTTTAGTTTTCTTTCAAATAAGCGCCATCTAATTCATTTTACTGGTAAAGTCATTTTATCGAACAAAAATTGATTAGCTCTCAAAATCGTACATAAAATAGGCGTAAGATGATATAAACACGAATAATTTAATATAAATCGATAATTTATGGAATCGTAGTTTTTAATAAAGGGATTGATTAAGATTATTTTTTTCAATATGGTTAATTTTATTTATTTAATAAATTTGTTATTTTTTAGCTATTTTTAAGCAGTTAAAATGTATATTAACTATCTTTAAAGCTCCGCACAAAGATAGGCTTCAAAATAATAATCAAATGACAGATTCGAACACACAACTTTTGAGTTCGCAATCCGCACCCTGCCATTAGGCTACTTTTGCTTACTACACTGTATTCTATCTCATTCCCACTAGTAAATCCTATAGATAGTTTGTGTCTTTTTACTGTCGCTTTTTCATTTCATCCAGTTTCAAATCACAACGATGCTAAAGAAGTTTTCACTTCAAAAGAGAAATTCAAATTAAATAGTTTCCCACTTATGTCTTATTGGTAAATTTACGGAAGCTTACCTCATTACTCATCCTTTAGAAGCGGCCGGTTATTGTCTAAAGTTAAATACGTACTTGGTCAGTGAACCGCGCCCCCGACAACCAAACTTAGTTACCTAAACAAACACCGTAGGTCCTCAGTCAACATTTGTTACTTTGACGCACTCGTATAAACATCTCTATATTCGATTGGGTGTACTTCAGAAGTAAACTTCAGAACTGCATTATGAGGAAAATGACCAATTTTTTTTGTAAATGGTTATTTGGACAATTAACACAAATATAATTTGCATTATGCCAATAACATTATTATTAATTAAGTTAAGCTTATTATAATACACATATATTATTTTGGCAAAATAACCAAATAATTAATATGTGAATCTAGTGCATGAAAAGTTTCCTAATATTATAACCATAAATGTTATTACTTGTTTTTAACTCAAACATTTTCAACTTCATTTTAAATTTTTAGAATTGATGTCAAACATTAATAATGAAGTTGAAAAAGTTGACAGTAACAAGACTAAAAGCCCCGCCCGGAGCAAGCTTCGCCTGGTAGGCGAGTAGCCCATCAAATTTTATCATGGCTATTGACAATGTTTTGGCCGGGGATGTTAGTTCCTGTATATAGAGTCGCATAAACATAGAAAGTAATCAATATTTCAATTTCTCGGCTTTTAGCTCATAAAGAAGCCTTATTGTAGACTATATTATAGGATGGGGTTAGTCAAAGGTATTGTTAACATAATATAAACAAGTTTTCTCATTATCAATTACTTTAATTTGGTAGTAATTCAATTTCCGATTTATACGGAATTACTATAAATTGAATTCAAATAATTCTTAAAGGAACTAAAAAGGAAACTGTGCGACGTCCATGTATGGAACAATAGAGCCGAGCGTGTTCTAAAGATGGCGATGCTATTTAAAATTGTAATATAGGAGTTTAACGCAGTATTTAGCACATAATAGTGGAATTAATGTATGTGGGAATTTTTATTCGTAAACTGACTTTTATTTTCTTTCAAATATGTAATACCAATTAAACTAAAATGATGCGAAAATGCTCGTAAAAATCGTAATAAAATTGAATTATGTAACCTGTAGCTTAGCGATCGTTTTATAATCTGTCTATTAAGTTACGGATTCTAGAGTTCAGTTTATGCCAATATCTTCAAAATATCTTGTCATTTGATTCATCAACCCAGCTATGGTATGAAGTTATTATACTTTGTACAATATTTGGTCCTACATATAGAAAATATTTGATAACGACGAATTAAGAACCCATACGTTATAGTATATAGCCTAGATAGCGATTTTTTCTTATTCAAAGTAATAATTAAATGTACAACCAGCACAACACTTTTTTTACGTGGTAGAGCCATGCTGCAGTTATATTAGTAGTATAGTTGTAGCACGAATGGGTCGGCTCAACCGGGGAAAGACCACGCTCTCACAGAATACCAGCGTCAAATAGTAGCTTAATGTTGCTGTGTTTCGTACGGTGAGTGTAGAGAACCGGAAACCCTTTTTACTGGAAAGGGGGCATTCCACCTTAGTCCTCACGGATGACAACGCATCTGCATTTTGATTCGTAATCGAGGATAGATGTAGATGTCTGTGGGCCACAGCAAACACTTACCATCAGGTGGACTGTGTGCTCGTTTGTCACCCTATCCTATAAAATACTGTGTATAGAATTCAACTTGCTCCAGAGTTACGAAATTTTTACTTCTTCTCTGAACAACTTTTAGCCTAAGGTCATGCCAGTAACACGACAAATTTATTATAATATCCGGAGTATCGTCTACTCAAAATTTCTTTTATGAGCGGATGCTATTTCTTTCTTTTTCATTTTTATATAGAATAAGGGTGACAGATGAGTAGGCAGTTCACCTGACGGTAAGAGGATGCTATGGCCTTCAAAATCTAGATACCCAGAAGACTAAGGTAAAATGCCTTGTTACCAGCAAAAGGTCTCCGGTTCACTACGCACCATACGAAGCACAGCAGGAATGTAGCTGCTATTTTTGCCAATATAATCATGCTGATTATTAATTATTGATATTTGCTGGTATTCTGTGAGAGCGTGGTGCTTTTCCGATTGAGAAAACCTATTAGTGCTTCAAACATAATATAACTGCAGCGTAGTTCTACCGCATACAAATTCGTATAATACGCACCGCTACGTCGCGGCGCTCGTGTCCAATGTTGGCACAAGTGGTACACTGTTGCAATCTAAGCACATACACGTCCGAGTTACTCGTCCGAGTAGTTTTGTCCGCCATCGGCAGACAAAATCGTTTTGGTTTAAACGTACCGTAAGGCATCAGTTGAACCCTCCATTCCGCCGTAGGTCCTTTACTCAGTCTATACACTTATGGTTGTTTTCTTCACGCTCTCTGTATATTGGCTGTAGATCTATGCCCTATATGCCTATATATATATATATAAATATATATATATATATATATATATATATATATATATATATATATATATATATATATATATATGCCTATAGCTATACTCAAAATAATAAGACAAACTGAGATGCAAATTATACGACACGATGAATTTATTTAACCTCTGTATGTAACACTTAATTTTTGTAGGATAAGGGTGACAAGCAAGCTGTGTGCTCCACCTGATGGTAAGTGGTTGCTGTGGCCGATAGACATCTACATCTATCCTCGTTTGCGAATCAAAATCCAGATACGTTGTCAGCTGTGAGGACTAAGATGAAGTGCCTCTTTTCCAGTAAAAAAGGTCTCCGGTTCTCTACACTCACCATACGAAACACAGCAGCGCTAAGCTGCTATTTTACGATGCTATTCTGTGAGAGTGTGGTCCTTCCCCTGTCGAGCCGATTCATTCGTGCTACAAATATACAGTTAATAAAGCTGTAGCATCGCTCTACCATGTAGACCATTTATCATTTGTAGATCATTATCACCATTTTTAGGAACTTGACGGCGCATAAACCACACGGACCGATAGTCTCTACAGCAAATGACACAGATATATACTCATCTCTCAGAGACTCGTATTGTCTCTGATTCCACCCGTGCCTTAATCGAGGTACCCCTGAGATGAGAAGCTGCCAAAGTGCCTTCGCAACTGATATCCAACACTAAAGATTTGTTTATCTTCCGAATATGTAAAGTCATACCGTCGGGTCTCCTGCCGTCGTCTCTAAATATTCTACAAAGTTCTAAAATCAAGGGAACAATTATAGAGACACAAGCTCTTCAAATGTCTTCAAATTTAATATGTTATAAACATAATTACTTTTATGGTTACACGTGTTTTTACCACGTTTTTATTAAGTCACTTTCTTGTCTGTCTCTCTGTATGTCGTCCTGGGTGGAACTCAAATTTCGAACATTTCCTGATTAGCTACAGACTAGAAATTTTGAACATACCTCAGAGTCGGATGATAATGTAGCAGGATGAAAAACATGGTATATTAATTTTTTTTATTGCAAAGTTAACAAAAATCGCTTAATGATTTCTTTAATTTACGCGAACACTACTTATTGAATAAAACTATACGGATTTTGTCGCGTTTAATTAAATCATTTTAACTTTTTTTAACTACCGACGTTTCGGGTGCTGTAAAAGGGTGTTAAAATAAGTTAATTAAACGCGATAAAATCCGTGTAGCTATACAGTTTTATTCAAAAATCGCTTATTAATACACTCAGTAAATAATTTCATAAAGTACCTTGATAAGTATTACAAAGCATCTTTTGACTCTTTTGAATCACCACAACATTACGTATCATAAAATAATTTTAGTTTTACATAACGTACAACAAAACTAACTGTATGTAAGTCAACGCTTGAATAAATTACTAAACACGGATTAAGAGCATTCCAATAGAAGCGAGCTACAAATTTAATAGAGATTTAAACGATAGCAATACAGAAGACTCTTGTACTATTTACAGTTAACTAAATATTGTTGCACGACTGCGTAATAAAGTAAGTTTACACCCAGCCTATATTATAATCCCATGTGAGTAACGTTGGCGGGTGCGTTCTGGCTGGAACTCATTAATTTGCCCCACGCGCCGCCTCTTGCCTTGGGATTTGTGGAATTACTATTGTTTATGCCACTGCCGACTTAAATAATGATCGCTCTTCATTTGTAAGCTCGTTGTGTTTTCAGCCGGCCTGATTGAATTTTATTTTAGATCGAGTTATAATATATATGATAATGATCATGAAACATCGACATTTATTTCTGGTAATGTGACACATTCGCTTGTTCATCCGCTGAGCTAAGATTTCCTAAGTTAGGGCTGTTTATCTCTGTCACTTCTTTAAAACTTTTACTTTTTTCCCACCTTTGATGTTATTCTCCGTTACCCCTTTAAGAAAACATAAAGTAAAATTGAAAAATATTTTACTCTATCGACGAAAAACTCTAAAACTACTGTATTTCTATTAAAGTATAAGCCTTAAGCATTCCACTACTGATTGTGAGTACAGAATTCCTTTTAATTCAGAGGGGTTGGAAGAATGATGATGCACTAAGGTGCTATCTAATAATATTCAAAAATTAATATAAAACTCAAAATTAAAATTATCAATCAAAGTAACAATCAAGCCCAAGTTGCTCGCCTACTTTAAAATTCAAATCGAAAGCATTATCCTTGGGAGGCACAGATCCGTATCTATTTAATTCTATATAAATATATTGATTTAATTTTATATTCATAATCCACTGGAAGAGGTTTTTAATACTCTAAAATGGAATGGACGCGACATCAATGTAAACGTTTAATAAAATTTACACTTACAATGATATCGGTGTCATGGCAGAATCGCTGCAGGAACTTATAGATATGCTGAGTAGCCTAAATGAATCCTCCTAACGATTTGAATTAAAATAAGACGAAAATCATCGGTCGTGTCATATGGAATTCGATTATCGTTGATGGTGAGTTTCTTGAAATTGTTCAAAAGTATCTCTACCTCGGGCAGAACTTAAAAAGAAACAACTTCAAGAAAGAAGACGATGATGATAAATAGTCAATAATTAATAGTTTTTTTATAGGATAGAGTGACAAACGAGCACACAGTTCACCTGATAGTAAGTGGTTGCTGTGGCCCATGGACATCTACATCTATCCTAGATTACAAATCAAAACGCAGATGCGTTGTCACCCGTGAGGACTACGATGGAATGTTTTCTGTGAGTACGTTACCTTTCCCCGGTCGAGCCGACCCAGTCGTACTACAACTATACTACTAATAAAACTGCAGCATATCGCTATGCTATATCGATAGGCTATACCACATCGAGCCAATAATAATTATTGCAGCTTTTAGTGGTGATTTATCACGTGATCAACGCTAAAAGAAAACATTCTAAGGAAACAAACTGCATGTCAGAGAACTATATTGTCAAATTTTCGCAATGCAGCAGAATTCGAAATAGAATTCCGTTTGGCATAAAATAAAACTATTTTTTTTTCTGAAAGTTGTCCAGTCAGATCCAATACAAAACAAATTTGGCTCGCAGCTCGATTCGATTAAATTCGAATGTTAAAGTAGTTTTGGTTGCACAAACAAACAGGACTGTCTATGTCAATTAAAATTTCATGTTAAATTTACGAGCACGTTATGCTAGTTTATTTAAATACGTACAAATTGTATAAATTACGCGAATTGAAAATTGAACATTACGCAATATAAATAGACTTTAATCAATACACGTTATAGCTATGATATGATACCCGGGCTCGATCCCCGACGGCACCAATGAAATTGTTGATTGCAATTTTAAGCGCTGATTTACCATGTGCTCGGCGGTGAAAGAAAATATCGTGAGTAAGCCTGCACGTCTGAAAAATAAGAAAAAAATGAAAAATATGTGAAGTTGGCCAACATACATGAGGAAGCGCGGCTGAAGGAAAGAGGAAATTTGCGTACCCTTAAAACCTCTCAGAAATGAAAGGAGGACTGTACCCACCAGTGGTACATATATAGGCTGTAACTTTAACTTTATAGCTATAAGAATATATTAAGTTTTCATTCTGTTTTACGTTCCAGTATCTATAAATTTTGTATACCTTCTTAAGAACTCATCTATAGATTACTGACCAGGTAGCACCAGTCTGTATATTTTAAAATCGTAATACAAGAGAGAGTCACTTACTGCCCAGGACTCCGTTTGGGTGGGTAACACTCTCCTGCTTAATCTGTCAACAAATAGAAGTGCAATCATTACTGTGTTTGGTCTGAGGAGCACGTAAGCCAAAATATTTACAGGCTGTGAGGTCTTAGCTTTTATTAATTTGGCACATATGTAATCTTCTTTTGCTGAAGTGAAACCAAGAACTTTTAAAATAATTTACTACAAACCACCAGATAAACTGTAAGGTCATTTATCACTAATTTATATAAAATCAAAGCTACAAGCAGAAATATCACCTTCATAGTTTCTTTTTATAAATGTCTTTTTACTGTCGCTTTTTCGTTTCATCCAGTTTCAAATCACAACGATGCTAAAAAAGTTTTCACTTCAAAAGAGAAATTCAAATTAAATAGTTTCCCACTTATGTCTTATTGGTAAATTTACGGAAGCTTACCTCATTACTCATCCTTTAGAAGCGGCCGGTTATTGTCTAAAGTTAAATACGTACTTGGTCAGTGAACCGAGCCCCCACAACCAAACTTAGTTACCTAAACAAACACCGTAGGTCCTCAGTCAACATTTGTTACTTTGACGCACTCGTATAAACATCTCTATATTCGAACTTCAGAAGAAACTTCAGAACTGCATTATGAGGAAAATGACCAATTTTTTTTGTAAATGGTTATTTGGAAAATTAACACAAATGTAATTTGCATTATGCCAATAACATTATTATTAATTAAGTTAAGTTTATTTGGTTATTTTGGCAAAATAACCAAATAATTAATATGTGAATCTAGTGCATGAAAAGTTTCCTAATATTATAACCATAAATGTTATTACTTGTTTTTAACTCAAACATTTTCAACTTCATTTTAAATTTTTAGAATTGATGTCAAACATTAATAATGAAGTTGAAAAAGTTGACAGTAACAAGACTAAAAGCCCCGCCCGGAGCAAGCTTCGCCTGGTAGGCGAGTAGCCCATCAAATTTTATCATGGCTATTGACAATGTTTTGGCCGGGGATGTTAGTTCCTGTATATAGAGTCGCATAAACATAGAAAGTAATCAATATTTCAATTTCTCGGCTTTTAGCTCATAAAGAAGCCTTATTGTAGACTATATTATAGGATGGGGTTAGTCAAAGGTATTGTTAACATAATATAAACAAGTTTTCTCATTATCAATTACTTTAATTTGGTAGTAATTCAATTTCCGATTTATACGGAATTACTATAAATTGAATTCAAATAATTCTTAAAGGAACTAAAAGGAAACTGTGCGACGTCCATGTATGGAACAATAGAGCCGAGCGTGTTCTAAAGATGGCGATGCTATTTAAAATTGTAATATAGGAGTTTAACGCAGTATTTAGCACATAATAGTGGAATTAATGTATGTGGGAATTTTTATTCGTAAACTGACTTTTATTTTCTTTCAAATATGTAATACCAATTAAACTAAAATGATGCGAAAATGCTCGTAAAAATCGTAATAAAATTGAATTATGTAACCTGTAGCTTAGCGATCGTTTTATAATCTGTCTATTAAGTTACGGATTCTAGAGTTCAGTTTATGCCAATATCTTCAAAATATCTTGTCATTTGATTCATCAACCCAGCTATGGTATGAAGTTATTATACTTTGTACAATATTTGGTCCTACATATAGAAAATATTTGATAACGACGAATTAAGAACCCATACGTTATAGTATATAGTCTAGATAGCGATTTTTTCTTATTCAAAGTAATAATTAAATGTACAACCAGCATAACACTTTTTTTACGTGGTAGAGCCATGCTGCAGTTATATTAGTAGTATAGTTGTAGCACGAATGGGTCGGCTCAATCGGGGAAAGACCACGCTCTCACAGAATACCAGCGTCAAATAGTAGCTTAATGTTGCTGTGTTTCGTACGGTGAGTGTAGAGAACCGGAAACCCTTTTTACTGGAAAGAGGGATTCCACCTTAGTTAGGATGACAACGCATTGCATTTTGATGTATCGAGGATAGATGTAGATGTCTGTGGGCCACAGCAAACACTTACCATCAGGTGGACTGTGTGCTCGTTTGTCACCCTATCCTATAAAATACTGTGTATAGAATTCAACTTGCTCCAGAGTTACGAAATTTTTACTTCTTCTCTGAACAACTTTTAGCCTAAGGTCATGCCAGTAACACGACAAATTTATTATAATATCCGGAGTATCGTCTACTCAAAATTTCTTTTATGAGCGGATGCTATTTCTTTCTTTTTCATTTTTATATAGAATAAGGGTGACAGATGAGTAGGCAGTTCACCTGACGGTAAGAGGATGCTATGGCCTTCAAAATCTAGATACCCAGAAGACTAAGGTAAAATGCCTTGTTACCAGCAAAAGGTCTCCGGTTCACTACGCACCATACGAAGCACAGCAGGAATGTAGCTGCTATTTTTGCCAATATAATCATGCTGATTATTAATTATTGATATTTGCTGGTATTCTGTGAGAGCGTGGTGCTTTTCCGATTGAGAAAACCTATTAGTGCTTCAAACATAATATAACTGCAGCGTAGTTCTACCGCATACAAATTCGTATAATACGCACCGCTACGTCGCGGCGCTCGTGTCCAATGTTGGCACAAGTGGTACACTGTTGCAGTCTAAGCACATACACGTCCGAGTTACTCATCCGAGTAGTTCTGTCCGCCATCGGCAGACAAAATCGTTTTGGTTTAAACGTACCGTAAGGCATCAGTCGAACCCTCCATTCTGCCGTAGGTCCTTTACTCAGTCTATACACTTATGGTTGTTTTCTTCACGCTCTCTGTATATTGGCTGTAGATCTATGCCCTATATGCCTATATATATATATATATATATATATATATATATATATATATATATATATATATATATATATATATATATATATATATATATGCCTATAGCTATACTCAAAATAATAAGACAAACTGAGATGCAAATTATACGACACGATGAATTTATTTAACCTCTGTATGTAACACTTAATTTTTGTAGGATAAGGGTGACAAGCAAGCTGTGTGCTCCACCTGATGGTAAGTGGTTGCTGTGGCCGATAGATATCTACATCTATCCTCGTTTGCGAATCAAAATCCAGATACGTTGTCAGCTGTGAGGACTAAGATGAAATGCCTCTTTTCCAGTAAAAAAAGGTCTCCGGTTCTCTACACTCACCATACGAAACACAGCAGCACTAAGCTGCTATTTTACGATGCTATTCTGTGAGAGTGTGGTCCTTCCCCTGTCGAGCCGATTCATTCGTGCTACAAATATACAGTTAATAAAGCTGTAGCATTGCTCTACCATGTAGACCATTTATCATTTATAGACCATTATCACCATTTTTAGGAACTTGACGGCGCATAAACCACACGGACCGATAGTCTCTACAGCAAATGACACAGATATGTACTCATCTCTCAGAGACTCGTATTGTCTCTGATTCCACCCGTGCCTTAATCGAGGTACCCCTGAGATGAGAAGCTGCCAAAGTGCCTTCTCAACTGATATCCAACACTAAAGCTTTGTTTATCTTCCAAATATGTAAAGTCTTACCGTCGGGTCTCCTGCCGTCGTCTCTAAATATTCTACAAAGTTCTAAAATCAAGGGAACAATTATAGAGACACAAGCTCTTCAAATGTCTTCAAATTTAATATGTTATAAACATAATTACTTTTATGGTTACACGTGTTTTTACCACGTTTTTATTAAGTCACTTTCTTGTCTGTCTCTCTGTATGTCGTCCTGGGTGGAACTCAAATTTCGAACATTTCCTGATTAGCTACAGACTAGAAATTTTGAACATACCTCAGAGTCGGATGATAATGTAGCAGGATGAAAAACATGGTATATTAATTTTTTTTATTGCAAAGTTAACAAAAATCCCTTAATGATTTCTTTAATTTACGCGAACACTACTTATTGAATAAAACTATACGGATTTTGTCGCGTTTAATTAAATCATTTTAACTTTTTTTTAAATACCGACGTTTCGGGTGCTGTAAAAGGGTGTTAAAATAAGTTAATTAAACGCGATAAAATACGTATAGGTATACAGTTTTATTCAAAAATCGCTTATTAATACACTTAGTAAATAATTTCATAAAGTACCTTGATAAGTATTACAATTTTTGTGACTTATAAATTATTTAGAATCACCACAACATTACGTATCATAAAATAATTTTAGTTTTACATAACGTACAACAAAACTAACTGTATGTAAGTCAACGCTTGAATAAATTACTAAACACGGATTAAGAGCATTCCAATAGAAGCGAGCTACAAATTTAATAGAGATTTAAACGATAGCAATACAGAAGACTCTTGTACTATTTACAGTTAACTAAATATTGTTGCACGACTGCGTAATAAAGTAAGTTTACACCCAGCCTATATTATAATCCCATGTGAGTAACGTTGGCGGGTGCGTTCTGGCTGGAACTCATTAATTTGCCCCACGCGCCGCCTCTTGCCTTGGGATTTGTGGAATTACTATTGTTTATGCCACTGCCGACTTAAATAATGATCGCTCTGCATTTGTAAGCTTGTTGTGTTTTCAGCCGGCCCGATTGAATTTTATTTTAGATCGAGTTATGATAATGATCATGAAACATCGACATTTATTTCTGGTAATGTGACACATTCGCTTGTTCATCCGCTGAGCTAAGATTTCCTAAGTTAGGGCTGTTTATCTCTGTCACTTCTTTAAAACTTTTACTTTTTTCCCACCTTTGATGTTATTCTCCGTTACCCCTTTAAGAAAACATAAAGTAAAATTGAAAAATATTTTACTCTATCGACGAAAAACTCTAAAACTACTGTATTTCTATTAAAGTATAAGCCTTAAGCATTCCACTACTGATTGTGAGTACAGAATTCCTTTTAATTCAGAGGGGTTGGAAGAATGATGATGCACTACGGTGCTATCTAATAATATTCAAAAATTAATATAAAACTCAAGATTAAAATTATCAATCAAAGTAACAATCAAGCCCAAGTTGCTCGCCTACTTTAAAATTCAAATCGAAAGCATTATCCTTGGGAGGCACAGATCCGTATCTATTTAATTCTATATAAATATATTGATTTAATTTTATATTCATAATCCACTGGAAGAGGTTTTTAATACTCTAAAATGGAATGGACGCGACATCAATGTAAACGTTTAATAAAATTTACACTTACAATGATATCGGTGTCATGGCAGAATCGCTGCAGGAACTTATAGATATGCTGAGTAGCCTAAATGAATCCTCCTAACGATTTGAATTAAAATAAGACGAAAATCATCGGTCGTGTCATATGGAATTCGATTATCGTTGATGGTGAGTTTCTTGAAATTGTTCAAAAGTATCTCTACCTCGGGCAGAACTTAAAAAGAAACAACTTCAAGAAAGAAGACGATGATGATAAATAGTCAATAATTAATAGTTTTTTTATAGGATAGAGTGACAAACGAGCACACAGTTCACCTGATAGTAAGTGGTTGCTGTGGCCCATGGACATCTACATCTATCCTAGATTACAAATCAAAACGCAGATGCGTTGTCACCCGTGAGGACTACGATGGAATGTTTTCTGTGAGTACGTTACCTTTCCCCGGTCGAGCCGACCCAGTCGTACTACAACTATACTACTAATAAAACTGCAGCATGGCTATACCACATCGAGCCAATAATAATTATTGCAGCTTTTAGTGGATTTATCACGTGATCAACGCTAAAAGAAAACATTCTAAGGAAACAAACTGCATGTCAAAGAAATAATATATTTTGAACTATATTGTCAAATTTTCGCAATGCAGCAGAATTCGAAATAGAATTCTGTTTGGCATAAAATAAAACTATTTTTTTTCTGAAAGTTGTCCAGTCAGATCAAATACAAAACAAATTTGGCTCGCAGCTCGATTCGATTAAATTCGAATGTTAAAGTAGTTTTGGTTGCACAAACAAACAGGACTGTCTATGTCAATTAAAATTTCATGTTAAATTTACGAGCACGTTATGCTAGTTTATTTAAATACGTACAAATTGTATAAATAACACGAATTGAAAATTGAAAATTACGCAATATAAATAGACTTTAATCAATACACGTTATAGCTATGATATGATACCCGGGCTCGATCCCCGACGGCACCAATGAAATTGTTGATTGCAATTTTAAGCGCTGATTTACCATGTGCTCGGCGGTGAAAGAAAATATCGTGAGTAAGCCTGCACGTCTGAAAAATAAGAAAAAAATTAAAAATATGTGAAGTTGGCCAACATCCATGAGGAAGCGCGGCTGAAGGAAAGAAGAAATTTGCGTACCCTTAAAACCTCACAGAAATGAAAGGAGGACTGTACCCACCAGTGGTACATATATAGGCTGTAACTTTAACTTTATTTATAGCTATAAGAATATATTGAGTTTTCATTCTGTTTTACGTTTCAGTATCTATAAATTTTGTATACCTTCTTAAGAACTCATCTACAGATTACTGACCAGGTAGCACCAGTCTGTATATTTTAAAATCGTAATACAAGAGAGAGTCACTTACTGCCCAGGACTCCGTTTGGGTGGGTAACACTCTCCTGCTTAATCTGTCAACAAATAGAAGTGCAATCATTACTGTGTTTGGTCTGAGGAGCACGTAAGCCAAAATATTTACAGGCTGTGAGGTCTTAGCTTTTATTAATTTGGCACATATGTAATCTTCTTTTGCGGAAGTGAAACCAAGAACTTTTAAAATAATTTACTACAAACCACCAGATAAACTGTAAGGTCATTATCACTAATTTATATAAAATCAAAGCTACAAGCAGAAATATCACCTTCATAGTTTCTTTTTATAAATGAGCCCATCATCTCTATTTTCTGGACGTTATAGCTGTTAGTCTATGCGACTGTAATAGCTTTAAGTGACTCAGGGGTCTAGAACCGCGAGCTTATTAGGGCCCATCACTAGCTTTATGGGATTATTTAAAACTTTAATTACATATTTTGATATGTTTTTTTAGCGTAAATCACTTTTTATTTACTTTTATTCTGGCAGAGGGTTAGATGACTACTCGATCAAGTCAGCACCTCATAGGTTGTGTATCCTCAAACACTATAATCAAGCCTACTCACATATTTTTGTATCGTCTTGTACCCAATACCTTTTGAGAGTGACCTTTCATCAAAGTATTTGGACCACATTTTGAGGTTTGCTATTTGAATTTTATTTTAAAAAGCAGCCAAGTGCATGCTATTCACATTTAGCAATCTGTTTACCAGGTCTTTGATAGACAAGCAAACACCGAGGTGATTCCATTAAGCATTTTATTTTAATGAATTTAGTACGATAGACTGAAAAAGAACAACTTAGACCTTATTATTTAGCTCAATTTATATTTTAATACTTTTGTTCAGAAGTGGATTGGGAAAGCTTTTGGTCAGCAATAGACTTTTGATGAACTTTAATGAAAAGAAAAATGGATAAAAATACTTTCTATTTCAAACCTATTTATTAGTTCCGTACATGGACTAAAGGTGGGTTTATCTAATGCTGTATTTGTTTAAATTTTTTGTTTCTCATACTTTTCCTCAATTATTCAACAGGATATTCTCAAAATGACGTAAACACTTTCACAAATAAAAGCTATATTTGCAAATTTACATAAAAATAACTACATTTGCTTGAAAAATGAATCCCAGTTCTACAAGTTATATCAATGCTTAACACAGTATTTGTATGTTAACAAGGTTTTCTAATGTAATTCTTAACAATCAGTGACCTTAATATGTGTCCCAGTTTCCCCTTTTTGCTTAAACGACAAGTTTTTGTTTCATTAAAGATAGGATCTATTTCTGTCTTTACAATGACCTTAATGAAGTTCTTATTTACAGTAACATATCTTGAATCACAATGTAACCTTATTCACCTGTATAAATATTGTATTTTATAAGAAAAAATGTTGTTGATATTTCTTAGACAAGTTTTTATCCAACTGTACGTTGCGCGACGGGGTTTCAATTGTTTGTCTAGGACCTCTTTAACGTGTACGTTTACCGTCGTAGCTTATTATAATAATAAAAATGTAATAACTGCTGTTTTATACGGGACCACCCTAATCTAGAATCGACTCTGTGGTGGGTATGGAACAAAAGTTACAATATTTATTCAATATTTATTCCCTACATTAAATTACATTTTTCATCATCATTCATTATCCACTGGCGAATTAAGGCCTTCCGGATGGAATCCCTAAAATACCGTCCTGAACAACCTTCATTCATCGATTTTCCGCACGTCTTACCGAATCATCATTCCATTACCACCTATTGAGTAGCTTTACAAATGTAACAAAGTTTTGGACCAGTGAATAGTACGTCGCATGCCCCAATGCTTGTTAGCGGATTTCACAGATCTTGGAAATATTTACTTTTAATTTTTAGATGGATGTTTCTTCTCACATTGTTTTCCTGCAGTACCAACCACGTGGTAAATTCATTGTGTGCTGGTCATTTCACATTTATTCAAGTGCTGGTCACTATTGGAATTGCGTAACTCGTGGACTATGAAATTTGAACTTTCCAAATCCCTACGCTACTCACTCTTGGATATCATCATAATATTTTCATCGCTGCTGGACACAGGCCTCCTCTCGCTGATTCCTCCAACATGCAAGTACCCATACGAAGATTTCCTTCACCACTGAGAACGTATGAATCAACACTTAAAATTGCAAATTATGATTTTATTGCAGCCGGCGGAAGGACTTAGCTCCAGGTCTACCACGGCATAATGTAATAAATGGGTATAATAGAAAAATAAATAAATGGGTATAGAAAATTACAATAAATAATAATTATATGAATGAATATCTTATTACATACTAGCAATACGCCCTGGTTTCGCACGGGTGATTTCTGGATCTCGAAAACAGCGCCATCTACCGGGTCCAATTGAGTTTTTAAACCATCTAAGAACCCACTCAAATACACACAAAAATTCTACAGATTAATTTTATTATTCATTAAAACCCGAACTATATTTAATAATAATTTTCTTTTACTTTCATTATAATGCCCTTGCAATCCCCTTCGTCAGTGGAATTTCATAAAGTTCGTACTCATTTGAATTCAATATGACAAAAATAATAATTTCGCCCAATTTCAAACCTGTAGGAGCTATAGATTAATTTTTTTTTAACTGCCCTGATACAATTTCATAAAATCCGTTCTTGGTCATTTTTAACATGCCAAAAACAATATTCTGGTCAAGTTTTAGTACCTATACGAGCTATAGTTTGATTTTTTTGAAATTGACGCACCCGCAACCCCGTGTAGGGTGTAATTCCGTTCTTAGGAGTCCTCTACTCTGCAAAAGGAATATTATTACTGAATTTTAACTATTATGGTTCCAGAGATATTATGATGAGTACATAGGTGTAGATATGTGTGATCAGTACATAGGTGGAAATCGTCTGCATTTTGATTCGTTTTGGAGGATAGATAAAGATATCTGTGATGATATGTGAAAACATAAAATACGACTCCAAAAATATTTTAACGCACTTCACAGCCCTATCAGAATATACGACTAAATATTATTAACATGGAGCAAATAAAACCTTTCATTACATGTGAGAGGCATCTAAGCGATACATAAATTACCTTAGATAAGGTTTTAGTTGCGGATTAGCGTCAGCGTTAGCAAGTCAAACTGTATACATTATTGGAGCTGTAACAAGCGGCGTAGGCGAGTCCGTCTACAGTCGATACCTCTCCTCTTGGGAAATTACCACTTCCTTGTCACAGCTAGGGATGACACAAGTAACTAAATTTGTCACAGACCTAACTTGTATTGTTTCTTATTGATGCTATTTCCTTTTTCCGCGAAACTATATGTAAAAGTAAAGTTACAGCCTATAGTATGTCCCACTGCTGGGCACAGGCCTCCCCTCATTTCTGAGAGGGTTTTAGGGCAAGGAAGTGTCCGCCGCGCTGCCCCAATGCGTGTTGGCGAACTTCACATGTCTTCAAAATATTTTTTTTTCTTATTCCTCTGACATGCAGGTGTCCTCACGATGTTTTCCTTCACCGCCGAGCACGTAGCAAATCAACACTATTAAACCCGGGTTACTCGCGTTCTGTTATATTTACAGCGTTAACCGTCTGAGCTACCACGCCTCACAGATATGTAACCTATACCTTAATTCGCGATCAAATTAGGCGACGTTACTTTTATTAATTACACGTGGAATTTATTGGGACATTTTATCTTTATGTATGTAAAACGCTATCACTTCACAGAAAAAAATTCAATATATCTTGTACATTATTTTGTATACTATTATGTATTTAAATATTATTTGATGATATTAATAATTACCTTTGCGGCATATCACAAGTCCATTGCTGATTAGCTGATCAAAGTCTTCCGCTATAGACTGCCTCATTCTCCATATCTCCTGTTTCTCTCAATTGCCTTTTACGGCGGCCTCATGCCTCAAGTAATCATTTAGTGGTAATTATTTGCAAATATGTGCATAGGCCTTAAAAGTTTTTATAATTTTTTCGTGACTTTTAATAGCGATATCACTTTTTATAACACACTAGTTAGTTTCGGCTTTATCTGAAAAATTGTTCGTGTTTAGAAAAAAAAAATGTATAAAAAAAACGTGACACTACGATTTTCTCCCATATCGTGGAGGCTGTTTGCGTACATTGCACTAGTACAAACGCAGACACGGAACAATTATTTCAAGCTATACAAAAATACCTGTTTCGAGCGGGATTCTAACTCGCGGCACGTAGCGCCGCCCTGCGCCCCAGATCCATCAAATATATCTATAATAATAATATGGTTAGTTGAACTAAATTAAATTATTTTGATTTTATCTATTTTTAAATCTTCTAATAACTGGTACCTTATAAATATAGTTCATACTAAAATCCAGGAAACAGAACACTATCAACGCCACATACATGACTAGCATATGAGTCTCACTCTTCTCGATGATCCAACTATTTCTGATGGAGGCCATAGATTATAGTCAATGTATGCAGATACCACAGGACTGCGCTTTGTGGCTTAAGGGAGGCTTATATGCAGCAATGGATCTCGTTATCATCGTAATCACTATCATCATCATCAGTTCCCATTTTATATAGCTTGCGACCTTGATAAAGCGTTAGCAGTCAACTGGCTAACAGCACTAACGTCACAGAAAATAGAAATAAACTCAACAGTAGACTTGTTTAATGGTGTTGAATGTTGGTGATGGAACATTCAAAGCTTTGTTAGTCAAATGATGGATTTAAAACCCAGGAGTTTTTATTTTCATTCCCTTAAAAATTAGACTTCTGTTACTATTACGTTTATGTATTGTTTACTACACGCACACAATCACAATTTTTATAAACTTTTTTAGTTTCACGTATATATAAAATTAGCAAATAGAAAAGCTGTCAGTAGATTTTAAATGCGATTACATCGTACGTTCAACAGAAGTACGTGATTCCGGACGAGGGTTTTTTAAAAATGCAGCCGTTCGCAATCCTGATTTATCCAAACACAAATAAATCTGTCAATTTCACTCAGCGTCCCGTTGCCTACTCACTAGTTGTTCAAGTGCGTATTCGCAAATCGTACGATAACATTTTGTCTACGATAAAAAAATAGATGAAAAAGAGACGAAAAAATGTTAAGCATTATTTTTTATTCTACTTATATGAATTTATTGCAATATTCAGGCCAACCTTTCTACATTGTGTCATCATCATCATCATCATCATCATTACAGCCCTTCACAAGTCCACTGCTGAACATAGCCCTCCCCAAGAAATGCCCCAAAGCACTGTCCTGAGCCACCTGCATCCATCTACTTCCTGCATGTCTCACCAGGTCGTCACGCCATCTAGTGAGGGGTCGCCCTACACTACGCCTACCGGTACGAGGCTGCCACTCGAGAACCTTTCTTCCCCATCGGTTATCGGTTGTTCGAGCTATATGGCCGGCCTATTGCCACTTCAGCTTACTAATCCGCTGGGCTATGTCGGTTACTCTGGTTTTACTGCGGATATCCTTATTTCTGATTCTATCACGCAGAGAAACTTCGAGCATAGCCCTCTCCATAGCTCGCTAAGCGACCTTGAGCGTCCTCATACGGCCAGCAGTGAAGGACCACATCTCAGATCCGCAACTCATCACTGGCAACACGCACTGGTTGTACACTTTCGTTTTCAGAGATTGAGGTATACCTGACGAGAAGATGTGTCGTAGTTTCCCGAACGCTGCCCAACCGAGTTGAATCCGTCGATTGACCTCTCGCTCGAAGTTGGACTTACCTAGTTGGACTATTTGTCCCAGGTAAACGTATTTGTTAACAACTTCAAGGATAGTGCTCCCAACAACTACCGGCATAGGTGTGACATGGACATTAAACATGATCTTTGTTTTGTCCATGTTCATCTTAAGACCTATCCGTTGGGAGACACCATTGAGGTCATTGAACATAGTGCTAAGGTCCTCCAGCGATTCTGCCATAAGGACTATATCGTCGGCAAATCGAAGGTGAGTGATGTACTCGCCATTGATGTTAATACCGTATCCTTTCCAGTCTAGTAGCTTGAAAACGTCTTCCAACGCAGCAGTGAAGAGTTTCGGGGATATAACGTCACCCTGTCTTACACCTCTCTGCAGTTGGATAGGTTTCGTACTCTGGTTCTGTACTCGGATAGCCATCGTAGCCCTACTGTACAAACACTTCAGCATTTCGATATACCGACAGTCAACTTGGCACAGCTGAAGAGACTGTAGCACCGCCCAAATTTTGACGAAATCAAAGGCTTTCTCATAGTCCACATACGCCAGGCAAAGTGACAGATTATACTCTTCGGATTTCTGTACAATTTGCCGAAGGGTATGTATGTGGTATGTGGTACTAAAGCCTTTTCGGAAACCGGCTTGTTCGGGAGGCTGGAAGTCGTCGAGTCTACGTGCGAGACGATTCGTAATGACTTTCGAAAACAGCACGTAGACGCGGCTCAGAAGGGAAATCGGTCTGTAATTCTTCAAGAGAGCGTTGTCACCTTTCTTAAAGAACAAGACCAACGCACTTCTGCTCCACGCCTCCGCAGTAGTGCCACCATGGAGGACGGAATTGAAGAGCTTCTGAAGGACTTTAAGTACCGGTGTCCCACCCGCTCTCAGAAGCTCCGCTGTAATTCTATGCTCGCCCGAGGCCCTGCCGTTTTAAGGTGCTGGAGAACCATTCTAATCTCGCTCAGACTGACGTCCGGGATATCATCGGAATAGTGTCGGATAAGACTTGCTCTTGGATCGTTACTCACACTTGCGTGTGGCTCCAACGATGATGTGTACAGCTGCCCATAGAACCTCTCAATCTCACTCAAAATCTCAGATGTCCCGGAAACGATGCTGCCACATTCAGTCTTCGGCTTTGACAGTTGACTCTTTCTGGTAGACGGATCTCTGGCAAAGACTTTGGAGCCTTGGTTCCGCTCGATCGCTTCTTTAATACGAGCAGTATTAAAGTTGTGTAAGTCTCGCCGCATGCATTTGGAGATCTGTCTGTTCAATTGCCTGTATGCTGCCAAATCTGTTGACGATTACAAATGCTGCCTCATCTCCCGTCTAACAGCCATGAGATTTAGAGTGTGATCGGTGAGTTTTTGTGTTCTTCTGCGGCGGGTCTTGCAGAACTTGGCTCCGACCGCATGGACAGTTTCCACGAGCTTGTCATTCATATCGTCCACTGCATTGCAATCTTCTAGGCACTGAAAGTGGTTACGTAACTCGAGCCGAAAGCTTTCGGGATTCTGGATTAGAGCACGAAGGGGACGGAGCGTTGACTTCATTAGACGAGACCTCTCCAACTTAACGTTTAGGTTCAGTGTACCTCTAACCATTCGGTGATCGCTGTCAGTTTTCACCCTTGCGATCACTAAGACATCACTGAACAGGTGGCGTCTGGTCGTCATAATGAAGTCAATCTCATTTTTTGTCGAACCGTCGGGGCTCGACCAGGTCCACTTCCTGTGAGGCCGCTTCTGGAAGAAAGAGTTCATAATAAAGAGTCCCTCTTTCTCCATAAAGTCGGCCAGCTGCTGGCCCCTTCGGTTCCTTGCCCTACTCCATATTTCCCTAACTTCAGCTCACCGTTTTCTCTTATGCATAGTTTTGCGTTGAAGTCTCCCATCAACATCGTGTAGTGGGTTTTGGAGGAATGCATGGCTCTGGAAATATCCTCATACATTTCCTACACCTCCTCATCGGGATGTGCCAAGGTTGGTGCGTAAACCTGTATGACCTTCAGCGAATACCGTTTGGTGATTCTGAGTATCAGGTACGCGACCCTCGTCGACACACTCTCAATCTTTACAACATTGTTGACGAGAGACTTGTGGACGATAAATCCGACACCTCCTTTGGACAGATGGTCGCCCTCCCGGTGATAGAACAAGTTGCCGGACTCGAGGACTACCGTGTCCTCCCCCCTCTTTTCGGACCTCGGATAATCCAATAATATGCCAGCGCAACTTGTCTACCTCTTCTTTCAGCTCCAGTATCTTCTCGTCAGTCCTCAGGATGTGTGCGTTATATGTTGCCAGGTCGAGTCGTCGTAGGTGGCTACCGGAGATTCTTAGCACCCCCTGTAGTACTGTAATATTACTGTCTTACATCCCCTACATTGTGTAAATTAACCTTTTTATTTATAATTAGAGGGATATAATTTTCGCTTATACGTGATATTTTTATATTATATAATACCTTTTAGGCACCAAGTACAAATATTACGCTCATAAATACTTAATAACTTTTTATGGATATTTTATGTGTGTAGTTACGAACTTAACATTTTAAGTAAACAACGTAAGAATATTTCACAAAATGTATAAAACTATATATAGTACATAAGGGTAAGATGGTCACCCGGTTAATATGGTCACTTTCTTATAACTCAAAAACTACAGCCTTGTTTGCATGGAAGGCTCTGTGATACGATAGATCTTCATCAGTCAATAACATAATAAAGGGTCAAAAGGGCACTGCTTCAACGACGCCATTTTGACAGTATAGTAAATATTTTAGTCGATTGAGTAATGTATCGTGTAGTTAGTCTTATTTAGGTTGATTTTTCGAAGTGTTCCCAATTATTGCCAAAGCTTATTTGCTATTTATTTTCTTAATATGTTAGTTATAGCATACGACTTTGTATTTTTGTCTTTGTCCTCCTCCTAGTTTTGGTTTTATAGGGCGCCAAAGCTTAAGGTGACCGTAGTACTCTCACGTAACATATTACTGCCAACACATACGATATTTTATCGTAATACATTTTAACTTTCAATCCATAATAGACGCCTTTTCCCCCTATTTACGATCGAGATCGAGTTCACCCAGTCGTGGCAAACATCGATGGAGCTTCAGTCCACGTCTAAAATGAACCAGACAAATTGAGTCACAACTGGCTATGCGCTTCGACTGCAGAATGTATTAGTAATGCATGCTTTAAATCTTGTTAGAACACACATGCAACAAACTATTGTTCAATTCAAATAATAAATAAAACAGTCAACAGCCATGGCAGCTCCGAGGCTAAATGTTCGTCGTCAATTCCCCCAACCCGGTTCGATTCCCGCTAGCACAAATAAAATTGTTAATTGCATTTTAAGTGCTGATTTACCACGTACTTGACAGTGAAGGAAAACATAGTAAATAGAAAACTGCATTTCTGAGAAGTTAAAAATATTTGCAAAGGAATGTAAAGTTCGACAGCACGCATTGGGGCAGCGCGGCGGAGATTATTTGCTCCTCCCTCCCTCTTAAAATGGGAGGTCCGTGCTCAGTAGTGGGACGTAAATAGACTATAACTCTTGCTTAACTAATTTAATCAAAATAATTTTATTTAGCCCCAAAAATATTAAATAACTTTACCCTCTTTTTTCCATATAATATTTATCTAAAGAGGAGGTTTTATACTTCTGCTTTACTAAAATCCGATAGATAGCGCTCTAATCAAGTTATTCATAAATAGAAATTTGTGGTTTAGTGCCAAAAAAGCGATAGGGGTGCTTTGGTGCAGTTATTAATACTTAAATTTTAAAAGTACTGTTAAAAAACGGAATGAATTTGTAGTGAAATTCATCGAGTCTCCTACCGGACGAAAGGTGAAACAACATCTGTCGGGTTAGAATTATCTATTTCTAATGTCAAAATTACATTTTTTTACCAGGTCGACTCGACCGTTGAAGGATCACGCTCTCACAGAATACTAGCGTATCATATAGTTCATATAGTATTCATACAGTTCATATAATGAGTGTAGAGAACCGGAAACCCGTCTTACTGGAATCGAGACATTCCATCTTAGTCCTCAGGGGTGAAAACGCATCTGTATTTTAATTCTTAACTGAGGTTAAATGTAGATTCTTTTTGCCAGCATCCACTTACTATCAGGTAGATTATGTGCTCATTTGTCACCCTTATTCTAAAAAACTAACCCTTAAGGCAGTTTACATATGTATTAACAAGGAAAAACTTCCGGTACAAATATTTTTAGGCCGTAGAAATACGCCGTGCAGGATTCTAACCCGTGGCCCTCAGCACCGCAATTTAATGCTACGCCACTGCGCCATTGAGCCGTCAACTTGGATGGTCAGAGAATGCCGTGGTCTATAGAACTCGTCCTAGATTAAAAATCATAAAGTAGATACGTTGTCCTTAATAAATTAAGACGGAATGCCTTCTTGCCAGTGAAAGGGTTACCGGTTTGTTTCACTCACTATGTAATGATGAACAAACATGAATAATTTTATGCCACCTTCATTGTCGAACAATTTACTAGCGATAACTTTTCGCTATTTATGATATCCCCTGATCGATTATCCATCCATACATACATCCGTTTCATTCTAAAGGGAAGGTTTATGTTCATAGCCCTCGCCCATAGATTTCCTCATCAAAATCTCCTCTGATTTCGCCGTAGCTGTCCCGCTTTGTAGGTGGGTTGGCGACCGCAGTTTTTTTTACTATTTTGAGTTTCTATCAGAAAAATTTTGCCGCCCATTTACTGTTTCTATTTCTCTTTGTCACCTTTTACGACACCTACATTACTTTTTTTTTAAAGAATATTAACAATGCTATTTTTATTAATTGTTATTCCAACTTCGACCGAGAGGTCAATCGACGGATTCAACTCGGCTGGGCAGCGTTCGGGAAATTACGACACATCTTCTCGTCATATATACCTCAATCTCTGAAAACTAAAGTGTATAACCAGTGCGTGTTGCCAGTGATGACTTACGGATCTGAGACGTGGTCCTTCACCGCTGGTCGTATGAGCACCCTCAAGGTTGCTCAGCGAGCTATGGAGAGGGCTATGCTCGGAATTTCACTGCGTGATAGACTCAGAAATGAGGATATCCGCAGTATAAAACCAGAGTGACCGACATAGCCCAACGGATTAGTAAGCTGAAGTGGCAATGGGCCGGCCATATAGCTCGAAGAACCGATAACCGACGGGGAAGAAAGGTTCTCGAGTGCCAGCCTCGTACTGGTAGGCGTAGTGTAGGGCGATCCCCCACTAGATGGAGTGACGACCTGGTAAGACATGCAGGAAGTCGATGGATGCAGGTGGCTCAGGACCGTGCTTTGTGGCATTACTTGGGGAGGCCTATGTTCAGCAGTGGACTTGTGAAAGGCTGTAATGATAATGATGATGATGACTCGTGGTAAGTTTAAATTGCTTGTGTTACGAGCTTACGAGTGGTTCACGCCAGTAGTCGAATGGAAGTCGAGTCGAACCCACAACATTTTTGAGTTTGCGGTCCGCGCCCTGCCATTAGGCTACTGTCGCTTAAATATATTTATTATTTTATATATTGGGTAGTGGAAAATCTTACACCGCCAATACACGGTTAATCGATTATCCAGTGCTTAGAATTACGTACATACTAACTAGTATTACAATATTATGTAAAGAAAAATCAAGATAACATAATATATACTAGGCCCCACAGATTTTTCATTAAGAAAATTATTCCCGTGCGTATGGAATATATTTATTAAAGATAAACATATTGTTGGGATCGGATCAGAATTCATGCAGTACTCTCACATGATTGTCGGGACTCCACCGATTGCTTTTCCATTCCCTCGCACAGATATTTTATTGCATGCCATATTTCGGGGAAAATAGCTTCGAGGCCGAACGTTCGAGATGAGATATCGAGATTTTGTCTCTAAACTGTCGATTGTACGTATTGGTTTTTGATTGTTCTCTAATACTTCTTATTCTATTTATTTATATTTATTTTATAAATTGCTAAACGATTGAGTACAGTTAGTTTTAGTGTCTTCAATAGATTAAGTAGTTTTTTTGCTCAATGATTCTATGGGCTTCTGAAAGAATGCATTGATCATGGTGAAATGGTGAGGTTTAGTACATTACTAGACAATGTATTGCAATAGTGAAAATAATTCATAGAGTAAAAGACGAAATATTTCTAAAGTACTAAAAAATGCACGAAATGGTTTAAGGTAAATAACACTTTTGGTCTCGCCAAATAATCAACTCTGTTATTATGTAACAACATTTTTTAAACTTTAAATTTAAAATATCTAATAAAGAAGACAAAAATAAATATTTCGGAAGTATTAAGAAGAAAAAAATTAAAAATTTAAAGATATAATTAAATTAAAAATAAATTTTCTTAAGTACAAATTGTTTTGTATTTTCTAACATGAATTTTTAAATTCTGAATACTTTCGAACGCCAAAAAGAAATGAGTAAACTGCTGTGTTTCGGTCTAAAAAGTATAGAAAGCTATTATAACAACAATCTGTGAGGAATTCCATCTCAAAACTCAGAGGTGACGCCTTTGTAGACAGACTTCCTTCCCTGAAATTAACTAAAAGTGTCCATGGGCTGGAGTAGCCACTGTAAGTGTGTTTAACACTTCTGTTTCATAAAAAGAAGTTGCTGAAATACATCACAACAAAGTTGTTACATAAATTGTTACGATGTATTTCGACAGCATTATTTTTGTTGTTCGATTATTAAAAATCCCCTTGTGGTCGTGATAGGATAAGGGGATATCTCCCACCGGGCAAGGTGTTCTACCCGGGAATGGCCAACACTCCGTGTGGTAGTTCTGAGCTAATTTATATATACTGTTTTTGATTCAGAACTTTGATAGCGCGATTTAGGCTTCGATGTGTTTAGCTTGTAGCACGACGACAACGCTGCCACATCACCCACCAGCTCAGACCGGAGGTCGAAGTCAATTTTCATTAAGGACTAAATCTTCCATTTAATAATAAACTAAAATTGATTATTATTTTTTATATATTTTATTTTTAACTTTAGCGATAGATAAAAATAAAAGTGTATTATGTTGGTTGTTGTGATTGACACTCAGAAAGGTGTTCCTTCAAAAACATAAGCGAATATTACACAATTCCATAAATAACCGTTTATAAACAACTTTTATGGATATCATAAATTTTACAATGTTCCTTATTTTTATTCCCTTTTTGCGCGGATGAATTGCTACCGAGCCTTTAGCGGTATTATTGCCAATAATCTACCTTCGTAAAAAGGGCCGCGAAGTTAGGCCGTAGCAAAAAAATATTTGCGTATTTCGTACAAAATTTGTAGGTAATAAACAAGTTCGAGACACGAAAGGGGTAATAAAATGAAGATCCAACGATCCTGCTCACGTTAACTTTATAAACTGTAGACAGAAAATAATTTCTTTGCAGAACTACGGATACTCTTGCGAAAATCAATCGCAAATAACAACAAACTTATTTTATTTTGAACAAATAAGAAAATCTGGAACTAGCAAGCCAAATAACAAAAACAGAATTATCATAAAACCCGATTGCGTCAAAAAGTTTACTAAATAAGGAAAAATTTCGTAGTCTACGTCACTTCCACAACTGATACAAATACGTATTTCATCAATCGGTATAAGCTTCAGAACTTGCCAAAGAAATAAATATATAACAACGGGTGTATGTATGTAACATACATCCGCATTTTAAGACATTCGGGTAAAAAAAGAAGAGAAAAAAGTTTTAAATTTTTCGTTTATTATATTAAAATGTTAATAAATATTCTTTTATTAATATGAATAACGAAATGCACGACTACTGAAAATGACTTCCACTTTTATAAGTAGATGCTTAATATGATAAAAAATTTAAATCAAATCCTAGGTAAATATTCCAATGCAAGGGGAAAAAATACCTTTTGTAGTGGGTACGATTATTTTACGAGTATTTTTAATAACGTAAATTAGCGGTCTGAAAAAGGATTAAGAAATTAGAACGGGTCTAACTTGAACATTTCAAAGCTCGCTTTAAAATATAAAATGTTTCAAAGAGAAAAAGGCTATGAAGATTGATCTTGACACGGCGTACACTTGACCAATTTTTGTAAGTAAACCCGACATCGTTCGTTTCTATTTTAATTGAAAGGGTCAACGATCATTAATTTTTATTTTTTGTCTTAGAATAACTCAAGAGGTAATAGTTACCAAAATAAAGCGTTTGATTGTGTAGTTGACTTGTTTATTAGTCATTATCAATGTTTCGAACGACAACTTGAGCGCTTTATTCAAGTGGGTAGGCAGAAGAAGTGAAATTCTTGAAAAAAGCATTCATCATCATCATCATCATTACAGCCCTTCACAAGTCCACTGCTAAACATAAGCCTCCCTCAAGGTATACAAAGCACGGTCCTGAGCCACCTGCATCCATCGACTTCCTGCATGTCTTACCAGGTCGTCACTCCATCTAGTGGGGGGGTCGCCCTACACTTCGCCTACCGGTACGAGGCTGCCACTCGAGAACCTTTTTTCCCCAACGGTTGTCGGTTCTTCGAGCTATATGGCCGGCCCATTACCACTTCAGCTTACTAATCCGTTGGGTAGTGGTCACTTGGTGTCTTTCTAAGTTTATCACGCAGAGAAACTCCGAGCACAGCCCTTTCCATAGCTCGCTGAGCGACTTTGAGCGTCCTCATACGGCCAAAAAAGCATTAAATGTAGAAATTTAGTCACTTGTGTTCTCAATATGAATTCCGAAACGGAGCAAACGGGTCGGCCACACACATACGGAATCCTGTTTTGCCCGCAAAATTTCGAACAGAAAACTACCGTACGTACGAGCCGGTTCTAAGACCGGCCACATACACGTACGGTAGTTTTGCGTTCGAAATTTTGCGGGTAAAACGGGATTCCGTATGTGTGTGACTGATCCGTTCGGAATTCCGAAACGGAATTCCGTATACCTGTGGCCGGCCTAAGTGCAGTTGTTCGACATTGCTTTCTTCGACAGTTTTCTTTAATTTTTGTGTTACTTGTGAACACTATGGCTGGTTCTGGACGTCATATGAACATAGACGTTCAGAACCAGCCATAGGCTAGAGCAGTTGCTCTGCTTCAAGAGGGTGAACCTCAGATATCTGTAGCAATACGTGGCGGTGTATCGCGAAAAGTAATCCAAAATGTGTCGGAGCGCCACCAGGAAACCGGCAGTGTGGCTAAGCTTACTGTTAGCAGTATTATTACTAATAGCAGCTTAATGCTGCTGTGTTTCGTATGGTAAGTGTAGACTACCGAATACCCTTTCTACTGGAAACGAGGCATTCCATCTTAGTTCTCAGGGTTGACAACGCATCTGCGTTTTGTTTCTTAATCGAGGATAGATGTAGATGTCTATGGGCCACAGCATCCACTTAGCATCAGGTGGACTGTGTGTTCGTTTGTTACCCTTATTCTTTAAAAAAAATAATAAACACAAAAAATAGTGATAGATAAATTTTTTGTTTTTCGTTATTTTGCTGTAATTTACCTAAAAAGTGTGTTCTGTATGTGTTTTAAAACAAATTAATAACTTTTAATATTGATTATGTTAAAAATTTTCTTAACCCCTAACCTAAACACATATGTCCATAAAAACAGATAAAGATAAAAACTTTTTCATAACAGCCTAAAAACGTAGTGGAATCTAATTTTTTTTGAGTGGTTTGTTATATTAATCATATTTACTTGTATTTTGTCATAAATCTTGTTCAATGTAGCAAACATCATTTTTTGTAAGTTGCTTCCATATAATGTATAATTCTAAGTTATTCAATGCCAGATTGTTTTTTTTTACAGAGGTCCATGTTTTAATATCATTCAAAGCTATATTTTTTTATATAATGGGGGTGACAAACGGGCACACAGCCGACATGGTAAGTGGATGCTATTCTCTTCTTAAGCTGCTATTTTGCACTGGTATTCTGCGGAGGCGTGGTCTTGCTCCGGGCGAGCCGAACTATTTGTGCTACAATCATATTACAGCTACAGCGTGGCTGTATCGCGTATTACATTTATACAGATATTCAAAGACGTCAAAAGTTCAAACTATTGTAACTGTTAGTGGGGCTGCTGATACGACTGCTAAGAAGCTTATTAAAGTTGATCTTGATCGCAAACAAATATAGTTTGGAGAATGTCTCTATTACAGTAAGTGAGGGTATTATGGTGATCCGGTTAATATGGTCACTTTCTTATAACTCAAAAACTACAGCCTTGTTTGATTAGATGGCTTTGTGATACGATTGCTATTCATCGGTCGATCAAATAATAAAGGGTGAACAGGGCGATGCTTTATCGACACCATTTTGATAGTTTATATTTTAGTCGAGTTTAGTATGTTGTAGTGTAGTTCGTTTTTTAAGTAGATATTTCGAAGTATTCATAATTATTTCCAAAGCTTATTTGTTATTTTTTTTTTCTAAATATATTAGTTATAGTATACGACTTTGTGTTTTTGTCTCTGTCCTCCTTCTAGTTTTGGTTTTATCGGGCGGCAAAACTTAAGGTGACCGTAGTACCCTCACGTACCTTATGATAAATTACGTAATGCACACATACATACGTAAACAATTCACACATACATGCGTAAACAATTCACACATACGTGCGTAAACAATGCACACATACATGCGTAAACAATTGGGAAAATTTGTAAGCCTATTTCTTTCGTTTCTATTACAAAGCGGGTGTATTCAAGGTAACCGTCAAAGTATTTTGTGTTAAGCTAATGCACTTTGCAGTCTCTCATTACACTTAGGAGTCCAACATTGCCTCATAAAGGTAAAAAGTACATGTACATAATTGTTAAAACTTTCATATGGCCTGTAAACCTATGCAACCATGGTTTAGAAAAAGTATGTCCTTTATTAAAATCACCGTTTAATGGCGGTGTAAGAATATCCACTACCCCATATCATCACGTGGGTGTCGTAAGAGGCAACAAAAAGAAACAAATCAGGAGATGAGCAGCATTGTCTTCTTACAACGACTAATAATAAAAAACTGTGGTTGCCAACCCGCTTGCCAAGATACCCCCCCTCCCCTCCCCCTCCCCCCCCTCCCCCCCCCCTCCCCTCCCCCTCCCCCTCCCCCTCCCCCTTCCCCTCCCACAAGCTATGAGACAATCTATCGGTGAGGCCTACGTTCAGCAGAAGACTTTAATAGGTAGTAAGAATAACAGTTATTAAAATTAACAGTCAGCTAAACAAAACAAGATAAAATTAAGTACACACAAATTAAAAACTTACATTTAGCGGTGTACAATGTTATTAATTCCGAGTATATTAAGAGTAAATCTACCACCAGTTGCCCCTCGTGTTGGCTACCGTCCAAATTATTTTAAAAGAAACCTCGTAACAGTCTCATTTTACTGGATCACAGCGCAACACTGTTTATCCAAGTACAGCTCAGTAATGTTAATGCAACTGAAATGAACCGCAAATTCAAGTTTCTTTTTACGAAAATCTCGTTTTGAATATGAAGTAATGGAGGATTGTACACTTTATTTTTCTGTTAATGAAAGATTTTTAAATTATATTTTGCATGAAATTTCTATCTTTACACCGTTTAGTGGTAGTATCATATTACATATCATCCTTGGGTGTCATAAAAGACTGAGGGAAACAAACAGAAGATAGGCAGCAATGGTTTCCTAATAAAAAAACTGCGGTCGCCAACCTGCATGCTAAGCGTGGCAGATATGGCAAATTTTTTTTTTTTTTTTAAGAATAGCTAGAAGTTGTGTGGATTTTTATTTTGCTAATATATACTATATACTGCAGCGACTACACGTGAAATCCCTCTTCTGTGGCAATCTATCGTGAAGCCTGTGTTCAGCTATAGATTTTGATATGCTGTAATCGGTGACGATCGGACTATTGTTTTTATTAGAATCAAGGTAAATTAATGTTTATCAAGTTATAAACATTACAGCCTATATATACACGTCCCACTCCTGGGCACAGGCCTCCCCGCTCATTTCTGAGAGGGTTTTTGGGCAAGGAATTGTCCGTCGCGCTCACATGTCTTCGAAATATTTTTTTCTTATTCTTCAGACATGCAGGTTTCCTCGCGATGTTATCCTTCACCACCGAGCACGTAGTAAATCAGCACTTAAAATTGCAATTAACAATTTCATTGGTGCCGGCGGGGATCGAACTCGGTTTGCTCGCGTACTGTGAAATTTACATTGAGCCCTAACCATCTGAGCTATCTCGGCTTATCAAGTTACATATAATTATAGCGTAAAGTCTTTATAATGAAACTCAAGTGACCGTACTTTTCCATCTGTTATAGTATTCATTATGATATTAAAAACTAATACGTAACAGGTTCACTGTCTACAAAAAAGACACAATAGTTACACAATTTAAATGTTCATATATGATTCACGAGACAGAGAAAGCGTTAAAATATACAATGAAAATAATATTATCAAATCTCAGCCATCGTATCCAATTAAACTAAAAGTTGAAAAATTAAAATAAAATAACCGTTTCTTTTTATCTGAC
Source organism: Parnassius apollo (assembly GCA_907164705.1). Classification (NCBI taxonomy): domain Eukaryota; kingdom Metazoa; phylum Arthropoda; class Insecta; order Lepidoptera; family Papilionidae; genus Parnassius; species Parnassius apollo. The sequence goes on along the minus strand of CAJQZP010001441.1, from coordinate 4,173,958 downwards.
TCATTATGGTAAACACAGTTCGCACGATACTTGCTAAGCTATATGTACACTACTGTATCATAGAACACGCCATCACGACTACAATTAAGATATTTTTTATTTCAACGTGCCACGCGAACAATGGACGCTAAGCAAAAAAAAAAACGACAGCTTACGTGAGTAGGAACCATATTGTAAATAACTTATAATTAAATTCGTTATATTTATTACATGGCGATTTTCGTCGACAGGCATTTAAAGAAATCTCTACACTTACTTATAATAAACCTCAAAGTCACGAATTTATGTGATGAAGTCATTTTTAATACAAGCAAAACAACCGAATAAGAAATTTTGTTTCGACGATTTCTACGATGACCACCGCAATTTGTAAATTTACTCAAAAGTACTTTCATTATGCAGTTTCTACGTCTTTATTGTCATAGTTCGATGAGGCAACAATCCCACGTGACAAGAGATGCATCAGGTAGAGGACAAACGATTTTACGAGGTGCAGGGGTTAAACACCCCCAACTTTCTGACTGAGAGCTACTACTGATATTTTTTTTCCAAAAAACAACCCAACAACTGACTTTAGCCCGGCTCGGGACTCCAGATTAACAGAAGTCGCGCTTATGACCATTAGACCAATTCGATAGTAGAAGTGATCGTAAATATGGACGTGAAACCTAAATTGAACAAAAAACGAGACTTTATAACACTAAAATGATGCCTGCACGTAAATAAATCATCTCAACTAATAACAACAACTGCGTAATTTTTTTAAGTGTTATTCTAGTCCATTCATTTGAACTTTATAACATTTCAACGATAGACTACAACATTGCACATACATATTCAGGATAACATTTACACATACAATATTCAGGAAACCTAATAGTTTTGTGCCAATAGGAATTTCAGCTGAGAGCTATAATAATAGTAAAGCGAAGTCAGAACTACATAAATGACCACAGGCTAGACAAACTACAGCGGTAGCGATGCGGAACGTCTGGCTTTACAATTACCTTACCTAGCGTGGCATTTATATTCAATGGTCTGTGATGATAATATAAAAATATGTAAAACCGGAAATTCAGTTCTAAATTTTTTAAAATAGTTTCAATCTAGAACATCAATGCTAGTAACACTGAAAGTTCAATCTGGGTAAAGTAACGATATCAATTAAAATTATTTTTTCTTCATTTGGATTATAGAACTATTCTTGGTCTTTTTAAGTTGGAAAGCTATACCACAGCTTTGTTTTGGTTCAAAAACGAATCGGTCGGCTCAACCGGGAAGCAGTGTTTAGTACGGTGAGTGTAGAAAAAGGCATTCCATCTTAGGCCCCAATTATAAGAAAATATTCTTAATCTAGGATAGATGTAGATGTCTATTAGGTACAGCGTCCACTACCATCAGGTGAATTGTTTGACCGTTTGCCACCCATATTCTATAAAAATAATTAAAAACTGTGTTGAATACGTCAAACCAAATGTAGCGTAAAATACTTTTATTACAATATTCGTATGTAACCTTAGTCAGCATCAAAATTAGGATAGACTTCCATTGCTGTTTTGATGTTCACAATTGGCCCAATAAACTTGAGTGTGGTCACAACAATCAAAGATGGCCTTGTAAAGGAAGTCCGTCAATTGCAACAACTGAAGATAACGTTAATGCTGTATGTTACATTAAAGACTTTGATTAAAAAGGATATTGCTTTGGGTTACGAGGCCTAAAGCCTCAGAAAGTTTCATACAATATAATCCTTATACCTATGCAAAACTTCTCCTATACCTTACAGGTATAGGAGGAGTTTTGCCATAGTTGCCGCGCTAGAGAACTAGGTTAGAACATTAGGATATGATGATGACTCCGTGGCGTAGTGGCTTAGCAGTGAGTGGCTGCGCTGGGGATCGCGGGTTCGAAACCCGCACGGAACAAGTACAAATAATTGTTCCGGGTCTGGATGTTTGTCCTTGTGCAATTTATGTTTGTAAACTCCCACCACGATTCAGGAGAAAATCCTGAATGATGAAATCCTGATGAAAAAAAACGTTACCCCTACTAGTGTAGTAGTAGTGGTAACGTTTTAAAAAAATGATAATAAAATAATATACTGGTGCCCATCTCCTGTTTCAGTTTCTCATTGTTGCTGTGTACCAGGTGCATACTTTATAATTTAATCGATGATTAAAAACGACGTCACATGGATTGGTGCCAGAAAATGTCAGAAAAGTACGACGAATATGACTCTAACGGTTGCTGCATACAGGACGGAATCAGCACGTGCACTGGACGAAGACGGAACGTGGTTGCATGTCAACACGGACGGGAGTAACTTTACAGTGACTCGAAACTAACGTGTTAGTTTTGTGAATGATGAATTTTTCATTTGAAGAATTGGCATCAATTGCTATTGTCATATATGTCAAAGAAGCTACAACCGTCAAGAGTAGAAGGAGTACATCCTACGTGGCAGAAAAGAGAACATGAAGGTGAACGGGAGGTGGCACGCGCTAGGCGGAACGGGGTAAACATCGTCGCCGACGATATTTTTCCCGTAGAGTTCATACCACGTCCCCGTCCCGTCCGTGCATCCGTAACGTATGCATTATCACGTACATTTTCTGTGAAACGATATTTTCAAATTTTCACGTCTCCGTCCGGAATAAATCTCGTTACGTATGCAGCGACCTTAAGACTACCTTCCGAAGACAGTGTTTCCCTGGCAGGGTGCAGGCAATCGAGCACCCATGGTCCATGGTCACGGGGGACCATGGACCATGGGTGCTGGAAAGCGCCCGAAACGTCGGGAATCAAAAATAAAAGTAAATAAAAAGTAAAAATAAACGCGATAAAATCCGTAAAAGTAGTTTTAATCATGTATAGTATTCGCGTAAATAAAAGAAATCATTAGGAACAACTTAATTAAGTTTTCGACACGTTATCTCAGATTCCTTATTATACTTAGTGCAGAAACTCTATAAAATTATTTTAAATAAATTCAGTCAGTACCAACCGCTTTTTGTAATGCTTTATATTAGCTGACGATACGACTGTGTTTTGCATACACAAGAATTCCACCACAATACTACGGATAACATTAAACTCGTTTCGTACATGTCAGCAAAATGATAGAGGTAACTCCGTGTGTGAGCGACGCTGATTGACGCAGGTTATGAATACGTGATTAATGAAGCATGCGCGGTTGGTACCGAAGTACTTTTTATACGTTAATTTACCTTGTGACTGGTGAGTAACAAAGCTTAATAATCGAACATTCAGCGTCACACAAAGATTGATTGGAATTGAACTGCTCAGTTTTAAATTAGAATGTTTGTATAGTTAGGACGATATAATTATTTATTTATACTAGAATAAAATAAATGTAAAAAACTTGTTCGGGTGTCAGGAAGTCCATGAGGGTTTGTATGGACAATTAGTCTAGAGGAGGCTGTGAAGGAAGGAAGAAGAAAAAATAGGGTGTAATTGGAAAATGAAGTATACGCTTGTAACATAGATATTTTTCAATATTTATTTGACATGTAGCGTTTTTAATTAAAAAAATCAATTAAAATAATGACATTAAAATATCTTGTGCATGCACCCTTCTTTACGCATGTAAGTATCAATGAAATTGTCGCGTCCATAGAATACTATAATACACAATGTATTCTATGGTCACGCCCGTGATCTTGATAAAATCCGGTCTTTATAAAAAGTTTTCTTCAAATCAGTAGTATTCATTGATAGAGAAATTTGACAAAACTAATTAAAAACAATAAATTTGACAACAATTTGGTAACAAATATTTTAACTTACGTAATAAAAACAATTTTAACCATTTTAAGTATATATTTCTGGATCTATTATTATATATATATATATATATATATATATATATATATATATATATATATATATATATATATATATATATATATAGATCGAGAAATCACCCGTGCGAATCCGGGGTGGATCACTAGTTTTTTTTTATAAAACTTCTTTTTCTTTCTTCCTTTTGACAACCTTCAGCTATATTCATAAAAGGCTAACTTCATAACACATCACTGTGAATAAATTACATTAAAGCCGATAAAGTAAACTTTCTAAAATTATATTATCGTACGTTGTCACACACATATATTATCTACAGAGTTCGTAACGTAAAATTTAAGGTGTTCGGTAATCATTATTATTCATATTTTACTGTAGGCATTCCACACTGTTGTGTAGTCAACTCACGACTCGAACTTTTTCAATAAAACACCCCTCGAGATAGCTGCAGCGCTCGGCAGTGCGGTCACGCAGAGGAAAACGATTTTATAACTTTATCGCTGGGGTCATTCGATACCTGCAGATCGAGGGCAGTTCTGTAAAAAAAGCGTTTTATATCACAGCTTTAGCTAGTTTAAAAAAATACTGACTTTTTGCAAAATTAGGGTAACAAACGAGCACACAGTCCATCTGATGATGGTAAGTGGATGCTGTGACCCATAGACATCTACATCTATCCTTAATTAGGAATCAAAATGCTGATGCGTTGCTACTATTGAGAACTAAGATGGAATGCCTCGTTTGCAATAAAAACGGGGTGTCCGGTTCTCTACACTCACCATACGAAACACAGCAGCATTAAGCTACTATTATACGCTGGTATTCTGTGAGAGCGTGATCCTTCCCCGGTCAAGCCAACCAATTCGTGCTAAAAACTTAATATAGCTGCAGTATGCCTCTAACACGAAAAATATTTTTTTTCTAATTTTTTAAGCAATATGGTATATTCGCAGTCTTTTAATTTAGAAGATATTATCCCAAAAGTATGTAACAACAACCCAGACTATTACAAAGATCACAAACGTACAATTACTTATATTGTAAAAACACAAATTAAACTGGAACACAAGTTTAGCCCAATTTTATTTTATAGGACAGGGTGCCAAACGAGCACACAGTCCACCTGATGGTAAGTGGTTGCTGTGGCCCATAGACATCTACATCTATCCTTGATCTCGATGCGTTATCACCCGTGAGGACTAAGATGGAATACCTCGTTTCCACTAAAAAGGGTCTCCGATTCTCTATACTCACCGTAGGAAAGACAGCAGCATTAAGTTACTATTTTACGCTGGAATTCTGTGAGAGCGTGGTCCTTCCCCGGTCGAGCCGACCCATTTGTGCTACAACTTTACTACTAATATAACTGTAGCATGGCTCTACCACGTAAAACAAACTAACGTCACATAATTGGTTGACCTATAGCTCGTAGCGAGTAGATTTGCCTTTCTAATTTCAAAAGACATTAGACGCTGCCCTAGAGTTGGATGGCACTTGACGTTCCATCATTAGTTGGGATATTTTTGAGATGTCCTTTAAGTCATGTATTTATTTATTCTTTGTTGCTATGACCGTAAATAAAGGAGTTGTAACCACAAAGGGTGCAAAATGTCTTTTAGAATTCTTTCCCAGTCAACCCCGAGCGTATTGAAATATATAATAATTAAGTCTCGAAATATCAAGAGGAAAACTTATTGAAAAAATACACATATATATATATATATATATATATATATATATATATATATATATATATATATATATATATATATACTGTATCCACTAGATAAAGCAACAGCATTATACATATATACCAACTAACGACCGATGTTTGCGTGACCAGTTTTTAAGAACCTATCGATATCGATACATATATAACATTATATTTTAAGGTTTATCTAATAATTTATTAACTTTCTTTAGATTTCAACAATGGCAAACGATGACGGATGGCAAAAATAATTTCCACTCAAAACTACAGTATTAATAATATAATGAAGAGATCTTTAACGCAATTATATTACCCAAGTTATTATATAATGTATATAAGGGTTTAAATACATATACGGTAGACCAATAATTACTGATGTAACATGACCGTTTATTCGAAACAAAGGCCGAAACGTACGGTTTCTGGTAAAACTTTACTCATTTCGCCCGTAATTTCCTCTTCAGTTCTGGATTGTATATACAATACGGATTTCTGACACAATTTGAAAACAAAGTTACACCTAAATATTTATTGAAATGGGCTTATGCTGTATACTTTAACCAGACCATTATCAAATGTTGTTTTTTATTGAATAGGGTGACAAACGAGTATACAGTCCATCCGATGGTAAGTGGATTCTGGGGCCCATATACATCTAAATTTATCCTCGATTAGGAAACAAAATGCTAATGCGTTGATACCCGTGACGACTTTAATGAAAAGCCTCGTTTCCATTAAAAAGTATCTCCGGTTCTCTACACTCACCATACGAAAACAGCTGCATGGAGCTGCTATTTTACGTTGGTATTCTGTGAGATCGTGGCACTACCACGGTCGAGCCGCCTCATTCGTGCTACAATTATAATATACTTGCAGCGTGGCTCTACCACGAAAAAAAGTTTAAAAAGCCATCATTTTTTGCGTAAAATTACTTTCAGATGAAATGAAACCACTCATTTTAAAAAAAACATATATGCTGCTGTATTTCACATGGAGACTATAAACAGGAGACTGTTTTTAGTAATAAAATATTCCATCTTAGCCCTAAGGTGTAGTAACGAAGCATCTGCATTTGATTCTTAGTCAATAGACGTTGGTGTCTATTATGATTTACCATCAGGTGGACTGTGTGCTCACATGCATCAACCTTTTTATATATAAGAAAATCTACGCCAATTCTTACAACTTAATAAAAAAAATAGTTTACCTTATATTAAATTGAGAGCCCATTTTTCATACCTCAGATAAAATATATTTATGGGATAAAATACAACATAAACAAATTAAAAACTACAATTTTACAAATAAAATATTTCAATTATTTCACTTTTATAGTCAGCCAGTTTATAGTCTATTTGACGGAAAACTTTTATCTGACGAATGAAAAATCGGCTCTATAACACACACACTATTATAAACACACTATTACATTATCATAATGCGAGTATGTACTTGTGTAGATATATGATTCATAGCAATATGAGAAGACTATGACAGTTAAATTGTACATATTGTACATTTGACTTATATATATATATATATATTTATATATATATATATATATATATATATGTATGTATATGTATGTATATATACAACATGTCCCAAAATTAAACGATAAGCCAACACCGGAGGATAGACCTGCCCCGGACTAATCGAGGAAAAAAAGAAGAAAAAATATATCCCAATTATATTTTAAGTTATATAAAAAAATTAAATTCTTCAGAAATTGAGACCGTTTATGATATTTTTCACTACAATGACCACAATTATTTTAATATTTGTTTCTTTTTTTTATAGGCAACCTGAATAGCACTGCTATTTACCACAATTCTTAGAAAATCCAGAATAACTCTTGTTTTATCACGAAAATTAATGAAACTTATTTTATTCCCTAAATTTTTTGACGACTTTTACTTTTAACCAACTTTAACTTATCGTGGTGTAAAAAAAAGTATGAACACTAGTATGGCAAGTTTTTTTTAAAAATATGACGCAACTAACCATCCAAAATGTCCAGGAAAACAAGTTATAAAAAAATATGGGCCTATTATTTCTTAACAGGGGCCAAATGTCGGGTGTAAGGGTGTAATAAAAGAATTAGTTCTTGAAAAATGTTTAATATTTCGAAACAAATGGTACAAACAGTTTCACGTGTAATTTATTAAGTTATTAACATTATAGCAAATATTCGAACTGTTTGCCACCAGCATTAATACATGCACGACATCGCCTTAAAAATGATCGTTTTATTTGTCTTGCATATCTTCTGCTATTAATGTAATCAGCAGCCTGAGTGATATTTCGATGAAGCTCGTCCAATGTCGCAATGGGTTTTGAGTAGACCCTGTTTTTAAGACAACCCCAATAGAAGAAGTCCAGGGGTTCAAATCGGGTGAACGGGGTGGCCATAAGATAGGACCAAGTCGCCCGATCCAACGCCCTGGATACTCTTGATTTAAATATTCTCGCACAGGCATAATGTGCTGGGCAACCATCGGTTTGAAACCACATTTTTTGGAGATCACTTAAGGGCACGTCGTCTAACAATTCGCAAGTATTTTGGTTTAAATAACTATTGCCATCTAAGTTTCCTTGTAACTCAAAGGGCCCAATTACTTTTCCATTTAGTATGCCATTAATTATTCCATATAATTGATATTGGGATTTGTCTTGTCTCATCAAGTGCGAATTTTCATTACTCCAACTATGTAGGTTGTGAAGATTTTAATACCAATCTTTCTTGCATGTTGTTTCATCCGACCAAAGAATTTTGTCTAGGAATTGGGGATCTTTACTGTGCCTTTGCAGCATCACATGGCAAAATGTGACTCGTAGCGGATAGTCCCGCGGTAATAACTTCTGCACACGCCTGTAGTGATATGGGTGAAGCTTGTGACGTTTTAATATTCGATGTGCAGAACTTTTCGGGATTCCTGTAGCTTCTTCTATGGCATGTACCGAAGTAGTCGAATCATTTTCTATCTCATTGAGAACTTCTTCATCACGATCCAATCTAGGTCTTCCGGCGCTTCTCCTATTGGATGACATACGACCCTCGGAAAAAACTTGATGCACATCAATAAACACTCGATAATCAGGGTATCTGAGCATTTGGGTATCTTTCTCGATACAGTCTGCTAGCAGCGTTAGCATTACATTATTACAGTATTCTCCATAGATTAAATGCATATTAGCGTATTCCTGTGCTGTGTACGGTTGCGGCATGTTAAACGCTAAACGGTCCAAAATGCGCCAGAACTCTAAATCACAAAACACACAATCGTAGTCCAAGATAATGCCAGCTCAGTTCAGTTTGCAGATCACTTCCAGTCCAAATAATGCCATGTCAGTTAAGATTGCAGGTCGATTCCAGTCCAAAAAGCCAAGCCAAAAGTCGATAGTATGTACGAGAGCCACGTAAGTTGAATTGGGAACGGTGCGCAGTAAACAAAGAAGCAGAGCGTACTAAACTGACTTGCTGAGATTAATAACAGCTTCTCTACCTGCCCTGTTGTTGTGGGATATATTTTTTTTCTTTTTTTCGCCGATTAGTCCGGGGCAGGTCTATCCTCCGGTGTTGGCTTATCGTTCAATTTTGGGACATGTTATATATATATATATATATATATATATATATATATATATATATTCTCATATAATTTCTCATATTGCTATGATATCTAAAAATATCGATCTGAAAGACGAGAGCTGATGTAAAGCCATAAAACCATTTTTATGTTGGCTTATTGCAGAACATCCTAGCAAAAACATCTACAAGTTCCACTGTGATGCTCTGTGATCTCGCTTCTAAATATATGTAAATCTTTATTGTGACCTGTAGTTAATAAGGTTCGATGTAATAAAAAGTATAGTTAATATGCTGATGATGATTGATGATGAGATGGTACTAACACTGCTATTTATAAAATGTTTTATAAAACAATTGTACCAAAACCAATAAAGATAAAAAAATATCTTAGATCATACACATCACATTATGATAATGAACTATATACCTTAGAGTTTATAAAATATGAAATCAGTATGTTGAAAAATATATTATACAACGATTGATTAAAAATATTACAATGGAAGTGGACTATATCTGGACTCTAAAGGCTGGAAAAGAGCAATAAGGTGTTAACTTATGAATACGTTATATTGTTTGTATTCAAACTTCAATGTTATAATGTAAGAATACTCGTGTTTGAAAACCTAAACTAGTTACCGGACCGAAAACAATACGTCTTAGTAAAGAGCTCCTGTTACTGTCGTAATATGGAAATTTTGTCTTTATAGATATCTAAAGCAGCCTTTATAACGTGGCATTATACATAAATTTCATATATAAAGGAATCGCTGACACAGATTACCAATAATAAAATTCGAGGCCACAAATACAACGCAAGGCCTTCTTTGAGCAACGAACTATATCGATGTTGGGGACAAAACGTCGATGCTGATATTATTCTATTGGCTGCATTGGCACTCTTCCAGAACAAGCAATAAGTTCCGTGTATGTTCCGATAAAAAGAAAAGTTCCGTAAAGAATCTCAAATAGGTGAAGCTCAGTAGTCACTAGGTACGTATGTGTTCAGCGGTTCTCAATCTTATTACGTCTTACATAATCGTTTAGTACAGCATTATCTTTTACTTTTCCTTATTTACCAGAACTTAACAGTCCAAAACTGGGCTATGTACTTTCCCACAATACGAGAGATTTGCCGTAGTTGCCATTATCTACTTAACTAGAGGATTAGCGATTATTGAAACCGTAACCACCTTTGACGCTACAGCTTTGTAATCCAACAAAGTAGAGATTTTGATGATGAAGATAGATACACACACACACACACACACACACACACACACACACACACACACACACACACACACACGCCACACACACTCAGGAAGGCACGCGCGCACGCACGCACAGACATACATGCGTGCACACACACACACACGCACACACATGCACAAACATGCACACATACACACGCACGCACACGCTAACACATGTATGCGTTATCATTTCTGAGAGAGTATTAAAGCATGTTTTAAACGGCTGCGCTGCCACAAGCAGTGTGGGCAGACTTAAAATGTTTCCTTACCATATTTTCCTTCACCGCCGGCTAAGCAGATGGTAAATCAAAACCTATAACTGCAATTAAACCTATCAGTGAAGCCGTGTTTATTTTAGTATGGCTCATAATGTCGTATTTATTTTAGAATGTTAACACAAAGTGTAACTTAAATTAATACACTTAACTAACACAAAAGTTTACGATGATAACAAACTGACTTAATAACGTAATCGATTAAATATCGTCCAGATCGGATTACGGTCATAACGGCTACTGTGTAAAACAAGATTATAGTAGTGCCAGAGTGAACACTCTATATTTTAAATATTTATTTTTTTATTTTCTTTTATAGAATAGTGGGACAAATAAGCACGCTGTTCACCTGATGGTAAGTAGATGTTGTGGCCCATGCATATACATCTTTATCGACCTGAGGACTAAGATGGAATGCCTTGTTTCAAGTATAAAGGTCTCCGGTTCTCTACACTCACCATACGAAAAACAGCAACATTAAACTGCTATTTTACGCTGGTATTCTGTGAGAGCGTAGTCTTGCCCCGGTCGAGCCGACCCATTCGAGCTACAACCATAATATAGCTGCAGCGTGACTCTACCACGTATAAAATACTAGCGCTAATATTGACTAGTACTTCTGTTAGACTATATCAATGTATCTAATATCATGTCAAATAAACATATGTCATTCATTCATTGATTCGCGTCGATCATTCAAATGGATCATTTCGATTTTTAGTACTATGTGATCTGTGCGACCCACTCGATAATGTCGGTCGTTTGAACATTACTTTACTCTTTGGTCGCATCTTTTGATTCGAAACGTTCAAAAAAATGTTATTTCAATCATCAATATTTCGATGCGACCCGGGTCAAATGAACGAATCATTCACGGCTGACACGTATCTAGTGTCGACAATATATAGTAATATAATATAAAATAGTGAAAATTCGTCTTACGTAAACATGGCGGTGTAATAATAACTATTACATCATCCTGAGGGTGTCGTAAGAGGCGACAGAAAGAAGATGGATCAGGAGATTGGCAGCAGATTCTTCTTGATAACAACATAACATAAATAAACACTCACGCCTGTCACCCAGAGGGAGGCAGAGACTACAGACTTCCATTTGGCACGACCCGACACACCTCCTACGCATACGCGCTCGTCGGTTAAGGGTACTCCTAATTTGGCCCGTTTTCAATAAATCGCCAATTTGGTCGATAAATTTTCGCCTAGGACGTCCCTTTCCGACTCTGCCATTCACTTCTGCAACATAAATTTTCTTTGTCACTCTTTCCTCATTCATTCTTTCCACATGACCAAACCACCGTAGCATTCCTTTCTTAATCCTAGTCACAACATCATCTTGCAAACCACACTCTTCTCTTATACACAATTTGTTACCCTGTCGTTCAGATTCAGCCCTAACATACTCCTTAACGACCGCATTTCTACTGCGTTCTACTCTCGTGCTTCTTCTGCCACACCCAACTTTCACTACCATACGTTAAAGTAGGGACCAACACAGCATTGTGAATTGCCATACGTGCCTTTTTTGACACATTTTGACTCTTCACAATAGAGTGCAGGGCCCCATTTACTCTATTTCCCGCATTCTGATAACAAATGATATTAATAAAAAAACTGCGGATGCCAAACCGCTTGCCAAGCGTGGCAACTATGGAAAATCCTCCCATGAAGCAATCTATGGGGGAGCATATCTATGTTCAGCAGTGAATGTTTTTTTATAGGCTCTAATGGATTCATCTTACAAGCTTCCTCGTACCGAACGTAGCATTCCACCTCTCAGCACTTGACAAGAAAATCATTGTTAGCACACATTCGCCCCACCCATTTAATCTAAACCTCTCGGTCTAGGATTAACCGTAAATATTTATAAGCGCAATTACGCCTTAATACCTATTCATAAGTGAAAATTGTTATGCAAATAGTTGTAACAGGGCGGGCAGTAACTCTAGCAAAGCCTGCCAACGCCTTAATTGCCGTCCCCGAGTTGATGAATATGAAAGGCGCTGTCTCCATTAGACGCAAAAATGGCCCGTTACCAGTCTAGAGGTTTCGAGTAGGAGGCTACAGAAACTGGTACTGAAACACGCTCGTAGATAACAGTGTAACCGTTTTGTAAATCGAGACCGGCGTAGGAAGATGTCAGCCAAGATCGATACGAATTTAAATAGCGTAGCGTGACTCCGTTCGTGACATACCATCATATTAAATTAACTATCTTTAAAGTGAGTAAAATCGCATTTAAAATTAGAATTCAGCAACTAAATTTAAATTACAACTATGATAAAAATATTGTATTTATGAAAATGGCTACTATTTATATTTAGTTCTTTATCTATATATTATATACTATTTATATGGTGTAAAATTCGGTTAATCTAGAAACCCTGACGCTATTTCAGTACACCTTTAAACAAATATATGATGATCAACGGAACAGATCGTAGATCTAAAATAACGTAAATTATTAAAGAAATCATGACCTTTAACTATTAATATTTGTATATTATTATTAGAGATGGGCCGAATATTCGTTTCATATTCGGTATTCGGCATATTCGGCAGCTTTATCGAATATACGTATTCGGCCGAATATTCGGCTAAATTACCGAATATTCGTTTTCATAGTATCCAATGTGTATTAAAATGTACGAATTGACTAATGCGATGAATTTTACTGTTGAAAGTGTATTTTATTCATGGGTTAAATCTACTTACTCTAGAGTGTCTCAAATTCATAAATCTATACATTAATGTTTTGAGGCACTGTAGATTTATTTACGATTATGGCAAATAGAAATTTGATAAAATGTTTTTGGAATCAAACAAAGAAACATTACATTACATTAGTACATTTTCTTTACTTTGGTCGTCAGTTTCTCTAAAATAAGTCCAAATAGTAAATCTCCTGCCGCTCATTTTTATCATATAATTATTAATTTTTACTAAGAATGAAACAACGACGTGCTTTTTTATCACAAGAATAGTCAAAACATAAGCATGTGCCGGCAATTTGCTCAGTACTAGATGATGCAGTAACTGTCAGGTGTGGCGGGGAGCGAGAGGCAAGGTCCGGTGGTAATCCCGCGCGCTTTACGGTAACAAGTTTCGACATAAATTGGTTGGGTCCCGAGATTAACCTGCCGAATAATGTTCGGCCGAATATTCGGTTCGGTAAAAATTTTACCGAATATTCGGCCCAATTTTCGTATTCCATTCGAAATCCTTATTCGTCCCATCACTAATTATTATTGTATCGAATATCAGAGGCGACAATAAATAAGTTCTTTTCTTGATATATTAGTATTTAGTTTTTGTTCTTATATTTATGAATCAGTAAAACTGTAATATATAATACATATTCATAAATTCTCGTGTACTTATTCCGAAAACATCACTGCAAGTTACTTCCGTCTTCTTGTCTATCACATTTAATCAACCCGCAAACATAATGAACGATGAATTTCGGACACAGTTAATGTTCTGTAATACCATATGATATGGAAATTAAATATTCATTTCAATAAACAATGAAACAAAAGAGGTAAAAGCCGCTTGAAATATTGCCGTCGTCAAATATACGTATTTCAATGATTTGTTACACTCAGTGGGTTAAACATTATTAACTTAGTATACTCAAGCTTTTAGCTAATAAAATTATGTTTTATATAAAATATATTTACATAACGATATTAAATTTGGAAACATTTTAATATAATAAGGTTAACAAACGAGCACACAGTTCACCTGATGTTACGTGGATGCTGTGACCCATAAACACCTACATCTATCCTCGATTAAGAAACAAAATACAGATGCGTTGTCCCCTTGAGATCTAAGATGGAATACCTCCTTTACAGTAAAAATGGTATCCGGTTCTCTATACTCACCATACGGAACACAGCAGCATTAACCTGCTATTTCTCACTGGTATTCTACAGTGCTCCTTTCACGGTTGAGCCTACCATTTCTTGCTACAACTATAAACTGCAGAATGGCTCTACCACGTATAAAAGGTTCATCATAGTAAAAGTTAAGTGTGTTAGCAGAATCAGTACTCCAATGTCTTTTATCATTTATCAATGTCAATTATCTCTATAACTTTACTTCAGAAAAGTCGACTATAATAAAATTTTAAATATTTTTTACGTGGCAATTTCTTATGGTTTTATCACATCTGCATTGGTCGAGGAGTGAGAGTATTGTCAAAGACCTCGTATTATCAATGCACCTGTCAGTTAAAGGTAATAAAACCACATACTTACAGTTTGTAAATAAAATTTTATTTATATTTAATTTAAAAAATTATGGTCCAGATTTCTAAAGTAACTATACGTTTGAAATTAAAATTAAAAATTTTATATGTTTGAATACTGATTCTGACAACGGGAATCACAGGGTTTTTGTTACAAGTTGTACACGTTTGTTTTGTATACGTTTTACTGTTGGGTACCTTCTTTCATTACCTTCTTTCATTTCTGAGAGGGTTATGAAGAGTATGCCACCGCGGTACTTCAGTGCTTATTGACGAACTTCACATGTACTCGAAATATTAGACTAGAGTAGATGGTTCCAAAATAAAATTGCTTAGCAATGAGTTGTGGCCCTGAGCGCCACGGGTTCGAATGCCGCACGGAAGAAGTATTTGTATGGTCTACAAATAATTCTTCCGGGTCTGGATGTTTGTCCTTGTGAAATTCATGTATGTAAAGTGCCTCTATTACAATATTTAAGACCAGTAGTTCACTTTTACTGGTTGATGAAAAAGACTGTTAATGCCGCCTCGTTATTATAGTAAAGCAGAATATAAATTTGCTAATAACAACTTACCAGTCCAGTCACGTATTTATATATTATCCAGTCACGTATTCGAAGAATTATACACCTGAAGTTATTATCGTATTGCCATTAATTTGTATTTAGCTGTGAAGTAATAGAATTGATATAAATAAGTAGAGTCGGTGCAGTAATTATTGGACGTTCGTAATCTCGGTTTGTAGTTGATAAGTTGGAGTGCTAACACAAGGCTACGCTATCGTGGCGGGCTTTGGCGCCAACACTGCCCACACGGCCTCGTCTCATTACAACCAACGCAATTGCAGGAACTATCTGGCCTGCCTCCATCATTTACTTAAACAATCTCTACGCCGAATTGTGGCTTGTAGGAAAAATATGGTGGTTACATTTATTTAATAATTTAAATTATCCTTAAATGTTTTTACTGTAAGAAAGAATGTTAAACATAAAATGTAAGAATTCAAAAAAATTACAGCCGATTTAGTATGCATCAGACATATATTTCTCATTTTCATTACCCAAATTTATTTGATAGATGCGATTTACAAAGATGGTGTTTATATAAATTTATTATTAAAGAATATTTACACCATTATTTTTTTTAAATGCATCACTTGTATTTCGTAAGTAGCCCGTACGAAATAATATGTCAGCAGCCGCTTTGAATGCCATACTACATTCAAATTTACGCCTTTCAAGAAGTTTGTTGACACTAAATATAAAGCGCATAAACATAAAGTGCTGTAACCTCTCCGGCTGTTATAACGGTGTATCATATATGCTTTGTATATATATATATATATATATATATATATATATATATATATATATATATATATATATAACAACACAAAGCGGAGAAGTGGGACCTTTTTTATAGCATTGGGTGACAAACCAGCACACAGTCCACCTGATGGAATAGCTTGATTCCAATAAAAAGGATATCCGGTTCTCTACACTTACCATACAAAACACAGCAGCATTACGCCGCTACTTTACGCTGGTATTCTGTGAAAGCGTGGTCCTGCCCCGATCGAGCCGACCCATTCGTGTTACAACTATAATATAGCTGCAGCGTGGCTCTAACAGGTAAAAACCTTTTCTCTGGGCTAAAGCGCCGCTTACATGACCTGGGAACTTACTCCGTGCCTGTTTTAAATGAACGCGTGGGCAGATACTTAATATCTTTTATTTTCAGCACGCAATTCTCAAAGTGTACAGGTTTGTAATACGGTGTAATGTGATGTTTTGATGTGTAAGAAATCGCTTTAAAGATAAGAATACACCTTGTAACTATAAATTTGAAGCGTGTATACAGACGTAATGTTTTATTTTTTATTTACTTCCACCTAATATTTTTAAAGGATCAGCGTTAGTTATGAACGTGTGTCTTACCTGCAAATTTTAAGAAACAAAGAAAAAACATTGACCGAAAACTGTTAAGGAAAGACAAACTAAAAAAAAATATTTAAAGAATATGCTAGAATATGCTAGCTATGGAGGCCCAAATACCAAGATCTATACAAAAGACCAAGGCGACCCCTGCCACGCTGTCCGTGAATTTCTGCAATATCAGGGGACTTCACTCTAACCTAAACGCCGTCCACTACCATCTCGAGACGGCGAGGCCGGCTCTGCTCTCTCTGACCGAGACGCAGGTGTCCTCTGTGGAGGAGGAGGAGGAGGAGTGTTCAGTACAAACTTGAACACTCCTTTGTGCCTCGGGCTGGAGTTTGCGTTTACGTCAGAGAGGACATCTGTTCTCGTCGCCGCGGCAGACTTGAAGGTTCGGACCTGTCCATCCTTTGGCTACGCGTAGACAGCGACGACCATCCGCGCGTCTACGGGTGCCTCTATTGGTCCCATAGCGGTAATGCCGAAACAGACCGACTCTTCGACCACGTCCAAATGGCTGCAGATTCGTTGCTACAGCAGATCCCCTCCGCAGAGATCGTGATCCTCGGCGACTTTAACGCCCATCACGCCGAATGGCTTGGTTCACGTTTAACCGATCATGCGGGGAGATCTGTTCATGATTTTGCCTTGGCATATGGTCTGACACAACTGGTTACTTCGCCTACGCGGATTCCAGATGTGGAGGATCATGTACCTTCCCTGTTGGACCTTCTGCTGACCTCTCACCCGGACGGATATCAGTTTTGACGCCCCTTTAGGCTTCCTCGGACCATTGTCTGGTCCGGAGTGTTGTGCCACTCACGCTGAAATCGCGGTTGCATTCTGCAGGCTGCCGCCGTGTTTGGCACTATAGGTCAGCCGATTGGGATGGGATGCGGTCTTTCTTTGCATTTAGAATTTTGAAAATTTAGAAGAAAATTCAGAAGATATTTATAGAAGAAATTTAGAAGAGAAAATTTAGAAGCAAACCCGCCCATGGGGGCGGGTTTGCTTCTCGCCGGATGATCCCAACGTTGTTGCGGATTCTGTTGCTGATGTGGTACTTCAGGGTATGGAACTTTTTATTCCTTCCTCTGTGGTGCCCATTGGAGGCAAATCTCAGCCATGGTTTGGTCGCTCCTGTAAAATAGCATCATGCTATAAGCAGGAGTCCTACCAAGCCTGGACCGATGCATCAGCGTCCCGGGATGTAAACACCAGCGCTCTAAAAAAGAAGTGTAATTCCGCCTCTAGGTCAGAGCACATAGGCAGAATTGGCGAGAAACTAGTTCGCCTTCCTTCTGGAATTTCTGTCAGCCATCTCTTCCATCTCTGCACAGGGAGGACGACTCACTGGCCCATACCGCAAAGGAGAAAGCCGATCTTCTAGGCTCTTTCTTTGCGTCTAACTCGACTCTCGATGACGGGGGGAGTACGCCGCCGACCATCTTGCGGTGTGAGTGCTCCATGCCGGAAGTGCACTTCACACAGCACTCGGTTCGCAAAGCACTCTCCCTGAACATCCACAAGTCGAGTGGGCGTGACGGAATCCCCCCAATTGTGCTGAGGACGTGTGCTCCAGTGTTGGCACCGGTTTTAACGCGTCTTTTCCGGTACTCCTACTACCTAGGTGTAGTCCCAAAATCAAGGAAGATGGCTTACGTCCACCCGATCCCTAAAAAAGGCGACCGCTCTGACCCGTCAAACTACCGGCCGATCGCCATCACCTCCATGTTCTCCAAAACAATGGAGTCCATTGTAAACTGCCAGCTCATGAGTTACCTTGAAGATCACCAGCTGATTAGTGACCGCCAATACGGTTTTCGCCGTGGTCGGTCAGCTGGTGATCTTCTGGTCTACCTAACTCACAGATGGTCGGAGGCAGTAGAGTTCAAGGGGGAGGCATTGGCCGTTAGTTTGGACATTGCGAAGGCCTTCGATCGGGTTTGGCACAAAGCGCTTCTTTCGAAGCACCCTTCCTATGGGCTTCCCGAGAAATTGTGCGATTGGATTACCAGCTTTCTTGCAGATCGGAGCATCAAGGTCTTTGTAGACGGTGCAAGCTCCGATTGCAAGCCAATTAATGCTGGTGTTCCATAGGGCTGCGTGCTATCGCCAACGCTGTTTCTTCTGCATATCAATGATATGTTGCATACCCGTAACATTCATTGCTATGCAGATGACAGAACTGGTGATGCTCTTTACACCGGCCGAGCCAATATTTCTCGGGAAAACGTCTCCGAGTGCCGAGACAAACTTGTGTCTGAAGTCGAGTCTTTGCTGAACAGAGTCTCGGATTGGGGACGACTAAATCTAGTCCAGTTTAACCCCCAGAAGACACAAGTTTGCGCGTTAACCGCTAAAAAGAACCCCTTTGTCGTATCCCCTCAGTTTCAAGGCACTCCCCCTTGTTGCCTCAGCCAGTATCGGAATCCTCGGCGTCGACATATCGAGTGACGTGCAGTTTCGTGGTCACTTGGAAGTGAAGGCCAAATTGGCCTCTAAAAAGCTTGGCGTGCTCAGCAGAGCGGGACAGTATTTCATGCCGGCACACCGCCTGCAACTTTACAAGGCGCAGGTTCGGCCGCACATGGAATACTGTTCCCATCTCTGGGCTGGGGCTCCCCAGTACCAGCTCCTTCCACTTGACCGCATCCAGCGCAGAGCGGCTCGAATCGTCGACGACCGAGTGCTTTCCGATCGGCTCGATTCACTGGCGCTGCGAAGAGATGTTGCATCTCTTTGCGTATTTTATCGCATCTATCACGGGGAGTGCTCTGAGGAATTGTTGGGATTAATCCCAGCCGCCAAATTTCGTGAATGCACTACACGGCAAACGTCCCGATACCATCCACACCATCTGTATGCTTGGCGGTCCACCACTGTACGTTTCACAAGGAGTTTTTTTCCACGTACAACCTCTCTGTGGAATAGTTTACCACCGGCTATTTTTCCGGACCGATACGACCTGGGGACCTTCAAGAAAAGAGCTTACTCCTTTCTAAAGGGCCGGCAACGCACCTGCAATGCTCCTGGTGTTGCGGTTGATCATGGGCGGCGGTAGTCACTTAACATCAGGTGAGCCGCATGCTCGTTTTCCCCTTCTATAAAAAAATTCTAACTTTATGTTCAATTGCCAAGGTAAGTTTACAGCACCCATGGTCTCAGGGGGCTATAAAGCACCCAAAACGTCGGGAATTAAAAATAAGTTAATTAAACGCGATAAAATCCGTCTATATAGTAGTAGTTATTCAACATAAAATTACTATTAATAAGTCCGCCTGTGTTACTAATATTCTCTAATCACTTCCGCCTACCTTTAATTAATATATATTTGAATATATATTTAATTAGTATCAGTATTTTTTATTAAAGCTACATGCCAATCCCATTATACCCTATACTAACTACTTGCACTAGAGAACAAAATATGAAAGTATACTTATGAGTATTAATTATATTACTAAATTAAAAATAAACTTTAATTTATACTAAAGGTGTGAAGATAATTATTCCGTCCACTAGGACGGAACTTTTTGTTACTAAGCAAACTGGAATAACTCTCTGGCCATCCTTGATTTCGGGTTTGATAAAACCTTTTGCACTAGATTGACTTCAAAAACATTTGTGTTAAATTCTTTCAGCTTAGTACTTTTAAATTTAAAATTGAAAAAGACAAGCAGCATAATTAAAAGGGATATAAGGTTATATTTAGTTAGTTTATATTTAGTCGTCAGTCATCAGAACAACACACCGATATCTTGCTATCACTATGTCCGTTTATAATCACTTGCAGGCTCACTCAGCACTTTATTTAAAAACATGTATTTATTGGTAAACGCCTTAAGTTTTGAACAGGAGCTTTAAGAAGTATTTCGATTGTGCAAACATAAATATTCAAAATCAGAATCGATTTACAAAAGTAAACATGACCTGGTTTAATTGACTAACCATATTTTCTTTGTTAACAACGGAAGCACACTTTTCCTTTTACTTTCTTTGAAAAATAAAACGTCTGTTTACTGAGTTCATAAATTTTCTAACAAATTACAAATAGAGGCACGTCGGCGATAGTGCTACTGGATGTCGAACGGCCTAAGTGTTTGCATATGAAACTTCCCATAAATACGTTTGCTACGGGCACGGTGCGAGGATAATGCTTACATGGAATTTACTTTACCTTTTAAGTAAAGAACATCGTTTTAAGAGTACCTATCATTAGGTATAAAAAGATTTTTATAATTGCTCATGTTGAAAAATTTCGCGATTTTGTTAAATTGTGAAATTCTGTTAAAATTTCACAATTTTTTTTATAGCATTGGGTGACAAACGAGCACACAGTCCACCTGATTGTAAGTGAATGATGTAGCCCATACGCCCATTCGGGCAAATACGTTGTCACCCCTGAGGACTAAGATGGAATGCCTCGATTCCAGTAAATAGGTAAGACAGACCGGTTGTCTACACTCACAGTACGAAACACAGCAGCAATACATACACTGTTTTGTAAAGACTAATTTAAGACATACAAAGGTTTATATGAACAATAATTTCCGTAGTTGGAGGAAAATATTTCAGAAACTTCAGAGAATTTCGGCACACATTCCTTCGCACGAATATCCTTCTCTTTGCTAAAACGTTTCCTTATCGCTGAGAATCGTAAATCGTTGCATTTGGAGAACAATGCCTTTCCAACTGTTGCTTTAGTACAATGGGCATCATTTACTAGCGTCAAATACTGAGTTTTTATCTTAAATCAGCAAATTGATTAACAATCTATCTGGCGCTAATTTAATACAGACAAGTCGCCACCTTGAAGAATATAGATGGAATTTTTCACATCCGGTTATCATTATTTCTGTACATAACCTTAAAGGTTGAACCAGAACAAAAAAGTGACTACTGTGACAGAGTGTGGTTATCGATTTTCAAATAAAACTTTAATATTGTTTTAATCTAATATATAATTGACAGAGTTTCTGCTTAAGGCAATTATGTAACTTGCAATGAATCTAGTCGGCGTCCTGCTTTTGTTTTTATACCCGCGTTATGCGGTTTACAATTATTCATAAACGGAAATAGTTTAAAATCACCTACATTATTTATTACATACGGAATCTTATTCTATACTGTAATTACACACTTTTATCGTACTTAAATATTTAATATATTATAAATCAAATAACAATGCATTTATTTAATCACGTAAAGTTTCGATTAAGTTTAATTTATTTAATCAAGTAATGTTTAATGAGAAGAGGTTTACGAGTAAGTAAATTTATAATTATGGCTGAGGACGGGAAACATTTGCTAACACTACACTGCTGTAGTAGGTGACGTATTGTACCAGCATTAATTTATATCTAGACAGAACAAGAGACGTTTCTCCAGGCATTTTCTTCTAGTACGTTACTATATAATTTGATATTAATGAATACGTTATTTAACGTATAAATTATTTTTTAGAAGGTTCTAACAATAAAAAATCCCTAATTTCAGTACTGTAAAATTACATAAAAGCTTAAGACGAAGAGATTTAAGATCAACACAATTTCATCAATGTGATTTGAAATGCCACAATTATTCCCAAGCTCTTTACGCATCGCAGCGGACTGTTGATTAGACACTTAACCGATTTAAGGACCATCTAAATATAAACAGGGATCGTTATCCTATCTGAATAGCGCACATTAAATATTGGTTGCTCTGCTAAATCACGTTGACGCGAGTGATTAATCTTCGAAGCAGAATGCTTGTCGTTAGCCGGGCAATAAAGAGATAACAAAATAAATCAAACAGCCATAAATATAGTCAGAATGAGCGATCAGTCCCAGAACTGTCTGATTCGAAAGAAATTTACGGAACTTTTTATGGTTCTAACATAGAACTAAACGGAGTATAAATAAATATAAAAACAGCTAGCGGTTGTAAATTACGTTTATTATCAGTGTCATGAAGTAAAAGATGAAACTTTGTCGTAAAGACCTAGTGTTTTTTTTTTTTGCATTTGTTGGTAATTACTTTTAACAAATAAA
The DNA here is from genome assembly GCA_907164705.1 of Parnassius apollo. Taxonomy (NCBI): domain Eukaryota; kingdom Metazoa; phylum Arthropoda; class Insecta; order Lepidoptera; family Papilionidae; genus Parnassius; species Parnassius apollo. Next base: position 4,151,061 of record CAJQZP010001441.1, on the reverse strand, counting down.
ACGTTGAAAAGTTAAAGGTTCATTTAAAAGTTACGACCACTTGGAAGTTGAATAGTAGTAGTTCTGTGCCTTATTTTTATTTATTTAAATATTGTATAGCAAATTTGATAAATTTCATTTAATAGTAATACAAATGTTAGACAATTACAAAAAAATTATACAATGTAAGTTTTTCATGAAATGAATAACCGTAAAATATAATAGTTAATATTACTTACCTTACAAAAACCTTACAAAAAAATTACGAGTACGCAATAAACCTCAAAGGATTCGATCTCTGCAAGTAAATAATTATAATTTATTAGTTTTAAGTGTCATTTAAAACGCTCATCGTTCAAAAGGACCCGGTACGGAAATTATAAAAAAAAAAACATTTTAAATTTTGTGCACTGGCAATCTTTTCATTGTTCCATAACCTCCTAAAAACTAAGAGTAATGAGAGTAAGTAATAGGCTTAAAGGTCATTTTTCCGAAACTTGACGGGCCTAATTTGATTATACGCATTGAAAAAATGAGAGTCCTCTTCTATCCTCCGCAACCATCGACGCGGCGGTGATGAGGCCACGGACTAAGAGCAGTATGGGTATTACAATGCGTCACTCTCCAGCGGCAAATATGCTTCCTGATGTTCGGCGTATGTTCGTCGTCTTTGCCCCTAAGGCCTCCACGTGACAGATTTGGAGATCAGTTACACAGACTATGTATGTATGTACACCACTCAATATGTAAAAATAGTGTAGTGGTTTTACTACACTTTGTGTAAATTATAATATACCAGCAATTGATGGGAACATATTTATTTTCAATGTAATATATAATGAAAACTAGAGTAAATCTAAAAATATGAAAATAACGAATACTCAGCAACTCCTAGAAAATACCGGTAACGAGTACGATTGAGTATGATTGTGGATTATAGAAACTTACTGAAACGTAAATCAAACATCGATAAGTTTTATTCAAAATGTTGAATGGACTAGTAGAAAGTTCGACAATGAAATAGCAAAATTTATATTCGCTCTCATATTCAAAGTATCATAATTAAAACTTAATCGAACCTTTTGTTGGGTTTTTAACTTTGGATATTTGAACACGTTATTAAAAGATACTAACAAAACTCATTTATAATAGTCTTAAACGGAAGAGCAAAGTAACAAATTTGTGGTTAAATACTGGCCATACATTCTGCAAATTTCTCGGTTAAGTTATGTTATTGTTGATTGCAAAACTTAACCGCCCACAGATTTGCTTTACATACTGTGAACAATAAAACGCGATATTTGATATTATCGTTAACTTGGAGTAAGTACAGTTTTTAAGCAAAAGGAAAAAAATAATCGTTCAAAAGCACGTTTATTATTTTTTAAAGAATATTTTTATTCAAGTACACCCTTACTTGTACAACCGAAATAAGTGGATGTTGTGATCCATAAACATTTACATCTATCATCAATAAAGAGTCAAAATGCAGATGCGTTCTGAATCCTGAGGGCTAACGTGGTTTGCTTCGTTAGTGGTAAAAAGTGTTTCCAGTTCTCTACACAGACCATACGAATCACAGCAGCATTAATGCTGCTTTTTTACGCTGGCACAAAAAGGTAGTTGATGGCTGGTTGCTAGCGTCTCCTTTTAATCATGTAAATTGTAAATGCTTGAGCGCGGATCCCCCGCTCTTCTTCAACGTTTCCAATTAATTATTTTTGTATTTCTAACTTTATCTCACTATTTATCCGTATGTGTAAGTCCAAGAAAAGACAAAAATCCCGAAGTCGATTAAATACTTCACAAGTAAATTCTTATAAAGTAACACAAAAATTATTTATAAAACAATTATTTGCCAATCATAAACTTTAATGAGAGGGTAATGCTTTGGTAAATGTGTTCGGATTATTTTCGTAATTTATTTTATATTTTAATATACTTTGGAAATGGAAATAATTTATTAATGTTGCGTAATATGGTTTCGGTTTAGAGCCAGCTTGTGCGCCATACTTCGGTTATTATAACGCATAATTCAGGAGTGGGAATGCACGCAAAAGTGCAATATCCGCGACCGGGACTATAACTGTCAACGACAGAATGAATCAGTGGGATATAAATCCTCTCAGCGACAACATCGCACCATCTCGTGTGATCACCGCCTTATTTTATTTTTTTATACTAAAGCATAAGACATCCGTTTATTTGCTTGTTTTAATTGGCACATAGAGCAATAGCACTAGCAATAAACATGTTTCGATAATGATACAATGGTGAAGTTTTACCAGTTTAAAATTATTAAATATAATGAACTAAAATTATTTTTTATCTTTATAATGATGATCAGTTCTTTTGTTGTGGCATAGGTAAATATAAATTTATCATACACAAAATTATTTATTTTTTACTTTTTTTTAATTAACTTTATTTGAGGCACATGAATTAATTGTGTTCATTATTTTCAAGTGTTCCAAATACAATTTTTTTGACGATGACGTTAATCATATTTTAATTTCTTTTACAAAACTAAACAAAGAGAGCTTAGTGTCTTATCTTAGAGAGAGAGAGAGAGAGTCGGCATGTGGGCCTACATCATAGATAAATAAATATGTAGCAAGCTAGCCTACATAATATTAATATGAAATAATTATAATATCTAAAAACCTAACATAAAATATACAATATGATTGTAAACATTTTTCTTTTTTGAATTCAACTAAATATTTTTAGAGAAAAAAAATAAGAATGTTAAAAAAAACCACTAACTCGTATAGAAAATCGAAAGTGATTTCTATACCCAACATTTATGTTTACAAAGAAAATATGCCAAGAGCTCGGACGTCATGACTTGCATCAGTTTGCGCTCATAACCAAACCTTATTTCATCTAAACAAACAGTTTGAATATTAAACAAACACCAGAGGTCGACGACAGGAAGTGCATCTCAATCTCAAGCATGCACGACGTTTCGACTCATAAATTGTCTTAGACTTGGCACAAAAAATTATACGAATATTGATTTATATGTTTTTGTCACTGGTAAAATATGTTTTAGTCATGATCTTAGAGTTTCGAACATATACGAGTATATATTCATAAGAAAATACAAGCACTTTCACATTTTACGTTATTTTAACCCAATCCCTTGTCTCGTGACCCACATTATTGTTCATTACTATTGTGTTACTATGGTCTGAAAATTGGACGGTTAAAGTGTTAAATAGCAGTCATAAGACTGAAATTATTTTACAACCATTACTACATTACCAATATATCCAATTTTCAGAGATTCTTAAAATTACATGTTATACAATAAAAAGGTGCTCGAGTGGCAGCCTCGTACCGTAAGCGTAGTGTAGGGTGACCCCATACTAGACGGAGTGACAACCTGGTAAGACATGCAGGAAGTCGATGGATGCAGGTGGCTCAGGACCGTGCTTTGTGGCATTCCTTGGGAAGGCCTATGTTCAGCAGTGGACTTGTGAACGGCTGTAATGAAAATGATGGAACATGTTATATGTCGTTAACCTTCACAAAACGCTACAGATAGTCTTCTCATGAATAAGAAAACCAATAACCAGCCAATGTGGTAATAGTGTACCACAATCCGTCACCCCATTTCGTTTAATAGGTTTAAGACGCAACTATGAGAAATGTTATAAAAAACGTATTCCGATAGATAGCGATTTAGCATTTGCACATACATACATAAACACTCACGCCCGTCACTCAGAGGGTTAGGCAGAGACTACGGACTTCCGTTTGGCATGATCCTTACACACCTCTCTCGTCTCCTTTACATCCATATACCTACGCATACATGCTCGTCGGTGGTCTTAATTTGGCTCATCTTCAATATATCGCTAATTTGGTCGGTAAACTTTCATCTAGAGCATACTTTAACGATTTTTCTGCTCCATTCTACAACATAAATTTGCTTTGTCACTCTTTCCTCGCGCGTTCCTTTATTCATTCATCTCGTTTATATCAGACATAAAATACCTAGAACGGCAACGGGAAGAAGCATCAAAGGTGCGAGACGTCTGGCACTTCGATCGTTAATCCAAGCTAAGCGTGATGATTGAGCTAAATTATCCCTACAAGAGAGAATAGCATTCGACTCTTATGGACCGATAAAAAACAAAATAAAGTAAAACAAATTATCAATGCGAACAAGCACTATAGAAAATTGGTTAAGTAGTTTTTACAGTTGGAAAAGTTTCTTTCTATAGGCAACTCTTTTCATTAATAATATTATTAATATTAAGATGTATTTGTATTTGCTTACAAGCGCTTCCTAGCGCTTTTTTCTGCCAAACGCAGCCATTATTTAAACCGTAGACAGAGAAACCTATCGACAAATTGACGCTTTCTTTCGCATTCGCACACGAAAAAGATAGATTTATGCATACGTCTTGCATAGAAATGAGATAGAGCGGTGTGATTGTTTGTCCCTTTCGTGTCGTGTTTGTTTTTTTGTTTAGCAAACTTCACTTTGCTAAACAACTTTGACAGGGGGAGTTTACAAGTTGGTTTAAGTGAGAAAAAAGTGTTTTGTGAGCTTAAGATTGGTTAATCTTGTTAAGTTCAGTTCTTAGAACTTAGTTCTAAATATGTTTAAAAGTCATAAAGATTATTGTATAACCTAACACTACTTCCTTTCTCTACTGTCTACGATTTAAACGCTATCATATTTTTTTTCGACGGACAGTACTTTTAATATAAAATTCAAGCCTTAGAGACTTCTTCAATTTTAATCGACTTTATGCACAGTTTTAAGTGACAAAGAACTATAAAATGATTTATATCATATTTAAAATAATCTTTTGCATTAGAATAATAAGAAGTTCCCGAATAATACGACAAACTGATTAGCTATTTGTTAAAAAGATCATTCTTTTGAAATTGGTGCGACTGCCTTACCTGGTCGTGGCGCGGTTCGGGGCAATCTATAAAACTTGGCAGTTTCATTACTTCTTCATCCGCCATTAAATAAGGCGATGTACTTATTACAACCGTTTTAGGTGTTCTTGTCTATTCCGGTTACCGGACCACCCACGGCACAGATCGTCTGTTATTTTAGGTGTGCGTATAATTGAGTTGTGAGCGTCGAGCGACGACCTCACTAACGCGCATAATACGCTGTCTTACATCTACGTACATCTTTCACCCTTCCACCATTTGAGAACGCGACGACTTAAATTATAAGTTCAAAGACCAAATACATACCAAATTGCGCAAAGTGTAAAGCTATATGAACGCTTGAAAGATTAAAGAAAAGCGATAGCGTGTATTCTGTACACTATCAGTCAGGTATTTGCCGTATGATGGAAGCGTAAGAAAATAAAGACTTCGTGGATTCGGATAAATAACAATATGCCAAGACATTTAATCATGTGATCACCAATTTTTCTACCAATCGTGGCGATATGTTTCTTATATAACGAAAGAGGCCCAACTTCGAAATTATTATATTTCGCATAATTAAGTATGGAAAATTTTACGACAGGCCACATATAGTGAGGTGTTTGGTGTGTTTTGGTTATTTACTTAGCTGAAGTTAATTATGTGAAGTACGCCTACTAAGATCTTTCCAAGACAGTGGTTTGTTTTCTGAACCAATGGCACTTACCTTATTAATTCATTACATCCTTTGGCTACCACATGGATTGCCCCGTGGGGATAATTTTTCACAATTGCCACACTGAAAAAGTTAAAACCGACTTCAAAGAACTAAAAAGAATAAAATTATTTTACATTATTTTTTTCGTGGTAAAGCCACGCTGCAGCTATATTATGATTGTAGCAAGAATGGGTCGGCTCAACCGGGGAAGGATATACATGCGTAAAATAGCATCTTGATGCTACTGAGTTTCGTATGGTGAGTCTAGAGAACCGAAGACCCGTTTTACTTGAATCGAGACATGCCATCTTGGTCCTCAGGGGTGGCAACGCTCTGCATTTTGATTCTTAGTCGAGGTTAAATTAGGATGTCTATGTTGGTAAGTGAATGCTGGGGCCCATAGACATCTACATCTATCCTCGATAAAAAATCAAAATGCAGATGAGTTCCAACTTTTGAGGACTAAGGTGGAATGCCTCATTTCCAGTATTAGTGTCTCCGGTTCTCTACACTAGGCATCTACTTATAATACTGAGATATAAATAATAACGCCAAATTAACGCCAAACTTCAAAATGAAGTCAACCACTGGAGATTCACAATCGTAATAACTAGTATTGCGATCAATCAATCAAAGTCAATCGCCAAATTAGCGATTATGGAAAACTCTTCTAACGTCAATGCGTTGACGTCAAAACGCCGAAGTGTTGACTTCCAAGAGTGATAAACAAGATGAATGATGAAAACAAAATAAATGCTCTATGCATTAGTAAGTTTTATTTTTTTTATTTCATAATTATGACACTATAAGATATTAATTAAAAAACAACAAAAGTGGTAAGATTCAAGTGGTCGTGTTACTTTAACTGTTACTATAATTTCTATGGTTAGGAGAAATATCTTAATGAATAATACACCTAATATAAACCTATTTCGTCACCAGTTATACTCGCTAAAGTTCAACTTATTAATTTCTAAGGAGTATGTATATTGTGATATATTTAAGAAGCTATTATTCTCTTATGAAATATTAAACCGTGGATTAATACCTATTAAAGTTATCTCGTGACTGTTACCGCCGGAGCCAGGCAAGTCTCGGCGTTCCATAACGCCATTATGTCAAACATTTTGGCGGTATAATGGCTTAAGCCTTCCTTTATACGTTCCCCTATACGATGGTATCCTGACAAGCATTGTGTAAATTTGATTAATTGTAGAAGAGTCAAAATTACTAACAGATCGATGGATTTAATGTATATAATAAATTGTTACAATAAAAAGCAATAAAATTATCATATTAAAATCATATAAAGCGTCATATTTTGATGGTTTATGAAGTTATTGTTACCTTCATTGGTCAGTATTTGAAGAAGTAAATAATACACAAAAATGTCATCGTTTTCATCAAGATAATTAAACTTCAATTATTTGCGGCCATTCATATTACAGTTAGGCTATCACACTAGTCATTAAGTACCATTATCCAATTTGTTAACGGTCTACAATATACATATATGACTACTAAAGTTCAGCATAAAGGCAACGCGCCTGCAATTCCCCTGGTGTTGCAGTTGTACATGGGTGGCGGTAATCACTTACCATCAGGGGTGCCATATGCTTAGTTGCCCCCTCTCCTAAAAAAAGCATTCTTCTAAGAATAGACTCTAGGTCCCACATCTATGTGGGACCTAGAGTCTATTCCCATTCAGCATATAAATAGAGCATGGTAGCTCAGGGGCATAACGCTCGTCGTAAATATCATTGTACCCGAGCAACTAGGTTTTAATCCCCGCCGTCACCAATGATATTGTTAGTTGCAGTTTTAAGAACTCGGCGGTGAATGATGTAATATATCGTGAGGGAATCTGCGCGTTTGCAAAATTAAAAAAAATAATTGACATACAAAGTCTGCCTACACTGGACCAGTGCGGCAGACATTTCCTTGCCCTAAAATCGTCTCAGAAATTAGAGGAAGGCTGTGTCCAGATGTGGGACGTTTTATTTATTTATTACTTGAGACATCTATCCATAAAGGTCGAACCCAATGCGATAAACTCCTCTTTTTTATTATAAAATAAAACTTACACAAATAATATTAAAATAAATGTAGCTCAACAAACTAAAAAGAAAAAAATAAACACATTAATAAAATTAAATGAAAAATACAAACATTAAACAGTTAAAAAATATAAAAGTTAAAAAATACAAAGATTTTTTTTGTAGAGTAGAGTATTCTTATTTTTTGAGAACGTATATAGGCTGAACTACTTTACTTTACTACTTTATATAAATGGACGATATCACTGTGATCGAAACCCACCACTTTTTTAGCTGTTTTACAATTGTGCACGGTTTTCATTAAACTAAAGTAATAATGAGAACGAAAAATAATCAGAACGTGAAAATTCCTACTGCTAGTAGCAGGCCATTTTTAATTTTAAAAGACTATTTAAAAAATACGAACTATTTTCTTTTCAAACTGCCGCTGTGCGAGTCGCCATATTTAAATCATACATTACTTATTCCTCAGAAACGTTCAGATATATTCAGATTATTCTTTTTTTTTAAATTCAGTAGTAGTACCGAAATAAGCACGTAAATGATCTTTAGGACTTTTAAGCAAAACCCTTTATTTAGACATTTTTGAAAATAGGCATCAGCCGTGTTTAATAGTTCAATCATATAGCTTTGCTATCGCAGAGTTTATCCGGATGTGCTAATTCCTCAAAATCTTAAAAAACGTAACAAAAAATTCGTAAACCTTATATCAGATGACTTCAACTATTTTATACGTGGTAGAGCCATGATGCAGTTATATTAGTAGTATAGTTGCAGCACGAACGGGTTGGCTCGACCGGGGAAGGACCATGCTCTTACAAAACACCAGCTTAAAATAGTAGCTTAATGCTGCTGTGTTTAGTATGGTGAGTGCAGAGAACCGGATACCCTTTTTACTAGAAACGAGGCATTCCATCCTAGTCCTCACGGGTGATAACGCATCTGCATTTTAATTTGTAATCGAGGATAGATGTAGAAGTCTATAGCCACAGCAACCAGTCCATCAGGTGGACTGTGTGCTCGTTTGTCACAATATCTTATAAAAAAGATGCTTCTTAACAATCCAATGTTTACTACGAATAACATTATCAATGCTTATTTATCACAAAAAGTAATCTTATATTAAATCAACGACGACAACTTGTCACATGGAAAACAACTTGAAAACTTATTCTTTAAATAGTCCAGCAACTTGCAACGTGTTTTCTATACTATTCCATTTATACGGCCTGTGACAAAAATGGTCTATAGTAACTGGTACACACCCAGTTTAGATCGTTTACTGGTCATTTAGAGCTATTTAATTTGCCTTCTATAAACGCTGCGAGCTGTGGGCCCAGTTGTTAGTTTTTATGCTTCAACTACTTTGCGGCCGGGACAGGTCCCTCCGGGGAAATGAAAAAAATGGAAAATTTGCTTATTTAGCAATGCTTTTAAAAGTACGTTATTTGTATTATTATCATCACTTTAAGAAAATAAAACATGATTTACACACTCGTGTTATTTAACACAATCTAGGACACTGGATTTTGATAATACAAAAGTTTGTTTAAAAAAAAGTGCTGTTAGATTGTAACGTTATGGTTTTCCAAACGGTATTATCCGAAGGGCTTTATAAATGTTCTACTGGTTTTGGAACCTTGTATATTTAATAGTTTATAGCAAGATTCCGATCCTCTAAATTTAGCCCATGGACAGTAGAATCTTTCTATGGATCACATGCGTACTTTAAGGAGGCTTCCCATTTTAAAAGTATATCATCTAGGGTTGAGGTAATTGGGTTATCAGAAGCGGCTGAAGTAGGTAAACAGCCCAAATATGGGTATCTGATAGATGACATTTGTTCCATTTACTGTAAAGACTATTGACTCGTGGCCTCTAAGTGCGGTACAGTTAAAAAAAACTGGTTCTTTGGGTCTTTTCTTTGGCTGGATGTTAACATTATTTTTGGCACTTTACTACGACGAGTATGGTTATAGGTGGTGTGATAATTTTAAGTTTTGTTTTATTAAAAATTATAAAATCAAAAAAAAAAAAGAATAGGATGCAGCGCTAAGTATGTGGATAAGAGCAATAAGAACTGCTGTATAAAGTAACAGGCATTATGATCATTATGATCATTTATAAACAAAATTAATTATACTACAGACTTATTTCATCAACATCATCAGTGCATCCCTTCACAAGTCCACTGCTGAACAAAGGCAAGAAATGTAACAAAACACTATCCTGAGGCACCTGCATTAATCGACACCCTGCATCTCTTACTAGATTCAACTCAACTCAACTCAACCTAATCTGAGCCGTGGTGGCTCAGATGGTTAACGCTCGCTGTAAATACAACAGAACGCGAGTAACCTGGGTTCGATCCCCGCCGGCACCAATGAAATTGTTAATTGCAATTTTAAGTGCTGATTTATCACGTGCTCGGCAGTGAAGGAAACCATCGTGAGGAAACCCGCATGTCTGAGGAATGAGAAAAAAAATATTTCGAAGACATATAAAGTTCGCCAACAAAGCGTTGGGGCAGCGCGGCGGACACTTCCTTGCCCTAAAACCCTCTCAGAAATGAGGTGAGGCCTGTGCCCAGCAGTGGGACGTATATAGGCTGTAACTTTACAACTCAACCTACGCTGGCTTCTCGTTGAAAATTGATTCAGAGGAATTCAACTTACATTATTATAACTATTCAGCATAGTGTGAGGTGCACTTTCATTTGATAAAGTAGAAACCTGGTGTGACATGAAGAGCAGTGTTGCCACATTAAAATCTAGCTCCCGTTGTAGAGAACACTATAATCCCGTCAAATCCCGTCAAGTACGGTAGACAAATGTCAATCATTCATTTCTAGTGACCTAATCATTCTAGTACACTTCGTCAATATTTGTTATTTTTACTTACAACACACATAGGTACAATATTTACAAGACGCTACAAAATCTCCTGGACTCGTTTCTTTTCGCACGATCTAATCCTTACATAGAATATCTTGAAGCCACGCATTACGGAATTTTTGTTTATAAGTAGGATTTCTAGCATGTTTGCCCATTTTTAATAAAAACAATTGCGAGTATTCAACAAAAACTTTTATTACAGATAAAACATCCGTATTACAAACAAGAATTATTTTGAGAATTCAATAGGAGAGACAATAATAACAAAGTAGATTAGAGTTAGACGTTGTACATATGATCTCATAGACAAGGATATCACAGGTTCACAGGATATGCGACTCAAACAGTAAAGAGAGAGAGAGAGAATGAAATAAATAGAGTAGTTGATAGATTTCTATACATATTGAACAGTAGCGCATCGTTTTGGCTGACCAACGAGAAAAACAGTTTCCGAGCTGTATTTAAAAGAATTACGTCAAATGAAAATTTGACTTCTCAACTTTTTAAAGATAAGAATGTAATTGCAAGTTTTTCCGTATTTTTAAACTAAAAAAAATGAATAAAATTATAATTTAATTTTTGCCATTTCCAAATTATTTTTATTTCGAAATCAAATCCAAAAAACATAAATTTTGTTGTCCCGTTAAAAAATCCGTTAGCCGTTAAATACAATTTTTTCCCGTTGCCAACCTCGCTGTCCCGTCAAATCTAACGGGAAACCCGTCAAGTTGGCAACACTAATGAAGAGCCGTTGTATGTCCAGCAATGGACTCGTGATGGCTGTAGAAAACGATGATGTGCTCGCTTCACAATTATTTTACCGTTGCTTTTTTAAATATTCTTTGACGGTAACTACCCTTTACCGATCGATATCCAAAGCTTGCAATATGGAGGAATAATATCCAACGAAGCAAATGGGCACTAAAACAAACAAACGAGAGGAGGGATCTTTTTTGTGTAAAAGCTACTAGGTAACATATTATAGCAGTAGCCGGCCGGCTTGACCGGGGAAGAACCACGTTCCCATAGAATATGTGAGTAAAATGGAAGAATAATGCTCTCGTGTTTCTTATGGTGTGCGTGACCAGAAGTTGAGTTTTAACTCATAACAATACATTCTCCCTTTGGGTCTTAGGGACATACATACCTACATTTTGATTCTTAATCGAAAATATAATATGTAAATATCTATAAGCTACACTATCTTTATAGGTATAATATGAAATTATCTTACCTTCAGGTGGACTTTTTTTTAGGATAGGGTGACAAATGAGCAAACCGTCCACCTGATGGTAAGTAGTTGCTGCGGCCCATAGACATCTACATCTATCCTTGATTACGAATCAAAATGCAGATGCATTGTCACCCGTGAGGACTAAGATGGAATGCCTCGTTTCCAGTAAAAAAGGTTTCCGGTCTCTACACTCACCATACGAAACACAGCAGCGTTAAGCTACTATTTCACGCTGGTATTCTGTGGGAGCGTGGTCCTTCCCCGGTCGAGCCGACCCATTCGTGCTACAACTATACATACTACTATTATAACTGCAGCATGGCTCTACCACGTATAATGACTGTTCGCTCATTTGTTCATCATATATTATACCAATGTAATTTTTACTTCATGTTCTGATATCATCATTTTTATAGCCTAGCGAAACGTCGGGTATTTAAAAAGTTAAATATACGCGATAAATTCCGCAAAAACTAGTATTATTTCAATGTGTAGTGTTCACGTAAATATAAGAAATCATTACGTAATTAAGATGTTTGTTATCATAAATATTGTAGTAAGCAACTAAACGATAGTATTGTATTTTTAAATTCGTATTTCAATTAAAAATTTAGTGGGTATATTTCATAGTATAAACATTTTCTAGTTCATAATGATGTAAAGAAGTAGCTTTAACTATAAATAGTTCCATTTTATTTTACTTTCCTTCGTTCCATACCGGAAGAACTTAGGTATATTACCTTTAAGCCCGGCTTTCGAGCTAAGCTCTTAGCGATAGAACAAACGGCGTTGTAGAGTAGAACGATTTTCATTGGCTCGTCGCCGCCAGAACTGATCGCGATGCTCGTATGGTTGGTATTTTATTGGCTCAATTACTTCGAGACTATGAGCATGCGGTTCTATAGCCTGAATAGTAGACAGAATAGCGAGAAAATGTTGCAGATAATGTTCACAGAGCGTGAATGATTTATGTTAGGGAACTTATGCTATTGCACCTTTGATTTATTTAAACAAAAATAAAAACACAAATTTTTTTCCCTAATAACAAAACTTTTTTTCTTACTTTACACAAATCTACCCATAGTTATTTCTCACTGGAGAGGCAATAACTTTTAACTGCCAAACCGCCAAGGGTTCCATTATGTCTAATACGAAGGGAATACGGCATATCTGCCATAATACACTTAATAGGCAATGGGACTCCTTTTGCCTAGTGTTTCGTCTAGGCAGGTATCACCTTCTTAATTAATGTACCTTAACTAATCTAACTTAATTAATGTTTCGGTCTTTAGGGTACAGAGACCCAAATATAATAACAGGCTGTGGGGCTTCCATTTTAGTTCTTAGATGTGGCAACTCATCTGTAGCTTTGTTAATTTGAATTTGGCTACAAATGTCACGTACTGCAGCAGCCACTTAGCACCAGGTGTAGGGACTGTAAGGTCATTTGTCAATAGATTTGTGAAAAGAGAAAATATCTTTATTTATGAAATTTCGGTTTGCGTGTATTCGTACTTCATCTCCATCGAAAAGGCTTAACCGATATTATAAGAATTTTTATGGGGTACTTATTAAGTCATTTGGACGGTTCTTAGCGTGATCCAGAAATCACCCATAGGAAGCCGATGCTAGTTACCTGTAATATTAACTTCCTCCACATTTTCATCCGGACTCTAACTCGATGGAAACTTTTCTACAAAGCGAACAACGGCTGTAAGTTCGTTTCTCGCTTTCATTTAAAAAAAACGCATAATTTTAAATATCTTGAACCGCCAAACCCGAACACACCATACTAAGCAGGCGAATTGGTGAGCACAGCATATATAAAGTTTGCAATAGTAACGGTGCATCACACCACCAGTTTGTGGGATATTATATAGGGTATCTTGTTGATATTCTTGATTTAAAAAGTACTTTTTACATTGTTAACAAATTAACTATCAGATTAGAAACACAATAATCACATTCCAAAATCCACTTTTCGAAATACTAATATTAGAATCCGGTTAGATTTGTACGAGCTAAACGAGAGTAATCCACAGTTAGTATGAAATTTTAATAGCTATGAATGAAATACTCAACACTGATTGCTTGTTAACTAATATTACGCATAATATATTTTCAATATTATCTCTAAAGTGCCACACGCATTTCGAGTGATGGCAGGCGTACTTTAGTGTGATACATTATTAAAACGATCGGTCCTGTTCCATGGACAGAAATAAGACGTTTCCGTCATGCGACTTCGCGAATGGCAGCGTTATTGATATTAAAATTATTTATAAATACGTCTTAAAGTGATAAAATGGCATTTCACTGCCCGTGTGTTTGCTTGTCGACCGATTTCTGCGAACCTAAGTAATTAATTATAGCCAATGTTGCTCCGAGCGAGCGTCGCGACCCGCCATCTTTTGTTTTTGCTACACCATTTGCAGAACAATGCAACGCGTGCGACTTTTATCTCGAAGCAAACAAACGAAGACCCGTGTCAGCTTTTTGTTTTACCCTGTTCTGGCTTTCACAGGGCCCCGCTCGCAATTTTATCTCCAATTTATTAAGACTATTTGAAGAAGGATAGTCGTGTTTTGCATCGAGAAATATTTCAATCGGTCGCGAAATGAGAATACCAAAGTGACAAAGCCCGAAGTTGTCTTTATAGAAATAAACGACAACTGCCTTCAGTTTTGATTTAAAGTACTGAGACACAACAACAAGAATATTGAAAGGATGGGTTACTTACATTGTTTCAAATAACTCCCTTTTTACGGACGAAAGATTGACTCACCGCTCCGTCTTTTTATTACAGTCATATTTATAGTGATGCCCTAATGGAAAGATCAAACGCGGGGTAGTTAATTTTAATGTCTCAGTGTAAACGGCACTGAGACCGTTAGATATAATTAGAGGCATCGGTAAGCCCCTTTGCATTGCTCGCTCGTCGCCCACAGTATTTTGATCTCGTTGACATTTATTATGTCACCGACTTCGGTGCTCCATAATGAGTGGGTTGGTATTTTCAGCAAGTCTAGCACATTAGAATGGATAGTTACAATAGACAGTTACAAATCAACGCCGTAAAACTCTATTTACAAATTGGCGTTCTATTTATGATTTATGCATTTGAAATGCACTTTCATCGACGTATGGTAGATAAAGTATTGTTGCGACGGCTCCGTGGTGTATTTGCTTAGCAATGAGTTGCGGGTGAGGGCTGCGGGTGTGGATCACGATTCACAACAGACCAAGTATTTGTATGACATACAAATGATTGTTTTGGATCCGTAAACTTTTTAAACTATACTAAGCCAGTTCTTGTCTATCATTTATGTGGTGATACCTAGTGATACATCTAAAGGTAAAGTTCTTTAACTTAACAAAAGCCTTAGCTCCACGAAAGAGGACACTTACATACTATGTAGTAGTCAAATCGCTATTTAGTATAATTTTCAAATAAATAGAGACCTTTTTATGGTACCTAGTATAAACAGATATTGATAAAAACCTTACACTTTTGCTCGACTAGGAATTTTCATTTGAACAGCAGATAAAATATAATCTTATTTATACGAGGTTGCCTTAAACAATTTTCATAATCTTTCGCCTTTATCTACGTACTCAGAAACGCTTCGTCTTACTTATCATTATAATCACAAAAAACACAAACTTACTTTTGATTACAAAATAAATGGACAGATACTTGATGAAAAATCCGTAGTTAAGGATCTTGGAGTACTGTTTGATGAAAAGTTTACATATCGCGATCATTGCGATCATGTGATATTTAAAAAAACGAAACTTTTTGCTTTTATATTTAGAACTATCAAAACTTTTAAAAATCCGCGAAGCTTTCTAATTTGGTACTGTTTCCTAATGCTCAGTATTTTATAGTACAACATAATTATTTGGTTTCCATACTACGCTGTCCACGTAGATCGTATTGAACGTGTTCAAAAGAAATTTCTATCAATCCTGTGCTATTTATATGGTTTAAATAGAAGTCTGCCCTCCTATGAAGATAAAATTTAAAATTTTTAACATTATGTCAATATAAACTTGGTGTAGATATCAGGATATGACTTGCCTTTTCAAAATTATTCATTCCCTTATTGAACTATAAACCTTCTTTCATTTGTCAAGATGAATACTAATCCCTATCGTCGCTATACTTTTCTAAACACTTTTGCTTTGCTAGTTTACAGAAACACGTATTATTATAACCTCTATTAAGAATGTGTCGTCTCGAAACTATCAACATATTTAAAAACTAAACAAAACAAACAATTGCAAAAAATCCGTATTAGTTATACTTTGTAAATAAGCCATTCAAGGTTTTGTTCATGTTTAATGTTATTTTGTTTTGTGTACCTAAATAAATAAATCAGCTTGCGGGCTTGCGGAATTTCATTGCTGATCATAGTCTTTATACAGTCGCAGTACTAACGCCCATCAAAAAATAAATTAAAATGACAACAATTAGAGTTGTCGAGTAGGTTTTACTACTAAAATGACATTTATATCCGAGCATGCAATTTTTGCTGTGTAGTGGCGGGGGGGGGGGGGGATCACGTAGGTATCGCAAGAGGCAACGGAGGCTAATTATACCTACAAGAGATGACTTTTTTTATAGGATAGGGTGACAAACGAGCACACAGTCCACCTGATGGTAAGTGGTTGCTGTGGCCCATAGACATCTACATTTATCCTCGATTACGAATCGAAATGCGTTGTAACCCGTGAGGACTTAGATGGAATGCCTCGTTTTCGGTAGAAAGGGTCTCCGGTTCTCTAAACTTACCATATGAAACACAGCAGCATTAAGCTGCTATTTGACGCTGGTATTCTGTGAGAGCGTCATCCTTCCCCGATCGAGCCGACCCATTCGTGCTACAACTATACTACTAATATAACTACATCATGGCTCTACCACGTATATACTACATCTCTACGGTGCTATCTACGGCATCACTCTCATGAGAACTTAAAATAATTTTCATTGGGAGGACTATGAATGAATAAATGCAGGTTTGTCTCATTCCGTATCGTTTTTCTCTCAAGTCGCAAATCCACCAGCACAATCTTATTTTTTTAATTTATTATGAACTTAGCTCCTCGAATTCGAGGAATAGAGGCGAAAGTGTTCAACGCTGAAATTTCTCCTTTGTAACAAATCTAACAAAAGTAACTTAAGTAAGAAAAGAAACGCAACTTTTTTATGGTTTAGGAAGGCGTCCTGTCAGCGAGGCGCCTCGCTAGACCTCGGCAGCGGAGCGAGCTCTCATCAACTTTAACGAGCCATTACCGCGCCTCGGCGCGCCGCTACGAGCTGATTGGTATAATATTCGGAACTCGCATAACATATAATTATTTAATAAAAGGCGTCAATGGAATAACTACGGCACATAAATACATGTCTGACGCCCGAACTACATAATAAGTACTCTTATTGTAATCATTTATTTTGTGTTATAGTAGGTACTTGCTTTGTTTTGCAACACATTATGTCGATATTTTTGGTAGATTTTATACCTTTTATCATAACAAATACAGTAAAATGCTTAATTCTAATAAAACGTCATAGAGAGAACGCGCAGATTTGTTTCTTATGATATCTAATGGACCGTCAGTTACCATCCATTACAGCATATAACCGCTGGTTTTTAATAATTTTGATTTGTTACGAAGAAGATACTGGTGCCTATCTCCTGTTTCAGATTCACTCGGTTGATTCTTACGACACGCACGGGAAGATATGGGGTAGAGGATATTTTTACAACGCAACTTCACGCTTACAAACCCTTCCAAAAATACAATTAAGTCGCTTGCAGATTTAAATAACAAAATCGCTACAAGACATAATGGCATATCCTCCTGATTACAAGAAAGGTTCAGCATTAGTCTTTTAAGGGCTATGTATGAAAAAGAAGATGATGTTTAAATAAATTAAAAAATAAATCGTCACTAAATAAAATTATATAATTTTTAAATGTATAACTTCATCGTTCTTTAACATGACTAAATATGGCATACCATTACGAACGTTCAGAAGTAAATCATTAACAGAAGATTAACATGTGGTTCACAAGAAAAATAAAAGTCGTATATCATGAAGGCAAGAATAATGAACGAATTTACGCAGACAAGAAGACGCGGACGTGTGAATTATTAGCAGGGACTTAAATCGGACCGACGTTTACTGAAATGAAACGAAACAAGCGTGCACGAAATGTGATAATTGTCTCAAATGCACACATTACTATTGTAAAACAAGAGTGCCCAAATAAACACTCCTCGCCCTGACCTGGCCTACCTCGGAACAGTCAAAACGATTGTAACGTTTGATAATGATGGTGATGTTTTATCCGCTCAATTCTGGCCATGACAAATTCCTTCGGCTATTAATTAAAACAACTGTTCTTGGTAAATTATAGTACCACAAATGTATCCCTTGTCTGTTTTTCAAACAGAATTATCAATAATGCGACCAAATTCGAAAACCAACAGTGAATTTATTCGTCACTATTTTGATTATTAGTATGAAACCCGCGACCAAAAAGTCCAAGGTTTTTTCATCAGGATATCATAGTTTTACTTTTTTTTAAAGGAATATCTCAATAAGATACTTTGAAGCATAGAATTTCTAATGAAACTACAAAATTGCTTACCAGCTGCTAGCTGCCAAGCTCAAATTATCGAAGAAATTAAGAAGAGAGTCTATAACATTCCTTAATTTTAACATTAACATTTGTGTACATCATATTATTATGTAAATACTGGCAAGAAAAAAAAGAATAAAATAGAGAATAAAGAAAAAATAGACACAATATGATGATAATGATAACAGATAATAAAAATTTAACTTTTGATAAAAAGTAGGACATAGTGTATCGAATAATTAAATCCCTTATTTCGGGAGCTATTATGTGAACACTATTGTGTACGTTTTAACTTTGTAGCCGGTTTTCATTTTTTATTAATAAAATTTTACCCTTTAGAGTGGTCTAAGAGGTATCATAAATTTAAGCTAACTGTGTGATTTAAGCAAAGACCAGATATTCAGCAGCAAATAGACGAACAATACACCGAGCTACAGCCCCGTGGGCGAATATAGCCTTGTCTTCACGTTCACAGCTCTTATACTGACTGTCGTGGCTATTTCTAACCAGTATCACGTCTCATCCGTCGACCGAATCGACTGAATGCTTTGAAGTCGTTTAATCTTTTTGCGAACCACATTTCAGTCGGCAATTCAAACGAAATATTTTCGGGAACTATCTATCGTAACTGATGATTGGTATATTCGATGTTACTCCCTTTTTTGAAAATAAAAACCTTCCAGTTACATGCCATCGTGCTACAGGAAAATGTAGACAAAGTTTTGAAAACTATTTGATGTTTTAAGGTGCAATAAAATTAAAATTTATCTTTAAATATTATACGAAAAAGATTCATATCATTTTTTGTTATTCTTGATAAAAGTGGGGATAAAATAGTATACTTTTTAACAACAACGAAGCGATGACTGTGATAGTGACTTTACCATTATTGTACTTTCATACGTCACATTGCTGACAACTGGCCTCTCATTATTCAGATATTGGAGAAGGACAGATTTCACCGCGCTGCATTTCCTTTTGACGAACTTCACATCTATTTGAAATATTGTAAATTTATCAGACTATGTAATAAATTCATTTTTATGGATTTTATCGTGTTTAATTTATCTTTGTAATTCCCGACGTTTCGGGTGGTGTTTGACGCCCCGATGTCATACCCGGCTTCCTTCCTTCCTTCAGTTTTTGTATATTAATATTTGGTCCTATCTACTATTTATCAGACTTTTTGATTTCTTACGATGTCGATGTTGCTCAAACTTGATAATATGATTGCATACCATGATATTTTACGGCGAGCGCTAGTTTATTATTTATTGTATGAACAATAATTGTAAGACTAAATTATAAACATACTATGTCCTCAATACTTGATCTGAAACGATATCATAAAAATGTAAGTAATAATCGATATTTAGTTAATAACTAGGGTTATCAAAGCAGCTTATGTCATCATGATAGGATATAATAGAGTGCTGTCAAATTTATTCCAGCGTAGAAGTTATATATTCAGAACAAGGCAGATTTAGCGATTTTTTAAGAGGTTATTTGATATGTTTTCATCACAAGAGCATATTATAATATTATAGAAGCATTAAGTTTAATTTATTGCAATAATCGTTTATTGACAAATATTTTAAAATTTTGTGCATGAGTGGGCTAAAACCGTTTTCTCAAAACTTTATTTTGCTTGAAATTTCATTATTTGCTCTCTTCAATGGATGGAATTTTTTGAGTCCTAATTTTTTATAAACGAGTAAAAGAGTTTTTTTTTTCATTTATTTATTTGGAGAAGTTTGTGAATACAAACTCCTCCTCCACATAAGCTCATATAATCAGCGAATGTAAAAAATAAAAAAAGCACGACGAACAAAATTTGACTTTTCAAATGTAATAAAATTGTTAAATAAATGATTTTAAATTCTTTAATATGAAAACTGTTGTGACATATTAAATTGTAAGTGTATTGTGTACCTACAATATATATAATATATTGTCGTACTTTAAATGAATTTTAAAAATCCGAAAATTGAAACCGAAAACGAAAACTTAAACAGTAAAGTCATAACATCCGATCCATGAAAACTGCTTCTGGATATGCGAGAGGCGTCACAGCCATGTTTTATGACACTGAAAGGGCGAATGGAAATAAAGGGGAAGACATTCTGTCACGACGTTAAATGTACTACGACGTTTTCAGCCAAATTAAAAGCCGATGATTTATTACTCGCAACGGCCGCAAGACACATTTCTTTTATCACTGTGACTCCTATAAAACATTATAATTTTATGGAACGCTTCCATTTAATAAATCATCAGCTATGCAGTTATGGATGTGGCGAAATGAAATAGCTTTACTGAATAAAAATAACGTGATAAGAAATAATAATAGCTCGCCAACAGCGCTAGAATGATGTTGATTGAAAATAAAGTTGTTTCT
Organism: Parnassius apollo; assembly: GCA_907164705.1. Classification (NCBI taxonomy): domain Eukaryota; kingdom Metazoa; phylum Arthropoda; class Insecta; order Lepidoptera; family Papilionidae; genus Parnassius; species Parnassius apollo. The sequence continues at coordinate 4,130,223 of CAJQZP010001441.1, read as the reverse complement.
GTAATTAAATAAGTAAATTTATTAAATTGTAAGAACGACTGGCTAGTGGCTCAGCAATGAGTGGCTGCGCTGGGGCCGTGGATTCGAATCTCGCACGGAATAAGTATTTGTATTGCCTACAAGTAATTTTTTCGGGTTTGGATGTTTGTTATGGTGCAATTTATGTATATAAACTGCCTCCACGAAACAGAAGAAAGTCCTAGTGTGGGGGGTAAAGCTTTAAAAAAAAAGAAGAGTGGAACATTGTTTATAAACTAGCACTTAATTACAATTCCACCTGATCCTAAATTTGTAAAAGCCGGTAAACTCCGCTCTACTCCAGTCCAGGGTCAAACCAGCTGGCATAATGGCTTGCAATAGTGTGGCGGTGTTTCACGCTCGAACAGCTGCTTGTATTAAATGAAGCACAGGACGGTCATGCATGGAGTATTGCTGCCATATATGTACTGAAGCTGCAAAATGCCACTTAGTAGCTTAAGGCTCAAGCAAAAGGCGAGCTAAGAGGCTTATTTGGTGACCTAAATTTAGTTAAAGCAGATCAGAGAAGCAGAAGCTATCGCTGTTCTACAGGGTACATTTCTGAGAGTGTACGCAGGAATTTCATGATTTAATTCCTCCCTCTCCCCTCCACCATTAGTCATTCAGCTCCCAGTTTCCATCCAATTGATGTAACGAAGTACAATGAATTCGAACCAAACGTTTGCTACGTCGTGACTAACGCGCAGGAAATGAGTACAATAATTTCTCTTTACATCCGATTGCAATGTGGCGTTATTAAGGCAAAACTGAAGGTACTAAGCTACACTGACTTACAGTGCAGCTTACTACCTTTGGTTATATCACCACATACCATCAGGTGGAATAGTGTCTAGGGTGCGCCAAATGACAAATTTTTGAAAGATGTGCCTACTGTATTTTGATTCTTTCTCAAGAATAGTTGCGAATATATATATATATATATACAATATGTAATGTAATTAACGCACACCCTCAGACACCACAATTAGTATATTAGATTATAATCATAATACATACACTGAATTTTTAGTTAAATATTTTTATGCACTGATTATTTATCAAATTAAAAAATTAAATTATGAATTAGTTATACTAATTCCGGAAGAATGTTGTGGTCACATTACAAATCCACGAACGCAAAGACTTTAACATGCTTGAAATAAAGTTCATTTTTCTTTATTTTTATTGAATGACAGAATTAGTAATAATACAAATAAAACTGCACTCTTAAAAGTCTTATTGCCTTAAGTTACGGTTCATTTCAGTTTGTTTTGACTGTACAGATTTAGTGTGACTTTAATTTACGTAGTTTTATTTATTTTTGGGATAAAAAAATTACCTATATTAAATAATGATTCAGTAAATGATTCTGAACAAACTACTTTCTCAAAGTGCGCTAATTATGTTACATGTTGTATATATATATATATATATATATATATATATATATATATATATATATATATATATATATATCTATATATATATATATTTTTCCATCAGCATCACTTGTCCATCAGATGGACTTTGTAATTTTATATAGCTTTTATTACTATTTAAATTATACATCACGATGAGCAGAGTAGTGGGTAAGCGTGATGCCGATAAGTACCCTTACATTCGTGTTGTTGTTGCGTAATTTGAGTTCTGAACAATTATGCAATATAAAATAGCTGTGACTGATATTATTGAAAATTCAGAATTCGTATTATTATCGAATTTCAATACCGCTATGGCATTAATGCCGCAGAGACCGCAAGCTAATCGCTTATATCCCGAGAATTTTGAAGTAGGAAAGGAGACTAACTAATTGAAATTTATAGTGGAAACAGATTCATCTCCACGGCATTATTAGAAGTAGTCCACAGTGCAAGTTTTTTAAAGCCCATTATATTCGAATTTTTTATAGTTTTTTTGTTTGTGCCCCCATTTTTGGTTAATTTCTTGACGGAAAAACTCAATAGTTGATTTTTTGGCTCGAACCTCGGGATTCGAACCCAGGACCTAATGATCTGCAGTCGCACTAATACAACCACTAGACCAACGAGGCAGTCACCTGATATAATATTATAACTTCAAATAACGAAGGCTACAGTTGTGTTGCCACCTCCGAGGCCTAAGTTGGGATACTTCACATCCTGTTACTGGTTCTTTGTATCCTTTATCAAAAATTAATTGATTGTTTACATACGTATAAAATAAAAGACATATGTATAAATAACTCAGAGGTACTTACATCAAACTTATGATCATATTAAGGAGAGGTAAAAGAAAAATTTCCATTCTTCACATGACCATCACTATGTACTTGATATCGATACTGTTTCAGCATATCAGACATATGCGATTACCGTATCTTACCCTATCCAAGCCCCTTGTTTGATAGCACTTAAGCTTTACCAGAAGTCAAATTACAATTTTACTTAAGGATCCTTTAAATATCAAGTTGCAGGCAACCCTAGAAAGAGTTAGATTATTTTGTATGGAGATATTATTAAAGCGAAAGCGTATTTGAATATTCAAACAATGATATAACGATACAAACTATTTAATGTTAATTTGTAACCAGAGGGTATCATCTATAAACTTCTTTGTCTGAAATATAAACGACCTCTTTGGTTTTGTGTTACGCTTGACATTTGTTGTCATATTTATTATTTTATCACGTTTCACAATCGTGGTAATATTTGTACGAGCATACATGTAGTTCCAGAAACAAAAATCTCTTTATTACTATAAAATGCGATTCGTATGACTGGATTTTAAAAACGATATAAAATATGACCAAATTTTTTCGTAAAATTCTGTATATAAATATGTTTATTTTATTATAATTCTATATATAAAAAAGATCCTTTTTGCTGGATACGAGGCATTCCGTTATATAGTCCTCAGGGGTGGCAACGAGATCTCGAGTAGTAGTAGAGCTCGCGTTATAATTTAAAAAAAAAAAATACGGTTGACAATATTTTTGTTACAATTGTTTCACCGGTCAATTATTGTCTGTGTCTTTCTGAAACCAATCCGTCCTTAGCCCTCCTTTGTTTAATAACTTTGTGGAGAGATAAAGAGGTCTTCGTTAGTATGTTCGGTTTCATTATATTATGTAAATAATATATCAGAGTCGATAAGAATGAGAAAGATATGGCTACTGTGAAAGTCATCCTTCTTTTTTTTAAATCAATGGTTTTGGTTAAGTAATCTCGGTGCTATTATATTGAACGATCAAAAATAATAATGTTAAATTTGAAAATACACGCTTATTTTAATATCGGAGTTCAAATTTTTAGATTTTGTCAAGTTTGAAAAAAAAATTGAACTCCGTTATTAAACATTACAGTCTGTAATTACGTTTCTTTTAATAACGGAGTTCTAATTTTAAAATTTTGTCAAGTTTGACAAAAGCTACAAATTATAACTCCGTTATTAATCATTACAGCCTCTCATTACTCCACTGCTGATCAGAGGCCTTTCCCAAAGATGACCTCATAGCAGGAACATTTTTCACAGTTGTCACGCTTGACAAATGGGGGGGGGGGTACGCAAGTTTTTTTAATTATTTTGTGTTGTTATCAGAAAGATGCTGCTACTCACCCCCTGTTTTATTTCCCTTTGTCACCTCTTACGACTCCCACGGCATCCAAAATTTGAACTACAAGTATAAATATTAAAATCGCTTTCGCTTCAAAAATTGTTCCGCCATTTTAAAGTTACTACGTGCGCTCATTTGTAGCGGAATCCCATGAAAGACTGGGGGAAGTGAAGCCTCGTTGCTACCGTGAATTTTGTAATTAAACGCCTCGTCTAATTGCGACCTTCGACAAAGACTTCTATTACACTTCGTTTCACTTTGATCCCTGTCTACGCGGTCATAGCGGCCCTCGTAAAAAGTAATTGACCTTCTTTCCCTTTCAACGGAGTCATTTATTTAAAATTATTGCTAAATCAATGCTTAATTATAGTAAAAATATACTTTTTTGTAAACATTACTATTTTTTTTATTTCATTAATTAATTCATTACATAATTACAGTTATTTACAGTGTAATAACGTGTTAAATCGAGAGATAGAGAGTAATAGAGTTCTGTATGTAAATTCGTAACGAAATGTATGTAGAAATACGAGTGCACATCAAAGCGTGATCGAATAACGAAAAAAAATTTAGAAAGATAAATAAAAGTGAAAGATCAATGAATATAAAAGAAAATATTAAATAGATAATAACATGAAACTTGAAACAATGACCTATTATACATGATAGTATAACAAATAATGTATTATGATTATATGATTTGTATGATCTTACAAATCGTCGTCACATTATTATTTTTGTCAGACAAAAGCTGACCAGAGACTGGACAAAGACACATGAAAGTTTATCGTAAGTATACTTATACACATCGTAAGTATATAGCGAAAATATATTACACTTACGCTTTGCAGATCATATCATCGTCATGGAAGAATCGCTGCAGGAACTACAAGACATGCTGAGCAGCCTAAATAAACCTCCCAACGTGTCGGTCTAACAACATGCGGGCCATTGAAGATTTGGGATTTGAATCGGCTACTAAAAAGTGAATATTTTATGAACGTTATGAGTTTATTAGACATATTGAACCTTCCCATTTAGAAATGGAAGACATCATTCAAATGACTGCCACGACTAGCCTTGCGAACGCCCCATTCGATCAGTTTTTCACCAATTTTTCAGTACATTTTCGATTATTTGGACCTCTATTTCATCAATGGCAACATCGATTTCATGTTTCAAGTCGTCAATCGTCTCTGAATTGTTAGCATAACACTTGTCCTTAAAGGCTCCCCACAAAAAAAAAAAAAAGTTCAACGAAGTCAAATCGCAGCTTCAAGGTGGCCAATTAACATCAGCATTTCGGCTGATTATGCGATTTTTGAAAATAGTGCGCAAACTATCGATTGCGCCATCCTGTTAAAACCGAATGTCGTCTTTGTTATTCTGTTCATTTATGAGCGAAAAAATCGAGGAAATTGAAAAAATCATCCGACACTTTGAAATGTGTTGGTATTAGTTATTTACTTCCATTAAAGGCAACTGATTCTGGAGATGGGCAGCAGTATCATCTAAAAATGATAGATGGTGATGATAAACACAATGTAAATTAGGAAGAAATTAAATTGCATCATTATCAGGAATAAGCATTAGCGATCATAACACTATGGGCGTAAACACAAATCATTGACAGGAAGGTGTAAAACCGGTGATAGCAGCATTTATGTAAATAGCTTCCGTTTGAATTTTGCTCAGATTAATGTCTTAACGTCAACTATAATTAAATTTATGCCTCGATTCCGCATTTCGAAATAATCTATATATGAGTATAATCTATAAAGATTTTATACGTGGCAAAACCATGTTGCAGTTAACAGTTATATTAGTAGTATAGTTGTAGCACGGATGGGTCGGCCCGACCGGGGAAAGAATCACACTCTTACAGAATGCAAGCGTAAAATAGTAGCTGCTGCTGAGTTTCGTATTTTGAGTGCAGAGAACCGGAGATCCATTTTACCGGGAATGAGGTATCCATCTTAGTCCTCACGCATCTGCATTTTGATCGAGGATAGATGTAAATGTCTATGGGCCACAGCAACCACTTACCATCAGGTGGACTGTGTGCTCGTTTGTCACCCTTATTTTCATATAAATTACGACACAAGACACAAATTTACGCTTTTTTATGAAATAAGTTGAAGTTATAAAGTAATTTTTTTCTATATTTTTTATTTCCAATCATCAAAGTAATCGCCCATGCTACCGATGCATCTTTGCCAATACAGTGGCAGTTTATTGATGCCCTTCTTGAAGAATGGACCGATCAGCTGGACGGCAGGCAACAAATTCTTCAAAAGCATTTTGTACTGACTATCGGGTATTTCATTTTTTTTTTCATAACGAAAAATCGCTTAGTTTGGTGCGGTACCGATCCTCATTCACTGTAATGGCGTTTCCTTGCTTATTTTCGAAGAAAAATGGCCCAATAATGCCGCCAGACCAAAATCCCCACCAAACAGTCACTTGTTGTGGATGCATTGGTTCCTTCACGATGACGTGTGGATTTACTGAGTCCCAGATACGACAATTTTTCTTAAATGCGGTTTAAAGTTCCTTCGTTTGTGTGCCTTGAGTTCACGCATTGAGTTAGTGGGGGACCCATTTGTTAAGCTTTTTTAACTTAACAATTTGACGTCGAAAGCTGCTCCTAATTTAGCCGTAGCGTGAGTACCATCAGCTTCCGCAATCGCCTTTAATTCGTCATTGTCGACAAAGTTTTTGGACGACCACGGGGTTCGTTTTCCAGGTCGAAATTTCAAGAACGGATGCGAGCAAACGAATAACAGTTTGTGCGTTCGTTTCTATTTCTAGTATTCGCTCCGTAAGCGTGGTTGATGTTGCGTGTCGCTTGTGCTGCATTGCTGCCATTACGGTACTCACATACCGAAGATGACGAAAAAGATTCAAATGCGATGATAACATTACGCTTATCAATAAACAAACGACTAATTTAAAAAAAAGAATTCCATGTTTTTAAAATAAAATTAATTTGAAATGAGAATTCTTTGCCAAACAAAAACTGTTTTGATTTGAAATGGCCAGTACTGCAGAACGGCAATTTCATAGGTATTATAAGTATATAATATAAGGTATTTAAAATTTAAGGTATATAAATACCTATTATAAGTTTTACTGATATTCAATGTAAATAATGTTTTGATTTTTATATTTGATTAGTAAAGCATAATTTAACCACCAAATTATATTGTAATGTATGATTTCGAAATTTAAATTTATTTTAATATTATGATCAAATCGTTGAAAGAACTTGGCGCTATAAAATCAAACTTTTAATAAAAAGCAAAATCTGACTGCAGAGAACTAAGAAGAATTAAATAAATTCCAGATAATAGCTTCTGAAGTCAGTGCTGTAACAAATTGTTTAGATGAATGTAAGCTTTATTTAGTTACTTAATTAAATTAAATTTCCTTAGAAGCTAGTGGAAAATATTTTATTATTTTTAGTTCTTTGAAGACGGTTTTTACTTTTTTAATGAAATTTATTTTTGATTCTTTTGAGTGGTACTTAGTCAACTTAAAAGGATCAAATTTTTTTACTTTATACACAAAATCTAGGTAACTAAAAGAATTTTGTGTTGAAAAACGGGAGATCTATGAGTTTTCAAATGACACCTGTTTAGTAGCTGCTGGACGTAGTATAGAGGAGGTACTAATGAAACTTCAAAAAGAGTTTGACAAACTGACGAAGTAGTCATACGACGTCGGTTTAGTACTCAACGCTGCCAAAACTAAACTTATGTATACAAGCACAAGCCACAACAGAAGTTCTTTTATACCTAAATTAATAGCGCACACACATTACTGCCTTCATATAAAAAATAATGACAATTCGACTCCCTGTAATATCGATGCCATAGAAATTGTAAATACGCACGCACGCTTATCTTGGCCTAAATATTAACGATCGGCTAAACTGGAAAGATCAAGTAAATCGTGTTTGTGATATATTAAGAGGGATATTAGTAAAGTTTATATTAATCTAATACGAAATACCTTACAAAACCTCTTTAATACTCTATAAATACCACAGAATACCAGCGTAAATGCTGCTGTGTTTCGTATAGTGAGTGTAGACTATCGGAGACCCTTTTTACTGGAAACGAGGCATTCCATCTTAGTCCTCACGGCTGACAACGTATCTGCATTTTGATTCGTAATCGAGGATGGATGTAAATGTCTATGGGTTACAGCAACCACTTACCATCAGGTGAACTGCGTGCTCGTTTGTCACCACATCCTATATAAAAAAAATGCTTAGCTGAATCTGTTAAACAATATGGCTTGTCAAGCTATGGAAGAACCTATAAAACATATTTTGATCGATTATACTCACTCCAGCTACGTATTTTAAAATAAATAGTCCCTAATAATCTCAAAATAAAATTTAAAGATGATTACCGGGAACTATTTGCATTTTACAAAATTATACCTATTCACGACAAAGTTGTACTAACACAACTAACTGAAAATTACTTTTCCGAAAATTTTAAGAATATAGATAAGTTATTATGCTCCGCTCGCAGTATAGATAATTTAAAACTACAATTACCTAAATATAACAACTTATACGGAAAAAGAACTTTAAACTATGTTATACCTAATCTAATCAATCAGTTACTTAAGTCTTTGAAAGACGTCATTACACGTAAAAACGTAAAATATAAACTAAAACATTATTATATTTAAAAAACCCTTACTAAATACCCTTAACACTTAAAACAACTGCTTGTTCTACATATGTTATTGCTTTTTTAACAACATATTATCTTACTATAAAATTATGAAAATATATGTTAAGGTACATGAGAGTAATATGATCACCTTAAACTTTGCCGACCTATAAAACCAAAACTATCTATCCTATACAAAAACACAAAGTCGTATACTATAGCTAATATATTCATAAAAAATAGCAAATAAATTTTGGGAATAGTTAGGAATATTTAGAAAATCAACTTAATAAAAACTAACTACATCACGCCATACTAAAATCGACTAAAATATTTACTATATTATCAACTGTCAAAATGGCGTCGATAAAGCTGCGTCTTTTGGACTCTTTATATTTCATTGATTGATGAAGAGCTATCGTATCATATAGCCTTCTAAGCAAATAAGGCTGTAGTTTTTGAGTTATAAGAAAGTGACCATATTAACCGGATAACCATATCACCCTAACGTACTGTATTATCCTGTATCGCGATTATTCACAAAATCTAATAACTAATAAGTGTCACTATGTGATTTTACGCTTGTCGCCTAGAACTGTTTTTTATTTATGTACCCACAAGCTGTTTGCAAAATAGATATCTACATATATTTAATGCACTTTTTCACAATTAATTTTAGTTGATAATAATATTAAATGTAACTTCTGTAATGTAATATCATGTATTAATTAGAATAATGTGTAACATAATGTTGACAACAATGGTGTACGGAAAACTCCATTGAGTTTATGTTTACACTAAAACTATCATTCTTTGTTATCATAAATTTCTTAAATAAATTAAAAAAAATTGTCTAAACAGTTACATTAAAAACTTTATCCCCTATTTATATTTTCTACGTGGTAGAGCCACGCTGCAGCTGTATTATGGCTGCAGCACGAATGGGTTGGCTCGACCGGGGAAGGACCACGCTCTCACAGAATACATAAGCATGAAACACCACAATAATACTGTGTTTCGTAAGGTGAGTGTTGAAAACCGAAGGGCCTTTTAACTGGCATCGTGGTTTTTGTCTTATTCCTGTATACAATACATTTGCATTCTTAAGATTGTAGATGTCACCAGATGCACACTGCCCACCGAATGGTAAGTTGATGCCAACTTACCATTCGCTGGGCCGTGTGCTCGTTCATTACACTTATTCTATATAAAAAGAAAAATAACATGTTTTTTCATATACTCTTATAACGTAAATAGGCCAAACTATAATATACCGTTGTACATTTCCTTTGTTTGTTTGTACCCTTTGTTTCTTCAACCAAAACTTACAGTTTATATTTAAAAATTAAAACTATATGATAGTAACTCTCACCAGGGAAAAAACCTGAAAATAAGATTGTACAACCCATACCTGTTGCCAGTGATGACCTAAGGATCTAAGACCTGGTCCTTCACTGCTGGCCGTATGAGGACGTTCAAGGTCACTCAGCGAGCTATAGAGAGTCTATGTTCGGGGTTTCTCTGCGTGGTAAACTTAGAAATGAGGATATCAGCAGTTGAACCAGAGTAACCGACATAGCCCAACGGATTAGTAAGCTGAAGTGGCAATGGTCCGGCCATATAGCTACAACCGATGGAGATAAAAGGTTCTCGAGTGGCAGCCTCATGTAGTAGCCAAGTGTAGGGCCGCAGCACACACTTATTATCAGGTGGACCGTGTACTTGCTTGTCACCGTTATTCCATAAAAAAATACAAGGTGTATATAATTTTATTTTATTTTTTTAAATAGTGAAATATTGTGGACTTCTGTGATTATAATTCAAACCACAGATGTTCACAATTAAGGAAGATATCGGGTAACTTGGGTTGAATGGTCTAAGCAGGTAACACACATACATACAAAAAAGAATATACAGTCAAACTGAGAACCTCCTCCTCCTTTTTTGAAATCGGCTAAAATTACTAACAAAGTATCTGTCAATTTACTTTCATTTCAAACATATTCCTGAAAGTAAAACACCCAAAGCTTATTGTGCACCGCACAACAATGATATTACGTACCTACTTAGCTCTTTAAGATGCCACGGGTGGAAGTACTCGCCTAATTTGTTAGCCGTAAAACGCGAGCAAACCCACATTCGATCCCCGTTAGCTTTAATTAAATTGTTAATTGCAATTAAGTGAAGAAAAACGCAGTAAGAAATTCTGCACATCTGAGTAACAAAAAAAAATTCAGACATATGAAGTTCGCCAACCCGAATTAGGGCAGCGCGACGGACACTTCCTTGCGCTAAATCCCTCTCAGAAACGAGAGGTCGGTGCCCAGCGGTGGGACGTATAAAAAAAGTAACTTTAAAAAAGACTTTTGCTTTAATTTTAAACAATTATATAACCTAAAAGTAAGACATTTATAGCTTATAATATTATTAAAGTAAAATGAAAAATAATTTATTTGCACGAAGCATCTGTGCCATAAAGATATGCATCGAAGATATAAAACCTTCCCTGATAAGCTGAGTACGGAAGTGCAGGGCTCCACCCTAGGGGTAAATATAATACCTGTCCCACTGTTTTTATAGATACTTTTGTATTTGCTTTTCATGTTACACTAATGGATTAGTGAAGTCCCGGTCTTTGGGGAAATTTTGCTCGGTTACTGGTCTTTGTACAACTACGAAGCTTGACGCAAATGCTAAAACATTTATGCTTTGGTACATTTATAACGCTGAAAGATTTTTGTAATGTACTAAATGACCTATGCCGAGTTAATGGGTTCACTTCGGGGCGTGTCAGTTCAATTGATAATAACCGTGAAATTAGGTGTTAATTAAAAACAACAAATTAAACGGATCCTTTAAAAACTTAATTACGATATTTTCACCGTCTTATTTTAATGGGGTGTGATAGGGCCGAATACTCCAACGTATAAAATGCTTCAATTCATCAACATCGTTCTTCATCATCATCATCATCATTTCAGCTCTTCACAAGTCCAGTGCTGAACATAAATCTCCCAAGGAATAGCACAAAGCACAGTTCTGAGCCACCTGCATCCATCTACTTCCTGTATGTCTTACCAGGTTGTCACTCCATCTAGTGGGGGGTCGCCCTACACTACGCCTACCGGTACGAGGCTGGTATTCGTGAAGCTTTTTCCCAATCGGTTGTTGGTTCTTCGACCAATATGGCCCCTTGGGTTCCGTTACCCTATCCCAAATTTCACTACCTTTAGCTCAGCGGTCTTCCTTGCGCCTTGCGATGAAGTCTCCCATTTACACCGTATAGTGGGTTTTGGAGGAATACATTTCCTCCACCTCCTCATCATCATTCTTATCTGAGCAAATTTCACACCGTTCACGAAGCATATGCCAACAAGTAATACCACAAAACCCGGTCCCGAGACACTTGAATCAGGGACTTCCTGCATGTTTTATCAGTTAGTCGCTACATGTAGTGCGGGTCGCCGTGCACTGCGTATGCAATGCATATGCGTGCTAGTAAACAAGACTGCCAGTAGAGGACCTTTCTTCCTAATCGGTGGTGATATTTCAAGCTACCATTTACTATCTACTACCTACCAACCCATTACCACTTTAGTTCACCGTTAATTATGTTAAAGAATGTTGTCAGTAAGACCAGAGTAAATACAAATAGTGATTGGACCGATTGAAATGAAAATGAACCAGCCGCTTAACTCATAGAATCAACAACTGGTGGATTTTAGTGGTTCGTATCCGTGTTCTGTACGGATTCAAGTCGTACAGTTAATTTGTGGATACTCTTTAAAAATGTTGACGATGGTAACAACTACAGTTACCGAAACCAATTGAATTGAACTTGCAATTTAAAGACCAATTACTAACAATAACATATTTATAATAAGTCAGAAACAAAACTTTAAGCGATGTAAGTTACATTCTTTAAAAGTTAATTTATCGACTCTGCATTTTTGTCAGGTTGTCTCCAGAGCACTGCACATGCTTGTACAAGCTTGCTGTTGGAAAATCTTATTCGCCGGCTTGGTCCATTGGACAAATTGGTTCTTCAAACTATTTTACTGACCCTCATATTACTATTCATGTCATCTATATCAGGTTCCTTTTTATTTAAACGGTTTTTTAAAACCTTTGTAGTTAAAGGGATTTTATCATCGAGAAAACCCTTGACATAAACCCTTACATACCTCAGTACTTCAATGAAAGATCACATCTTGGTTGTGTTAGTCATTACTGAAAGTATGCGTTAGTTAAACACATTTGAATTCCGAGGTATACCGGTCACAAAAAAAATGGATTCTATAGAATATAGACAGTGCTTAGTGGCAATCTATAGCGGAAACCAATGTTCAATAATGTATTTGCGATTGGCTCTAAAAATGATGTTTAGGATATTGTTATTTATTATTGAAAACTCAATTTTAATTAAATGTTTAAAATGTTATTTGAACATGTCTTGCGTCAACAAGCCTTATCCTTTTTCTAAATATGTAAAAGAACGAAACTGATACAGAAACATCAAAGCAAATGCCAGTAAAGGCAAACGCAATTATTGTAAAATTAACAAATGACAGTCGGTTTTATTTCTGTCTACAATAGGAGAAGTTCATGTCCGTCAGTGAACTATTAGAGATAAAGAAGAACGAACAAGGAGAAGGGATCTATGTTTAAATACTACCAATTATTTCGTATTCCTAAGAATATTTTTTGTCGATAAAATTTACACACACGTTTTATTTTGCATAAAAAGGGGCAAACAAGATTGCGTTTCATCTGATAGTAAGTGACTACAGCCCGCCGCCATAAGCATCTTCAACGGCAAAAAAATTATCGGAATCGGAGTAAGCTTTTTTCTCAAAGGTATTGGTTCAGAAAAGTTAAAAAAAAGCTAGTGATCGAAAATTCTACACAGTAGTCGTGCAAGATTGACCGCCAAGCATCCATATGGTGCGAATGGTGTTGTGAATATCTGATATGTACATTATTTTTCGTGTTGAAATCACACTTATCCGTTATATATTTTTAAAAAGTTTATAATAGTTAATAGTAATTTCGCATAATTGCTTTAGGTTTTACACGTACAATAAGCATAATATAATATAACCTACGTAGGTAACTAGCGATAGCGTCGCAAGGCGCCGTAGTCGTGAATTATAGCTGAGTGAACGCCATTATCATTTGTTACCGTGCATAAATTTTTCGTGTTTTATGTACGTATTATGAATACGATTAACATTATACAATAGTTTTCTTGAAGTCATTAATTATTATTATAGTGTTTTTTTCCTGGATTTTATTAGAGAGTCAAAATTTAAATAAAACGAAGTATTATGTAAATAACAAAAGATGTACGTTAAATAATTCAACAGAAAGCAATGCATTTCGATGAAATATATTCAAATGAGATGTAGGTAAGTGGGTAGGCTAAACCAGATCGCAACGTACCGTTGTATAATTTGCAGACTCGACTTATTTTCGATCACCAGCAAATGATAAATGTTTTCTCGATGGAAATAGGCCAGAAGCTAATATTTGTTAACGTAAAATTATACTCACAAATAAATAACAAGTCTCCTACTTCCTAGCACACCTACGGTGATATATTGATACATAATGAATTTGGTCGTAGCTAATCCGATTTTGTTTATTTAATCTCGGGGTATGCATTATTTATTGAATCGCTAATTTATTTAACATTCAAATATATACAATGTTTATTACCATAAAAATACTAAATACTTAAATTAACATACAGTGCACTTCCCGCGGTATCGTGCCAAAAACGCTGGCTGCGTTTTTTCGCTGAATGGCTATACTCGTACTTAGCTTTTGATCGAGGAAAATAGCATTTTTTTTGTCACCAGTACCGACGACCAGTCACGGATACATTTCTATATGCACTTCACCGCATGTGGACCACACGTACCGATAGTTTCATAACACAAATACATATGTATTCATTTTTCAGTCACGTATTAGCGCCACTTAGTTCAGCTGCTTCCGGTCTAAACAAGCTATCCCCGAGAAGAGAGGCTGCCAATGAGTCTACGCAAGTAGCATCTCACACTAGGGTTTAACTTGTCTCCCAAGGGACCAATGTCATACCGTCGGGTCTCCAGCGTATCTAAATATTCCCCACGGCTCTAAAACTGAGAGAAAATTTATAGAGATGATAACTCTTCGGATAACATCTTTCAAAGAAACGTGATGGGACAACGTACAAGCACTTTTCTTGCATGATCAACTTGAGAAGTGTGTATTATGATTATATTTTATATATTATATATAGATAATATATTGTATATATATTTTATATATAGATTATAATTTTATGGAATTTCGTAATTCAGTTTTCATTCACTTCCAGACGTCAAATTAATCCTAAGATTTGCAGACTTTTCTATTATCCTACCTAATGGTAATTGGAGATGCAGCCGAGAATGGTAAAGCGCACTGACTTAGCACAAAAGCCTATTCACTCTTGAGTATAAGACACCCACATTGTAATGGGATAGAAATACAGATGCTGACAAGTTATTTTACTCCTTTTCTATACGCAGTATGAACGTCGAAGCAAACCATTTCATTCGAATGCGAGGTACGACAAAGACAAAGGGGCGGAGACCAGCCGAGCGTCTGGTGGTTTCATGATAGAGGGAGAAATGAGTCATGCAAATCCCCAGCACACTCTCCGAAATGTATCCTGTAAAACAACCAAAGACTGGCTAATTTGCACACGTGTTCGAGACTGATATGATTGGTTTTAACCATATTGATGTCACTAATAGCGCATTTCCGTTGAATCTAAAGCTGCACCTCAACCCCCAACAAATGAAGGCTGTCGGTAATTTCCAATTTCACATTTCGATAAGAAGAAGCCAAGGTGAGCTGGCTCCTTTTCGCGGCAAAGCAACATGCTTGTGTTTTGGAGGCATTGAATCTCACGAGGGACTGGCATCACCACTTTCAGAGACTACCCGCAGTGATAAATTAGCCGTAGCTTCTTTTTCGGAATGGATCTGATTTCGTCTAGTCCGAACACCCAGCGGATATCCAATATCAATCAAACATAATTTAACGTTACGCCGTAAGCATGTTTACGCAGAGCAATCGAAATTGATAATGTTTCTAAGTGCCAATGTACAGTATTTATGTCCTCCAGATAGAACTTGAGTCACGCAGGCTGGTCTACACAGGGCAGGATTATAGCGTACGAGTGTGTGCGCAAATGAAGGTGCACTTTCTGTCCCCTCCCCTCGCCCCCCTCTCTCATAACCTGATGGGACGGTAATCCGATGCCACTGGAGACAGCTGGTGCTGGAATAATGGTTTTACGTGCTTTCCGAGGCACGGCGAAGAAATACCGCCAACTTCCTGATTCCGGGCTGCTACCGAAAATTATGAAAGACTAGGCAGCGCCTTGCTTCTGAAGC
Source organism: Parnassius apollo (assembly GCA_907164705.1). NCBI lineage: Eukaryota > Metazoa > Arthropoda > Insecta > Lepidoptera > Papilionidae > Parnassius > Parnassius apollo. Next base: position 4,114,492 of record CAJQZP010001441.1, on the reverse strand, counting down.
ACATACTGCTACATAAGGTACTTTTGCTCAGGTAAAGTCGAGTTCATAGTTATCGTCGTTAGTTAATTTTTTTCTTACAATTTTGATGATTTATTAACAAGGATTTATTGTTATATATTGTGTACTAATAAGCAGAAATTATTGTGAGCCTGGTTGTATCTGCGCAGGGCTGCACTCGCAACATCAGCCGTCATTAAGTTTAAATTTAGTAATTAACTGTGTACTAAAGTCACACTTCCCTATCTCTGTAATCGGAAGCTATTTATAGCTTCGTAATTTATTCCACAGATAAATTATAAGCGCTCATTTGTATTAAACTACGTTATGCTTATATAATCATAACATCGAAGGTAAATTCGTATGCAGTGTTAAGTCACAGATACAAACATGTTCTGTGAAAATGATTCCTACAAATGAGAATTAAAAAAAAATAAGAATAATAATTGAACTCACACAGACCAAGTAACTCGATAAGCCTCGTAAGCAGATGCTGTCTGTTTCATAACCAATCAATTCATAATCAAAATGCGAATGTGTTGTCACCACTGAGGATTGAGATGTAATGCCTCGTCACAGCACTAAAGAATTCCAGTTCTTGTCAATCACCATATGAAACTCAGCATCACTATACTGCTATTTCACGCTGGTATAGGTAGTTTGCGCTCGAGGTCCTTTTCGATCGAACCAACTCTACCTACCATGTAAAACACATACAAAATACAACATACAATGACACAACTAGTTTATTATAAATATATATATATATATATATAATGAATACATGATTGTCGCGCATTGCTAGTGATGACTTGTGGATCTGAGACGTGGTCCTTCCCTGCTGACGGTTGAGAAAGCTCAAGGTCACTCAGCGAACTACGGAGAGAGCTATGCTCGGGGTTTTTTTGCGCGATAGATTTAAAAATGAGGATAAAACTAGAGTATCCGACATATCCCAAAGGAATTAGTAAACTGAAGTGGCAATGGGCCGGCAATTTAGCTCGAACAACCGACAACAAGTGGCATCCGCGTACCGATAGACGAAATGTCGAAATGTCGGATGGATAGAATGACGACTTGGTAAGACATGCAGGAAGCCGATGGGTGCAGGTGGCTCGGGATCGTGCTTTAAGGCATTCCTTGGGGGAGGCCTATGTTCAGTAGCGGACTTGTGAAGGGATGTAATGATGATGATGATGATGGCATAGTTGTTAATAACCACTAGGAATGAGGGGACTGCTTTCAAGCTATTTTTTAGATATACCATACAATACCCTTTATTGTACACTAAGAAAACAAATAACATAACAAGAAACAAACAGAGAGAAAAACAAAAGGCGGCCTTATTGCTATACAGCAATTTCTTCCAGAAAACCTAAAAAGGAAATAAAAAGAAGTGAAATGTTATTTAATGGGTCGAGTGCACTATAAAAAATAAAACAAAATGAATATTTATTTATTTCTTAAACTTCAATGTTAAATGTTACTTGGAAATATTGTACCACTGTTTCTCTTGCCATTATTTCACTGGACAGAGATTATTTCCAACTAGTAATAAAAGAAAAAAATATTTTGAAAATCCAGAAGTACACACCTCAGGAGCGTTCCATTTGATTTTAATTAAAAAAATGTATTCCTGACGATTACAATATTTTATTTACGTGCTTTAAATTTAGCGCTCCATTATTTTAACAGGTAGTGACATGACAGGAAAATAGACACCGCGGTCGAAAATCTCACCTCACTTGTAATATTCTCTCTTAAAGAGAATGAAAAGGTCGTCCGTTTGCTAAAACAAGTCTTCCCTTAGATATTAGCAACCTGCTAAATGCCAAAAAAGCTGCCCTCCGTAGAGCTGCACGCTATCCCACTCCCGAATATAGACTCGCGGCCCACCGCCTTCAACGCAAACTCCGTTACCGCCTCCAAGATTACAGAGACCTCGAAGGGGGCAATCTCATGGAGAAAATCTCTCCCTCCCACACAGCGTACTACCAGATGGCGAGAGCCCTCCGGATAGACGCTATAACGCATACTCCCCCTCTGTCTCGTCCCGACGGCTCTATTGCCATCGAGGACGAAGAAAAGGCTGAGTGCTTCGCCGACAGCGTCGCCGCTCAATGCTCTCCCAGCTCACAACCCACTGACTCTATACATATCCAACTAGTGGAGGACGAGGTCCGTCGCCGGAACTCGCCCCCAATCGCCTCTGACCCTATCACTGTGTCCAAAGATGAGATTTCATCTACCATCAAAGGACTTAAGCCCAAAGAAGCACCGGGTGTGGATGGCATCTCCAACCAAGCCCTCAAACACTTTCCGGAGCAGGTGATCGCCTTATTGGCCATAATCTTTAACGCCTGCTTCGAATTCGGCTACTTTCCCACCTCTTGGAAAGAGGCGACTGTCATTGGCATTCCCAAGCCAGGCAAACCTCACCACCTCCCCTCCAATCACCGTCCCATCAGCCTCCTCAAGGCCATGGGCAAACTTTTCGAACGAGTCATTCTCGTGCGCATGAGGCGCCATTCGTTTCCCACAGAAGGCGACCCTCTTGTCATCCCACAATAATTCGGGTTTCAAGCCAAACACTCTTGCCCCCAGCAAGTTCACCGCATAGTGGAATATATCCTCAGCGGTTTTTATCCTCGTCGTCAAAAAACCATCGCGGTCTTTCTCGATATTGCCAAGGCATTCGACAGAGTCTGGCACGAGGGCCTTATCTACAAATTGTACGACTTAGGTCTCCCTGACCATCTCGTTCGTCTTGTAGCCTCCTATCTGAAGGATCGTACCTTCCGCTTTAGACACGAAGGCACGCTACCCTCTACTAGTCAAATCAAAGCCGGTGTCCCTCAAGGCTCTGTGCTTGCCCCCCTCCTATTATACTATTCACTAACGACATCCCTATCCCGTCGAATGGTGTTAAACTAGCCCTCTTCGCAGATGACACAGCCCTTTACTCTAAAGGCAACTCACTGCCACAGATTCGGAACAAGATCCAAAAGTCAGTAAGCGACTTAGGAGCTTGGTTCCAAAAATGGCGTATCGACGTAAACCCGGAGAAGAGCTCCGCCGTTTGCTTCGAATATAAATGACGCCGTCTCACCACCACTCCGCCAATCAGGATGTTAGGAACCCCTGCCCATGGCAAACTACAGCCAAATATTTAGGCGTCACTCTTGATGCAAGGCTCACTTTCGAACTCCATGGTGATCAAGAAGGTTACTCGCACCGCACGATTTTACATGGGTAGGCTCAACAGCATGTTGGGCAGACACAGTAAAATGTCCCTCCGCAACAAGCGAACCCTACATAAGGTCTGCATACGACCTGTTATGACCTATGCGGCCTTCATTTTCGCACATGCTAAGCCCAAATCTATAAATGAACTTCAAATAGTTCAAAATCTATATTGTGTCGTAGGGCCACTAACTCGCCCTATTATGTCCGCAATGCTGACCTACACCGAGACTTTGAGCTCCCAACAATCCAGCAGTTCCTTAAATCACTCTCTGAGAGATTTTTCAAAGCCTCAGAGTCCCACCCAAATAATCTCATTCGTGAGACAGCTGCCTATGCAGCCCCTATCCACACTCGCTATAGTGTGCGCAGACCGAGAAACTCTCTCTCGGACCCCCCCAACGAGCTTTCGGCTGACCTGAACTGCCTCCTGGCGGCTCAGGCCGAGCCGACATAACACATCCCTTAATCTGCCTTAGTTAGGCACACTTCTAAGCGGCTTTTCGCCGCTTGCGCCCTCCTTTCTACCAAGGAGGGTCGCGTTCGTATACGGCTTAGAGATCTCTAGTTAGACCGTTAAGCCAGTCCCTAAAAGGCGGTGTTTAGTGGGTAAAAGTCACCACATAACCACGCAGCAGGCTGCGTGGTATGCTATGAGCATTCACCGCCTCCCTCCCCCGCTTTTCGGAGGGTTGCCCATATTTGCTTCGGGCGCAAAAAAAACATGCGCGGGAAACACTTGCATTCCATGGATAGATTAAGAGATTAAAAAATAGATTGAGTTGAACGATAGATATTATCAAAAGTTATCGTGTTGACCCCTCCATGATAAATCCAAACCATAAGCCACTAAAGCCACTTTTTAGTGTTAAAGTAGCAATTAATCAATTTAAAAAAATAAGTTCCACAATTATTTATCTTTCTGATAATGTTCTTTTTAATTTATTTATATGTTCAACATGGTTGTTATAGTATGCGCCAAATCGATTGAGAAAAACGGACAATGACCTCAGATGCCAGAAGGCGTAACTTACAAAATCTCAATTTAGATGTGATAACAATGTTTAAATATTGATATTATTCACACTTCTAGGCCAGCACATATGTTTTTTTTTTGTTTCTTAAATAATATTGTATATGGTTCCAATAAACATCGTAAAATCTTAACGGTACATCGCGAAAAATGTGTTATATTTTATATTTCAATTTATGGTAAGTAACGCAGCAATTCATTTAATAACAGTTTCATATTAAAAAATATTTAAAACAATATGATCACCATATTGAGCTTTTGCAAATTCATCCCTTTAAAATAAACAAAACGCGCGTTACGTCAGTTTGTTCTAAAAGAAACGTTACAATGGTACTGAGATGCGTCACCTTATTTCGGCCGATCCGAACGGCAGATGTGAAAGGGTACGTTGCAAGAAAAAATACAACTTTCAAGTTAACAGATGTTAAAAACCTATATAAAGATGGTTTAACTCAAATCACGTCAGATAAATGGAAAAACTGTATTCAGCGTGTCCTTAAGATTGAACAAAAATGCGTGGCATGGATGATAGAATTGATCAAACTGCAGATCGCTTTATAATTAATGTTACAGACACTTCATCTGAATACACATCAAGTGAAGATACGAGTGGTGATTGCACCGAATAAAAATAAAGTTCTTATATGATATTGCAAATAAAGTTTTATCTTTTGAATAAGTACGTACTTGACGTACGTGATGACAACTCCGTGGCGTAGTGGCTTAGCAATGAGTGGCTGCGCTTGGGGTTCGAATCCCGCACGGAACAAGTAATTGTATGGCCTACAAATGATTGTTCCGGGATGTTTGTCCTTGTGCAATTTATGTTTGTAAACTGCCCCCACGATACAGGAGAAAATCCTAGTGTAGGGGTAAGTTACGAATATAAAGAAAAAAAAGTACGTACTTATTTGGTGTCGTTATCACTCGAATCTTTGTGTGTTATAAATTAACGCTTTTTGTTGTTAAACGAATAAAGTACTTTATAACAATAGATGATTTCTCTTCTACAGCGATCTTTTACATAACTTTTTAATAATAGTTAATTAATATATATTAATATCAATCATTATAAAAAATAATAAAAAATCATTATAAATAAAGTATTACGTATAAAATATGCCTATATATTGAAGGTTTGTAACCCCTGGTTAAACGACCGAAAGGTCATTGTCCGTTTTTCTCAATCGATTTGACACATACTATAGATACGATTTCATGCGACAAAACGTCGAATTCTTTAGGCGCCAGTAGAACATGCATGCATGCATCCTATGCACTTTGCGCTTAAGGCATGCAATATTGTGTTTCTGCTGGGGTTTTTTTTTGTAATTGGTTTTTTGGGGGGGCTTTTTTTGTTTGGGGTTTGGGCTGCTCAATGTGTGCCGGCGTGGCGTCAAATTCAGTGTCAATTCAATTGTTTATTTGACGACATTCCGAAACGTTCCACTAAACAAATAAATGTGTTTATGTATTCTTTGAATATGACTATGTTTACGATCACTTGTACTCGTATATTGATACGTACCAAACACAACAATGTATAATATAGATTTATCTTTTTACAGTAGATTTTTGTCGGATGTAATTCAATTTTTAATTTTCTTTACTTTTTCTTTTCTTTTAATTTTTTTTTCTTTAATAATAATGTTATCATCCTGGTCAAAACAATAAATTTGAAAAGTAAAGTAATTACCCAGATAGACTCGCAGGCAGAAAGTAAGTCCTGTCTCATAGTTACATATTCCTAATTTTTTTAACTGGAAATTTATTTTTTCTCACATAACTGCCTCGTTGATCTAGTGTTCGTAAACACGATTGCTCATAATGAGGTTCCGAGTTCGAATTCCGGGTCGGACCAAATATATTTATTGGGTTTTACTGTCAAGAAATTCTCCGTAGCGACCAGAAAGTTGGCGATGCTTCACCCCTTTGCCTCGTAGAGCACGTAAAGCCGTTAGTCCTGTGCCTGATCTATCTCCCGGTCGTGTCAAATAAGGGATTCCTACATATCGACGCGAAACGGTGTGCGTATCAACACACTACTCGGTTCAATGCCAATCAGCTGTTGCAACGGCTATTCATAAGCGATCGGCAGTCGACTCCTACGAAAGGCCGTTGCGACGGCTGTTCACTTGCATTCGGCAGTTGATTACCCAAAACAGCCGTCAAGACGGCTGTTCTCTTACGTTCGGCAGTCGACTCCTCCGAACGACCGTCGCGATGGCTTTTCACATTTGTTCGACAGTCGACTCATCGTTAATCATTCGACTGTCTTCCAACTCCATTCGGCCATCTTCATGAAATCAAGCGAGCTGAGTATTTCAACACTGTTCAGTCGTCTCCGGCGCCGTTCATCTGGCGTTAGAAACTTAAACACGTAGACGTGGGCCTTCGGCTGCTTTCAGCGCCGTGCGGATGCGATCAGCTAATCAGCAAACCAGGCTTTTTTGGGCTTTATAGCCCCTTCTGGTCGCTTTTTTTTTGGTTTGGGCCGGTGTGTTTTCTTAAAAAAAAAACCGCTCGTTATGACGTTGCATTGCGTCTTCCGCGACGAGCTGATGAGAATGCCATTAGCAACACCCGTATTTTGTAGACATAAAGGTTTTTCAATGTGGGGTCTCCCTTACCGCCCCATGGAATTAAGATAGTGAGAGAATAGAGAGTGCAAATGCGCTTGCGCTTATACTTGGGCAGTATAATTCTGTCTTACGTAGATGGCTAGTATTCGTTGAGACTAGCCACTGTGACCGAAATTCGGTCTGGAGGACATTATATTATTTCTCTGAGTTGTTTGGACAGGTATATAACCAATTTTGGAGTGCAGTGTCCATCGTGTTCTGATAGTGTTAACAACGTTGCCTTTGACAAGTACAGCGAATACTTCTGACTTTGAAGAAGGTTACTTATGGTTGATAAGTATTATAAAAGACCGTGTAACTGAAATTAAAACTCAACCGAAAATAGATATGAAGAACTTAAGTTCTTCAAATTTTATCAAATAAAAATTGTGTCCGTCTATCTGAGCTAACCGTTTCAGAATGTTTTTCTTTGACTAAAAAAAATGAAAACTTGATAACTAGACTTCGATTATGTTAAATCTAAATAACGCTACATTAATAGATCCTACCTAGGCGAAACCAGGGCGAATCGGTAGTCATTAATAACTGTATTATCCATGGCTCTGCAAACTATTATCACTTTCCTCAGCATTTTCAAGAATGTGATATTTTTTAAAACATTGGCCATGCAGACTGTTAAATTAAAAAAAAAAACAAAAAAGAAAAAGCAGAAGGTTAGCTCAAAATTGGCAAATTCAATAGTACTTATTGAAGTGTGAAGCTGTGAGGAAGCAATGTGCTTTGAATTGTACCGATTTAGTTCACAAATCTATATATTTAAAAATCGATTTCTGTCCGTTAGTCTCGTTAAAACTTAAAAACGGTTCGAACGATTTTGATGAATTTTTTTTTGTGTATTTCAATGCATCTCCAGATGGTTTGGACTCACATTCGGTAGGTAGCGCTGTTATATAGATCCAGATGTCACCCGTGCGGGACGAATCGCTTTGTAAATTATAACTATTTACAATACTTTCTGTAGTATGCATGTTTAAATTTTTTAGATTTGAGTCAAAGCAAGGTAATTTTATATTATCGCGGTCACCTCGTTTTTTGGCTCTAGAACTTCAACTTCATTCGATTATTTAAAAAAAGTTATCAACAATTATACGTGAATAAGTGCATTTTTATGAACATTTAAAGCCTTGAAGCCAATATAAATTTTAATTTTTTTATTCTTGTAATTTTTTCATAAATCCGCTGTAATAATGAAGATTTAACAAAAAAAATCATCAAAATCGCATGATTTTTCGATTTTCTAGAGCGTTTATGATAACATTTAAAGTCAAAAACTTAAAGTGAGATAAAAAAAATAATAAACAAACATTTTTCAATGTTTTTTTAAAATGTTTGTGTTTTTATGTAGATTAATAATAAAAATATACAAACTTCATTTAACACTTTGCAAAAAAGTTATGAAGTTCGCAGAAGTGCGTTTATAATCACATTTAAAGTCATAAAACTATATGAAATTTTAAGGTGAGATATTTTCCATATTTTTTCCATAAATCCGCCGTAAAGACGAAGATTCAAAAAATCATGAAATGGATGATTTTATTTTAGAGCTAACGAGTGGATAGCATAAAATTACCCAAAGCAATAAAATAATTATTTTTCTAAACACTTGTTTAGTGGTGAAGAGGCATACCATATTAGTCTTCAAAGGTGGCAATGCATTTATTAGGTTATAGACAACGTCAATTTTGGAAAATACTTTGATCACGATACTATACACATTATAAAAATAAATCAAAAAATTGGGACTGTACGATCATTGTAGTTTTAACGCGGTTATCCGTTTCAGCATATTAGGGTGCCTCGATTTGGTGTTTTTTTCTATTTCACATATTTTTTTAAGTTTTATAGATCACAAATCAAAATTTTGGTACTTATATGATTATGGACCTAGGATTGCATAAAAGGAAAACACGATATCACGTAATTTTCTCGATAAAAAAAAATTGCAAAGTAGGATCTAATTAGTTACATTTCTCCATGACACCACAATATTTTAACGAATAAGTGGAATTATTTTTAAGGCATAGTAAGTAATCATATCTAAGTTCTTGTAAACCATTTTTTAATCCATAACGAAGTTTTGATAAAAGTTTTGTTGAAGTTTAGTTGAAAACAATAAAAATGTTGTTTGGCGCTTACTTAGTTCTTTCCGAGCGTGTGCTCGGTATAGCTATCTCATAATTTGCGTATTATGAAGGCATTGCATCACTTTCATGTTGACACTCCCTCAGTCGTCCGTGAGCTTCACCGACAAAGGAATAAGCCAAGACCACAAAACAATTAATTTTCAAGGTAGATGAACATAGGCCCCCCATAAATTACATAACATAATAGTTATTTGCCACAGTTCCTACGCTTGGCGAAAAACTGCAGTTTTTTTATTACTATGAAAACCCTGCTGCCCATTAACTGGTATATTTCACTCTGTTGACTCATACGACGAGTGTCAAAAAATGTGTACTTTCTTTTAGCAAAATGTGTATTTAGAAACTATGCGTGTTTCTTTTAGCCTACTTAACATTTAAAATCCTAAGATTGCTAAAGGAAACGATTTTTATTTAAATATATATTAATTTTATTCCATTTATGTGTATCTCTTTATAATACTTTATGTATAACTAATATAAACTTCAAGAAAAAAAATCTATAGAAAATATTTCAAGGAACTCGCTAAAAGCTGGATCATTTTACTTTCCAAGATGTGCTCCAGCAAATAACAATAGTAGAAGACAAAGACTCCTCGCTTACTTAAGCCGGATTACGTTGCCTATATTTCATTCGTTACTTACCTTACTCAGCGACTGTGTAGTTTCCTAAATTGCACGATCCAAAAGCTTTAACTACGAAGAAATAATTAGAACTGTTCTCAGACTTATATTTTCCAGAAAGCTTCGAGAACGGCATGAATGTAATTTTACTCGAATGGCCCTTTGTTCTATTTCTAAAATGTCCTGATAAAAGAAATCTCGTTTCGTAACGAAAAGGTTTCCATAAACGTTGATAGTAAGCAAGACGAGAATAAATTGAGAATCGGGATTTATTACCAAATGCTCTTAAGTCGTACCTTTTCATTTGATTCGGTGAAATTCTTTATTCTGAACAATGAGCGTTATTAATTAACGGAAATGAAGAAAAAATTCGATGACTAAGGCGCAACAATATCCTTTGTGTTCATTATTAATTATTCAAAATCAATGGAATCCAATAGCTAATAATAAATTAAATTTCTTAATTTTTTATATAAAAAGTAATACCGTTATCATGAAAGCAAAGTTTGTAACATAGGAAAAACATATATTCTTGTTTTATTCACAATTTTTGTTCATTTACTATATCTGAGCAAACCATCCGAACCGGTGTAGCTCAGATGGTTAGCGCTCGGTGTAAATTTCACAGTAAGCGAGCAAACCGGGTTCGATTCCCGCCAGCACCAATGAAACTGTTAATTGCAATTTTAAGTGCTGATTTACCACGTGCCCGGCGGTGAAGGAAAACATCGTGAGGAAACCTGCATGTCTGAGAAATAAGAAAAAAAATCGAAGACGTGAAGTTCGCCAACACGCATTGGGGCAGCGTGGCGTACACTTCGTTGCCCTAAAACCCACTCAAAAATAAGGGAGGCCTGTTCCCAGCAGTGGGACGTATATAGGCTGTAACTTTAACTTTTAATACCTGGTAATTCTAGCTTAACGGCAGCATCAGTGTATTTTTGGTTGTTAACTCTCCCCTAGTGAAAATAATTGCAAGTATACATTATAAAGGCGTTAAATTGCACGAATAATCCGATTTCAACACCCGCTGATACTACTAACATTTTTAATCCCAATTTTTACTTCATCGAGCACATTAATTTCTAAAAATATGGTGAGGTAACTTTCATATCTGATAATTAAAATATATTTTCAGGACATATGAATTCAGACCTGCGACTAGCAGTATTTAGGTAACCTATTTCTTTTGTTTTTTATTTTACATAAGCAATCCTTGTTTTTTTGATGATTTTCAAATGTTTTCAGCTTTGAAGAGAAACATTATGAAACAGAACTTTACAATTCGCACCGGACTTTCACGGCGAACTCTTTACCTTTAACTCAACAACCCTCTAAACATGGAGGCAACAACTTAACAAATGATCCGCAGTCTTTTTATCACTATCAACATTGATTTAGTCATATTTTTAGTACTCAAGGCATGGTTAAAATTATTAAAATTATATATTAAAAATATCGTATCACAACGTTAAACAACGCCCTCATGAGTTAATGGCTCTTCAAAGAGACGAAAGCCTCATATAATGACGTGCTTCATTACTAAGTAGTGTATTATTTACATCGCCTTTTAACATCGCTTTTATACGCGTGATACTATAAACCTCACTTGACATGCAAACGAAAACAATAAGAAAATTAAAGTACAAATATAAAACGATGCTTTTATTACTTGATTTCTAGAAACGAGGAGCGACTTTGAACAACCCATAAAACTAAAGATTTAATATTATTCTAACAAACATACGAAGAGTGAAATAAAACAACGTATGCTTAAAAAGTTTCTATATCTTTTTGCTTTCGAAAACACGGCTGGCTCTGAAAATATGTACTTTGATATAAAATCAAAATGTGTAGTTCTTTACTTTGCATACCATGATTAAAACATGTGTTCGTTTGATTAAAATTCTGAAAATGTGAAGTTTTCGAAACATTTATTTTTACGTTAGGGTTACATTAACATCTAATACACGAATTTAATATAAATATCACAGTCAAAGATTATACAACTAATACTTTAATGCTAAATGTTCGGGGCAGTGAAATGCAGGGCTATGCACAAACAATCTTAAACAACCTGTGTTCACGCAGTGGTGTAAAGTTTGCTTCAAAAGAGTAAGTCTCTTATACAATGTTTATCAAAAAGTGAAGCTAGTCTATACTGTGACTAGAATTAGGAATAAGTTACATAATACAAATATCAAAACATCAGTACCTATGTTTACACATTAGAAACACTACAATTGAATTCAACTACTTTTTAATAACAATAACAATCTTTATGTAAGCTAAATGCTCAGTTTAGGTGTCGTAACGGCACAAACTGTCCTTTTTATTTTTCAAATATAACTTATCGATTTTTTACATTCAAAACTGTACGTATTACTAATTGAAGCAATATGTACAATATGAATTATTCAAATCGTAAAGTTTTTGTCGTTTTGTTTGTTGAATATTCAAAACAACATTCTCTTCTCCAACCACCAAAATTACGTAAATCTAGTGGTAAAATAAGTAATTAGGATTCTCTAAAGATTGTTATTCGTTACAGATTCTACATTACTACAAATGTTTTAAACGATGATATTGATTATTGCTTTGAGTTTCTTAAATTTTTCTTACGACCATCAAACTTACATTGAATTTTCAACTACGTGTTTATATATTAATTTCACTTTTTACCCTCGGGGCTCTGTAAAGAATGACAACGGTTAAAAACTTAGTAAAACTCCCTTAAAATGACAAAAACAAAATAATAAAATCGAATGTACCTCATATGGCGGAGGCGGCAATATATCACTCAGATTTATTTGACAGCCCTGCTCGCTCTTAGCCACATTCGAATGTCTGCTCATCTGAATGGGAATTTTGAAACTGTTCTCCCTACCAAGCCAATGCCACTGTGGGTAATCGTATTCTAAATCATTGGCCGGACACACTTTACTTTTGTCCTGTCTACTCCTCGAGCCGGATCTATTCGTGTGGCAAGACGCGCAATCATCCTCAATAACATTAATCTCGTTATGTACATTCTCGTGTCGTAGCTCTCTATAGTCTTTCGTCGATCTACTCGATGTACTGTGACAACACGTCGAGCATTCCCCATTAGAATATTGAATGCTCCCATTACAAGATCTAACAATGCTATTGTTGTGCGATCGCCTTTCCGGACAGTTTCTCAGGTCTCCGATGTCGCTATTGTCCTGTGGAAATTCAGACATATTAGTAAATGAATTGTTTATTCTAAATATCACAGGCGTCAGTGTTAACTTGCGCAAAACGAGCCGGAATGTAATCTTATCGAATGTCAACAATGAAATTCTCATAAAGCTTATCGCGTGGTACCTTGAAATTGAGTTCTGTGTAAATAGCACTCGACGCGTACGGTTCCGGTGGGCCGCCGCGTTTAATTCTGTCGACGCTTGATGCATCTATGATGGAATTTTGTGGAAGACAATACTCGGGTTCCACATTAAGAATATTCGTAGATTGACCTCCTAAAAGAAGTTAAGAAGAAAAAATACAAATTTATCAAAATACTAAACATTACTTGAATCAGTGTAAAAACTAAAAGTTAATCCATACTATTTCGTGGGTGCCGTAAGAGGCGATACAAGGCAATGAAAAAGGAGATGGGCAGCAACAACCCAAAATAATTATAATCTACGATTGGCAACCCAGGGTCGTCAAGCGTGGCAACTATGGCAAATATCTTACGTAAGAGACAGTTCATAGGAGAGGTCTTTTGAGACTTGTAATCGATGGAACGTATGGATTGCCAGTGTAAATATCGGTGCACATCAGTAAGCTATACGCTCACTAACTCGTTTTTATAGGATAGGGTGATAAACGAGCACGCAGTCCACCTGATAGTATGCCACATAGTTGGAATCCCCGTTTCCAGTAAAAGGGGTCTCCAGTCCTGTCTGCAATATGTAATATTGTACTCGTAATATCTCTTGTACTGCTTTTTTATTTTAATTTAACTTTATAATGTCTTTTTATTTAGGGAAGATAAGAATAGATCTTAATGATTTCTTATATTTACGCGAACACTAAACATTGAAATAATACTAGTTTTTACGGAATTTATCGCGTATATTTAACTTTTTAAATACCCGACGTTTCGAACGATTTACAGCACTCATGGAGCGTTCATTCAACGGGCGGGACTGAGATGTTCAACGTCCATATGTCATAGTTAACCGCGGTTACCATAGATTAAAATTTAACTTTTGTTCCGATCTATGCAGTATGAACTTATGGTATCTTGAAGTCTTGCATTTGTATGCTTGGGATAGGATTTAATTTTATTTATTATAGGATCCCAAGCAGATGGTAGCACCCAGCCATCTTCTTTATTGAAATTATGATGTTTTTTTATTTCAATAGCCTCGCGAATCATCCTTGGAAGGAATCGGTGTTTTTTAGCGAAGATTTGCGGTCTATCAAATCTGATGTAGTGACGGGGGCGATCCTGTACGTGTTCACAGACTGCAGACTTCCCGACGCTCCGGGACTTCAAGATACCATAAGTTCATACTGCATAGATCGGAACAAAAGTTAAATTTTAATCTATGGTAACCGCGGTTAACTATGACATATGGACGTTGAACATCTCAGTCCCGCCCGTGACCATGAGTGCTGTAAAGCGTTCGAAACGTCGGGTATTTAAAAAGTTAAATATACGCGATAAATTCCGTAAAAACTAGTATTATTTCAAAGAATAGATCTTTTTATTCACGGAATAAAAAAGCAGACAGGGATAATGCAATGGATATGTACTATGTACATGTGACTGTATAGATATAATACTTAGTTTAAATTATTTATCTTTCCTGGAAAGAGTGTATGCCAGCTGCCGCTTTTTGCAAAAACATATTACCAACACTGAACTTCAAAATCCTTTTAATATGCTGTTAAAGTGAAATCAAGATGAAAAAATAAGAGTTTTATTATTTTCCTTTCATATATAAAGGCGACGTTGTTACGGGAGATAATTATTAAACGTAGACTAACTTTTCACATTAAGTCGTTCATTGAGCCATTAGTCGGAAAACTAATGAACTTAAAGTACTCCATATGGAGTTGCCGGTGTGATTAAATGCATTTTATTGTCATGATTTTTAAGATATTGTGGTAGCTAAGTGCTCGCTGTAAATTTCATAATACGCGAGCAATCCGGGTTCGATACCCACCGACATTAATAAACTGGTAAGTACAATTTTAAGTACGCATTAACCAATTGATTGGCGGTAAAAGAAAACATCGTTAGGAAATATGTTTGTTTGTGGAATAAAAATATTTCGAAAACATGTTGTGATATGTTCGCTAACACGCACAGAGTAGTGCGGCGGACTAATGTGTGCTTAATGTTCTCGAAAGTAGGACTAATCCCAGCAATGGGATGTATATAGACTGTAACTTTAATTTTAACACTTCTAAAAATTCTAATCTTCCATACAAACGTAGTCTGGCTATTACTCCACTGTTTGATGGTGTACGTTCAAAATAAAAAATGATTTCAACTTGTCTCATCATTATCTAGCCCTGTATGGAAACAAAAAAGTAAAAAAGAATATATTTAAAAGTACTAATTTTAACACATCTTTGGGCGGAAATAAATACCATAAGAAGAACGAAAATTGCAATATACAGGGATAGATTAGGTGTTCAAAAATGCAAATATTTTTATTTTGAGCAGATACATTCAATAGATTTTTATGATATTCAGATTCCCAAAGGTCTGTTTATAAAATTTCGCGCGCTCGTTTTGTTGTAAATCGTCATGCCTTACGCTTTCGCACGTGATGTCGGCTGAGATGGCATGCATTTAACCCCACCCACCACTTCGTTCGTGCCATTGACTAGGGCCACCTTAAGTTACTTTGTAACACATTAAAAGTTACCTTGTAGCAGACTCTGATGGCAACCAACGACGTCTAACGTTGGTTCATTGGGCGGCGCGAACACGGGTCGCTCGCGGAGCCAAATCGTATCTTTATTCAATAGACATTGCTGCGCCGTTACAATTGACTGACCTACAATTGGGTTCAATATCTCAATTACTAGTCCATTTTGTTCGACACTAAACATTAAGCTTGTTTACTGTGCTTTCGCCTTACCAGTGGACTTCTTCCTTTGCACGGTGTTTCGTCGTTTTATATAATAAATACTGAACACGCCAATAATTATAATTGTGAATAGGGTTAAACAAAGAACTAATAACCACGTCTCTTGGAGGATGTGGGGGATGTTCGTATCATTTGGTGGTTCCGTTCTGTAACAAAGTTATTCCAATAATGACTTATTTATACAGTTTTATTACTTTCTTATGTCACATCTCTGTAGTAAGTAAGAGGAAATCCGTTCACAGACACTAGTTTAATATAAGTTAACCTTAAGATGCATGGAAAGACCCTTATTGACCACACTTGTGATTTTTACATACCCCAAAAATTCTGCAGCATGGATCGACTACAGTTATGGAGAAATAATCTAATTTAAAATAATTTATGTATTATGGTGGTACAACTTTTTTTAAATATCTTCATTTATGCAATTCTAAAAATTTATTTTATTACACTGATAATTTACAATGAAACTTTTTTGTAAATATGTTATATTTCAGGTTACAAAAATAGAAAATGAAGTACTACTTAATGCAATTATTTAGACAAAATTCTGCAGCATGAATCGACCACAGTTATGGAGAAATAATCTAATTTAAAATTAAATATGTGTTATGGCGGTACAACATTTTTTAAATATCTTAATTTATGCAATGCTAAAAATTTAATTATTACACTGATAATGTACAATGAAACTACGTTTTTTATAAACATGTTAAATTTCAGGTTAAAAAAATAGAAAATGAAGTACTACTTAATGCAATTATTTAGACAACATTCTACTTATGACCTTGAGGTTGTTATATTCTTTTAAGTTCACTCGTGTAGGCCAAAATTAAATTGACAATCTGGGGGCACGGCAGTGCCCCCGCCAAGTCGAGCAAAAAAGCGGCACGGCCGTAGTCGTAATATACTTTTCTCGAAGCAATTCAGGCAATTCGCACTAAGCAATCGAATTTAATATAATATGTATAACTTGTGAGATACATTGTGTTTTCATGTGATGGCCCAAGTCAATCTATTTATTTAAAACATAAAATATTTTTAATATTAATATGGTCACTGTTAGCTAATTACGTAATAACTTAAGACAGAAGGACCCTTAAGTAGGGACTGAATAAATTAACCGACTTGGTATTACATGGATCTCACAACTTTTTACGATAAAAGAATTGAGTTGCGAGACTTGGTTTTTTTTACAGGTTATGTTTTTGATGACATAAAATATAATGTATATCGAAAACTCAACTATACTTACTGCACGTAATGCCTCTGCGATTGTGTAGGCACCATATGTATGAGAGCAGATGCGCTAAAGGGTCCATGTCCCTTGCGTGTGACGGCAGCGGCGCGCGCGCTGTACCGTCCACCGGCCCGCAGTGAGCTGGCCGTGGCTGCACGCGTGCGAGATCCCAATGACATCTGACCGACCACCCGGCCCCCTGAGTTACCTCCCACGCGAATTTCGATCTGTTATCGAGTTTTTGTTATGACAAACAGAATTAACTACATACAAACGTTCACGCCCCTAATAAGCTATTAAAATTTACTAGGAAAAATACAAACATTAAAAAAGAGCCTTTGAAAAATATTCATATTTAAGATCCGTAATTGTCATCTGCGTAGAATATGTGCTATACATAAATATGTAATAT
Source organism: Parnassius apollo (assembly GCA_907164705.1). Taxonomy (NCBI): domain Eukaryota; kingdom Metazoa; phylum Arthropoda; class Insecta; order Lepidoptera; family Papilionidae; genus Parnassius; species Parnassius apollo. Next base: position 4,097,026 of record CAJQZP010001441.1, on the reverse strand, counting down.
AATAATTAGAGGTAATGGGCGTTATGAATTTCAACTTAACATGTATTTTTTCAATTTCACTATTGTAATTGAAAAAAGTCACATAAATCGTTTTTTTTTAAATTATTAAATACAACTGCAAAGGCATTAATTTGTTTCGGACAAATATTGACCTTGAATTGAATTCAATCCTATGGTTTACGAAACTAAATAAAGGTGGGATCTCTAACGTTACACAGATATATCTAACAAATACACATTTCTTTTCTATTCTTCATCAATCTAACAATTCACGCTAGTATATAAAGTCACCATTTTATATTTGGGTTATGCCACAAAATATGAAGGATCATATCACTGTGCATGTGTATACATATGTTTATTTAAAAAAAATACATACTGTACATACATATGTAATACCTTTCCCTGCTGTAGATTAAATATTTTTAATTTATATATGGGATTTTTGAAAGCCTTAAGATAATTTAAAGTTCGTTGTAGAAATGAAACTCACCAAATAGCCGGTAAGCTCCCCGTTCCAAGTATTAGCAGGTGGCGGTTCCCATCGTATCCTCGCTGAGGTCGCGTTAATTACACTCGCAGTCACACTTTGGGGCGGAACTGATGGCACTAAAACAAAATTTATTGTGTAATAGATACTTTCACCCTAATAAATGTTAACGAAAGTAATTGATCCATTTACCATCTTCATCAGTGTATCCTGACATTGAATTCGATGGCTTTCCCAGTAACGTTTTATAATACGGCATTAGGAATATATCGTACTGTGTATACGGCTTTAATCCAGAAAGTATATAACTGGACGATCCACTGTTGTCCACATTCGTAAGAGAACCATTTAAACAGAACGCATCTGTTAGGGAAGAATCATTCGAAACATCTTCGAAACTAGAATTGCGCCAGTTAAGAGATGTTCCATTATACCATATTTTTACTCCCTCCAAATATTCGTTGTAATCTGTTAAGACCTGAAATAAATAAAACTTTAACAACATCATATTGTTCGTAACAGTGATAAAAGTTGGTGACAATACCTACATCCCAAACAACTTTAAGAGTAGTTGACGACAAAGTTTCCACCCTTTTCAGTACTAGAACATTTTGTTTTAAATACTTTCTCGCTTGAACGAGTTCGTATTCTGTCATCTGGGCTTCGTATTCGTAGCTATCGCTTGAATCTTGTGTTGAATATTGTTTAAACGCATTAACGCCTTTCTTTAATACATTCAAGTAAGCTTCTTGCATTACACTGCCAGCTGCATTCACGGCTACGCATATAACTCTCCCGCCATGCTCTGATTTTGCACCATCTAAATATAACAGGCTTGAGTTGCTTTTAGTGCATTCAGGGAATAACAAAACATCCTCGTTCCCTTCCAGAATCCAAAACGTAGTGGGTGTCGGCAGACCTTTAGCTTCGCAAGGTATGGACACCACATCGCCTTCCCATGCGGTCAGATTGGACGGTATCTGTGTGAAATGCGGCAACGCTGCAACAGATGGCCGTATTAAAATAGTCTCCGATATCGAAATATCCACGCTATAAAACTAAACCAAATGACCGAGCTTACAGTATACGGTTAGGGAAGCGCTCGCTATACTCGATCCGGCAACACTGTCGGCCCGGCAGGAATAGACGCCCGCGTCTGTAGCGGACACATGTTCAAGTCTTAATAGACCACGGATTATCGTTGCATGGTTTGGCAGAGCACCATCTTCCTTTACCCATGTAATGGATACTGACGAATCGTAACTCTAAAATCAAACAATAATTATATTAAGAGCCGATTTTTCAATTCTAGGATGAAAGTTGTTCATATGATAAAATACAACACAAACAAATTAAAAATTATTTATCTCTGTATCTGTATCATGTATATATCTGTATGAATAAAATTACTGACAATTAAATTCTATTCAATTGTTTCACTTATATATTTAGTCAGGTTTAGAAAATCAACGCTTAATATAGTAAATATTAAAATCTAAATTCTACTCATAAAACACTTGAAAGCCCTACGAGATAAAAACATCAGCCAAACACAAATCTGGGACAACAACCAGCATGAAAATAGTAAAGAAAAATGTGACGACATAATGCTGTGATACGTTCTTATATCAAACGTTTTTGTGAATTTAAACTATTACAAACAAAACTTAGAAATAAAAAAGTAGATTTTAGTAAACAAATTAATTTTATTAAAAAAAATAATCATACCTGGCAATTAAATTCTACATTCTGTCCCACCAAAGCGGTAATATTGCTAGGTTTTACAACAAAATGTGGCCGTCTCAAAACAATTAAGGCTGCAGCCCTAGATTGTCTTTCACCAGCGACATTAGAAGCTACGCATCTGAATAGTCCACTGTCAGTTGGTAACGTTTCTAAGAATCTCAAGCTCCCAGTTTCAGTGACCGTAACTCTAAAAATAAACATTTTTATTTTAAAACAAACTTAATTTTATTGCTCCAACCAACGCTTTTGGAGACATTTTATTACGTGATATATTAAATGGCGTTTACCTCCCATTAACTTCAACATCATACGTTTGTCCGTCTTTTAGCCATTGTACAGAGGGTTCTGGAATACCACGTGGTGGTGAACACTCTAATAGAGCAGGTTCTCCTGCCGCAACATGCACATCTCTTGGTTCTAATCTAAATTCATCACGTAATACTGAAATAAAAGCGAGGGTCGTTATCCTTAAAACTTTTAAATTATTCATATGCAAAACGACCGAGTATTAACGGTGCAAGATAAAATACAATACCCCATTTTGTCCTGTGTATATTTGCATATATTTATTTACGAAAGTGAATAGATAAACGAAGTTACAGCCCATGTATTGATATTTTACGTAGTAGAGCCACATTGCAGCTATTATGGTTGTAGCATGAATGGGTCGGCTCAACCGGGGAAGGACCACGCTCTCACAGAATATCGGCGTAAAATAGCAGCTTAATGCTGCTGTGTTTCGTATGGTGAGTGTAGAGAACCGGGGACCCGTTTTACTGGAATCGAGACATTCCATCTTATTCCTCAAGGGTGACAACGCATCTGCATTTTGATTCTTAAGCGAGGTTAGGTGTGGATGTCTGTGGGCCGCAGTATTCTCTTGCCATCAGGTGGACTGTGTGCTCGTTTATCAGCCTTATCCTATGAAATAAGTGGTGCTGCATCTCATGGATACCTCCAGGCAACTGCAAACAAAAAAGCTACAAATGCGCTACACCTGAGTACTAACATGAAATAGATACAGTAGATTGTGCTGCTGGTTGGCGGTAGAAATAGGTAAGAACTAGAAGTGGACATCTAACCAAAAATGATTCCTACCTACTCGTACAGGAGATGGTAGTATCTCCTAGACGTAAGTACCCAGAGGCCGCGGAAAGAAGCGTAAAGGTGCGACGAATTTGGTACCACGGCCGCCAGTCTGCCCACCAAGTATGGCGATTTAGGCAACGCTTTTTGGCGCTATATTAATAATAGGCTGATAAAGATCATCAATCATGTAAATTAGTAAGAAAATACATTGAAATATTTCAAAAAGGTAGTCATAATAATATAAATAGACATGATACACAACTTAGGAAGAGAAAAAAATTAATATTGCCTAAAACCACTTTAACTTTATACAGTTCTGGACCATATTCCATGGCAGTTAAACTGTGTAATACATTACAGATATAATAGCAATAGAAGAATATAAGTTTGTGAATTAATGTTTCTATAAATTAGATGAATATTGTGTTAATATGAAGTAAATAAATAAATATAGTAATAGAACGTATACTAAATACTATAGTAATGTTTGCATTATATAAAAAATATATAAATATTACTATCAGAATTAAGGCATTAGAACTAGCTAGCTATATTTCATGTTGTTATACCCTTGCTGGGTGCATGTACTGTAAAGTATCACACAAAACCACATGTAAATGCAATAAATAAATAAGAGTAGGTACTTGTCATTAAATATAATATAACTACTGTAGATAAACTTACCAGCTACATTAAGAGATGCATTGTGACTCATAGCTTCCCCGGCTATGTTTCGTGCTACACACCAGTAAATCCCTTCGTCGCTGTCTTTTTTGCCTCGATTTACCCTAAAATTAATACATATTTCATATATCCGGCACATTTTCTATTTCAAACTGGCTATCGCATTATTTAAAAAAAATCTACAAGTTTTCCGAATAAAACAGCCCACATTCCTCCTGGCATTGGACTCGATACCATTTCGAAGATGAGCCCAGATGGACACTCACAGACAAAAAATATTAAGCTTCTACCCTCTGAGCAAATGAGTAAAATGCCGCGCTAGTCGTTATTTGTGAGATTTTTAGGAGCTATCTACTTGTTATTAAAAAGATATATCAACTAATAAAAAATCTGTTAAATTTATACATAATCTTGATTCCATAATAGCCAATTCCATTTTTTTTAAAAGGAGTACTTGATGTATCTTCCTACAACTAAACCACAGAAATGTGAAATAATTATTGATAACCATTGAGTTATAATGTACTACGTATACGTAGTACATTATAACTCAATGTTGATAACATGCATCTCCTTAGAAAGTAAGCATTGTTTAATTTTGCGATTGACACTACTGGATAGGCTATTTATTAATGAACATTTTGAACTATTTCATTTTTATATATTCGTATCGGTATATTGTAGAAGGTAGGAGTAGCGCCATTTTATATTACAGACAAAAACTTCCATTTTAATTTTACGTGTTTACAGATTACGAAGGGTTACGTTTAACCTTTTTAAGAATTAAATTATATTTAAAGTACCTAACTAATTCACAAATCAAGAACTTACATTTTATGTTTAAAAAATCAAATAATATGGAGAATTATAACAATGAAAGATAATATAGATGATATGTGATTAGACTTGTAAATTTAACTTTTAGTAACGGTAAATAACTATGATTACAATATGTTGTATATATATGATAAACAATCCACTTCCTTCAGTTAATACCTACATACCTTAAAAACAGCAGTCCGTCTTCCAATAGTACCCTGTGACCGTCTTCGGCCGGGGGCAAAGGCGCGCCGTCCTTGAACCATTGCACAGCTGGTTTCGGCCGACCCTCCACCACACATCTCAGAGTCGCAGGCTCACTGCGTCCTGAGACTGTGTTGGATGGATGTTCTTTGATCCGTGGCGCTCTATTTTGAGCTGAGAGATAAAATTAGTTATAAATAATACATTTTTAAATTACCTATATTGATTAACAGATAAAAAATCTAGTATTTAACTTTCTTTATGAAGTAGATCATATAATACTAGCTGTTCCCCACGACTTCGCCCAGGTACAATTTTGTTCATTTTTTCGCATAACCCTAGTTATTTTGTAAAATGAAAGTAGCCTAAGTTACTCTAACATGAACTATGTGCAGTGAAAGTCCCAAGAAAAAGTAAAAATCTGTCCAACCATTTCGGAGATTGGTCTGAACACAGACAGACAAAACTTTTAAAAATTGTGTTTTTGTTATCAGTACCCATAGTTATATATATATATAATATGTAGTATATATATGTATACTTTCTTATGCATTTAGTAAAAAGCAGTTATTTTGACATACAAACAGACTACATACAATTAGGCTTCATCCTATATTTGTGCTTACAGTGTAGTTAGTGAAGACTCAAAAACGATAAATGGCTAACAGGTACTAAAACTAGAGCACATGGTAGAGCCACGCTGTAGCTGAATTATGACTACACCGAAGAGTATGCTTAACCGGAATAGGACCTTGCTCTCACAGAATACCATATATATAATAATAAAATAAAATATGAAAAACAGTAAAATACAATACAGTAAAATATAAAATATGCACTTAGAGAACCAGAGGCCATTTTTACTTTTTATTGTTGTTTCATATAATTTATATTATTTTTCACACACGGTTTTTTTAATACATTTCTCTAGGGTCACAAGAGGTGACTATTAAAAGTCATTTGATCTTTCCTGAATAAATATCTTTTACATTTTTAAGCGAATTCAAAGAAAAACAGAATATTATTTATTCGACGCGTATGTTGTTTTATGTACGTTCACAGATTTCTTAAAAATGGCTGAACCAATTTTAATGATTCTTCTATATAAATAGGTTGTACTGCAGGGCTGGTTTCAGATAAGTTTTAAAAAAATAATGGGACACGTGATAAAATAATATATACCAAACTTTAGAAAAAAAAAATAGAGCATGAAATAATTAATTTTTAACTGTTAAGAAGACATTGTGGTTATTACGGTATCCTTGTGCTCTTCCTAATTCTACTTATTTTTTTTATAGGATAGGGTGACAAACGAGCACACTCTACCTGATAGTAAGTGGTTACTGCGGCCCAAAGACATCTACATCTGTCCTCGATTACGAATCAAAATGCAGATGCGTCGTCACCCGTGAGGACTAAGATGGAATGCCTCGTTTCCAGTAAAAAGGGTCTCCGGTCCTCTACACTCACCATACGAAACACACCAGCGTTAAGCTGCTATTTTACGCTGGTATTCTGTGAGACCGTGATCCTACCCCGGTCCGAACCATTCGTTCTACAACTATACTACTAATATAGATGCAGCATGGCTCGGCCACGTAGGAGAAAACATGCTTAGAGGGATTAAATGTTAAGGATTAAAAGAAGGTAAAACCGACGTTATAAAATAAAAAGAATTAATTATTGTAATAAAAATGTTTTTTAATAAGAATTATTTCATTAATTTCCACATATCTTTTGAAGCTAGTGTATCGTTAGACTATGTCTAAGTATCGATTTTAGGAACTATTACGTAGAAATTAACATATTCTTTATAGTTTTTGAAGTCATTTTTAATGTAAATTAAAGGTTTATTTAAAAAGTTTAAGTTTTTTACCCTTTTGAGTTTACCCAAGGCAACAACTAACAACTGGGTAACTAACAAGTTTTAACATGTTTAATTTTTGCTGTTATACTTTTAGTGCTTCTTATTGTTTTCAGTGACTGATAAAATGAAGATTAGAAGTGTTTTTTTAAATACTATATAGTTATTAAATATGTAGAAGTGATCTGCCCCGGATTCGCACGGGTGATTTCTGGATCGCGACAGCAGCGCCACCTACCGGATCCAATAGTGACTCTAAACCATCCAGGGACCCACTCAAACGTACACAAAATCATTAATCAAAAGTTTTTGTGAGACTACAGGACAGCAATTGATTTTTATATATAGAGATAATACTAATCTCCTTTATTGTTTACTTTGTTATAAGTTGAGTCAATGGTCAATACCAACACGGTACCTAACCAAATTTTCATAATGAAATTATCTTCAGAAAAATTTTACTGAATTAATGCATAGCCCCCTTATAAGGCAATCTATGGGAGATGCCTACTTTAGTATTATATGTTATACCCACTGACCTCTATGTAGGGGAGCGGGGGGCACGTTGTTACAATTTTTAGATAGTTGTTAATATGACAAAAGCTATCAAATAAATTATACATTTGATTACTTGTAATGTTAGTATGTCTATTTATCTATTAAAATATGACTGAAAAATCATTAAAATTTGTGTAATTTTTTCACAATGGAGAATTTAACTAAACAAGTAGATTGTAACATCTTACCCCGGAATTGGGGCTAGTTGTTACATCATCGGGGCACGATGTTACGGTAGATAAATAAACAAAATCATCAGTGATACATATTTTTTATTAGTATTTCAAAACTTTATACAGTCTTCTAACATTTATGAGTAATTATAATATCTGTTATGGTAATTATTTAAAAAAAATTTTGTAGAAAATCACTTTGGCAGGAACATTTTTAAATCTTATATAAAAACACAGACTTAGTCTGCAAATAACAACTTGTAGTAATTAAATTATTCACTTTTACTTCTTAATTAGTTATTTTAATAAACTCTTCTGAATACACTCATGATATTTGCAGGATTTAGGGCCAAAGGCAGTGAATCTTTCACCACGGCAGGAACATCATGAATCGTCATGGTTTTTCCTGTATGATTATACATACAGGCTGTCTGTGTTCGATTAAGTTGGTTTTCAAAAGGACCATAAACTCCTACATCTAATGGTTGTAAATTGTGAGAGCAGTGCGGTGGAAATGACAGCATGATTATGTTGTTTATTTTGGATTTCTCAACGACATGAAAATTTACATGCGAGCTGTGGTTATCCAAAAAGAGCAGAACGGGCTGTTCATCAGAAGGCTTGATATGTTGAATGAAATGATCCATAAATTTTAAAAATTCTACTTCTGTCATCCATCCCGAAGAATTGCCCGCTTCAATCGCATCTACTGGTCCAGTACGAAGAAAAAGATCCATGTATCTCATTCTGGGAAACACGAACATCGACGGAACTGAATTCCCAGCAGCATTTATGGCACATGCAAGAGTAATAAGTGTCCCTCTTTCAGCAGATGTGATCGCACCGACCTGTTTTTGACCGCGGACAGCAACTATTTTTTTTGGCTTCTGTGCCGTCGTGACACCTGTTTCGTCAACGTTACATATTCTTGAAGCAGTGAATTCATATTTTTGGAACAAGCCTTGCAGTTTGTCAAAAAAATCTTTAACGTTGGTTTTGTTGAACGATGTTGCTCTACTCAAAGATGTAGCTTCTGGTGTTCATAGAGATAGTTGAGGATTTCTATCCATAAACCTTTTAAACGAGTCCGGCCCAGCCATATTATTTTAAACATCTCGCTTGCTTTACGAATGCTCGTTTTATTCTGCAGTACTTCTGCTGCGAAGAGATTCATAAAGTTCTTTACTAGTTGTACCTCTTTCTGTTTTTCTTTTATAGTTTCTCATTCTGGAAAAAAACAAAGAATATGTACAATTTTTAAAATAAGAAAATGAACGATACAATGCCAGATATGGTAATATTTTTTGGGGTAAGTTGTTACATGTAACAACTTACCCCAAACAATTGTAACTACTTGCCCCATGGCACGTTTTTTAATATAAATTGAAGTCATTATTAATGGATATCGATAGTAGAATAAAACAATATTGTAAATTAAAGGTAGATATATTATGAACGTTCAAGCTTAAAAATTTTGACAAAATAAAAAATATAGTCATCAGGAATCAAAAATTTCGTAAAGGATGTTTTTACTTACTTGGTTGAAATCGGGACACACGCACACAACCCAGCAGCTTAGCGCTTTGCGGGTCACTGATTGTTTTTATCTAATGCACGATGTTATAAGAAAACAAATGAGTCCAATTATATCTATCAAAGAGTTTAGAAGCACGGTAAAAAACGCGTGTAACTTCTTACCCCTGTAACAACGTGCCCCCCGCTCCCCTATACAAGATATATAGAGGTCAGTGGTTATACCACACAACTACGTTTATGACATGACTGTTTGACTTCACGAGCAACGAATGTGACAACTAAGTTATCGATCCCGAGTTCAAATTCTACTAAAAAGAAACATTTAGGATATATTATAACATCAATATTTAATAAAATATGTGAATAGAAATATTATAAGAAATCAGTCGCAAATATATTGTTTTCATATAATTTATATTATACTTATTTGGAATAATTGGAATTCGAACCTAGGAATATGAACTAATAAAATGTATAGGCTAACTGCTTTTGCTGCCAAGTAACATGTAATTAAAGAAAAGCATTTAACATTACAATTTAAGCATGATTATTATTTATTACTATTATCGTCACCATCATCAATCATCATGTGCATAAAATCTCTATAATGATTTTCAGAACTAAAATAAAAAAGAAGCAATGAATACAAACTATACTATAAGTACTAACAAATTAATAGACACGTAAGCATAACAATATTTTCCAATGGAGATCGTATTAATAATCCATGACCAATCTAAAGTCAAATCTATAAATGTCTCTATACTCTGTGCCTCCGCTTTGTTCGCGATGCATTTAGATCCATAGACAGATAAACCTACACAAGGCGTATTGTAATAATTTCTGATTTAATTTTTTTCCTCCTTCGGCTCGGTCAAGCGCGGGAGTCGTCCTTTATTAAAACTTGTCACTGTCACTGATAACCCGCTGTACAAAGCAACTATACATTATCTTGACAAGCTTGTCTTTTTGTACACACTGTATCAAGTGTGGGTTCATCGGACTCAGTAAATAAAGCGATTATGTGATTTGTGTTGTGAAATCATTACGGGCTGATACTTAATTACAGTAGGTATAACTTTTACTGGAAACTAATAAACAAGTACTTAGTCTCTTGTAATTAATTGATGATATTATTTTAAAGTTTTATAATGTAGAAAATAAAAATAAATTGTATAATATTAATTGAATTTTTATTTATATTACATGAGAATGAAATTTTATTCATATTACATGTGAAACAACTTGTCGAAAGTCAATTTCGCACTCAATTTTTAATCCCATACGCAATAAAAATTATGAAACTATTTCGTTTTTATCGATATAAACTTTAAATAAAATATAATGACACGTTATCACTTTTTGCACTTAATTTGTATATTTCAATGAAGGAACATTTTGAAGTTATGGAGAAGTACAAAGTTTAACTGCGCCTGCGTGCCTCGAAAACCTTGAACCCAAATATACGTATATTTTATACCACTTAGATGATATTTTTTTTATTTTCTTGTATTTATAATATTTTATTATCTATAAATATATATAAATAAAATTAAAGTATCTGTTTGTAAAACCGAAATAAATGCCTTCTTGTGAACTCATGGGTTTATTTGAATACTATTTCTAAGATATAAATAACCACTTTTTATTTTTGTTTGTTTGTTCATCCGGTCATCAATCGCTGAGCCTATTGTTATGAAACTTCACGAACAGATAGAGGGCAATCCCACAAGCGTTAAGTTATATTTTATTCAAAACATTATGGATTTCTGTTTGTGAATTTGAAAAACTAACAAATTGAATGTTTTTTTTTAATAGTTATCTCATTAACTTTTAATAGATATAAAAATGTTTCGAACAAAACTTTTTGGGTTTGCAATTTCACACAAAAATGGTTCCCACACTTTATCTTTTATCATTTTAAGTTTTGATGCAAAATCGATTGTTAACTTTTTTCTACTTCAACGCTATTTTACATCAAAATTATGAGTATTAAAGTATTAAACTAAAATAAGTGAAGATACTTTTTTTAACTTAAAAGTAATGAAACTTTAATTTTTATTTTAAAGTTTATTTAAAGCATATAATTTCAATTATCGTAAAACAACTTAGTTTAAAGTTGTTTTACGATAATTGAACTTAAAATACTTGCCCAAAGACCACTTTTTCCATTATTCTTGTAGATTACTCTCAAAACATTCTGAAACGTGTCCCGAATCATTGCGACTATATGCGTCAGCTGACATACGTATGATTAAGATGCAAATGCCAATTCTTAATTAAAAATTTACGTTTTTAAAGCATGGATTAATTGTTTGCAATCTAACTTAGCCAAGTTAACATTCGTTGATTCTCCCACTTCGCATCTAATACTTACATATTTTTTTTAAATTATTAATAAAAATTCTATTATATTATTATTACGCGAATTTGTAATAACCTGTAATAAATTATTGTCTTTAACCTCATTACTAATATTTTGTTAATAACTTCGTTTAGCCTTTGGCAGTTTTAATATCTCACATATAATGGGCAAAAACTAAAAATGGTTTGTTATTTAAAATTTGATTATGACGAACTATGCGCATTTACAAGAAAGAACCGTAAATATATTGTTTGTAACCTCATTTAGCCGAGTAAGCTGCCGTCAGTCGGTTCTAACGGCTCAAGTTAGAAAACAAGTTGTAAAAACGGTTTTTAATTGTTTATCTTTAATGGCTACTACACAGGAAAGCTGTTTCTCCAGAAAACAGCTTTTAGCGTCTCTTTCGGGCTCTTGTGACTGTAAGTTTGTTTATCATAATATTTCTCCCATTTAATAAATTCTCATGAAATACACAATCTCGTGTATTAAAATATTTTTAACAGATTATTTTATACGTGGTAGCGTCACGTTGAAGCTTATTATGGTTCAGTTTAACCAGAATATAACCGTGAAATGACAGCATAACGCTTCTGTATTTCATACGGTTAGTATAGAAAATCGGAGATCCTTTTCACTGGTGACGGGGCAATCCATTTTATTCTTCAGGGGTGATATCGCATCTGCATTTTGGCATAAATGTGATGAACTGACTGCTTGTATGTCTCCACTGCTTTAAACTTCTAGCATACACGAGATAGATCATTAACTATCGGACCCAGTAAATATAAATAATGACAGATCATAACAGTGTCTTGCACCAGCGCAGCGTCTAAATTGCAACACTTTTTTTTCTGCGATTCACAATCCGACACATAATCTATCTCTACAATTCTACAATCTATTATTTTATCGTCTGTCAGTGAATTGTTACGATCTTAGTAAATTAATTTGCAGATCTGAAGAAAGTAAAAGATCCGTTGAAAATAATATTATTCTTACACTAGAAGATAAAATTATTAGACTACTACAACAGGTCTTAAGTATGAGAAAGTTAGCATTTTAAACTTTCAAAATGATAATACTCTAGTGTTATACAAAAAAAATTGTTAATTGCAATTTTAAGTGCTGATTTACCACGTACTCGGCGGTGAAGGATAACATCGTGAGGAAACCTGCATGTCTGAGGAATAAGAAAAAAAATATTTCGAAGACATGTGAAGTTCGTCAACACGCATTTGGGCAGCGCGGCGGACACTTCCTTGCCCTAAACCCTCTCAGAAATGAGGGGAGGCCTGAGCCCAGCAGTGGGACGTATATAGGCTGTAACTTAACTTAGTGTTATTACATAATGTTTAATGTAATTACGTAGGTAATGTACCTATATTCATTTGAAACGAACATCAAACCCTAGCTGTAATCGTTTAGCAAATTTATGAACTTTAAGTAATTTACGTGAAACATTATTTTAAGTGAGTAAAGTCAAACCTATTTAAATATTTTTTAAATCATTTAAGGTGTATTTAAATAAGGATAAGGAAGAACAAAAAAATAAACATGCGCTGCGAAATACCATATACGCCAGTCCCAGACAACTCTTGAGTTTCGAGATAAGGGACATAGACGTTCTGAGACCCAAGATAAGTTTCAAGTGCTTACATCTGTGATATTCCCATTAGAAAATATGAAATAAACCTAAGCATTTATATCAAGACATGAAAAGTTCAGTCTTATTATTATTTTATAAAAAAAGGGTGATAAACGAGTACACAGTCTACCAAATTGCCAGTAATATAATATTCAAGTATTGCTTCATGTCATATATTCACATGTCAAAGTATGTATCCACATGACAAAGTCGTTCATGTTATGTATGATTTTTCTTTACCCTCCTGATTCCAATTGGATTCACATAAACAAAAATAATTTATTCATATTATCAGCATGTAGGTGGATGTATGTAGTAATTTTTGTTCAACGATCTAAGTTATTTACACCATTTTATTTTTGCGCGCTAACTTTACCAAATTATATTTATTTCAAATTATTAGGGCTTGAAAAGAGATGACCAAATGGGAACACTCCTTTTTTAATATATCTTATTTTTCTTAAATATTTTTTGTATTACTCTATACTAAAACGTTGAGCATAAATTTTAATAATTTAAATAAGTGGTCAAAAGTTCCATATTGTCGGTCCTCGACACAACGACCTATCTCTATACTTATGTATGTATAGTGGTAATATTTAATTATGGCCAAATCTTTCAATCAACGCGCAATTTCGCACAATCTTAACTAAACAAACTTTCTTAATACTTTCACTCAGCCGTGGGTTAAAGCAAACCGTACAGCAAGAAAGACTAATATATAATAACTACCACAGCAGTAATTTGCATAAATATTTATGATAGTACGTATTAAACATGTATAATTTCGGTAAACTGTTAACCGTCTTGTTTACGCCAGACGTAAAATACCAAGACCAGCGTCGGACAGCAGTTTTGGTTTCTACAGACAGGATTTGCTAGAATATGTCCGTTTATTACATACAATATACGTCGTAGAGTCATGCTGCAGTTATACGATTAGTAGTATAGTTGTAGCACGAATGGGTCGGCTCGACCGCGGGAGGACCACGCTCTCACAGAATACCAGCGTAAAATAGTAGATTAGTGCTGCTGTGTTGCGTATGGTGAGTGTAGACAACCGGAGACCCTTTGTACTGGAAACGAGTCATTTCATATTAATCCTCACGGGTGATAACGCATCTGCATTTTAATTCGTAATCGAGGATAGATGTAGATGTCTATGGGCTACAGTAACCACTTACCATCAGGTGGACTGTGTGCTCGTTTGTCACTCTATCCTATAAAAAAATTAGAATAAAAAATGGCGAAATTCCCGTAGGCGTGTAAAATCTAGATCTTTCTAGCTTTTCGCATAGACGTACGACAAGGCTACGACTTCCGTTGCTGCGGTGACATGCATAGTAAAGAGATCATTAATTCGTGGTAGATTATTTTATATTTTATTATTATTTACCGCGTCGGGATAATGACTAATACACCATACTATGCGAGAGACCCGTCTGCAGCTGTGGACTGTACGGGTCGACAAAGAGCTAAGTCATATTATACATATAATACCTACATTATAATTGTTAGCTTTGATGTTATTTTAAGAGTGTCAAGAGTTTTAGTTTTTTTAGCATTTATATTAAAATTGACGTTAAAGTTACAGCCTATACACGTCCCACTGCTGGGCACAGGCTTCCTCTTATTCCTGAGAGGGTTTTAGGGCAAGGAAGTATCCGCCACGCTGTCCAAATCCATGTTGGCGAACTTCACTTGTCTGCGAATTTTTTTTCTTATTTCTCTGGCATGAAAGTTTCCTCACGATGTTTTCCTTCACCTCTGCGCACGTGGTAAATCAGCACTTAAAATAACAACTAACAATTTCATTGGTGCCGTTGGGGGTCGAACCGTGGTTACTCACGTTCTGTTATATTTACAGCGAGCGTTAACCATCTGAGCTACCACGGCTCCAGTATTTATATGAGTTTTATTAGTTTGTTAAACTACCTAAATGTTTATTATATTATTAGTGTCAGATATAGTTCAGAATGAAAAAACACACTATAGGATATATGACACTATAGGATTGGATTCGACCTGTAAGAATAGATATCTCAAGTAGCATTTTAATAAACAAATATTTTTTTTTGTAAAATAAGATTTACAAACGAGCATGCAGTTCACTTGAACTCTCTCAGAAATGAGCGCGGCTGTGGACTATTATTACTTTATTTTTTATGTAGTTCACCTTATGGTAAGTGGATGCGATGGCCCAAAGACACTCAACATCTATCTTTAATTTATAATCTAATTTAATTGCAGTGTCACTCCTAAAGACTTCATCAGATCAGAATCTTCATCGTTATTAGTGAAAAGGTGTCCGATTCTCTACACTCACACAATACAAAAATATTATTTAATGCTGGTAGTCTATGAGAGTCTGGTCCTGTTGAAGCTACTCCGTTCGAGCCGATCCATTCGTGCTACAATCGTAATATAGCTAGCTGAAGTGTTGCTTTACCACTTGAAGTACGAATGATAAGGAATCACTAAACAAACACGTTATCACTCTTTCAGAGCCTACCCAAAAAACAGGCCCCCGCGACATCTGATGATAATTATTGATTGTGGATATATCATCATCGTCATCGTCACAGCCTATCAGAGTCGACCCCTGAACATAGGTCTCCCTCAAAGATTAGGTATATAATACACAGGGGTGTTTGCCATAGTTGCCATCGTGGCATGCGGGTTGACAACAGCAGTTTTTTGCTATCTTGTTTTTGATAAAAACATTACACCCGTTAAAACGTTCCCCCACACTAGGATATTTTCCTGTATCGTGAAGGCAGTTTACAAAGATAAATTGCACAAGGACAAACATACAGGACCGGAACAATTATTTGTAAGCCATACAAATACTAGTTGCGGAATTCGAACCCGCGGCCCCCCGGCGTAGCCACTTATTTCTAAGCCACTGCGCCACGGAGCCGTCATATATCAGAAAGATGTTGCTGCCCATTTCTTGTTTCATTTTGCTACTGTAGCTCTTACGACACCCACGGGAATTCACGGGATGGTATGGGATGGTGAGATCTTACGCTGGCATTGTGCAGCTAATTGTCCACTGCTGAGCATAGGCCTCCCCATAGGTTACCTCATAAGGTTATAAGAAAAATACAGCTGCTCATCTAATTTGTTTCCCCCTGTCGCCTCTTACGACACGGGATGACATGGGGTAGTGGATATTCTTAAACCGATATGACGCGATAAAATTTAGACTACTTATTAATAAATATTAATATCATTAGGCACAGCTGAGAATGAACTAAAATAAAATATCATATTTTACAAGCATAAAAATTATTAAAAGGGGGTTTTAAAAATAAAAATAGCTGACTATCGATGATCATAGAAAACTATTATAAATATGTACAAAGCGTAAGCCGGCTTCTATTTTATGTATCCAATAGAGTAATCTAATAACAAATAACCGGGATTATCGTGGAAGGATCAGGAGCTTAATGTGTCCCGGGAGGCACGACAACGTCGGAAGTATTTAACGTTCCTATAATTTCATGCTTTATTATTGCACACTGAAGAATACCATGGAATAAAACTATAATTTCATTTATTTTAAGACAAATTTTTACTTAACACGATTAGATGAAAAGATTTTTACTATGACTCAACAAAAAATAATTGATAGAGCTATCATGTAGAATATACAGATTGTTCTCTAGTGTGATCATAGAAAAAACTGACATTTGTAAAGAAACGAAAAATATTATTATTAAAGTCTAGTTGTATCGGTAACTACAAGATGTTGAATGAATCCAGCTTATGTATAATCTTTCTTCGTTTTTAAGCGTTAATAACAGATAGATAAAATATGATTGATCCTATTGATAATTTTTAGTAGTAACGCAGACAAAAATTCGGAAGTTTTTTCTTCTGTGGTACGCCTTACCACCGCCGTTGAAGTCTAATTAAGCTGCCGTTAAAAAAAATAAAAAGCTCCATTGTTCTGTTAACGAAACGCTACTACGGAACTACATTTCGTTAATTGGCTTCATGCTTTTAATTACTCGACCAGACGATCTGATAAGCATAGCGTTGTTTTACTCGTTTAGCTGTTTTCTAAATTAATTTTTATTGCTTTACCAATAAGTGTAGTAACCTATATAGGAGTGCTAAATAATACATAAACTTAATGCGATTTAAATGTTAACAGGTAGTTCGGCGACATATTAATACAAAATTTAATACTAAGACAGGTCACTACACTACAAAAAAGTATATAAAAAACGTAAACAAAACATATTTCATAAATAATCAAGACGTAAGCTTAAGTAATTAAACTAAGAAGGTTTCTGTATAAAGTTTTACAAACAATATTTACCATTGGTGCCGTTCAGTCCAATTAGAAGTAAATGCACAAATACCAAATATACAAATTGAGTTTTCCCATTTTTGGTCTTATCACACTCATTAACACCGACATCCACCATACTGCCACCGAAATACACTAAACTCTCTCACATTTGATTATTTTTACATAATAACCATTTTACGATGTAACCGAGAATGGTATTTTCCACGCGCATTCCGCAGCATAACTTTTATATTGTATTCGAAATCTAAAAAGTCATTATTTTAATTTAAGTTTTCAAGCTCGAAAGTTCGGTAAACATGTGCGGCATCGCTCGGATACGCGTCCGACCCACGTAATGCCTTGCCGCGTACTATCGCGTCTCCCTCCCTCATCTGGATGTTTATTCTTCGAAATGGGGGGAAACGAGAGCGTGTTGCCTCTGATCTTCTTGGATATAATAGACTGCTTAACCTTTTGTCAATGATCTATGTGACCTGTTATTTGTACAGGCAACATATACTTAATTATAAGTGAGTAGGTATTTATATTTTACAACAAATTTATTAAGTAACGTAAGTTATCACAATTAAACTGAACATATTATACGGATTTCCTCGCGTTTGATTTAACGTTTCGAATGATTAACCAATAGTATCAGTTCGCGTAGAGTCCACTACACCATGTCGTCCCGTGACCATCACCATAAGAGGTGACGGAGGGAAATAAAACTGATAAATATTTAAAATAATTGAAAACTACGATTGTCATCCAGGACTTCTTTCTCTTGATGATTAATCTTTATGAGGCAATCTATTAAGAAGGCCAGGAGAGCAGTGGACAGTGGTAGTATAGTTGTAGCACGAATGGGTCGGTTCGACCGGGGAAGGACCACGCTCTCACAGAATACCAGCATAAAACAGCAGCTTTACGCTGCTGTGTTTCGTATGGTAAGTGAAGAGAACCGGAGAGTCTTTTTACTGGAAATAAGGCATTTCATCTTAGTCCTCACGGGCGTCAACACATCTGCATTTTGATTCGTAATCGAGGATAGATGTAGAGGTGGACTGTTTGCTCGTTTGTCACCACATCCTATAAAAAAATGTTGGTATTCGCGTAAAGATTCATTAATTTGGCATTATTTTCAAATATGAGGACAAATATTATTTATTTTCATTTTTATCATCACTTCTAAATTCTATACTAAATAAAGGCCTTTTAAAATGCCCCAATCCGCGTGAATAACATAGACAATTTTTCCACGCTCACCTCGTTGGGCAGGCTTGGTGAATGGAGTAACGATACCCCCCCCCCCCCCCCCACACGATTAACGATAATTCCAACCATCAATCTATGACATTTATCTTTGGTATTTTAGAATCAATATAAGATCATGCGTTGTGTTTTTTATATCGGATAAGGGTGACAAACGAGCACACAGTCCACTTGATGGTAAGTGGATGCTGTGGCCCATAGACATCTACATTTGACCTCGATTAAGAATCAAAATGCAGACGCGTTTACACCCTTGAGGACTAAGATAGAATGCCTTGATTCCAGTAAAACGGGTCTCCGTTTCTGTACACTCACCATGCGAAACATAGCAGCATTAAGCTGCCATTTTGCGCTGGTATTCTGTGAGATCACGGTCCTTCCTTGGTCGAGCCGACTTATTCGTGCTACAGTAAATAGCTGCAGCTTGGCTCTAAAACGTGATGGCCTAAGAGAATCCTCTTAACATTTTCGGGGTTCCGTAACTTACGACAGACGTAAATAACAAATGTACAGCACACAACAAATCAAAAAGCTGCGGTTGCCTACCCGCTTTCCAAGCGTGGCAACTTTGTCAAAAACCATTCCTATGAGGCAATGTTTGAGGAAAGCTTTTCAGTAATGAAGGTTGATAGGATATACTGAATAAATTAACAAGGTAATTTGTAAGCTTCAACAGACAAACATCCAGATCCGGAACAATTACTTGTAGGCCATGGGTAACAACTGTTCATTCAACTGATCATCACATTATTCTCAGCAAAGCTCAGTTTAGATAAAATACTGGTATAGACTTATAATTTATTGCAAGAGACGTGAAACATATAACAAGACAATCTAGACATACCTACGTTGCATCATATTGAAACATTAGAAATTTTTCTAATATATCCTATATTGAATAAATTAATAAGTATTAATTTTTCATGGTATATAAGCTTCGTTGACTAGTTGGACTTGCCTTGAAAAAGAAGTTGTTTTAGCCCTTTCCCTGAGACACGAATCATATATGAACATATCGTTTGTTTAACTATTGTATCTGTTTCGCGGAAAAGGAAACTGTTAATACAAGATAGCCTATAAAAATATCAACAATTTAAAAAAAAACGTTATCCCCACACTAGGATTTTCTCCTGTATCGTGGAGGCAGTTTACATACATAAATTGCACAAGGACAAACATCCAGATCCGGAACAATTACTTGTAGGCCATACAAATACTTGCTCCATGCGGGATTCGAACCTTAGCCGTTACTGTACCACGAAGCGGTCAACTGTTCATTCAACTGATCATCACATTATTCTGTTTCGTAATTTTATGATGGCTTAGAGCTCAGTTTAGATAAAATACTGGTATAGACTTATAATTTATTGCAAGCGACGTGATACATATAACAAGACAATCTAGACATACCTACGTTGCATCATATTGAAACATTAGAACTTTACTTAGTTGTGTACATCAAAGTACGGCGTGTTTCTTTAAAATTAAGGTTATCCAATTAGTTTATTTTAGAAAGTAATGGCCAAATGAAAAGATAGAAAGTAAATGTTAAAAGCTTAGAATGTATTCGTCAAATGTCCTTCACCATTCACCACCAAAATTTAAAAATAATATCTGCATCTGCAATCTGAATGTTTTTTAAAGACCAACGTTTGTAAAGTAACGTACCTAACCCAGTTTACACCCCACATTCAACAGCCCTACAAAATTTAAAAAGGGCGTATGAAAGAAAAGTTCTCCAAGTTTAAAATCTCAAAAGGGCATTCAAAAGCAAAAAGAAAAGGAAATAAAATACGGCTTATTTCATTTGACGCATTTGTCGAGTTAGCGCATGCGCACCGGGCGGGCGCCGACAAAGCTCCGCGTTCAAATAAAAAACGCTCTAATTTCAAACCGGTCGCCCCTCTGCCGCACGCGCTCCTGCGCATCCCTCTCCCATTATTATGCTGAAGAGGTCATTCACAGTTCGCACAATAGCACCCATACATCGCCCATCGCTAATAAGCAAGGCTGGTCGCTTGTAAACCCTTTTAATCATAAATTTCCTTCTAGAGCCACAATAAAACAGGGCTAACGACTCTACTCTCGAGTAAAAACGTGAAGAACGCATTAACATCTCAGTAAAGAACGTTCGAAAAAGTATGGAAACTAATATTCGTCGGATTAAGGATAGCCCAACACTTGCAGGAGGTTCAAACTATTCCCATCCGTCTGTTGTGCATACATTACTAATCGACATGCTTTGATCTAAGCCCGAAATCTAAACTGTACTGTAGACATGTGTGAATTTTATATGTGTTTTTCATAATATTAAGATATATGGTAAACGTACTAGTATACCACAAGTGGCTATATTATTTCTCATGGAGACTGCAACGAACTGCATACGTCCTTGAGAATTCAGATGAAATTCTACACAGACAATTAATGGATTCTTCTAAGTTTTTGGGGGGGCGGCGCGCTTGTTTATGTGGGGTGGGGCGGGGGGGTGGCTCTCGCCCCCCTTTTTTTTCCTTTTTTCCCGGCTTTACTTACTGTTTTCTTTTTTGTTTAAATTTGTAAAATGTTTATATATTATTTATATAATATAATACTGTGAGATTGTGTTTACACCAATTTAGTATTAAAATCCGTAAAAACATATAGCTCCATTTCTACTCAGCATAAATGATCATTTACAGGTGATTAAAATATTCACATTTAAAATAAAAACATAGCTGATAAAACCATTTTGCGTCAAAGATCTTTTAATTAAAAATATCAGTTAAGTGAACAAGTATCCGTATGAGATTATGAAGGAACTTCTATGCAATGTCATTATGCAAATTAACAAAGCAACATCACTATAAATAGCTTATGTTAATATTACAACTATGTTCACGATCACATAAATTCTTCTGCTATCACAACTAGTAACTGTCTAATAAAGATAATGTACACAAGTTTCATTTTAAGATGCCAGTTATTTAGACGAAACTACACGAATAAACGGTAATCGTAAAACTTTATTACAAGAATTTTACTAGAAAAAGAACGCAATGTGTCACTAAAAACATTATAATTATTTCCATTATTTTATCTGAATTAAAACGTAAATTTGGTACATTTGTAATCAGCGTGGAAATGCAGTAGTCTCATGAATATATTCTTGCTACGTGTCTATACTAGTAATTAAATACAACCTTTTACGTTACTAATTCTAAGATGAATTCTTGTACTCAGGAGTTAGAACAGCTCTATTCAAATTTGACGCTTGATATTTTGTAGTATTCTACTAGTAAGTTAATAAAAGGAAGTATCGTTCTTAATGTGTAAATCTTACCTTATTTTGATGAACAAAACTGGTTTTTATCTGAGTTTTGTAATCTCGTTTGATGGTACTATGGAACATGAGCAATAAATTTAACAAGATCAAAATGTTTTCGTATCTTTAAAATCATAACATCGAATTAGAGTAGAGTATCCATTGAATTAGAGAAGAGTAAGTATACTTAATATGAAGCGACGAAACTAGTTTACTCGAACGGAAGTAAAAATAAAGTTTAAATTAAAAAAATTACTGTGTGATTGTTCGCTAAGCTTTCAAGATATTTTTATTCCTATTTATCGTGTAAAATAAAAATAATAACTATGTAAGTAGATAGAGAATAAAATGACATTCACATTTGGAATTAAATAATATGTAGGTACAACGCAAAATCAAAAGAGGAGAAATCAGTTATATAATAATGTTTACTCACGTTCACGTGAATTAGCAGCCAGCGTTACGTAGTACCATACTACTATTTGTTCTGTGGTATTATTATTATTTATTACGTGCCAGCGTGCCTATATAGTCGTTAGTCATGTTTCTCGATTTCAAAATTCAAATATATTTATTTTATTAATTTTGAATCAAACGAATTTGGTATTCATATACCTACCTTATTTTGAATATTACCATTGAATAAGATTAAACACGGATGAAAAAACAATAAAAGTAGTATCAAAAAGAAAAATTAATAAATTGAATTAACAGCACAATTTACAAGTTAAATAATAAATGGTAGCTATATTAGAAACACACCAACAGTTTTATACTCGTATAAGTAATAAATTTAAAATAAATCCAAATGTGCATGCCTTAATAAAGAAAAAAGAAAGACGTAATTTTTTTAAGTATTTTAAATACACACAAGTTTTCACAAATAGCCTTATTATCAATGAACAATAGAAAATATTTATTTTATTACTTCTAATTTTCCGATAATTTTACATCATACGTCAATAAAAAAGTTTGGAAAATACCAATCATGAAAAAATGTAGAAAAAGTCTGAAAATCAAATTTAGTAAAATTAATAAAAAAATAAAAATATTTGTTTTTAATTTTACTAAGTTATTATTATTGAGATTCAAAAAAATTTGAAAAAACTTTTAACAGGATTATTTTAACACGATCAGAAATCAACTTTAATATTACTTTAATTTTTAGGTTTGTACTCAGGCATTATCGTTTTTTTATAGAATAAGCGTGACAAACGAGCACACAGTCCACCTGATGCTAAGGGGATGCTGTGGTCCATAGACATCTACATTTATCCTCAATTAATGGTCACCACAAATGGTCAGTTCAACTGATCTGTTCAAACTAAAACTGTTGATATTTTTTAAAATATTGGATTTTCGATATATCGATAAAGAAACTTATATATGACACTCCGATATCGATATATTTATAATTATTGATATATCGGAAATTCTATATTTTAAAAATTGTCAACAGTTTTAGTTTGAACTGATCAGTTGGTATGATCAGTTTAACTGACCGTGTGTGGCGTCCATAAGAATCAAAACGTAAATGCGTTGTCACTGAGGACTACGATCGAATGCCTCGTTTCCAGTAAAAAAGGGTCTCCGGATCTCTACACTCACCATACGGAAACACAGCAGTATTAAGCTGCTATTTTACGCTGGGTTTCTGTGAGAGCGTGGTCCTTCCCCGGTCGAACCGACCCATTCGTGCTACAACCATAATTTAACTGCAGCGTGGCTCTACCACGTATAAAATATATCTTTCTGACAATGTGCTTTTTATATCGTCAAAACTAGTCTTTTTACCTGGCTCGTTAATAAAAAAAAATTATCATCAACTTTATTTCGTTTTAAAAAAGTTTTTCATCTAGTCATAACCATTTTTTTTTAATTTAGTGTTCACCAAAGAACACCTTTAAGTCACTCCAATAAAGTCCAAGACGTATAACTATATTTATATATAAATCCTACGTACTTTTAGCGAAACAATAAATATTGTAATGAAAATCTGTGATTATAAAAATAATTATATTATCTTACCTTGGTGAAGTAATGTTTCAATTTTTTTTTTTTGGATTATTTTGTATTTCTACAACGATGGATATTTTTCATCATGAGCCGCTGTAAACAAACGATACAGTAACTCAATCACGACCGAGCTCGCGGTGAGTCAAAGTGTAAAAAATACAGATTATTTAGTAAAATAAATTATAACACGGCTGTTTAAACCCCGAAAATTTCGAAATTTCTCACCCGAAAAAATTAATTATACCTAAACAAAACAAAATTAAACTGCCATTTACATTCCATGGCTTCCCACATGACAGATAATAAAGATATTAAAAAATGGATTGAGTTGAACAATTGATATTTTCAAAAGTGTTTACTCCGCCATGCGGACTTGATAAATCGACACTATAAGCCACTAAAATCACTTTTTAATGTAAAAATAGCAATTATTCGATTTATAAAATAACGATAAGTCCAACAATCATTTATCTTGCTGAAAATATGCTTTTTATAATATTTATTTGATTAACATGATTGTTAGATACGATTTCATGCGACTAAACGTTGAATTTTTTATTTTTAGACGATAGTATTACATACCGACGCATTTTGCACTTAAGGCATGCAAAAAAATTTTTTTCTTCTTCTTGTTTCATGTATTGTTTTGGTGTAAAATAAAAAGTTATCTATCTATCTTAATTCTAAAATCTATACCATATTATAATAAAGTTGAACTGATTCAAGCGGTAGAGCAACGCTGTAGGAACATGCTGTCACGGAATACCGTAATAAGTTAAGAAAATGTACAGCCTATATAAGACCTACTTCTGGGCACAGGCCTCCCCTCATTTCTGAGAGGGTTTTAGGGCAAGGAATGTCCGCCGCACTGCCCCAATGCGTGTTGGCGAACTTCACATGTCTTCGAAATATTTTTTTTCTTATTCCTCAGACCTGCAGGTTTCCTCACGATGTTTTCCTTCACCGCCGAGCACGTGGTAAATCAGCCCTTAAAATTGTAGTTAACAATTTCATTGGTGCCGGCGGGGATCGAAACCGGATTACTCGCGTTCTGTTATATTTACAGCGAGCGTTAACCACCTGAGCCACCACGGCTGTTTGCATTGTTTAATGCTATGTGTTTCGTATGGTGAGTTTAGAGAACCGGAGACCTTTTTACTGGAATCTAAGCATTCTATCTTAGTCCTTAGGGATGACAACGCATTTTGATTCTAAATTGAGGATAAATGTAAATGTCTATGGGCCACAGCATCCACTTACTATCGGGTGGCACAGACCACGCTTGTCACCCTTATTCTCCATTAAAAAAAATATGTTTTTGTCTGTTTGTGCAATAACGGCTGAACCAATTTGAATTTGTTGCTAAGTGATGTATTAAAATGAGCTTGAGATAACATTAAGTGTTTCATTCAAATCAGTTGACTCATAAAAATTATATTTCAATTTTAAAGTGCGACTCACGCGCTCGTCGTGACGCTTGCTGGTCGGAAAAAAAAGCACTGTACGGCTGCTTTATTGGCGTGCGAAGGCCAAACGATTGAATGTACTTGAAAATAATGCGCTACAGTAAACATTTTAATACAAATAATAGGAGTAGGAGTAATATATTAATAAAAAAATAGAAAAACAAAAACAAAATAGACAGTAGTCCTGGTCTGTAAGTCAGTTTTTCAAATAATTTTCTTTTACATTGTTTATTTTATTTTCTAAGTAGGTGTTGGTTGTGCTCGTAAAAAAATAAACCTAATATACAGTCTATAAGCACCAGAAACTAAGGCAAGCTAGTGATACCAGTTACTCGACCCCACAGAGTCAGTAATTAATTGATGGGGCAATGTATTATATTGTTACTAATAGGAGTTGGGCAGATCTTACTAATAACAGCTGAATAAAAAATAACTGCGGTTACGAAACCGCTTGCCAAGCGTGGCTTGCCAAATGTAACCCCTATGAGGCAATCTATAGGCTGCCAAGATAATATTGAATAAAACATTATTCTACTTTATTCGAAAGCACATTTTTAAAAATGGAATTTTCCAGTCAACTTAAGTGACGATGGTTGATCGTCAATCAACCAAGCGCTAGTCCAGACGCTGAGAGGCTGATGTGGATCTCAATCTCCTAAATTAAAAGATGTGTAAACCACGAAAGGCTTTTTCCATATTGTGTATTATAATGTGTGTATATTAAGCAGCTATATTGTGGTAGCAGCGCGAACGGATCGGCTCGAACGGGGTAAGACCACGCTCTCACAGAATACCAGCGTAAAATAGAAGCTTAATGCTGCTGTGTTTCGTATGGTGAGTGTAGAGAACCGGATACCCTTTTTACTGGAAATGAGGCATTCAATCTCAGCCCTCAGGGCTGGCAACGCATCTGCACACAGTCCACCTGATGATAAGTGGATGCTGTGGCCCATAGACATCCACATTTATCCTCAATTAAGAATCATAATGCAAGTGTGTTTTCATCCCTGAGGACTAAGATGGAATGCCTCGATTCCAGTAAAAATGGTCTCCAGTTCTCTACACTCACCATACGAGAATGCCATAAGGCATTAAGTCCGCCCTTTATATCCCTTAGTATATAAGGTGTATAATAAACAAAGCAGCATTACGCTGCCATTTTACGCTGGTATTCTGTGAGAGCGTGATTCTGCCCCGGTTGAGCTGACCTATTCGTATTACGACTATAATATAGCTGCAGCGTGGCTCTACATGCATGTTAATTAAGATTAATAACAGGTTATTATAGCTAAGATAACATATTTTATACAGTGTCACTTTTAGGAATATCTATTTCTACTTTTTAAATACTTTGTCGTTAGAACAAGCTGCGTATTCTCAGTAACGTGATTCAAAGAAGTTCTGAAGGTGGCCGTCAGTCGTTAATGGAGCGCGCTCTGGACAGTCGTTTTACTGCTTCTAACACTTGTACTCATCACAAACATATATGTTGGTTATCATAGAGACAAAAATAAATAGCGTCTTTCTTTGAATGGAATATTTTTCCTATAAAAATAAAATTTATTACGACACGTTTTTACTAACAAGCTTTCCTGTCGATGTTTCGGTGTCGGTACTTCTTTTTGCAATCGATTTAAAATGAAATACCCCATGAGCTAGAGACTTTAAACCATAAATATAGCATAGAACTGGATAAGAATGTATTATTTACTTTTATACCACAAATCGATTAATAATAATGTTCCAATCGATTTTAAGCTTACTTCTCTATCAGGTAGAGACTCGATACTTTAAACATAGCTCAGAGAAGGACGACAGACTAAAAATATATTATTTGATTGTTTTTAATGTACCTCTTTTTTAAAACGTACTAAAAAGTATAACAGAAATTTCTCTAGCCTGATACAGATTTATAACTCCATATGGATAAAACGAAATACGTGGGACGCATGCATTAGGTAATAATAGTAAGGAGTGAAGGAAGTAGTTATTGTTGAGAAAACTTATACAAATTTTCACATTGGCAACGCAAATAAATTGTTAGTGATTTAGGTGGTATCTTATATGAGAATCTGCGTGGGTTAAGATTTTTTTTATAATTTTTCGTACGTTTTAAAAACGTGCTATAATATTTTTTTTATTCAAGTAGACCAGGACTACAACAGTAAATAAGTATGTAGTTAACAACAGTAGTGGCAATAGTAAAATGTGTTTTTAATAATATTCAGGTCTTATTCTAAATTATTCTTATTCTAAATTATTCTTTTTCTAAATTATTCTTTTTCTAAATTAGTCTTATTTTAGCTTAGAAACGTTCTTTTTGGCAATCTATGGAGGAGCCTGTAATAATCATGATGATTAACAACTCTGTGTTCTCAAAATTCATTCTTCAGTTCTCATAGTATTTGTTTTTTAAATAACCTGCCAAGCGTAGCAGCTATGTTAAACTCCCCACTATGGGACTCCATGAGAAAGCTCTATGTTCAGGAGTGGACTACTGATAAGTTAGTATAACAGATGAATAACGAATGCATACTGAATGATGCGCAAGAAATATTTAAGCTATATTTCATCTAGAGATGGGCCGAATATGGATTTTACCGAATACGAATATTCGGCCCAACATTATTCGGCAGGATCACCTCGGTACCTAACCAATTTATGTCAAAACTTGTTACCGTAAAGCGTGCAGGATTAGCCCCGGACCCTGCCCCCCGCTCTCCCACCAACCTGACATGTTTTGAGTATTTTTGCGAGAAAAAAGTATCAAGTTGTGTTATTCTTAGTGAAAATTGATAACTATATGATAAAAATGGGTGACAGAAGATCTACTATTTGGACTTATTTTAGAGAAACTGACGACCAAAGTAAAGTAAAATGTACTAATTTAGTGTAATGTTTCTTTGTTTGATTTACAAAAACATTTTATCAAGCTTTCTGTTTGCTATAATTGGAAATAAATCTAGTAGTAGTGCCTCAGAAACATAACGCTGTATAAGTAGATTAAACCCATTAATAAAATATACTTTCAACAGTAAAATTATGTAAGACATGGCATTACTCAATGTGTACATTGTATTTGTACATATAGTGGACACTGAGTACCACTTTAACGAATGTTCGGTGATTTTAGCCGAATATTCAGCCGATTACGAATATTCGGTAAAGCTGCCGAATATGACGAATACCGAATATAAAACGAATATTCGACCCATCTCTAATTTCATCACAGAATTTTTTTTCGCTTCTCAGTATTTGTTGTACTACATGTAAAATATATACATTGTAATCACAATCGAAAAGTATCTACATTGTAAAAGATAGAATGCTTGCAGCAGTCGGAAATCTGTCACTTTTATACGTAAGAGTCATAAATTATTCAATTATCTTCGCTGCGGGTTATTTATCATCACACAAAATGTCCATAAATTGGAAATGTCAATGAGAAATGGTGTATTTGTGAATTATGTATAAATGTAGCTAAATTTAATTAAAGAAATAAAACTGGATAGAGAGAAGACATCGTCACCGCGCGCGGTAACACAACGTAGCGTTTGGAACGTGGCCTAAATACATCGTGCTTAATTTAACGGATTAAGTCATTGAACTACAGCAGATTCTATACGAATTTTTTAAATTAATATCGATTCCTTTCTAAAACAATAAGTTAAACTTCATGTGATATCGATGGAAATATGTATATTTTAATTATATTATTAATCACCGTCACCGTTACATCCTATCAAAAACCCACCATTTGCCACAGTTGCTATGCTAGGCTATGCAAAAAGAAACTTAGTTTGTCTACCCGCCTGGTAAACAAACGCAGTTTATTTCTGATGTCATAAAGGAAACGCTACCTACTACCTGTCTTCTGGTATATTTCCCTCTGTCGCCCCCACACGACGAGGTGGAGAATTAGATATCTTACCACGCCACTACCTTTACCTTTAAAGTTGCCATTTACCTTGCCATTACCTTGCTATTACCATTAAAATATCTGTAACGAAATTTGAAGCACATATTCAATTGCAAATATAATTGCGCGTGCGTATATTTTACATCGCGTTGTCAAAGTTACTTACATTCAACTGCGATAAATAATGCCCAAACTCCATACCAAATACCAAGGCTATTTATTCAAAGTCGTGTTTTATAACGAGCGCGTGGTGAGACGCCGTCAACGCCAATATCTGCACACACATTCCTGACAATAAACAAGTCATCGAATCTGTTGGTGCCCGTTCTGTAAGAGCCGGACGAAATCCATGTTATCTTAAAATAAGCCTTAGTCATTCTTAAATTGGAATGAGCAATAATTTTCTCCCAATTAGCGTGGTCAACACAAGATTATAAGTATATCTTTTTGGTATTTAACGAGTTTGAAATAATATTCGAATGAGATTTTAAAAAAGAAATTAAAAACAAATCAAATTAAATAATTTATTTGTAAAACATAGGTAAAAAGTTACAAACTTGGTGCCAAAGGTATGATAAGTAACACTATGTTTCGCCTTAAAAGGCATACAAATATTTGGTTATCACCTGGCAATATGAAAATAAATTTTTAATAAAATAACAATTTCAATTGTTATTAGTATGTTTAGAAATTAAAACAATAAAAATGATTTATAATTTAATCTTTAAGTAATTAAATAAAATATTTTAAAAACTATTTATTACAATTGCAGCGTTTAATCGCCCGTTTGAATACGTGTATTTTCCAGCAAACTCGAAAGGACAAGTATTGATTGATGAGCGAACAACTGCCGTGTTTTGCATTCAGCTATTTACGTGCATTTCCTTTCCTCCGCTTAACCCGTCTGCCGCACTTGATTAATGGTACCTAGCGCCACCTATTACGAGAAGCTGAAGACTGGATGGATGTACGCATCACTTGGTAAGGAAACGGAGTTTAAGTCAGATCTTGTTAGTTGCTCGAAGAAAAGGAAATACTTAGATGACATTCATTTTAAACAATACAAATTACTAAAGGATGTGCGATTATACATGTAAGAGTTAACAATTATAAAAAGTGAGTCAGTGTTATGCGTTAAAAATTAAACTTTTTATAAAAAATAACAGCTAATTTCAAAGAATTAAAAATAATAAAATTAATTTTTACCTAATAGCTTCTTCTCTCTTCTTCTTTCTAATAGCTTTCTTCTAGCTAGAATTCGGTGCTAAAATGTAGTTTATAGAGGTATTAAAGCCCCTTTTCAGAAGCTATTATATTTTTAGTTAGAATTTAGTGATAATTATTTTATTATTTTTAGTTTTCTGAAGTCAGCTAAGTCAGCTAATAAATATTTTATTAAAACTCTAATTGTTTGACCCCTTTAGTCCACTATCTAAAGAATAACCCAAGCTCGAATGTCTTTTAAATAATTACATTAAAAAGTTCAATCCCCTTTTTAACTTTAGAACCTTTAGAAATTGACTACTTTTCTTTAATTTTACATGGGACAACCTCAGAAGTATACTAACATATTTAATAAAATAAGAATCAATAAAATATTTGGGTGTACAAAAAAAGTTGTAAATAAATAAAGTCGGGGAAAAAGTTTTTTCGTATTTTGGGTTTGTATAAAATCGAAGAAAAATTTCTTGGTTGCACTATTTCTATCTGGCTGGTTTTAATGAATACATAAAGGACATTAATAAAAAGAAAAAGTAAAAACACTTATGCACTATTTTTTAATTGTTTTTCTATCCGCCAAAAGGAGACGAAGAAATTTGATATATTCTGAAATTTTATTACAAAAAAGGGAAAAATACGACTCAAACTGCGAAAAAAATGTGACGTTTACGGACCTAATGCAGTGTTAGTAAGAGTATCACAAAGTTGATTCAGGCGTTTTCGGTTCGGGAATTTTGAAGTCACTCTGGTCGCCCTCATACGGAAAAAGTCGATGCCAGTTTTGTAAAAGTGGAGCAAGATCGGCATATTAGTAGTTACGACATAGCCGAGGAATTGAG
Organism: Parnassius apollo; assembly: GCA_907164705.1. Taxonomy (NCBI): domain Eukaryota; kingdom Metazoa; phylum Arthropoda; class Insecta; order Lepidoptera; family Papilionidae; genus Parnassius; species Parnassius apollo. The sequence goes on along the minus strand of CAJQZP010001441.1, from coordinate 4,065,513 downwards.
CATTAACCGAAAAACAGTTTGGATCCGTTTAAAAAGTTTGGGTGTACAAAAAGTTCGATATTTTGGTACTACATGTACCTAGAGAAACCTAATGAACCGTTTATGAAAAGATTGAACACTGGTGATGAAAAATGGATCACCTACGACAAGAACGTGTGAAAAAGATTATGATCAAAGGGTTGTCAAGCTCCACATGCTGTAGCGAAACCCGGATGTCTTGAATTTTTATATAAAATGCGAAGAAGCTTTTTCCCCGACCTATTTATTATACCACAAATGTGTGCGTCTCCCGTCATAGAGTAAATTAATGAATTCTAAAAAAGTTTTCTATTTTATTTCATAAAATAAAGAACCTGGTTTAACAAAAATTAACAGTTTTCTAATTTTGTTCAAATTAATACTCATTATGGTGAGGCTTTTAATCGATCAGATCATTTAGAATCACATTTTCGATGTTTAAGCTCTAGCATACAACTAAAATTCGATTAGGGCTACAAGTTCTATAACTAAAATAATAATTCAAAAACAGCCGGTACCAGTTAACTACAGTACGATTTCAGTTATTATTTGGATCCCCTGGGGTGCGTTAACCCTTTAGATAGGAAAAGTTTAACTGAGAAAGTTTAATTGCTGTTTAAATTATAATTTCAGGTACTTACATTAACAACGAAATGGCAGATACATTTCAATACTAATGTAGTAAGCCATGTATGTACTATTACAAAATCCTTTGGAAAAATATATTCTTTATTTAAGATTATTTTTAGAAATATTCAGAAAAGCTCCGCTTGCTTCTGTCACGTATCCCGACTCCAACTACAGCCCGCTCAGACTCAATCAAATATACAAATTACTCTGTGGTAGACACCACAGAGTAATTTGTATATTTTTGTCTACATTTCCAGAGAGTAAAACATTTATTTATACATTATGTAATAACAGACAGTCTTATTCGTTTATAAGTATTATTTAAAAATTAATTCAATTATTTTTTCGCTGCAACTACTACTAATGTCATTTTTGAACATTGGGCTCCTACATTTATTGCATTATTAAAGCAGTTAGTACCCGGACGACCGAGCTTTGCTCGTTTTTTTTTAAATTAAATTTATATACAAATTACATACTGATGAATAATATTTTTTGATCTTATTGACATAATAGAAAAAACTGAACTGGTTATTTGAATAAAAAATCATGAGTGCAATTAGTTTAATTAAAATTTTTGTATTTTTATAAAATACTAAAAGAAGTGCTGGAAATAATAGATTTTCTCAAAAGAAGGGAACTTGAAAAAAAAAGGATATTACATATCAAAATTTACTTCTTTAGTGTTTTAAAAATTTTACATATTTTTTTTTTCAATTATATAAATATTACATCGTAAGAATTGTTGGTCTAGTGGTTGTAGTAGTCGATTGCTGATCATGAGGTCCTGGGTTCGACTCCAAGTCGGGTCAAAAAATCAATTATTGAGTTTTTTCGCCAAGAAATTCTCAGTACCTGCCCGGAGTAAGGAAGTTGGCGGTGTTTCACCCCCGTGCCTCGGAAAACACGAAAGGCCGTCGGTCCTGCACCTGATCTCTGCCATCGGTTTACCGTCCCATCGGACTATGAGCATGAGGGAATAGAGAGTGCACCTGTGCTTGCGCATACACTTGGGCAATATAATCCTGTCCTGCGTGAATGGCTAGTCTCCGTCGAGGCAGTCTGCCGTGACCGAAATTCGGTGTGGAGGACATTATTGTTATTATTATTATTATATTGTAAGTTACGCTTTAAAAGAAAGTCCCGCTCAGTTACTTGCTGGTTCTTCCCAGGACAGAGGGTTTTTTCCGAACCAGTGGTAAAAGTAAAAAATGATTTTCAATAAGAACTACATGTATTCAATACTGAATAAAATAATTCTGTTCTATTCAACAAGGTAGGATCACGCTATCACAGAATACCAGCGCAAAATAGCATCACAATGCTGCTATACTTTGTATGATTAGTGTAGAGATATTTTGTAGGTAACAAGGCATTCCATCTTACTCCTCAGGAGTAACAACTCATCTGCATTTTCTCTCTTATGCGAGGATATATGTACACGTCTATGGGTCACTGAACTCGTTTATCACTAATATTCTATAAAAAAAATCCATATTGGCCACGCTTACCAGAAGGGTTGGCAACTGCAGTTCTTTTAAACATTTTGACTTTTATCAGGAAGAAGCTAGAGTCAGCTAGTCTTCATTGGGACCGGCGGCTGTGATCGAAAATCGGTCCCGAGGATATTATTATTATTTTATACTTGTTGACCACATTTATTTGAAAGTAATATGAAAAATCGACAAGGATGCTGCTATGGTGTAGTTATAGTTAAGTTATTTACTTTATGTACTAAAACAGTCTCTTAATTTTACTTTGTTGCATTGAACTTTGTTGTCGAATGAATTTGACAACAAATTCAACACGATATTGCTACCTATCTCCAGTTTTTGCCTCTGTTAACTCTAACGACACCCACGGTGTTATACGGGTGTATACGCTGTATACGCTGCAACAAAAAGGTGATTTTTATATAAAATTATTTTTTTTTCTTGTTATAAAAGTTAAGTAACGATCCATATTGTTCGCTTATTATAGTTGAATGATTTCAATTCTTTTAAGGACGATACTGTGTTATTAAAGGGATTAATATAAATTTATTAAATTCTAGCACTGAACACCGGTTTATCATTAGTGTTCCGTACCAAAATTAAAGGAACAATTTTTATACAAGTGGTAAAATTGAAAATGTTGACTTCAATATAAATAAAATGAGAACATCATCAATGTATTCGAAGTCAGTTAAATACGCATTATTTAGGTTAAATCAAAAACTTCTGGTCGGATATTGATCAATTTTATATGGGGCCACACGAGAAGCACCAGCTTTCAAATAAAAAAAATAATCAAAATCGGTTCACCCAGAAAAATGTTCCGAGGTAACACATAAAAAACATTGAGTACTTCCTCCTTTTTGCAGTCGGTTAAAATAACCTCAATGTCTATCTATCTGTCACAAACGTTTTCCGTTAAGATTAATTTCATTAATATGATACCTAGTCTTTTTTTTATAATTATAACTAGCGATACGCATCGACTTCGCACTTGTGATTTCTGAATCTCGACAACAGACAACTAAACAATCGAGGGACCCACTTAATAACACACACAAAATTTAATCAAAATCTATAATTTTTGAGTTTTAGCGAGACTATCAAATGATTTTTATATACGTATATATAGATATTTATATATAGATAAACAATTACATAAAATAGATTTGATATTAAAATAAAAACATAAAAATTTCTACTTAAGGGATTTGTTTTAAAAATATTATTTAGGATAGGGTATGATGAGACTAAAAAGATCTACGATCTATGACTATAAGCGGTGCCTTGCGCAACGTTTGACAGACTTCTTACCTTCACGTACTTAAAGGATATGTAAAAACTCTCAAAATACTTTCTGTATATTTCTAAAACGTGCAAATTTCCACATAACCACGACCTTTCCTTTTTCTGCTGTGAAGTTTGTATGCGTGGTAGAGCCACGCTGTAGCTATACTACTGTAGTAGAACGAATGGGTCGACTCGACCGGAGAAGAAACATGCTCTCACAGAATGCCAGCGTAAAATAGTAGTTTAATACTCTTGTGTTTCGTATGGTTTTTTGGTTGAGAACAGAAACTCTTTTTGCTATAAACGAGGCATTCCATATTAGTCCTTAAGGGTGACAACACATTTGGGTTGTGATTCTTAATTGAGGATAAATTTAGATGTCTATGGGCCATAGAATCCACTTACCATTAGCTGACTGTGTGCTCGTTTGTGCTCGGCTGGTCGCCTTTTATTTTTCCAATTCATAATTTGTGCCAGCGTCTCGAATCGAATTAATGTTGCTAATGAGAAATTTCAAGCGAATGTCCTGACCCTCTACTACCATGTGTCATATCATATCTTTACCGGTACAGAAAAATGTAAAATTAAAGTTATTTTTTTAATTATGGATAAATAAAATAATATACTGTATAGTTTGATTTATTGGCTGTAGAATTTATAGAATTTATATTTCTTATTGTAATTGTATTGCACACGCACGAGCAAATACAATAAGAAAATAGTGTTCAATGAAATAAATAAATATTTGAATACCAAATAAAACAAAGAATTTTAATTAAAACTACTTTTTACGGATTTTATCGCGTTTTATTTATTTTTAATACATGACCTTTCGGGTGCTTTCCAGCACCAATGGTCACGGGGGACTGAGGTGACTGACGTCCCGATGTCAAAGTTAACCCGGAGTACCTTCAGCTTTTTAATTATTGTCTTTGGTCCGATCTACGCAGAATGAACTAACTTTGTTTTGAAGTCTTGCCGTGGTATGCTTGGGTTTAGTTTTAATTTTATTGATTATAGGATCCCAAGCAGGTGGTAGTACCCAGCCTCCTTCTCTATTGAAATTAGGATGTTTTTTAATTTCAATAGCCTCACGTATCATCCTTGGTAGGAATCGATGTTCTTTCGCGAGAATTTGTGGTCTATCAAATATGATGTAATGGTTGGGGCCATCTATGATATGATCGCAAACACAAAATAAATAAAACGCGATAAAATCCGTAAAAGTAGTTTTAATCAATGTAAAGTGTTTGCGTAAATATAAGAAATCATTAAAGAATTTTAATTTAAAATATAGGCAACAACAGTTTAGTATTAGGAATTTGTAACGTAATTAGTAAGGGTGAAACGCAAACGAATAGGAGAAGAAAATAAAAGATATAGAATATAATTGTTGTTCAATAATTATATATGCCGTTGGAAATAAAAGCAGACCGCGTAGGCACCGGCGCCTCCACCCACACAATAGTCTGCAGACACAGATCATTTGCAACCTGCTAATAGCTATCGTGGAATTGCATACTATGAGGTTGGTACAAATTGTAAGAATAAAAGCAGAAACAAGTAATCTGAATTATGTTTTACAGACTGCTTTCTAATAAAGATCAAATGGTATAGTTTCATAGGCATTATAGAAAATTTTCTAATAAGAAATTTTTGATGATTTAATTTTTGTTGTATAAATAAAAATAATAAACCATTTTTAACGGTATAATATAACATTTTAAATTCAACTTTTGATAAATGTAGACGCTAACTTTTAGAGATAGAATTTTTACTTCAAATTTTATGAGACCACCAGTTATGTGGGTATAGTAACATAATTAAAAAAAATATTAAACCAATAGTTTACTGGGCCTACATTTTTTTTAATTCTAAGTAATAAATACAAAATCTATTAAATTTACCAAGAACTTATTTTTTCATAAATTGATTCTCAATGTATGATCAAATTTTAATTCAAAAATAAACTATATAAAAATATAATATTACAGTTATGAATATATCATTCCTTTTTAAATTGTGTGTTGAGCTTCTGCGGTAGCTTTAGCAACACTAAACACAAGTACACACTTAGCATAATTTAACCAGCTACATACACTACGAGAGGCTTTTAAAAATATGTCAAATTACGCACGTCTTGTGTTATTAATTCAAGCTCACCACGCAGAATATTCATTACATGCGCGAACTGGTAAAGCTGCTCACTGTCACCAGTCTGTGGGATTTTATTTTGGTCAAATTAAGAGTTCTTACCACCACAGGTCGATCCGTAGAGTTTCATTTGTGGATCAAAAAAAGAGTTTGCAGGAAAAGATTCCGCTTATACGCCTCTGAAAAATTTTAACTATTATTTATATGGCAAATTTTATGAAGCTTTAAGAGAGAACTGAACAGAAATATAAATAGATTTCTTATTCAATATTAAATTGAACTTATTTCTTATTAAAAGTAATTTTATGTCTTATTTGCCATTAGCTCAAAAAGTTTCATATCAAGGTTATCATAATATTAAAGAATAATTTAAAAGATAAATACTAGGTTCTAGGACTCCTTCTTCTACCTAGGAAATCTTATTTATTCTAGCTGTCAAACAACAGTGCGTTTATTGCCCTGTACCCGATCTGAAGAGCTTAGGGAGAAGATTTTTTTATAGACTGTAAGGCATTCCATTTTAGTCCTCAGAAGTGATCACCTAGTCTTCTTTATTTGAAATTGGTTGCAGTTGCAACTATTTTTACTGGAAACGAAGCATTTCATATTGGTCCTCAGGGGTGACAACACGTCTGTGTTTTGGTTCTTAATCGAGGATAAATGTAGATGTCGGGCCAACTTACCATCAGGTGGACTGTGTGCTCGTTTGTCACCCTTGTTCTGTAAAAAAAAAGTTGTCCATGGGGTGCAGAACGCACTTACCATCAGGCGGACTATAAGTTTGTTTATCACTTTAATTTGTAAAGAGAAGTATTTGAAACGCACGTTCTTTTAAACGCAAATAAAAACTGTAAATAACCGCTGAAATGTACTATACGACTATTTAGTAATTTTTTATAGTTTCTCGCGTCCGCGTTTCGCTCAATCGTGCATTGAATCATAAAATGCGTGGGCTGTAGAAAGGCTTAATAGCGGTCCTTCGTAACTTATACTTCAAAACTGTACTTTATTTCTGTGGGGACTGTTTGAAGTAATAGAACGTCTATTAATCATAACATTTCGCAAACGCTATTTACGGTTTCTTAGTAGTTCTGAGTAGTCAAGGATGTAAAGCAACAACGCGTTTTTACTATAATTTCGTGTGTTTTGTTTTTGTATATTTTTCGCGTCGTTATGATCATTATCATTACAGTCATACACAAGTCCTAATGTTGAATGTCACATAATACGGTCCTCGGTCACCTGCATCCACTTACGCGTGCATGATCATGATTTTAATCAAATAAACGACTAAAAAAGGCAAGTTTCTTATCTTTCCTTTAAAAAATACATGGACTATAAATTATATATAAAGCATTTAAAAGGCCGTTTACATAAATTGATTGAACATGAAAAAATATGTTATCAGCTATGATTAATAAAAAGTATACACTAATTTATGAATTTTTTATCAATTATTTGTTATTTGGAAGCCATACATATTATTTATATATATATATATATATATATATATATATATATATATATATATATCGCGCGGGAGTGAAACGACAATTACGTCGTCGCTGCTTAACACTTAGCCCTGCGCAAGCGAAGCGTTATAAACTTACGTAAGTATTATATTGCAAAACTAAAATAAAATAGGGGAAAATAGCTTTTTTTTAGATTAAGGATGACAAACGAGCACGCAGTCCACCTGATGGTAAGTGGATGCTGTGGCCCATAGACTTCTACGTCTCCTCTTAAAAAATCCTGTGTTCACCGGCTACCGTTTCTGTCTCCAGCTCTCAACGAAAAAACAATACGAAACATAGCAGAATTACGCTGATACTTTACGTTGGAATTATATAAGAACGTGGTCCTTCCCCGGTCGAGCCGATCCATTCGTGCTACAAGCTACCTATGAGGAATTGTATTGAAAGAACATTATGCTGAGTTAGGATCGATTTGTAAAGAATTATTTGTTTACGTACTAAAAGGCTGCAGTTGACGGGAGCTGTTCGACCGGTAAGGAATTGTTTTGCAAAAGGATTGTTTTGGGAGTTAATTTTCTATGTATCTAAATTCTAAAATTTATACCATGATATATTGAAGTCGAACAGATCCAAGTGACAACGCAGTAGCTATATTAAGGTTGTACGTAACACGAATGGGTCGATTTAACCGGGGTAAGACCACGCTCTCACCGATTACTAACGTAAAATAGCAGCTTAATGCTCCTGTGTTTCGTATTGTGAGTGTATAGAACCGGAGACCATTTTTAAGGGAAACGATTCATTCCATTGTAGTCCTCAGGAATGTAAACGCGTTTTGATTCTTAATCAAGAATAGATGTAGGTGTCTATGGGCCACAGCATCCACCTATCATCAGTTGAACTGTGTGCTCGTTTACCACGCTTCTTCTATAAAAAATAGTTTTGTAAAAAAAAATAAGCAACAAATAAGGTATGCCTTTTAATTTCAAAAGCTGCTGGTGCAAATCTGATATATGATGATAGATTGACTTGGCTATCGCACTAAGCACTAATTAATTTATCTATTACTTGCACAGATTAATTGTGAGAGTACATTGTGGTGTTTTCATGCGATGGCCAAGTCAATCAATATATTTAAAATCGTAAAAGTATTTTTAATCATAGATATGGTCACGTATATAAAATGTTGTTAGGTTAGCTAATTACGTAATAACTTAAAATAGAATGATCCTTAAGTAGGTACTGAATAAATTAACCGACTTGGTATTACATGGATCTCACAACTTTTTACGGTAGAAGAACTGAGTTGCGAGACTTGTTTTTTTTTACAAGTTATGTTTTTGATGGCATAAATATATTTTATTTCTTTCTTTTCTTTTAGCTCCAATAGTCACCTATTTTTCTAAACATAGAAAACTCTTAGAAGCTCAGCTTTTAATCCATAGTAAATGCAGGTGTCTACGTTCTACATGAGGTGCAGTATCCCCTTAGCATTGTGTGGAGTGTGTGTTTGGTTGTCACCTTTACTTTAAAAAAAACCTTTGGCTATAATAAACAGCAATCCAATTTTGTACACATTATTTAGACATCTTTAATCTGTATTTGTCCAATGTGTCTGGACATGTACAGAGCCCAACTCCTAGGTAAAGGTCTCCTCATTTCTTTGGTTTTAGAGCACGAAAGCGCTTGCCACGCTGCGTCAATGCGTGGTTGCGGCCTTCTCATGTCTTCGAAATACATTGAATTCTTTAGCGGCGTTATACACTTTTTTGTAATGGGTAAAAAATCTTAAACTCGCATCAGGACACGTGACCCTGATCGAAAATTCGTAAGACGGATGAAGAGAGATAGACAGCCGGCGCGGCGTAGGACAGGGAGTATCCCCCTCTCTTTCTGCGTCGCGGCGAAAATGTATGCTTGTGCCTGCTGTTTCGTTCAGGCGGCGCAGGGCGCTTGCGCGAATGTTCTTATGTGATAATTAAAGCAATTCGTGCAAAATTATTTCCTAATCATCCAAAAATATAAAAAATGCACAACGTTAATATTCAAGTTTTAACTTCTGCCGGTACTCCCGAAGTGCAACCCGTCGTTTTTTTTTAATATCGTAGACATGCAGGTTTCATCACGATATTTTACTTCACGGAAAAGCAGGTGGTAAGTCAACGCTTAAAATCGGATCTTTCGCGTACTGTGCAATACACCGCGAGCGTTGCATGTTTACAAGCAGTAATAAATAGTTGATCCCTAGCTTATAATAAATTGTAAACTAGGCGTCAAACTTGTCGGCAAGTACCGGAGGTAAAGAAGCAGCAAGTGCAATACTTTTTTATTTACCGAATAAAGAAACACTGTGACATGAAAGTTTCCCACTTTGCTTCCATATTTTTGAATTTCATTAGAATAAACCGTCTGGCGATACGACGCAGTGCAAGGTGCACTTTTTACGAGACTCGAGTAGTTCTTGTAGACATACTAAAACTTGTTCGCCAAGTTTTAAGCTTTATTTTAATTTTCTTCGCGCACTTAGCTTCGAGTTTTTCATGAAAAAAAAACTTTTAACGCTTCGTCTGTACAGGAAATGAATAAGACTTTTACGGCGCCAGTTAATTGATACAGTTTAAAATTTACTATTGCAGGTTTACGCGTTTAATGACCAGTTGAAAAAAAAATTAATTGATTGTTACTACTTTATTGAATAGTAAAGTTTTAATCAAGATTGGTGAATATATTATGCAAATAATTATTTTTTATTTATTTATTTATGTTCATTAATAATATATGTTGACACAAGATACAGAAACAGTCTTGTTTATAGTAAGTTCGTACAAAGGTTCTACTTATTCCAAAATTTGCTAAAATATCTTCCAGTAGACTCATAAAGGAAAATATATTAAAATGGCAAACTTAGAACGTACATTACTACTACTACTGAATAAATAATATGGAAAATTTCGCGTAAATTATATTAAATAATACTATAAATAAAATAAAATAAATCAAAACGTAAAAATAATACATACGATAGTTGCATATGATATATATAAACTAATACTAATATAGAATAGTTATATAGTATATTAGAATGTATATATTAATTAATAGGATGTAAAGAAGTTATCTCTAAGATATTTCTTAAATACCAATAAAGTTTCGGAATTTCTATTAGACGGTAGTGAGTTCCGTAACCTTACCGCGTAAACAGAAAAGGATTAGGAGTAAAAACCGGAAATATAGACGGGGAAGTTAAGAAGAGTTTTAACAAGGGATCTGCATGGTTTATCCGGAGGATGGGTGAAGGAAAATCTGCTTCTGAGGTATGGCTGGTATCGGCTTATTAAAAGGTATGTGAGAGAGGAAGGGTTGTGCAAGATGTTATAGAGCAGACATAACAATCGAATGTTCCTTCGAAGTCGAATTGGGGTGCCACTTGAGTTGCTTGCGAAACTGAGATTTCTTGGGCCCAAATATGAAACGGATACACTGATTTTGCAAGCGCTCAAGTTTTTTAAGGAGCTCCTCTGTAGCATCCAAATAACAGGCATCCGAATAATCAAGGAGAGTTAGGATAAGAGTAAGCACGAGTGATGTTTTAGCCTTTAAGGGTTAGACATTTTGTAGACATTTAAGCGAATGTATGGTAAAGTGGATCTTACGACTAACCTCAGCGATATGCGTGGACCATGATAAATGGTGATCAAATATGACGCCTAAGTTTTTGACAGTATTGGCAAAGAGTATAGGAACACCACTAAAACAAACAAGATGTAGTGGTGTAAATTCTAATTTATTACGGAAATGCCTGCTGCCTATTATGATGGCCTGAGATTTCGTGAGATTAACTTATAGTCCGAAGGATGCAGACCATTCACAGATGCGGCTCAGATCCGCATTCATGGCTGCAATTGCATTATTTGTATCACTCACCGGAAAATGACAATTCAATAAACTTTTTAAAAGATGAAAAGGAAAAATAAATAATTTCCACATAATAGGTTCCGAAGTCGGTGCAAAGATATAGTGTTTCGGAGAATTAAAACCCTAAATTCAGCAGTTATTAAGTTTTTTTTTTATTTGTCCGTCAGTTTTACTTACAATTTTGTTTTACCCTTTGAGTGGACTATGAATAATTACAAATTCAAGCTTACAACTAACATGTAGCCTAAATAGTATTGTGAATAAAAACTTAATTTTTTATTTTTATATATATGTACATACATGTAATTAATAAAATCGATTAATCCGTTTCCTTTCATACGTAAAAACATACGCGTCGAATATAATAAATCCATTTTGGAACTCGGTTAATCAAGCTGAAGCTGAAGATTAATATTTTCATTCAGCTCTTAAGGGGAAATATAATCTCAAATGGCTTAGCAAGATCCTTCGTTATGCTATTATATATTATATTAAAACATTGCAGCATTAATTTTGAAATAAATATATGGTAAAGTTGAGGATTAATGTTAAGGATTATGTTAGACGAAAACACGATTTCGTAAAATTTTCTCGATAGAAAAAAACCTCCACAATAAACAATAAACCGCTGTTATTCATAAAATACTTTAAATAAGATCATGAAACTTTGCATACTAACTGAACTAACTATAAAGCAGTGCTTATGTTATTTACTTTTTTAAAATACCATTATTTCACTGTAAAAAAGAAATTACCTAAACTATCGGCCTTTTGAAGCGTGATTCCTGCCGCACGGTCACTTCGCTTCGGCCTTTGAACGGGGAGGTTGTGTCGCTTACGATCAGAATATACATTACGCAACAGGACGACGTAAAATTAAAATGGGAAATAACCGTAATAAAAATAAGAAGTGATTGGCTTGGCGTTAAGAAACAGGCATAAATATGATAAACCTAATGAAATAAGTGACTAACGACCTTTCTACTTACAGTATTAGTGATTACTAACATGTCGGTACATAGCATACGACGCGCGGGCAAGTGGGTCGAAATTAGAATTTGAGCTGACTTACTATATCCCCTTAAAAGAAAGACGTTGCTGCTCATCTCATGGTTTAATTTCCCTCTGTCGCCACTTAGGACACCCACAGGAAGACATGGGGAATTGAATATCCTTAAATTACACCATCACTATAAGATTACATTGTACGTAGTATACAACCAGACAAAACTGTATACAGTTTTGTTTTGTACGAGTTGTTCGAGATTAATTATATTATAAATTAAGGAGACACGAATGTGTTTATCACGGTTGAAATCGTGCATATATTTCCGACTTAGCACGCTCGTCGGAGCGCTTCTAGTAAAATATCATTTAGTTCACAATAGCAGAGCGTCTCATGAAACAAGAGCGCCTTTCTAAACACAAGGTACGTGTTAAGTCTTTTATTAAAGGCTACGCTATGGATGCGGCGCACCTTCCAAGAGTCTAGACAAACTTTTGTTTTAATACTACAAGCATAAATACAGGCAGTTTATGGAATGTTCGTAAATTTCGTGATACTTATCAGTTGAATAGTGTTAGCGGTTCTTAAGTAGATATTTTTGTAAATACACGTTCATTCGTATTGTAGCAAATGATATTGTTTATTTTTAACACGAATACATAGCATCACACCTGTAATGCCGAGGGGGTTAGGCAAAGTCTACGTTAGACCCACACCGATTAAAATCGCTTGGTGTTCCATCTTCGGTGCATATTGGCAGGGCCACGGGATCGCTTTCACACATATCCGCGGCTCCACCAGCACCAGCTACTCCATGGCGGCACCTCCTCAGGAGAGGACATCTTCCCCTCCGTGTTTTCAGGTAAGACGCAGAACACAAGGCGATTTACTTCGCGGATTCCAACTCCACTTACGCAACGTACACACCGTGTCCGATACGTGGTGGCTATGGGACCAGGATTAAAAAAACACTAGCTTTGCTGACCTCAGAGGCCGATCTGGTCTATGACTCCACCTCCAACCAAATTTCGGTCGCATTATATCGTAATACCGAGACTCCTCTCCCCTCGCGGCCCCACTACTAAACATCAACGGTGCAGCCCCGCTAGATACCCGAAGTCGAACCCTGTGTTGGGGGGGGGCGCTTCGTCATACTAGAAGTCGAACCTCCTCTTCCCCCATGACTCCACTTCGGCTGCAGCGGTAGTGGAAAGGACATCCCTCTTACCGCCGCCCTACAGTACACGTCCGAAGTGTGCTCTCTAAGCACACCCGGAGTGACTACCTTGAGTCGGACCTTCACTTCGGGTCAGCCATGCGGAATCCTCTTAATTCACTATAGGTTCTTGCAATTCACGAAGTCGACCAAGCTATACTCGTAGATGAACGTGTACATACACATTGCGATAGTGTGTGTGTCTGATGGAGAGATTAGCTGAATGCGTGCCGTCGCGTCGCACCCGCTAACCATAGCCACAATTGGTCTCACGCACACTTTGAAACGTAGGTATACAGTTACGTGTTTACTACAAATAAAGCCCTCTCGACTACGTGAATTGTAAGAAATATATTTTTATAAAAAAAACTCTCTGAATGAACAAAACTTGAGATAGGTATGTTGTTTTCCCTGACGTCTTAAATGAAATGATCACTTTCAATAATATTGGCTCCCTTACTTTTAAAAGTTTAAAATGTGCCTTTTTTACTGCTGAACACTGGTTCTTACCAAATTTCGTCGCTACCAAATCTTTTTGGATTATCGCATTAAATCTGCGGTGGCTAAGCGTTTGCTGGAAATTCCACACCAGTTAAATTCACCAATGAAATTTTCAACTGCGATTTTAAACGTTAATTCACCATGTAAAATATTTCGAGCACACGACTAAGCTTCAGAGCCTTCTTAATAATGTTATGAGGCCTATGTCCGTCAGTTGGTTGTATTAGGTCTTTAGATTATAAAATTGCCGTTTTTTATGAAATAAGTTAACGTATGGTATAGTGGCAGTTTATTGACGTCATTCTTGCAGGAGTCTGCTGGACGTGTGGCAACAAATTCTTCAAAGGCGTTTTGTACCGCCTCTTGGGTATTGAATTTTTTTACTTTCAAAAATTTATCCAAATTCTGGAAAAAGTAGAAGTCTGTAGGCGCAAGGTCTGGCGAGTACTGCGGATGACGGAGAGCTTCCAACCCCTGCTCTTGTAACTTGAAGGCCGTCTGTTGTGTGTGTGTATGAGGTCGCGCGTTGTCGTGCAGGAGCAGCGGGGACGAGGGATTAACCAAAGCTGGTTGGAGACGTGTGAGCTTCTCCATCATTGTGTTCACTTTTTCACAGTTAATATCTGCAGTAACGCTCATCCCGTTTGGTAAGAAGCTGTAATAAATCACACCGGCGCTAGACCGCCAAACAGTGACTGTAACTTTCTAGGAGTGAGTCATCGTTTAGGGCATTATTTAGGTGGTGAACCAGGATCCAACCAACTTGCTGAGCGCTTGTGATTGTCAAACAAAATTTATTTTTCATCGCAGGTAACAATGCGGTTCAAAATTCCTTCGTTTATGTGCCTATTAAGCAGTGCGGGCATGTACCGACGCATACTTCACGGTTGCGATCATTAAGTTCGTGGGCCATTTGTCAAGGTTTTTTACCTTGCTAATTTGATGAGTTTTGATGTTAACGTCGAAAGCTGATGCTAATTTAGCCATAGATTGTTTAGTATCATTAGCTGCCACAATCGCCTTTAATTTTTCGACCAAAGTTTTCGGACAACCACGGGGTTCATTTTTCAGGTCAAAATTTCTAGAATGGAAGCGGGAAAACCAATAACAGGTAGTGCGTTGGTTTGTACACCTAGTATTCGCTCCGTAAACGTGTTTCATGTTGCTGCCACGACGATACTCATATTCCATAAGTACTCGCTAATCAATAAACAAATGACTAATTAAAAAAAAAAGAATTTCATGTTTTTAAAATAAAATAAATTTTAAATTATGACTAATTTTGAAAAAAAGAATTACATGTTTTTAAATTAAAATTAATTTTAAATTATAATTCTGAGGCAAACAAAAACTATTATGAATTGAAATGGCCAGTACTGCAGAACGCCAATTTCATAGGTAAATAAAGCAAACGCTGTGAATAATTTTACTTACGTCTTCACCACTCTGGATAAGTGGATTGGTGGGCTTTTACGCCATGACATTACTGCTCCCAATCATCAATCATGATATTTGAGTTTCCCTTTTTCTAATAGACCGATATTTATTGATCGCCAGAGCAACGTCCATTTGCTACCAGAATGCACATGGTTTAGATGAGTTTCATCCACATATTCATCACAAGTCCTCAAGTCCACTACTGGAAATAGATTTACCCTTAGTAATGGCACAAAACACGGTCCTGAGCCACCTGCTTCCATCTTTTACCTGCGTGTTATCACTACAATCTTCCATGTCGTCACTCCATCTAGTGGGAGACCGTTCTCTATGCTCGGAGTTTCTCTGTTTGCTATAATACGTTACGATGATATCCGCAGCGGAACTAGAGTAACGACCATAACCAAAAGGATCTGTAAGCTAAACTGGCAATTTGCCGGCCATATACATTGTCTAACACATACCAATGGGAAGAAGGGCTTTAGAGCGGTAGCTTCATACCGGCAAGTAGAAATTAGCATATGAAAAATAAATTGTTTCATCCTCCTTGCAAAAACTTGATAATGGAATGTCTTGATTACTACGATCGACTATGTTCATTTTAATTTAGTGTAATAGTTTTAAAATACATCAATTCTAAGCATAGACTATCCATTTATCTAGATCTAGATCGTATATAAAATATTTAAAACATTGTTTCATACTTTATTCAACATTCTTTAACCGTGGTTCAACTCAGATTAATAATGAAAGGGCAATTCAAAGCGTTTGTTGAAGAAAAGTCCTGTTCCGATATTGCGTATTGATATCTGACTAAGAATTTAAATGCAAGCACAAACATGAAAAGCGGTTTTATAAAGGGAAACTTTCAATCCACAATATTCTCGGTTGTAAGCCGAGCCGGATTTGCAACTCCCTCCTTAGACTTCGACTTTTCTTTTTAATTAAAAACATTTTGTAGAAACCGGCAAAGATTTTGAGAATAAAGTCAACTTTATAGACATTGTTAGAAACTTTTTAATTCAGCCTCTTATATTTTTATGCTTTTCCCTAGTGCGCATTTTATAGCTAATTCTTTTGAAAGATTCTCTTTTTCCCGAATATTTCATTAACCCTTTTAAAGTGTTGAATATTCTAGTATGGTGAAACAAAAGCTTTTAAGAAATAATTCACTCCAACTTCTCGGAAGTCAGCTTATTTGTTAGTACAAAGTTTTGTCATAAATTTTCTGGCAATGGAAAATTATCGTCACAGTTATAATGTTTAGTTTCATTTATTTAGTACAGTAGCAATTATTAAATTTACTTATTGTATTAAAACTTGAAGAAGTAAATATTTAAAGCTTTGTATTTAAAAAAAATAACTTAAGGCTGATTTTTCCATCGTCAGATAAAAATTACACATCAAATCAATTATGTATTACCTTACTGAATATAAAAATTAAATAATAATTGAACTGATTATTCCAATAAAATTACGGTCTATCAAAAGTTCACCGCTAAACGTAGACCTCCCCATAGAATGCGTTAAAGGGGAGATATTTGCCATAGTTGCTATTCTTGACATTAGCAGGCGGGTTTAAACATTATTATTTATTAGAATGACGCTACTGCTCCGGTTTTTTCCCTCTGTCGTCACTTACGGCACCATCAGAATGGTATGGGGTAGTGAATATTCTAAAGGCCGCTGTACACATTGGGCCAAGGCATTGCGCCAATATATTGGACCAAAATAATGAATTCCAAATGTCACTTTTTACACATTGGTGTATTGATCATTCGACATTGGCTCTTTAGTAAAGATGGACGTGGAATCTGTTGCAGCCGCGGCATCTAGCTTAGTAACTTACTTTTTTTATGCTGTACATGCTTTGGGTTTTATATAACTGGTTCATTTCAATACATTTCTATAAATTGTAGAGTCTTATTGCTTGGTCACGCCGCCATCGTAAGCTCGGAGACGTACACTTACGCGCAACACGACTGTCTTTGCTGACGAATAACAGCGATGAATTAATAGCCTACAGTAGCCTAATGGCAGGGCGCGGACCGCGAACTCAAAAAGTTCGTGGGTTCGAATCCGCCATTCGACTACTGGCGTGAACCACTTGTAACACAAGCAATTTAAGCTTACCACGAGCGGTTAAGGGGAATATTAGTAATGTTTGTAGCATTGTTAATATTCTTTTCTTAAAAAAAAAGAAAAAGAAAAGAAGAACAACTAACTGAATAGAATAAGACGCCAAAGTGTGAACACTGTGCCAATATCCTTTGATTAGTGCACGAAAAACCGACAACATCCGGTTGGCCCGCCAACAGTAGCTCCAACTACCGACATACCGCCAAGTAGACCTCTACACGTTCGCCCAATATATTGGCCCAATGCCTTAGCCCAATGTGTATAGCGGCCTTTACAACGACACAACACGATCAGAAATATTTTATTCATATAACTTTAATGCTGCTTTATTTGTTCACGTAGTATTATATCCCAAGAATAATTTTATCTGAGGATTGAAATATCAGCGTTTATTAGTTCTTATTACCTCCGCATACGTAGTAAATTATGTGTAGTAGAAGTAGGAAAGTGTTAATCTATGTAACAATATCAGCTACCCCATATGGTCACGTGGGTTTTGCTAGAAGCGACAGAGAGAAATCAGGAGATGAGCAGCAACGTCTTCCTACTTATAACTAGAATTAAATAAACTGCGGTTGCCAACCCTAGTCGATAAGTATTAATTATAACAAATATGAAATACATGTTTAGCAGTGGACTAATAAATACTAAAACGTAAATAATTATTGTAAACTCTAAAAAGAATTTTAATTTTAATAGACTTCACGGTCTTTAATTATACTTATATTTTTCATGAACCGTATCTCGTAACAGCCCCATTTATAGTTTCGGCCATCAGGGACAAAAGGACATCTCGGGACGGACCGTAATCCAGACAAGATGGCTACTCCAGTGGAGTGTCCCGCACCTCGACGACGATAATGTTCCCGACCGTCATAAAAATAAACAGCGGAAAATATCCTCTTTGTGTCAAACAACCGTTTCGCCGGATTTACTATAAAGTTGAGTTTGTATAAGAATAATATAAAGTACAAAACATTCGTAAGAATTATTTTTAGGCTTCATATTTGCATTCCATGCACTGATTAAACAGAAACAAAAAGAAAGTTTTTCTGGTTTTGTAGATACTAAAAGGAAAACTGAGGTAAGTGCCTATAAAAATTTGCAGCCTTAAA
Organism: Parnassius apollo; assembly: GCA_907164705.1. Classification (NCBI taxonomy): domain Eukaryota; kingdom Metazoa; phylum Arthropoda; class Insecta; order Lepidoptera; family Papilionidae; genus Parnassius; species Parnassius apollo. Next base: position 4,047,124 of record CAJQZP010001441.1, on the reverse strand, counting down.
AATAGCCTGTCTAGCATGGCAATGTCAGCAAGTCTACACCAATACCATGGTTCAGTATAAAGTTTTTTTTTAATTAGTTAACAATCGATATGCTGAAGTGCTATTGGGTCGGTCATAAAGCTCGAAGAACCAACAACCGACAGGGTGGCAGCCTCGTGCCGTTAAATGAAATGTAAGAGCGGCTTCCCACTAGATCGGGTGACGACCTGGTAAAACATGGCACGGCACCCCTGGTGTTTGTGGCCCCCTTTCGTTCCCTTCCTCGAAAGCATAGATGAGTCGTTAAGTGCAGGTGGCTTAGGACCGTGTTTTACGTTTCACTCCTAAGGGGATTCCAGCTCTCAGCAATCAGCAGCTTTAATGAGTATATATTAATCATAATGATTTGTTTGAAAATTTGGCAACATACGGAAAATGTTATAACATTACTTCGTCATTATACTACCCTACTAAACTAAATCATGCCTGAGGCCGTGGTTAAAGCTTATGCGATGAAGGATGTAGGCTAGGATGCGTTTTTAAGACACGGGGATTATTATTACCCAAACAGACCCGGAAAGATACAATTTGGTGTTTTTAAATGAACATTGGCAATTGTTAATTAATAGAATCAGGCGTTACTTTGCGGCGTTACATTGAGCGGATGTGGGTAGTAAGTAATTCTTACCAACTATAATTAGCATTTTTCAAAAATTATGACACGAATTCGCAAAGCAATAAAATGATAAAAGTTACTATAAGAACGCTCGGACGTATACTTGTACCATATCATCATCAATCGTTAATAAGAAAATCATCACGACCCTTATTCCACGGTAAAATAACGATTTTGGAAAATATATGTGGTATTTTTAAAGTTCAGTAATATTTATAAAAATTCTAAGTTTGTAAATTTTATTTTTATATCACGTACGCAATGAAGTTATTGCATAAATTGAACAAAGATAAAGTTAAGGTAATAAAGTAAATATAAATTTCTCACATATATTGCCAGTAAAACAAATAAAGTTTTGAAAAATCGCTGAGATATGTGAGCGGGGTTGAGTTTTCTGTAATTTTTCAACGTCTTACAGACAAATGCATTCGAAATTGAGTGACGGTCCTCAAGAAAACCATTTGATTGACTATTTTTGTGACTTTTACTTTTAGTGTTAGATAATTTCTTTGTTCGAAGAGTTAAAACGCATGAACAATATAATTGAAATATCGGAATCATTAGCAAACTTTCAAAGTAACGCAACAAAGAAAATAGATATTGTATTTGCATTTTTCGTGTTGTGTACCTTAAACCAAATTTCACACTTGGCAAGACAAGTTGGTAAACCTAAAACCAATACAATCGCAATGCAACGCTATTACAGATTACAGGCTCGTGATATTTGCCTTTTTTTCAGTCTTTGGCGACTTTGAATGCTCGTCCATTGATGAGAAAAGCAAAGAGCAAAGTGCACTGCATGTAGGTACATTCTGTACTTGGAGAAAAACTTCTTACACCCAAAATACCAATTAAAACATGAACTTATGGCATAATACTCAAACGCTTCTCAATTTTAAGATGTCGATAAGTCTGATGATGTCACTTTGACTTAAAGTGATCTACCGCTTAATAACAACCGGATTCATAAAATAATTTAACTACTTGCGAAAAACTTAAGGCATAATCGAGGATTTCAGTACACTCCACAGCTGGCGACGTGTCTCCCGAAATAGAACTAACTTATATTAAAATAGAAACTTTTTTTTTTACAGGCTTGGGTGACAAACGTGCACACAGTCCACCTGATGGTAAGTGGTTGCTGTGGCCCATAGACATCTACATCTATCCTCGATTACAAATCAAAATGCAGATGCATTGTCACACATGAGGACTGAGATCGTTTTCTCGTGTCCAGTAAAAAGGTCTCCGGTTCTCTACACTCACCATACGAAACACAGCAGTATTAAGCTACGCAGCTATTTCACGCTGGTATTCTGTGAGAGCGTGGTCCTTCCCCGGTCGAGCCGTCCCATTCGTGCTACAACTATACTACTAATATAACTGCAGCATGGCTCTACCACGTTTTATATTAACGGACTAACATTTAAATTTCATCAAAGCTTATTAATAAATTATAATTCAAACTTAAATCGTTTTCGAACATACAGAAATTACAACTTTAAAAAGACTTTGTCTCGTCTTAATTTAAGTGCCGAACATTCAGGAGTTATAGTGAAACTAAGATAAAAGTAAATATCCTCGATAATTACGAGTATTATAAAATCTGTACAAAGGTTCGTTTTTTTATTGACAAAACACTATGAACATGAATAAATCAATGTCAATTTTTTTATAACTGATTATGCACATATAATTTCACCTAGCTTTTAGTATATATATAAGAAAAGCAGTATATTTAAAAAATAAAACAAATCACAGTGAATTACGTCATTCACAAAATATAAAATCCAATTCTGTCTACTTCAACATCGATAATGGCCGATCACAGTTCAGTTAACTTAAGCGTATACCAATTTTATTGAACAATGTTATCGTAAGAAAAGAAAAATAGCTTAGAAATACCCCTTATACGGTCTATTAGAAGGTAAATGGTAAATGGAACTATGGTCGCAGACTCGATATTCTATTTAATATTCCCCCGGGACAAATTAATTTATACAAGCTACAAAAGGAGCGGAATCAAAACAACCCCAGGGCTACGAAACCGTATTTATGGCGCCCGAGAGACTTTAATTTACAGTTCCGATTCTTAATCGCTGTGGTGTACAAATCTAAATCCTTTTTAATTTGAATATCATGGAGCCCTTCATGATCTGCATATGAAATGGAAACAATATAAACTATATCTTATAATTTTTTCCAAATTCTAACAGAATAATGATGACAGTTGAGAAATTAAACAAACCATAAAGTATATCAAAAACATTAAAAGCATAAGCTTTGTAGCAAAGTGGCTAACCTTTGGTCGCGGTTCTGCAGACCACGGGTTCGAATCTCGTAAATCACGTAACAGTTGTTTGTATGGCCAATGTGACCGTATGTAATACGTATATATAAACTACCTCCACGAAGAAAATCCTACGGTGAGGTATTGAAAAAAATTATTCAACAAAAGTTACCTATCTAATGTTCATACCCAAATACTCGTAAGATGTATGGTAAGTGTTGATGCAATGTCAAAGCTTCTGGGACACAGATACAGACAAGTATCTTTATAATACGTATCTGTATTATGATCTGTCACTGAGAAATACCAGTACATTAATAATATTCGTATAGATGTTGACCTTATTGTCAGCTATTATTGAATGATTAAATTTCTTTAATTAAAAAGTTATTTTATGAAAAATATTTTATTTTGTAATCACACCATATTATTATTTTAATTGCTTATAACTGATGTTAAATGTAAAGAGTTAGTAGTTCCGCTATATTTTTAATGCATGTAACCCAATAATCTCAGGTTAGTTTTTTTTGTAATACCGAAGCCAAACGAACTCACAGTCCACCTGGCGGTAAGTGGCTGCTGCAGTAACTTGGTAACTTCGAACAAAGAATGCTACTGATGCGCTGTCACCTTTCTTCACTCTTCTGATTGGAACATAGCAGTTATGTATTGTTTTCTGAGGGTTCCGTAGGGTTCCGTTCCGTCGTGAAACAACAAGGAACTCTTGTAATTTCTCCATGCCCGCCCATCGGTCCGTGCGTCTACGATTTTACTCGACGTTAGATGCTACAAATCTGTTATTTGCCATAGTTATAGAAACGCGTACAAAATTGTAAAATAGAATCTTATAAAACATTTTTATTTTGGGTATCTTCCATATAGATAGTCCGAGAATGATTTTTTTAACCGTCTATTCCATCGTGTTGGATAACGTTGTATTGGTCTTTCATGAACATTGGGGGAGTGGAACAAAATTTTTTCGATTCAGAGTTCCGTTTGTGAAATATTTAGCATGTGAAAAGTATAGAAAATAGTTTATATATAAAATATATATATATATATGAGGTTTTTAATAACGTTTATAAATATTTTATAATGTTATTGTAAACTGTAAGAAATAAATATTTTATGAACAAAACGACTTCCATGCATTACTACTATAGCTTTACTTTTTCCTTTGCGAGATAGGCGCGGAGAGCCTTTCCTACTTACTTACTACTTTCGCTTATTTTTTAGTTTGTGTTTATTGTAGGTCGCATTCAAAACATTCACGCAATCATAGAGCCTCATACAGTTACATTTGTGGTATTCATAGTTCACTCAAGCGACCTTCAGAATAGTTTAGAGCAGTGGGGCTTTACGGGAAGGTTCGTTACGGTCATATGTAATGCCTGTCTGCCTGCCGGGAATATATAGTTAAATAGTCAAATATGACCTTCTTTGTACGGACTTGGCATGTGAATGATTTGATGTAGATTATATTATTTTCAAAATTGAAAAGTTTTCATAAGCTTTTTTAAATAGCACTCCCTAAATCTAATTGGAAAATAGGTCCTTCAGTTACCATCGTCCTATTTGGGCCTATTTTTAGTCGTTGTAGCGGTCAAAATGTGAACTCAATATACTCATTATCAAGAAAGCCCCTTCTAAGTTCACGTATTGTGACAGGCAACTACGAAACTCCACCTCTAAATTGTGCGTGGTCCAACACGCAAATAGTCAGTTTTTTTTTTATTGACTTATAAACATAAAATTTAATATACCTACTGGGACAATGCATTATATCACATCGTTTAACAATAGATTCCACATGTACTAAATTTAATGCTAAAAAAAAGCAAACACTTTTATATTATTAAATTTCTGTATAAATATAAAAAGGCGGACACCTTTACGATATTAAATTAACATAGGATGTGCGAAAATTTGCGTAAATATGTGAGGTTAGAAACTTCGAATGAGTTTTTATGTAAAGCAATTTGTTTAACATGAATGACAAATGACTGAACTTTCACACCGGATTTGTTATATACGCATTTCCGGGAAATTTACTTTTAAAATATATTTCGTTTTTCGTTAAGTACACTCAAATGTAGTGACATTTACTTTATTTTAGTATTGTATATAATATAAATGCATTCCAAGCTATGTAATAAAACCATAAGTGTATTAAAGGGAGCTAGTTCAACAAACTCTTCACAAGAAATGCCACAAAGCACGGCCCTGCGTCACCTGCATGCATCGATTTCCTGCACATCTTACCAGGTGGTCACTCCATCTAGTGGGGGAGGGGGTCTTACCCTTTGCTTATCGGTACGAAGCTGCCACACTCAAGAACCTTTCTTCCCAATCAGTTGTCAGTTCTTCGAGCTATATGGCCGGCACATTGGCACTTCAGCTTACTAATTCCTTGATATATATAGGTTACTCTGGTTCTTCTGTGGTTCCTCATTTCTAAGTCTATCACGCAATGAAACCTCGAGCATAGCTTTCTCGATAGCTCGCTGAGAGAGCTTGAACTTCCTCATTCGGCCATTAGTGAAAAACCACGTCTCACATCCATATGTCATCACTAGCAACACGCACTAGTTTAACAACACGTTTTCATATTTTGAGATATACCTGACGAGGACATGCGTCGTAATCTCTCAAGCGCTGCTCAGCCGAGTTCAATCCGTCGATTGACCTCTCGGTTGAAGTAGGATTTAACTAGTTTGAATATTTGTCCTAGGTAAACACACTCGTTGACAACTTCGAGCGTAGTGCTCCCAACAATTACCGGCATAGGTGTGATATGGACGTTACACATAACCTTTGTTTTATTCATGTTCATTTAAGACCTATCCGTTGCGCGAGAGAGAGAGAGAGAGAGACAGTGTTGAGAACATTAAGCATAGTGCTGAAGTCTTCCAGCGATTCTGTCATGAGGACTATATCGTCGGAAAATCGAAAGTGAGTGAAGTACTCACCACTGATGTTAATACCATATCCTTTCCAGTTCTTGAAAACGTCTTCTAATGCAGCGGTGAAGAGTTTCGGGGATATAACGTTATCGTCTTTCGCCTCTCTGCAGCTGGATAAGTTACGTACTGTGATTCTGTACTCATGGATAGTCATCGCAGAGCTACTATATATACATACTAAACAGATAGCAAGTTGCCTTGGTCAATTCTTGGGCCTACAAAAGAGTTGACATACAAACCGGTCAAAATCAGTTTCATTGTAATACGAGATATGCATATATTATAATATTGCACCTTTCCGTTCCCTGTAAAAACCTAATAAAAATTTACTGATGACCATCTTCTTCCCAAATTTTGCCATAGATGCTTGTCAAGTGGCAACAGCAGTAACGACACCAATGGGTCGATATGGGGATATGATATGGCGATAGTGGATATTCCGACACCGTCACTACATGGTCAACTCCAAAAAGAAGACGAAGACGGTTACTCTGGTAATACTTATATATTTTTCTATTAACCATATAGATAACATAACGGGACGCCGTTGGACTTGAGGGGAGTAGCTATACAAAGACGTTCCTCTCTATCAAAAACAAATCCACGTGGTCTTGTGCGCACAATAAAATTAGTTGGAGCCGCACTGCTCACTAGACTAAATCTATTAACGCAGCTAAATCGACGTCCTACAAAAATGCCGAATTGTTCAGGTTTTTGCTGCATAAAGTCATCTGCCACGTCAAATTTACAAATAGATGGCGTTACTTCTCATACATATGAGTAATTTTAATCATATTATTTGCTATTGACTTTTTTTAAACTAAAAATTACAATAATTTCGGTCGGGATGTATACCAACACAGGTTGCTCGCCCTCATACAATATGTGGATCAATCGAGCGACTAATCCCAGTCTGTATCGGAGTTTTGGCTGTCACCGAGCTATATTGTTTCCTTTTATGGGAATGAGGTTATCCCATATCCTATTATATATGCTATTTGTAATATAATTTGTAAAATTAATAATTTAACATAATATATTAATTATAATATGTTTACCTCTCAAACACCAAGCGGCCAAATTTGACCGCTTCGATATTCCGTCAAAATTCAAGCGGTCAAATATGGCCGCACCCACCCACAGCACTTTAACCATAAAAACTTATATGTAGAGACTACTTTTTTATGAAGAAAGTTTGGAATTATAGAATCAATATGAAATTTTCTATCCTATAGTGGAATAAAAAGATAGATAGTCTATGGATATTAATTTATATTCTACGTTCATTACGTACGCCATTTTTATTTGGATGTTGTGTTGATTTTTGAATTTTTCTAGTGTTTTATTAGTGAAAAGGAACCAAATAGTGTGTAAACGTTCAACTAAGAAACAGAAGGGGGAATCGAGGCTTCTCTCGATCCGGCCTCCTATAACGCCTACGTTGGGTTCGGGAACAACGTATGTGATCTCCGCAACGGAGTAACACACAAGGGCGATAACCTCTTCCTTTTCAGCAAATAGGTTCAGGCGGGGATTACGGGTCTTCCGAAGTCGTCCCGGTCCCAACGCCTTAATTCTTCGATGTGGACTGTATAACTTGGGAATAAAACAGCAATTATCTTCAAACCGTTCCGTGAGAGAGTATTTACTTTTCCCTATCACTTCCCTACACTTTTTCTTTTATTGACTGCTGGTCTGATTTCCGAAGTTTCTCCGGACTTTCCCGAAACTTCCCCGAACGATTCCCGAACTTCCCAAAGGATTGCCGAACGAATTGCAATAAAACTCATTTACTGAGCTACCCCAGAGCTATACGCGAAAGTGAGCCGCGCCATTCGCGCGCTTGCGCAACTCAATTACATGAATTTGTTCTATTACTCTCTCACGTTTTACTTAATTACTTTATTTGCATAAGTCATACATCAACATAATTTACCTGTATAGATAGCACAAAACAATATCTACACTACGATATACATTACATTTTCATATCACAAAAAACCCCTATTATTTATTTAACAAAATATGCCTATTTTACTCACAAGTTCATAGTCGAAATTTCTTAAATATTTAACATAGAAAGTTAAAACAATGTTTTCCACTTGAAATTATACGTAAGTTAACCAATACAAGAGTTTAATTTACATTTTCTCTATTCATTTCACTATTAAAACACTTTTAAATTTCTTATACAAAACTATCATTATTTCACTTATACACAGCAATTTTCACATAAAAGTAACACAGAATTCACCTTTTTAGCACGTACAATCAACCTGAAATGTTTTACAAGTCATTTTTACATAAATTGCTGAAATTACAAATATTTAAATTTTTACATATTTGGCCTCCTAAGGGCGTGGCTTAGCGTGCGTCCGTGAACTCACATATTTGAACAACTAACTTTGCACGGCTCTCGACTATCAGAAAAAATGAAAAGTCTCATATACACCAATATCGACAGTATTAGGTGAATAAATGCTTCTACACAATTTTCAAACTGTAGGAAACTATTTCTAATCAGATTCTTATCAGTTATCATGTTTCTTATCAGATAACAATATAAGTGAATGTTCTCATAAATCAATCATAGCAAATAGGCATTTATTTTCATACAAAACATATCAAACTCATATAAGGCAATACTTATGCAATTAATTTCCGTTAATTCTATTTATGCACAGAGTGATCATCTCGACCGGGGAACAAATCCGATCTCTAACTTCACTTTAATATTCCTTTGAATTTACATCATTGGAAAGATGATTTCAACCGGGGAACAAATCCGGTAACATAATTTATATCTTAAAATTCCCTATATGAATTTATTAAGAGATATTACTTAAGAAAACAATAAACTAGTCCGGCCTGGGAGTCGAACCCAAGACCTTCATATCATTAATTCGATATTCCTTAAGATTTAACTAAGCATTTTCTTATCGGAACACTGTTACCCGACAACTTGCTTTTTAGAAGCCATTCGTAATCGGTTAACTTAATAAATTGAAATATTCTTATAGGCGTGTCGCCAACAATTAGTGTTTTACAATAGTGTTTCATTATAAAATTATTACCGATAAAAGTTTTTGTGTGAATATAATTTATCTTTTTACAGTACTTTTTATCTTTTTTTGAAATAATTGCCGACATCCGCTTGGTATTTTTTTTGTTATCAAAATACAAAAAAATCTTTTCGTAATGAAGTAAACCTGACTTTTGTTTAGACTAAAAGATAGAGAATTATGTATAGATTTTATAATGCCAAACTTCTTCATAGAAAGTAGTCTCTAAATATAAGTTTTAATGGTTTTAAGTTCTGTGGCTGGCTGCGGTCGCATGTAATCGCTCGGGACGGCGCATGTGACTGCATGGGAATTTCAGTCAAATCAGCCTCGAGCACAGACTTAGAGTAACTAGTCTCTCGGTATTCTATAGGATGCATATCGGAGAGTGTGCGGAATTACCATTATAAACTGGGTGATTTTTTACCGTCTGAAAAAAATAGAGTGTAAGAGATGAACGGAATAAAACATATTGTGAAATTGATCCATCAATAAATACTACTAATTGGGTGCGTATTATTTTAATTTCGACAGTTTTTAATTGATTTATTTAGTTCAAAATTTTTGTTTTTATTTTTTTATTACCGAAAGTTTATTTCAAATTAGTGCTATTTATTGATAGTTCAAATTCATAGTGTTAATGTAAGAGCAAAAAAATCGTAAAATATCAGTGCCATATGCTTCTATTCCGCTCACCTCTTACACCGTATTTTTTTCCAGACGGTAAAAAAAAATCACCCACAACTCGAAGGTCGGCAAGTCTTCACCCCTATTTTATCGATTATTATCTGGCCGCATAATTTGCCGGCGTCTGTCTTTCCATCCGAATACAATCTTGAAAATAGGCTTTTGTTTCGCTAAGGCAGTGCGATTTACCATCAAGGGCTCCATCACCACTTACCACCAGGTGGAATTGTGGTCAAGCACTGGTTTATAATATGTAAAAGAAAAGCCGTGATTGTTGGTTTTTGGCAGAGAGCCAGCAATCAGGGCTTGGCAAGCAGAGGTATTTTGCGAATGAATGATAAATTGATCATATAAACTGTCAATGAGTGCAATTTTTTATCCATATCGAATTAAAAAAAACTATTTATATTTCTAAATCAAACCATGGACAGAAAGTTCTACTTAATTGCAAGTTACTAAGCTTTGTTTAGTTTCCAACCACTATGTAATAATCTCTTATGGATTAAGGGCTAAAATGTTTCATAGATCCTTTTTACAAAGACCTAATATGATTACATAATAAAAAGTACCAATTTTACATACACAAATCGACTCTATAACGCTTAAAGTTAAATTATGTTACACGGTACACCTCATTGTAGTGGAAATTTATTTAATTTAAGTATTTAATTACTTGTCCATACGTTACGTATTACTATTATATAAGTAAATGAGTTAGTTCATGATTTGACTACAATAACAAGAAGACAACATTTTATATCAACGATTACTCTTTACAATTTTAGCATTTGTGTTTTGATGTGGTAATGTACTCATAAGAATGTCCACCATCCCATATCATCCTGTGGGTTTTATAAGAGGCTACAGCGGAAACATGAAACGGGGGATGAGCATTAGCATCTTTTTGATAACAACTTAAAGTTATAAAAAACTGCGGTTGCCAAGCCGGCTGTCAAGCGTGGCAGATATGGCAAAATCCTCCCGATGAAGCAATTTATGGGAGAGGCTTATATTCAGCAGCAGACTTTTGGGCTTGTGGGCTGCACCTAACGGAAGTAGTTTTTAGACATGTTTTTAAAAAAAAGACAATTTTTACCCTGTAAAAGTCATGCTAATTGGTGACTTTAGTCTAAAGCCATTGCTAGGGCTAAAGAGCCGTGGTAGCTCAGATGGTTAGCGCTCGCTGTAAATTTCCCAGTACGCGAGCAAACCGGGTTCGATCCCCGCCGGCACCACTGAAATTGTTAATTACAATTTTAAGTGCTGATTTACCACGTGCTCGGCGGTGAAGGAAACATCGTGAGGAAACGTGCATGTCTGAGAAATACGAAAAAAAATTCGAAGATATGTGAAGTTCGCGAACACACATTGGGGCATCGCGGCGGACACTCCCTAGCCCTAATAACCCTCTCAGAAATGAGGGGAAGCCTGTGCCCAGTAGTGGGACGTATATAGGCTGTAACTTCAACTTTTAACTTTAACATTGCTAGGGTATTATGAAAATTATATTTTGGCACAAAAATAACTCTAGCTTCAAATCTAGTACCTGTGACTCGATAATATGCACTGACTGCAACGTATAATAATATTGAAACTAGTGCATTTAATAGCTTATTGTACGATATAGCCACAAGATTATCTTCTCATATTCAAAGTTAAAGAGTCATTCATTACACACAACATTGTATTTGAAATTTCTGTATATCCTACTGGGAATCATAACCGATTAATAATCGGTCTGGTAATTAATGCATTCACTAAAATATTACTTGCATACTGCGTTTGTTCGAACCATATTTCAAAGTTCAGTTTAAATTAGATAAGGTTTCAACGGGGATATCGGATTCAATGGGATATGTATTTTGGTATATAGCATACCCATTAAGTTGCAATTTCATTACAAGAAACGCGAAAAACATTTCGCCATGCAAAAAGGACGTTAATTTTTGTATAGTTGTAAAGAATTATAAAAAAAAAACAATATTAGAACTAATTATTTTATTAGAACTAATAAAAATAAAATTGAGTTAAAATTTCTTTAAGTTGAAAATACAAAATAAACGGACCTATGTTTAATAAAAAAAAACTTCTAAAACACAAAACATTTTTAACAGTTAACACAATGATTTACGCGAACACTACACATTGAATAAAACTAAATTTACAGATTCTATCGCGTTTAATTAATTACTTTTACTTTTTATTTTATCCCGACGTTTCGGGTGCTTTACAGTACCCATGGTCACGGAGGGGACTGAGATGTTTGACGTCCCACTGTCATTGTTAGCCCTGCTACCTTCAGTTTTTGAATATTAATTTTTGGTCCGATTTAACTTAACACAAAACAGTTACCACCTCATAGCTTCTAACGTTGGTGCAAAGACATAGTTTATCGAAGAACTTAAGTCTAGACTTCAGAAGCTATTATTTGAAAATTGTTTTTTTTTTTTTTTTGTTAGTGTTAACTTCACGGTCTAAGAATATTACAAGTTCAAGGCAATAACCAGAATGTCATCTCAACGGTTACGTTAAATTCTTCATCCCTTATTTTTCCAACGGATGGAATTTTTTCTTCACGTTTAATACGGGTAGTCTAGATAGTATGACGTATTTAATAATAAAATTATTAAAAGCGGTTAGACCGTTTCTGTGAAATCGATGAAAATACATAATATAAAAAAAACGCGTCGCATACCAAGCGAGAGTTCTGCCTGATGGTTTTTTGATCTCGGGTAAAAATGATTATTTGTGTCTCATATGAGTCGCAAATATAAAAGGAAAAAATAAACTTCAGATGAAAACTCGCACAGAAATGAATGAGAGCGTTGAAAAGAAAATGAGGAAACGTCGTTTCAAGAAATATCTACGGGGTAGATCTAAGCCCGCCTATCTTATTTCTTCAACAAGTTAAAGATATAGATAAAGAAATAAAATTGGACATAAATATTAAGTAAAGAAATATTAAAGATTTTTAAAATAATTTAATTCATAACTTAACAAAATATAACACTTTAATGAATATTAAAAACGCTAACATAAAACAATACGTTATAATTAGACGTTATTACACAAAAAGTTTCAAACCTAAGATTTTAGATATCGCGGTTTTAAACTTAAACTTAGACCAGCTTCGAATTATTTATGATTTTGCTAGAAATCATTTTTACTATATGAAATACTTTCATACAGTAAAAATAATTTCTACACCCTATGGGCAATTAAACTTTATAACCTATGTGTACGGAATACAAAAAGTGAGTACTTTCGCGGCACAAACTGTTAATTGCAATTAGTTTATTTTTAACTTGCTGGCGGTAAGGAAACCAGCATGTATGAGGAATTTAAGCATTTCGAAGGCATATGAAGTTCGTCAACACGCACTGCAACAGCGCGGTGGACTAAATGCTCCATAAATAGGAGGCCTGTGCCAAGCAGTAGAATGTATATAGGCTACCCCCCCCCCCCCCGAACGGGTTCCTACCGTATCGTAGTGAGGGGGTTTAGTAGCTGTGGCTTGGTCACCCCCGGTGAAGTAAAAGGAACCCGTATGGCTCACCTAAGGTGAAGGGCCGGCCCAAGGTGGTCACTGTAAGTGGGCTTGGCGTTCTGATGTGAGTTGGTGGACTATGGTGAGAGTCCTCTTCCCCTACCACCGCAGCCGAGGTGGAGTCGCGAAGAAGACGCGGTCTGGTATGGCGATGCGCCACTCAATCTATCCTCCACAACTCTGGCGGGGCCGCACGTGGTGGGACGTCGGGGGGAGCGGAGTAACAGTATTGCAAGGCACCGCTCTCCCTACCCTCCGCAGCCGAAACTTACTTGGGGACGGAATCATCGACCAGAACCGCCGCTGGTTTCAAGAAAGCGGGTGCTTCCGAGTGCTCGCTTTTTCCTGGCCCCATGGCCTCCGCGTATCGGGCTCGGGAGGGATCTGTTGCGCAGGTGAAGTTGAGGCCACGGAGGAAGACGATAAGTGAGAAGAAAAGGAGAGGAGTAATTCTCAAATTCAGAATTACCATGCCATGCCATGCATGCCATGCCATGGCGTAACGGTGCTGTTGGGGCCGCGGATGTATGCAAAAGCGTTTCTGTGGCCCTGCCAATATGCGACTAAAAGGTGGAACGCCATGGGGTTTTAGTCCGTGCGAGTCCGACATAACCCGGCCTTGTCTCCGTAACGTATGCGTAGGCATTTCTCAATGAAAGTAAAGGATGTATATAGGATGTAACTTTACTTTTTGCTTTACGTTTAATAATTAAAAAGAATATTTTTTAATTGTAAAAATTATCAAATGTGATCTTCTACGTTTATTTGCATTATTATTATATACTATTCCATGTAGTACATATTATATTATTAATCTTTGTTGATGCTTATCAAAAATTGTGATTCATAAAATTATTGGTGTTTCATATTTTTTCATATCAACAAACAAAACATTTTTTCGTTAGGATAGGCAATTCGATATGACGGCGCGTCTATAAAATAACGTTTGGATCGAGAGTGAGCGCGAGATTGCGTCACTGTAGCGGAGCGTCATACATGTTACGAGTACATTGAGATGAGTAATGGCTAATGGTGCTATTTTGTTTTGCATACTTTGGCGTTATCATGTAATTTCGTCCCTCACGTTACACTACTGTGTTGTGACGGGGACATGTTACGGTATGACGGAACTGTAATTGCTCTGTACTGAATATATAGTGCAGTGCGCAGTTTTATTAATTGCGTAAGCAAGGGGGCAAGTTGAACATCCGCTTTCACGCTATTATTATTTTTAACAACTAACCTGCTGATGTATTCCCGATAGATATATTATGAATAGTCAATAAAAATACCTCCATCTTGGGCTGTGTAGTTTAATATTCAGATGGCTAAGCACGACGGACATTTCACTCAAGGCGTCAACTAATATAATTTATATTACTTTCAAGCAATCACGCCTCGGGCGAATTGATAAGTGGGCTGTTTATCAAACATCTTTTTCTCGGTAATCATTAGTCGAATCTATAGAGTGCAAGCGACGCTACCCAGCTGCCGTTTTATATGAAATAACCTTAATAATATCCTAAGGGTACAAATCTCAATGAGTTTTAAAACCGATATCTCGAATTTCAATAAGAATACCACGTCTTTAATAGCTCTACCTGGATCGATCATAAATTGAATACACTCTTGATGTGTTTATATCGCTGTTCTGGCGATTTATAGGGTAGTTTGAAACATACTTTTTTATAGAAATAAAGTTTGTACAGTTGTTAACTTTCACAGAATAATAGAATAATTAAAATGATTTATAAAGGCTTTGTTGTTGTCAAAAGCGGACGCTTGCTTTAAATGCAATATATATATATATATATATATATATATATATATATATATATATATATATATATATATATATATATATATATATATATATATATATATATATATATATACAATAATTGAATTCTTTGTCTGTTATATTAAAATAACTGCATCTTATTGAGCTGTAAGGGTTTATAGGTCATTAAGATATAAGTAACAATTTTTGAAAAATCTGCCTCTCCGTCTATCTGTCCAAGCTAATCTTCGGAATGGCCGAACCAATTCTAAACCAATCCTAATAAAACTTCACGAATAGATTAAGATCACGGCTTGGTTGAGCCTATATTAAATATATTATACATATATATATATATATGTGTGTGTATCTTTACAACATTAAAATATAATATGAACTTTACGACAGAATTCAGAACGTAAATCAATTTCAATTAAAAAAATTACGCATGATAGTCGTGCTGGAGGGTATTATGACTACAGCACTAATAGCTCGGCTCGGCGGGGGTTGGACAATGTTCGCATATAAAGCACCTTTTAATAGCAGCATTATGCTGCGTAAACTTTTTGACTTACCACTATGAAAATGAACGGTTTTCAAAATATTGAGAAGTTATTGCTTTTACCCCAATTTTCGAAATCGAGGTTTCATCACTTGTCAGTGTCTCTCCTTTTCTCTCTTTCTCTGTGTGTGTGCGCGTCTGTGTGCGTGTGTGTGCATGTGTGTGTGCATGTGTGTGCGTGTGCGTTTGTGTGTTCATGTGCGTGTTTGTGTGCATGTGCGTGAGCGTGTGCGTGTGCGTGTGCGTGTGCGTGTGCGTGTTCTAATGTGTGTGCGTTTGCGTTTGCATGCGCACACGCACATGAATGCTTGTGTGCGTGCGTGCGTGCATGCATGCGTGCGTGTGTGAGTGCGAGTGCGTGCTGTGCGTGCATGGTCATGTGTATGCATGTATGCGTGTTTGTGTGTGTGTGTGTGTGTGTGTGTGCGCACGTGTGTGTACTTGTGTGATATGCGTACGTGTGTGAGCGTTTGCGTATGCGTGTGCGTGTGCGTGTGCTAGTGTGTGTGTGCGTGTGTGTGTGTGCGTGGATGCACGTGATTTTTAATCGAGAATAAATGTAGATATTTATGTACCACAGCGATTACTTACCATGAGATGGACTGCGAGCCTGTTTGTCACCTTCATTTTTACAAGAATACCTACAATTGCTATATTATATAGTGTATTCATCATTATTGTTTCGTTAAAATGGCCCTCCTCTCTCCTAATTGCCGTGCTTTGCAGGGCTCATAACAATCTCATGGTTTTAAGTTAAAACTTAAAATGTTGTTAACACCTTAACTGTAACATTATGGATGCAATAAATAATAATATGAATAATATTGCAATAAGGTGGAGAAGCTGGTTTGAAAAGTATACCAGTCTGTACCTACACTCATTGCAGGGAACCTGTTGCAGACGTTCATCGACGGCATCCGCGATTTTGAAGCCAGAGCTGCTGTGAGGCTCGGGCATCACGAGACGATTAAGGGCGCTTTGGCCCATGCACTAGAGGTGAAAGCCATGCGGCAAGATCATCTATCCCATCGTGTCAGGGAGGTTGCAGCAGCTACAATTCGCGACCTTAATAAAGGATACAGCTCTAGGTGTTACGGCTGTGGGAAAAGAGTCCATCTTCGATCCAGCTGCCCTAAGCGAACTTTAGAAAGGGAAGTTGGTCGAACTCGAGAGGGTAGTGCGGCTAAAACACCGTCCAGCAGCAGCAGGAATACGACTTTGTGATCAAACATCGCAACGGGAAATCACATGGTAGATGCATTGTCAAAAAGACCTTATCCTGAAGAATGCAAGCATTGTACTAGGCAAGTGAGTAAGGAAGTGGTATCTGTGAGAATGCTCAGGACAGGCCTTCTCAGCAACGAGTGGAAGGACAGCCTACAACATGCAAATCAGGAAGATTCGGACATCAAGCCGATTCTGGAATGGATGAAGGGCAGTGCTAAGTCCTAAGCCAAAGTGGATCGACGTCTCAGCGATGAGTTCGACCACAAAAAGCTGTTTAACCCGATTGGACAGCTTGCTGATTCAGGATGGAGTTCTGTGCTGTAAATGGGAAAATGGTCGGGAAGACAGCTGTACTTTGCAAATGGTTGTCCCTGAAGCTAAGGTACTAGATTTTCTACAGCTGTACCATGAGGCCATCTGGGACTTAAACGAACTCTACTGAAGATCCGAGAACAGTTTTACTGGGTCCACTATCGAGGCGATGTCGGGGACTGGTGTCGCAAATGTACAAGTTGTGAGGCTGTTAAGGGACCTCAGACTCGTACTAGAGGTGCATTGAAGTTGTACAATGTTGGTGCACCATGGAAAAGAATAGCCCTTGACGTGGCGGGGCCGTTTCCGGAAAGTGAAAGTGGTAATATGTATTTCATGGTTGTGATTGTTACTTCACTAAGTGGCCAGAAGTCTTCGCCATTCCAAATCAAGAAGCTTTAACAGTTGCAGATAAACTAGTTCATAAAGTCTTCTGTCGTTTTGAGTACCTTTAGAGATTCACAATTATGAATTTTGAGTTTCAAGTATTCCAGGAAACTTGCCGAGTTATGGTTACTCATAAAACAAGAACAACTTCTTACCACCCACAATCTGATAGAATGGTAGAACGATTTTACCAGACATTGGAGAGGTACCTAGCCAAAGTTGTGGAAATTCGGCAACGAGATTGGGATAAGCACATACCACCGTTTTTGTTGTAAAATCGAAATTG
Source organism: Parnassius apollo (assembly GCA_907164705.1). Classification (NCBI taxonomy): domain Eukaryota; kingdom Metazoa; phylum Arthropoda; class Insecta; order Lepidoptera; family Papilionidae; genus Parnassius; species Parnassius apollo. The sequence goes on along the minus strand of CAJQZP010001441.1, from coordinate 4,029,366 downwards.
TTATATATTGTTAACGAAATATATATAATATATTGTTCACGAAAGTACTTCGGTGACACCGGCTTTCGCAAACTTTGGAAGAGAATTATAGCTGCCTGTGGACCTGATCACCGGAATACCACCCGATGCAGCAGTAGGTTGGACTTTGAGCAACCTGAGTTGAAAACCCGGTATGACCGCCAATTAAACAACAAAAGGTTCGACGAAAGGTCTCTTGCACAATCCAGTTCGCAGCAAAGGGAAATCCTCTAAGCTTCAAGGTTAATGGGATTGACCGTACCGGATGTGACAAGGATCAATGACGTAACCTACCGGATACATAAAGGTGTAAGAGGTGCCCCTAAGATCATCCATATGAATCGACTGGCGCGCTATGATGGTGCCAATAATGCTCGGGACGAGCATGTCTAAGGAGAAGGCAGTGTTGCGCGCCATAATCAATGGAGACTTAATTACCACTAGCGCCATCTAGTATCGAGTAACAGAACTAATCCTGGAGAATTTTATACTAGAATTTTCTACATCTAATCAGTCAGAACCAGTATGTACTCGAACGCAACAAGATGATTGAGTAGAAGAGGGCCTATACGTTATAATATACGGCCGGTAAAGACCTCGACCGAGTCAGTATTGAATTAGCGAGTAATTCGAAGCGATATAACTGCGAACTAAAGTGATCATTGTGATTAATTCATAATCATTCATTAGTATGTTTTAAGTTGTAATTTGTGTTCGGTAATTAAAGTGTCAATTTTGATAATTCAATCGGCAGTTTTTATTGTCTCGAACCCCAAGCTCGTAACATTATTTTAGAGATCGAAGACAGATATCTTTATTTTATTTAATAATACAATCGCAATGAAAATAAAAATATTACGCAAAAAAATATCTATATACATAAATTCTCAAATATAAATATAATCAGAAAAAAAAACTATAATTTATAAACAAGACGCATGACCAAACATTTGTATATATACGAAACCGAATCAAAGAAACTATTAAAAACGGCTATATCATAACGGTAAATAATAGCGTTTGTTATAATATTTGTGCGGAAACGTGAAATCGAGACAGGAAATGGAGTCCATTCTTTAGCCGACGAAGTTTGCTTGGTGCGCTGCATAATTGCATGAAATAAGGCGAAAAAGTCAATATAATAACTATAATATGCCAGTAGCTATTCAGAAGTCTATGGTATTACGAATTTTAATTCGCAACTCTAATGTCTATGGTGTTGCGAATTTTGATTCGCTACTACTAGACTAAGCAAGTCTAGATGTTTTCAAAAGTTTAGTAATGTCAGCTGGTATACAACATTAATAGACTTTCCGATACTTACAAGAGTGTGCAGGCAGGTAGTTAACAGCAGAATCGATACCTTAATACTAGTAATGTTTCCACTCCAATACGATCTAGAATATGGTTCGGCTGTGGATTTACTATGTGAAGTTGATGTATGTATGCATTTGAGAGAAAAAGTATATCCTTCTTTGACCCCACCTAAATAGTGTGAGGTTAAATAAAAGAATCGGGAACCGTAAACCATTAACAGAGTAAGAATATCCATTAAACCATATCATCCCGTGGGTTCCGTAAAAGACGACGATAATAGTAATAAGGAAGACATAAAATCGTCCCAGGTTCTGCGAGACAGTCCAGCAGTTAGTAATTTAGTTTAGTAATTTCGCATTGCAATAATTAATAAAGAGTTACCGCAAAAAGTCCTCATATGCTCTCTTCTTCTTTAAAAATCTTGATCTATGTAATATTCACACATTAACTTCACAAGTCCACTGCTGAACTTAAGCTTCCCTCAAGGTATGCCACAAAGCACGGTCCTGAGCCACCTGCATCCATCGACTTCCTGCATGTCTTACCAGGTCGTTACTCCATCTAGTGGGGGGTCGCCCTACACTTCGCCTACCAATACGAGAATGCCACTCGAAAACCTTTTTTCTCCAACGGGCCGGCCATATAGTTCGAAGAACCGATAACCTCTACATCGGGAAACCTCAACATCAAGAAGCTTAATTGTATTTAAATGAACATCGGTCTATCCTAACCTTACCCACAAATATATAAAATAAGTACCATATTATACTATAATATAGGGTTATTATTCAAAGAGTAGTCATAGGTTCAAACAATTTAAGTTCAAATAAATAATGATGTACCGTTATTGTAGTTCTTGAAAACTCTAGTAAAAAAATGCTTCTACTTTTATTTGAAATTATCAAAAATTGAATAAGATTTACGGACAACAACATTTGTGTCGACCGATCGACCCTGATATTTGCGTGAGTAGTAAAATAAATTAAAATAATGCATTATCACGCATTTTTAATTTAAAAGATAAAAGGACAAAATTTTTTAAGATTTTTATTAATTTAATTTTCACACCATTTGCCTATATTACTAATTCTGAACGTTCTTTGTAAATTTCGCCGGTTATAGCAAAATAACCCTGCAAGTAACAATTTTTTGTGTTCATTTGGTATGACGTTCCATTAAATATATCGCGTTTTTAATCATAAAACATACAAAGAAATTCAGCAATAATGAAAATTTATATTCTTTTTATAAAATACCTAATAAAAAATAAATGCTTTTATTCAAATTATGTAATAATTTTTTGTTAAATACGTTTTCTGATAATTATTTAAATACTAACCCATTTAATGCTAACAAAACAACTACACACAAAACCCAAACAACAAAAGATCTACAAGCACAGAAATAACCGCAAGTAAGGAAAACATTTTAAATTTCCTAGAACCGTCGATGTAATTTTCGGCAAAGCACGCGGTGTCTGGTATATTTTACAACACGTTTGTACTTTGAAATTCATCGCCACAGGAGTGTATTCCAAGGAAAAATAAACTTATACTCTAAAGATCCGTTATACGTCACTTATGCATTGCTCGCTATTGTGCAGATGTAACATTGACTTTAAATACTGCTGGTACTAGACCTTTTATGCTTAAAACGCCCTTTGCGCATATACCTTTTATGCATAAAACGCATCTTTGGTTAAACTGGTTGAAACTTTATGAGACAAGATTATTCCAATCAGTTCAACTATTCAATAATTTATGAAGTTCAACATATTGGACAAAAAAGTAGCTGTAGGTTCAACTTTTTCAAAATTGAGAAATGTTAATCTACATAATATACTAAGTACATAACTGTGAATAGTTTCTAGTATGGTTGAACGCGAACAAGAAACTAATCACTAATTCAATGTGAAAACCATATCTTTGAAGAATTTATCAGAGATGTTGCGAAAATTTCCCTGAATAATGACGTTAAAATAAAATAAAATAATTTCACATTCACATTTCATAAAGAATGTGACATTATTTTATTCTTTATATTTCTTTGACTTTTTATTCAATTCGATTCGATTCAATTATTCAAAATCGGTCCACAATTGCTGGAGGAATCGGTGGACATAGTACATAGAAAATACATACAGTCGATCATAGATTATAACTTAGAACTATTATTAATACTATTACTAAAACAATTATAAGTTTAAAAGTTATTAATATTAGAACCTCCTCCAATTTTGAAATCGTCTAAAAAGCAAAATACATGGAAACTAACAAAGCCTGGATATTTTAGAAAAATTATAACTAAATTGCAAGTGTACTACCACTTCTACCGAGATCAGACGTAAGAAAAAGATGGGTTTTGGTTTTGAATAAGATAGGATTTTCGAAACTCCATTTTCATTATTTATCTAAACTAAATAAATGTGTTATTTACTTAGATAAACCACAAATAAAAAGCAACGAATTTATAGAATCATAGTGCGTTTTCTGCAAAACATACATACATACATACATAAACACTCACGCCTGTCATAGAGGGGTAGGGAGACTACGGACTTCCATTTGGCACGATCCTGACATACCTCTTTCGCCTCCTTTACATCCATATATCTACGCATACATGCTCGTCGGTTAAGGGTCTTCTAACGTGGCCCCTTTTCAAAATATCGCCAATTTGGTCGATAAACTTTTTTAGGCGCTTGACTCGGCCGTTCACTTTATTTTTGCTTTGTCCTCTTTCCTCTTTTTTAGTCCGTAGGTACACTAATCTTAGGCCCACCTAACGTGTCCCCCGGGTGGTGCTACGAGCGACAAAGCCGAAAAAATAACTCGGCTCCTCGCCGTATGGTAGCGCGTAAAATAACCACCCCTTGTTGTTTGCAAAATATATCCTGCAAAGATGTTATTAATATTTACTGGAAATTTTACTGGCTCTTAAATTAACCACGTTTTCCTTAAGAAAATAAAATTAATATAAAAAAGATCCTTCTAGGATTTTCTTTTGTCACATCTTACAAAGACGCATATCGATTTAAGATACACATACGAGTATATACTATTGTTAATATCCATTTGATGAAATATATTAAATAATCTAGGTAAACTTTTAAATAAATGTGATAGCCGTAAACTATTTAATACTAACACAACTGATTAATACATTCAACTGGTTACTTAATACGATTGGCTGTACATTCATCTATTAGAATAAAATTTGTATATTTATATCATCATCATCGTCATTACAGACCATTCCAATTCCATGCTGAGTGACCTTCAAACTTTCAGACCGCCCAAAACCCTTCTAACAAAACACGTTTCTTTCCTTCCTCCACCGACTACTTACTTTACATATCTTTGCTGAAGTGACGGAGTCTTGGATTGGGGGCGACTAAATCTAGTCCAGTTTAACCCCCAGAAGACACAAGTTTGCGCGTTAATCGCAAAAAAGAACCACTTTGTCGTATCTCCTCAGTTTCAAGGCACTCCCCTTGTTGCCTCAGTAGTATCGGAATCCTCGGCGTGGACATATCGAGTGACGTGCAGTTTCGTGGTCACTTGGAAGAGAAGGCCAAATTGGCCTCTAAAAATCTTGGCGTGCTCAGCAGAGCGGGACAGTATTTCATGCCGGCACACCGCCTGCAACTTTACAAGGCGCAGGCTCATCCGCACATGGAATACTGTTCCCATCTCTAGGCTGGGGCTCCCCAGTACCAGCTCCTTCCACTTAACCGCATCCAGCGCAGAGTGGGTTGAATCGTCGACGACCGAGTGCTTTCCGATCAGCTCGATTCACTGGCGCTGCGAAGAGATCTCTTTGCATTTTCTTTCGCATATACCATGGAGAGTGCTCTGAGGAATTGTTCGGATTAATCCCAGCCACCAAATTTCATGAACGCACTACGCGGCGTGCGTCCCGATACCATCCACACCATCTGGATGCTTGGCGGTCCACCACTGTACGTTTCAAAAGGAGTTTTCTTCCACTTACAACCTCTCTGTGGAATAGTTTACCACCGGCGATTTTTCCTTCAAGAAAAGAGCTTACTCCTTTCTAAAGGGCCGACAACGCACCTGCAATTCCCCTGGTGTTGCGGTTGATCATGGACGACGGTAGTCACTTAAAATCAGGTGAGCCGCATGCTCGTTTGCCCCCTCTTCTATAAAAAAAAATCTTAGCAAATCGTCGCCATATCTAAAAGGGTGCCGCCTAGAACTTTCGCTATTTAATTATGAATTCGAAAATTCTAAATGCCAATGCGATTCTTCATTAAGAACGCGCGTGTCTACTGTTAGAATGTTTAGAAATATATTGAATATGTGCAATAACGCAAAATAAAACGTATACTAGAAAAATAACAGGCCAATAAAATTCACTATCGTCTTCGTCATTCACGACCTAAAACGATCTTGAAAATGATGGACAGTAAACTAAAGTACGAAAGAAACGACAGTATAATATAAAGGCGCCAGAAAATGATCAAGTTCCGAGATATCAATATCAACGTGATGGTCCAAGCGCGATATCATGCTTTGGTAATAGACGATTTGCTAGTGAAAAAAGGCACTAGAGAGTCAAGAAAAAAGACGAGGGGAAGTCGATAAGGCCACTGTGAGCCCTCGTTATCTTAGGTCATAAATTACCCAGACACCCTCGGGGGCGCAGGTAGGTGCCTCCCGTCGTGGATACTTCGAAACGCTATGAAGATTCCGGAAAATGAACCGACTACGTGATCCAATTGCAGTTTTAAGTTGCATTTGATTTATACTCAAGTAAGTCACGCAATATTAGGTCGTAACTATTTGATAACAATCACTGACCTCTATATATACAAGTGTATATATAGAGGTCAGTGTTAACAATTCATTTCCTATAATCCTTTATTGATAATAAAATCAAACTAGACGGTGTCCTTTTATTTGTATTTTGTTAATTAAACCTACTTTAATATTATGTACAATTGTGATTTCTTATATTTACCCAAACACTAAGTTTACGGATTCTTTTGAGTTTAATTTTAAGATTTTAATTCCCAACGTTTCGGGTGCTTTGCAGCACCCAGTCTCCCACTGATCAAGGAGGTACGACAAAGCACCCAAAACGTCGGAAATTAAAAAGTTGAAATAAAACGCGATAAATTTTGTAAAATTAATTTCACTTAATTCTGTACAATTATATAGTAGTGTTATTGAGTGAATGTGTTCTGTTTTGTTCACATGACATCCGACCGTTTCAGGACAAGCGTGCGAGCTATTACTTAAGCGCAATAAATTACTATTGCTTGATTGGTGGCGGCAGCGACAGTCAAACTCGAATTTCTAAACCTTAAAGGGGCAACACCACTGCTCGTTTCACACATTTTTTTAAAATAAGGTTTTGAAAGAGCAAGTTTAAATTTAATATACTTACTTACCTTCGGAGATTTGAAAGCGATATTATGATGTGTTTGCGTATTAAAGTTTAACCATAAATCTACAGCTTCCGACGTCCGTACGCGACCACAACTGACAGCCTAATACATTTTGATACAATATTCGGAGAACTCACGTAGCACCAACATTGCTAACTTTGAAGAATTTGAAAATAACTTTTATAGTGTAAGAAATAACAGTCGAATTGCTATAAATGTACACATCATCAGCCGAAAATACAAGTTAGTATCGCGAGTTTTGACAAATATGTTCAGGTGACGGGCGCGCGGTTTCCCCAACGGATGCGTTTGACATATTGCTTTGATAGCGGTTTCGCTATAAACATGCAAAAGTGATAAATTATACATATAACTTCAGACATGGCCACCGTAAATCTATCTCGCCGCTGGTACAAATGATAACGATCGATTAATATTTTAAAAAATACAACCTAATAATTTAACCTCGGACTATGCAAGATATTCGATCTCAAGACTAAGAAGGCAGTTAGACTTTACAATTATAGCTCTAAGCTGTATATATATCTGTATTCTTATATTATATAAATAGAGCCGCGCAGCATCTGTATTATGGCTGCAGGCCTAGGCATAGTAAAGTTAAAAAGTGAAATTGCAACATATACAACATGTAACAAAAACCCTGTGGTTCCCGTTAACTGCGTTATCACAATCAATATCCAAGCATATAGAAACATTTTTAAAAAAAAAAACATTTAAAAAAATTAATTTTAATGAAAAAAAAAATTAATTTGCAAATTGTGTGTGGTTTTATTATCTCTGCATTGGCCGAGGAGTAAGAGGATTGTCAAAGACCCCGCATTACAAATACTCGTGTGAATAAAACCACATACAATTTGCAAATTAATATTTTTTTTATTAAAATTATTAAAAAAAATTATACACTTGGATACTGATTCTGATAACACATTTAACGGGAACCACAGGGTTTTTGTTACATGTTGTATACGTCCCACTGTTGGGAACATGCCCCTCTCACTTCTATGAGGGTTTTAGTGTGTTGGCGAAATTCACATGTCTTCGAAATAGTTTTTTTTTTCTTATTTCTCAGATATGTTACTCGCGTTTTGTTATATTTACAGCGAGGGTTAACCATCTGAGCTACCACGGCTCTCAGATTTTTCGATATGGTGTAACGAATGAATAATGAAAAAGTAATTCTAAGGCTAGACAATTCGCCGTGGCGCCGCGGATTTTAAACCTGCACAAAACAAGTATTTTATGACCTATAATTATTGTGATGGTATGGTCTATCCATTATAAATCGTATAGTAACTTTTTTCATCAAGTTAATAAAATACATTTTGCTCTGTACATTATCTAGTCCTTAAATTTAAAAAAATAAAGATACTTTCGTTTTCAATACCTCTCCAGCAAAAACGGCAAAATTCAATTAGGAAAATGAGGGAGATAAAAGCCCTTGCCTTTTTTCCCAACAGATCTTTTCATTAAATAGAAATGGCGACATTCGAAGGTGCAAGTTTTTCTAAAAAAAATATACCCAATGCTTGGAAACACTCTCACCAGACGGTAAGTAATTATTCAGTCTAGGGTAAGTGATAGTTCGTTTTAAAGTCACGTTTTTTTTAGGTAGTAAAATTATCAACTTGCAACTACAGATGATGTAACCAATATATTAGAAATTTCGATTTAAATAGACTTCATAAGCTTTGTTTTTATAATGAGGTTACAGTCTCTATATTTTCCATTTCTATACATACCCTCTCAATTCAAAGAGGGCTTAACATTTGGTCACCACGCTACTCCAGTGCGTGTTGAAGGAATTCAGACATCCTTCAAATATTCTGTTCCTCAGACATGCAAGTTTTCTAACAATATTTTCCTTCATCACCATACACGTAATAAATCAACCCTTAAAATTGCAATTAACCATTTTATTGCGCCGGGGATTGAATTCGCATTACCATGGGTCTCTGAGGACTCGGTTAATTGGCAGATGAGACACTAGTAACCGACGAATGTAAGCTTCGTTAATAAAATCGCAGATTGGTGTTGTGGATGAGCATTACCGACGCGGCTATCAGCTCTGTGATTACCAACCAACCAGCTCAGCCTGCTGAGTTAAGTCCATGATCCGGTGATGCAGTGACTAAGCGTTTGCGTGTGGAGCTGCGAAATCACAGGTTCGAAACTGGCAAAGAACAAGTATTTATATGGCTTACAAATATTTGTTCTGAGTCTGGATACTTGTCATAGTGTAATTTATGTATATGAAATATAAAGGTAATGCAGAAGAAACCCATAGTTTGATCTAACAATAAAAATAATTTATGAAAATGAGTATTTGCGCATCGTTGATAGCACCAACATCCAACAGAAGTATGATAATAATTTAAGGAGTTGTAGGTAAAATAAAAACAATTCAGCTCGTAACCAGATTGATAACGCAACAACGCATGAATACTGTACCTATTGGTTAAAAAAAATCGAAAATCACATTCCAAGAAGTAAGTGCCTCCCGCATTAAAGTAATAAGACGTAGGATCAAGCGACGAGGCGAATTAGATTATACTGTGTGATCGAATTAGGAAGTCGTTGGTTACTTTACGTCTCCCTGCACACCATGTGCCGCAAAAACCCCGTATCTACTGACATCGGTGCTGTAACAAAATTTAACACGATAGAATATTCGTACTAAATGTAACTAATAGTATAAAACGTAAGCATAAGAGAGATTTTCTTCTCTTATTTGGTTTATATTCTTTTTTAAATGAACATAATAAATGAAATAATTATAACAATCTTATTTAGAAACAAACATTTTAAGAAATTTAGCCTGTATTGCATGCCTTAAGCGCTAAGCGCGTAGGTATGTTCTACAAGCACCTCAAATGGAGAATCCAATGTTTTAATGCATGAAATCGTATCTAACAATCATATTGAACATATAACTGATAAAAAAGCACATTGTCAGAAAGATAAATGATTGTTGAACATATTATTGTTATTTTTAAAACGATTAATTGCTATTTTTACATTAAAAGTGCTTTTAGTGGCTTATGGTATAGATTTATCAAGTCCGCATGGAGGAATAAACACGATACATTTTGAAAATATCAATCGTTCAACTCAATCTATTTTTTATCTCGTCATTTATCATGCGAGAAGCCATAGAATGTAAATGGCTGCTTAATTTTGTTTTGTTTACTCATAAAAAATTTTTTCGGATTAGAAATTGTGATATTTTCGGTGTTTGAGCAAGCCTTGTAATAATATATTTTACTAAATACAGAAACACTTTGACTCACTCCTGGCTCGGCCACCGTTGTGAGTAGGTTACTGTATCGTTTGTTTACAGCGGCTTGTGATGAAAAATATCTATCGCTGTAGAAATACAAAATATTCCGAAAACCAAATTTGAGACACACTTGAACAATGTAAGATTTTTATTACAATATAGTGTTTCGCTAAAAGTATGTAGGATTTATTATATGATATATATACTAGTTTTTACGATAATGCCTGAGTACAAATACCTAAAAATTATAGCAATATTAAAGTTGATTTCTGATCATTTTAAGATAATTCTGTCAAAAGATTTTTCAATTAACAATTTTTTTGAATCTCAATAATAAAAACACAGTAAAATTAAAGAAATATTTTCTATTGTTGATTGTGAATTTTTTTTACAAGTTTGCTCCCTCTCCTATAAAAAAATGATAGACCTTCAGCGTATTTTGAATGCGTGCAAATGGTAATAAACATGCGTATACGACGCAGAGACACTGCAATGTATTCTGCAGCACGGATGTGTCAGCTCGGCCGGGGTAGGATCACACTCGAACAGAATAACAGTTTGAAATAACAGCATGAAGCTGCTTTCACATGGCGAGTGAAAAGGAAAAGACTCTTTTAACGCGTTCTATCATAATACTCATGAGTGGCAACGCATCTTTTATATGGTTCCTAATCGACGATACATGAAGGTATCTATAGGTCGTAGCATGCGCTTAAAAAGGTGGACTTATTGCTAGTTTGTTACATAAAGATAAAAAAAATCAATTCTTATGGATAAAGATATATAGCTATACGTAATGTGAGTCATCTTTTAACACTACCATTATTGTTAAGTTTCAATAGTAGTATTATTAGCACACAAGACATTTTAAAGTAAAAATAATAATGTGTTAATTGTTTTCGTTTTATTTATTAACTTATTTCAAATCTATTTTAACAATAAAAAAAATCCAGAAGATATAGGAAATTTATAAGACCTCTTAAATTATAGATATTAAGAAGACATGAAGCAAGGAACCTTAAATTAATCATCTTTATATATATGTGCCGTAAACCACACTTATCAGAGCACACAAGCGAAACCTGGACCATAAAATGTGATAATAAAGAAACATTATAAAAGACCGACTTCGGCTAATTTATGATGCGGTCTACGGAGCTTCACCCTCACTAATCCATACTTATTAAGGATAATGGGAAACCAATGAACAACTTTTCGTCTTTTATCTAGAGTCATAAATATCCGCTATCACCCTGAGCCGGTAGCCCGAGGTGTTGAAAGTGCAATTTAATAGTACTTTTATTACTTCTTAATAATAATATTAACGCGTGATTTAAGTTAATTTTGTATAACTTGAGATGCATTGAACTTATGAGCTTGATAAGCTTTATTACGAAATAATTTATTCGAATTGACCTGCAATTGATAATGTAAAATGCATAGTCAAGCTGTTCGAGTTAGAAGCAAATAAAAAATCGCTCTCCTGATGTGTTTCATAAGGTGTGTGTAAAGTACAATAGACACTCTTTCTGGATACGAAGCATTTCATCTTAGTCCTCAGAGGTGACAACGCATTTGTATTGTATTCTTAATCGAGGATATATGTAGATGTCTATGGCCCACAGCATCCACTTTCCATCAGGTGGATTGTGTGTCATCGTTTGTCAACCATATTCTACAAAAAAGCTGATGAAAAATATGAAGCTTATTTGCCTTTAGAGTTGCATCACCACCTACAAATAACTGCATATATATATATATATATATATATATATATATATATATATATATATATATATATATATATATATATATATTATTTCTGTTTAACTTTGTTTATGAATACGAATGGTCAGTTGCTACGTATTCCCTGTTCTTCCTTATGCAAAAAAGATCATCATGTGGTAATAGAAATTTATGAATGCATCGAGTTAGAAACACAATGTTGTAGACTGATCAAAGATATGAAGATCATAAAGTTGATTATAAATCGCTTTTTTTAATTTGGAATACATTATTACTCAGCAAACTGCAAGGAACAAAGAACACTTCGCAGACCAAAACTTCTTAAATAAAGAAATCTATAATTATCAGTGATTAATTAATTCCTAATCATTTCCGGTCTGCAGTGTCCAGTATAGTAAAGCAGCCAACATTGGCAAACTCAGCACTCCTAAGAAGATCAAAACATTACAAGAGAAAGAAGTATTTGTGTCCTACTCTATAAATCTTGTTAAGTCACAAGTCCAGGCATCAAAACCACGAGAGAATATTATTCGATTACGCATGTCAACAAAAAGAAGGTATGGTTATTTGATATTATATTCTAATTAATGTCTTAATTTCTTTTAACACCGCATAAGAAGAGTAACATTGAGTAGAATAGAATAGAATAACTTATATTAAACATATTACCCTACCATACCATTACAGCCTATTTAAGTCTACTGCTGAACATAGGCCTCCCCATAGATGCCACACGCTTGGCAAGCGGGTTGGCAAGTGCAGTTTTTTTTTATTTTTAGTCGTAATTAGGAATACGCTGCTGCCCATCTCATAATTCATTCCCTCTGTCGCTTTTTACGAAACCCACGGGATGATATGGGATTGTGGATATTCTCACAACGTCAGAATACTTAATGGTGTGACATATATTAAATATAAAATTACAAGTCATTTATGTTTTTACCACTGGTGCGCAAAAAAACTTCTGTCCTGGGAAGAACCAACATGAAACCCAACGGAAACTTTTTAAATATTCATTTACATTGATTGACATATGAAAACATTTATAATTAGAACATGAGGGATCACCTCAGTCCCAGGAGTTATTATCAAACAAACTGAGTATCATAAAATGTTAATTCCCGCACCATTCCAATGCTACGGTTGTATAGGTATAAGGTAGTTAGTGTGCACTAGAAAATGCAGACTGCGGTCACTAAACGCTCAGTATTTATTACAGGCTCTGCCCTCGGCAGCGCTCGGGGATTAATTCAGAAATGCACAGATTTCCAGAGTTAATTTATAACGATTCTCTGCTCTTTTGGAAAACGCTTAGATAAACAAATGAGTTTTGCTTTAAATATTTTCGATCTATAACGTTGCATAATTTTGAATTGATAATTCAATATATTTATATGAATTAGTATATTATGTTAAAGCTATGATTCAGCGCTTTGTAGCTGTAACTCGAATGGGTCGGCCCATCCGGAAAAATTGCGTATTTTGAAGGACGAGAACATGAGAGCCTTTTATTGGTATTGTGCATATAAGGGATTACAACGCATCTACAATTAATTTAATAATTGAGGGTAGTTCTAGATTTCTATATACCACAGCATCCACTTATCATTAGAAATAGTAGAAATAAAAAAAATATTATAATATTTTAATTTCAAATAAAATTACACCGATATATCCCCTATCCTATCTATTCCCTACAGCCACGCGAAATGTGAATATGACCAATTTATTAAAATCGTTTCCCGCAAATTGATGCAGTGCTTGGTTTATTTACGTTAAAATTAGAAAACCAACATCAATTGAGCCCCTCGGCGGCTGTAAATTTTCACAAACCATGACTTGTACGTATTTTATAACATGTTTTAAAGCTACTGCTTTCCGGGTATTGGGTTAAAATCCTGACCGGAGCCAATATTTGTGCTAAAACACAATTTCCCCTGGCCGTGGCTATGTAGCAGTTGACTATGGGAAATGTCAATAGCTATAGCTAGATGAATTGAAATACGAGTACTTAGACCGTAGTACTGTACTATTTTAATACTTTACCCACATTATTAAGTGGTAGAGCCGTGCTGCAGCTATATTAGTAGTATAGTTGTAGCACGAATGGGTCGGCTCGACCGGGGAAGGACTACGCTCTCACAGAATACCTCGTCGCTACTCGAGAAACGTGGTATCATTCCCGGTATCAAGGTTGACAAGGGTATTGTCCCACTGTTGCCAGTAAAAAGGGGTCTCCGGATCTCTATACTCACCATATGAAACACAGCAGCATTACGCTGCTATTTTACGCTAATGTTCTGTGAGAGCGTGGTCCTGCCTCGGTTGAGCCGACCCATTCGTGCTACAACTATAGTATAGATGTGGCTCTACCACTTACAAAAACATATTATAGAAGAAACAGTCCAAAAAGTTAAAGCCGAGTCAAAAAATAAGAAGACAAACACAAAATCATAAAATTACGCACAGTAAGCTCTCGAAACAGAAACAGAAATTTTTTTATTCGATATAGATTATGAATAAAACTTATTGAAAGTCACTTCATTTACCACTGGTTCGTAAAACAAACCTCTGCCCTGGAAAGCACCAGCAAGAAACCCAACGGGACTATATATTTTTTTAAATAAGAGCTTAAAATCTTGTGTGTTACAATTAACAACAGAAAACAAATTAGAAATAGCTTGGTAGCGATCACCCTTCCCAGGGGTTATTATCATCCATAAATTCCTTAATATTAAAATAACCCTTTTTATACAAACTACGATTTAATAAAGTTTTTGAACTTTGTGTACATACGTCAAATTTTGTATATTTTCTGGGATTTTGTTGTAAAAGCGTATACTATGCATAATGAATTACTGACTCGGTGGAGTCGAGTAACTGGTACCGAAATGGATATTGAAATTATGTAGTGGTTATTTTAGCACGGCCGTGTATATGAGATTTTAGCCTACACAAATTTACAGTAAAAAAACTTGTTTTATTCATGATTCATGTAATTTAAGGAATTTTGAAAATAAAAATTAAATTAAGCAAATAAAATTAATGATTCGATTATTTGAAAATTTTTACCGATTATTTGAATATTTTGGCGATTATTCGCATAACAATGAATTTTAATCATCTAAACATAATATACGTAGCGACATATGATTGAAACGACGTCAAGTGAAAAAAGTTAATACAGGTCATTTTTTAATATCTTGCTTTGTTTGAAAAAATCAAATTTAAATTAGTGATAAAAAACTATACACAATGTAATGAAATATAGATAACTTTATAATTCTCCGGATTTACGTAAAAGATTATTTTAGATCGTGTGAGTACGCTGGTGCAAAGTTATTGCGGAATAATTAATGTGAAACGTCAAAAGGTATTTCTTAAATTTGGTTGACTATAAATTATTTGATTCGTACAACTACAATTTAAAATTCGTTTGTGTTATTATATCTTACGAATACCATTTATCTGTGTACTGAAAAATCGGCTCTAAATAAAATGTCATGTCGGCTGATTTTCGAACAGAAAATTTCGTTTGCTTTTAGTAATGGAAATAGAAATAAACTGTTCTATTTCACACCAACATAGCAGAGTTATCGATTGTAAAGCGAGTCACCGATATCAGATAGCAATCTCCGAGTTCCGGACCGACGTATTGGCGAGTTGACACCGTCGCGTCGCGCCGTCGACGAGATGTGCCACCACTTACTTATATTGCAACTTAGATATTCTATACCCAAGAGATATTTTTACTTTATATGAGTGAACAAGTGATACTTTTACTTTATATGAATGAACAAGAAGTACTTCTTCTATTTAAATGAAATTTAAGACTACATTTATGAAAAAAATTTCGTGGTTTTAGAGAAATTATAGAACATATATTTCTCAAAAAGTCGGACTAAAATATTCTGTGATGGACACAAGAAAGAAGACAGTTGCTTACGGCCATCCACCAATTCATCGAACTACATTCTATTAGCACTGTAAAAATATTGTGATGCTGATGCCCGTGTTGATGTTTGAACTTAGGTTGCTTGCGAAGTACTCGTATAATAAATTAAATTATAGAGTAATAGTCCTTTCCCTATTACAGGGAATAAGCCTCTTCTAACTTATGAGAAGATTTCAAGCAAGTAATTCCGCTACGCTGCAAAGGTAGTACATGTATGTATGTATATATGTGATATGTGTATATAAATGTCTTTAAAATTTTAATTTTAAGGCTCCACATATGCAGTTTTCTTGCGTTTTCTTTCACCGGTGACCACATGATAAAATGGTACATTACATTGCGAACTAAATGACGCTTTCGCTTTCGGTGCTCATGTACTATGAAATTTTATAGGAGCAAGCTTTAAGATAGCAATAGTCTATAATGAAATGAGCTCTCTTGTGTTAAGTTTCCATTTGAAAGTAATTGCCAGTAGGGGGATAAGTCGCTCGCGTCCGTAGACTTTGACCACCTGTTCCTGGGCCCACCCTACACGTGTCCCCCGGGTGGTGCTAAATGAGCGACAAGCCGATACCACAGACTCGGCTCCACGCCGTGGTGGCGGCGTTAAATATACCACCCCATTTCGCACCATGAGGAATCGAATTAAAGAAATGGCCCCGAGTTCCCGGCGCCCCTTTAATGGGGCAGGGGTGCGAAGAATCTCCGGGAGGAAAACCGGTGACGAGGTTCGCCACCCGTCACGTTCTGTCTCCCGGAGAGGCGAAAAGTGGATTGCAGAGGCTCGTCTGGCTACGTTGAATGTGTGGCAATGAATGATAAAATGGATGAAGTATGCGATATGATGTATGATAGAGGAATAGATGTGTTATGCGTAAATAAGACGAAAAGGAAGGGGAAGGATGTCACTACACATGGCATGTATACCACATACTGATCTGGTGTAGACGAGATCGAGCGGGCATGCCAGGGAGTAGGTATCATCCTTTCAGAAAGAATGGGCCAAAGTGTGAAAGAGTATGAATGTGTAAGCGCAAGACTGCTATGGATATGAATGAAAGTGGGCTTAAAGAAGTTGTTTGACCCCAGACATGTCTAAGCCCACTTATATCCGAGAGCAGTTTTGGGAAATGGTAAGGATGGTGTTAATGAAGTGTAAGGGAAATGAAAATATTATTATGCTAGGAGATTTTAATGGAAGGGTTGGGATCAGGAGGCTTGGTTATGAAAGGATATTGGGAACGTTTGGTGATGAAAGTATAAATGAGAATGGGGAAAGTCTCCTCACCGTATGTATGGAAAAGAATCTTTTTTGTGACGAACACTTGCTTTCGCCACAAGAGGATTCACATGTATACTTGGGAAAGAGGTGACGATAGAAGCATGATAGATTTCATAGTTGTGGATGAAAGATTGAGGGGCGCAGTGGTAGATACAAGGGTTTACCAGGGTTCTAACGTAGGAACGGATCATTATTTGGTTTTATGCCGAATTAATGGTCTATTCAGGCGTTGGCGCCATCGATCATCTGTGTCTACCACTGCGTTACAGCGTATTAGAACAGAAAGGTTACAAGATAAAGGTGAGAAAAACAAGTTCAAATGTAGACTAAAAGAAAATATAAGTGGTTTGGATGAATTATGTATGAAGGAGATAGACTTAAAGAATGTATGGCAAAATGTAAAGAAAGTTTTATTGGATGCAGCTACCGAAGTATGTGGTGTTAGTAAGAGAAAGAATGAAAGGAAAAATAATACGTTATGGTGGGATGATGAGATACGTATGGAAGTTGAAGCAAAGAAGAGAGCGTGGCTAGATTTACTAGCAACAAAGGCTGCTAATTCTAGTGGTACGAATGGTGATATTGAAAGAAAAAAGGCAGTCTTTAGACATCTTAATAAGAGAGTAAAAGAAGTAGTTGAAAGAAAAAAGCAAGAAAGAACGGATAAGAATGATAGAAGAATATCGGATAACTTCCAGGCAAATATTAAAATGTTCTGGAAACTTGTAAGAACTGCCAGGGGATATTCAAAACAGCCTATGATGAATGCTATAAGAGAGGAGAATGGCTATATTCTGAATGATGAAGTTTTGAGTTTAAAGAGATGGAAGGAATATTTTGAAAGCGTGTTTATGAGTGAGGAGACAACGTGTGTACTAAGTGAAGTAGAAACACCGAAAGAAGAGGAAAGAGGTAGCGAGATAAGTATAGATGAAATAATGAAAGCAATGAAAAGCATGAAAGCAGGTAAGGCTGCCGGATATGATAGAGTTTCACTCGAAATGCTAAGGGCTGGAGAGGAAGTGGTGGCAGGCCTGCTGCACACCTTGTTTAATTTATGCTGGGAACTGAAGCGGGTACCGGTAGACTGGTGCAAAGCCGTGATAGTCCCAGTATATAAAGGAAGAGGGTCGCAGCAGGATTGTAAAAACTACCGCGGCATCAGCCTTCTTAGCATTGTAGGAAAACTGTATGCTAAGGTACTGATTGAAAGGGTCATGAAAGAAACTGATGGAAAAATTTGGGATGTGCAAGCGGGATTTAGAAAAGTGTGGCCGATGAAGGAAAAGGGGAGATCTCCCGCCAGGCAAGGTGTTGTGTCCGGGGAGCGGCCAACGCTCCGTGTGATAGTTCGGAGATGTTCTATATATACTGTTTACGATTCGAATGGGATGTACAGATGAAGTCTTTTCCATGCGCATGATCGCGGAGAAGTTTCCGGCCAAAAACCAAAAGGTTTTTTGTGCGTTCATGGACTTGGAAAAGACCTATGACAGAGTGGATAAGGATTTGCTATGGCAAACACTGAACTCATTTGGGTTGAGCGCTGGCTTGATACAGGCATTGGAGTCTCTTTATAGGGACTCTAGTGCTTGTGTTAGGATCAACGGGGTCTACTCGGACTGGTTTGACATCCATAAAGGTGTCAGACAGGGCTGTGTGGCTTCCCCGTGGCTGTTCAACCTATTTATGGACAGTTGTTTGCAAAATTTGAAAGTTGAAGAATGCGGATTAAGAATGGGTGAGTTAACCGTCAAATGCCTTTTGTACGCCGATGATCAAGTTATTCTTGCGTCGTCGGCGGCTGAGTTGCAAATGATGGTTACATTAATGAACGGATCATTAAAAGAAAGGGGTATGAAAGTGAATGCAAGTAAGACGAAGGTTATGGTTTTTGAAAGAGAAGAAAGTAAAACGATTTGTGAAATAAGAATAGAAGGGGAGTTGATCGAGCAAGTAGATGAGTTTGTATATTTGGGCTGCGTATTTAGCAGGGATGGGAGATATGATAAGGATATAGAACGACGAGTGAATGCGGGAAATAGAGTAAATGGGGCCCTGCACTCTATTGTGAAGAGTCAAAATGTGTCGAAAAAGGCACGTATGGCAATTCACAATGCTGTGTTGGTCCCTACTTTAACGTATGGTAGTGAAAGTTGGGTGTGGCAGAAGAAGCACGAGAGTAGCATAAACGCATTAGAAATGCGGTCGTTAAGGAGTATGTTAGGGCTGAATCTGAATGACAGCGTAAGAAATTGTGTAATAAGAGAAGAGTGTGGTTTGCAAGATGATGTTGTGACCAGGATTAAGAAAGGAATGCTTCGGTGGTTTGGTCATGTGGAAAGAATGAATGAGGAAAGAGTGACAAAGAAAATTTATGGTGCAGAAGTGAATGGCAGAGTTGGAAAGGGACGTCCTAGGCGAAAATTTATCGACCAAATTGGCGATTTATTGAAAACGGGCCAAATTAGGAGTACCCTTAACCGACGAGCATTTATGCGTAGGTGTATGGATGTGAAGGAGGCAAGAGAGGTGTGTCAGGATCGTGCCAAATGTAAGTCTGTAGTCTCTGCCTACCCCTCTGGGTGACAGGCGTGAGTGTTTATGTTTATATATATGTATGTTAATTGCCATATCCTTGTAATGGACTCTCCAAAGAATTACCAGAAGTTAGTGAGAAAAAATCCATTAGTCCATAGAATTTATTACATATTTGATTAGATTGATCAAGGTATGACGTAAGAAAAATATTTTTAATGATTATTTCATTAGTTAGCATTAATTATATTTCAAATGCTTTTGTATAGATTGTACCCAGTAATATTTAAAAATAGTCATACTTATAATCATTTCGTAACTGTTTAAAACTTTCACCGAAGCATCGCAAAACAAACTAGAAACATAATAACATCGGGAAACAAATAAGTCGTAATCATAACAAAGTTTATATTGTAAAGCAACCGCAAAATTATTAGTTTACCAGTTATTAATAAGAACTGGCTTTGTTGTTATGCTATTTGCAGCCTTTGGGGGGCAATTCGGTTGAGTTACGGTCTGGTCATCCCTGTGTGACCGGGCGGCAGCGCAGGTGTGGGACTGGCCACGGTTGAACGTCTAAATTTATTGCTAATTTTATTGCCTGCACGTTTCAACCTTGCCGCCGTTTCATTCCTATTTCTGTTGTTATTTTTCCTTTAACGAATTTTATCTTAAAGGCGAATAAAATTTTCATGATTTAAACGTTTTAAGAGTCTAAGTTTTAAGCTTGACTGCTTGGCTGAAAGATAAAAATTCCTATGGTTGGTAGCACGAATTTTTTTGTTTGTTTAGTTGTTTGTGACGAGATTGTAATGTTTTTAAATATTTCGATATTGCTGATCTGTTTAAGTAATTCCAACTAATGTCATTTTGTAATATTGCATATGTTACTACATAGTCCTCCTCCACATCTCTCACTTTAATTAAATTAAATTGTACTTTATTAATATTACTTTAATTAAATAAATTGTAATTTATCCTATAAATTATTATCTGAGGCTAGTGGTGTTGGCTTCACTAAATTCAAATTTAGGATTAAGATTAGTTATTAAGCCTCTGTTGAAGTTGTTTATTGGTCCTCAAATAAAAAAAGAATTACATTGTCGAAATAATATCGTATTGAGACCTATTTCTCATTCAATTGTTATTTTTGTTAATACTGCCCCAAATTGATCTTATTAACGACGTGTAAAAAAACAACGGGTGCGATTAACGACTAGGGAAAATAAGTTTTAGTTTTTAAACATTTTTGATTTTATCAATATCCAACCGAAACCAATTTTAGTA
Source organism: Parnassius apollo (assembly GCA_907164705.1). Lineage (NCBI taxonomy): Eukaryota > Metazoa > Arthropoda > Insecta > Lepidoptera > Papilionidae > Parnassius > Parnassius apollo. The sequence continues at coordinate 4,008,512 of CAJQZP010001441.1, read as the reverse complement.
TTTTTCGCTATTTTTTGGTTTTAGATTTGGCAGATTTGGCCATATACGCTTTCTTGAAAAATTTACAGCCACATAAATATTTAACAGTTATTAACGCCGTTTTTATTTTATTTGAGAGAGATAACGCCAAGAAGGTCTTAATAACCCAAATGCAACCGTGAGTAAAAAAATTCTACTATTATAAGATATTCTAAAAGGGAGCAATGGAAAGAATTATTTCATAAAACTAATATCGTTACATACAAGTATATGTAAAAATAAATAAAGAATAATATATATAATAAAAATAAAGAAATGAAAAAAAATCTTCATTCTTTCTTTCCAAACCAAAATATCGAACACTATAAAAAATAAATAAAATACACATAATTAGAGAGAGATAACGCCAAAAAGGTCTTTATTACCCTGATGTTAATAAAAACTTCTGCGTACTCCCTTGAAGTAAGACAAAAATTCTTCATTTGTAAAACATTAACGCTCTTAACCTTTTATATAAACACATTGTAGCAAAATATATCAAGTAGTAAAGACAGTATTATGGCTCACGTTTCATTTGTGTTGATCCAAAAGTAATGATAATCGGTTATTTCCAGCGCACATTAAAACCCAAAAAAATTTTGGTAGCTTATGTACGCACTAGATAAGCATAAAAATCATATATTCCCGGGAATTATATTCATTTGCATACGAATCTTCGAAGACAGATGACATCAAGTACCTGTGTTTAAAAAATGTCTACCAAAGACAATATGTACACATCGACTTAGTGGAAACATTGGGGGACTCTGCGTTTGAGCTGGGCAGAATATCCACGGAAGATGAACATCGCGAACGACGCCCATTCACATCCCTCACTGAAGATAACGTAAAAAAGTCGAAAATGTCGAATTAACAAATCGAAGAGTGACCATCCGTTATATAGCTGATGTCACCGGGATCTCATATGGCAGTGTTTAAAGAATCCTAGCAAAAGAATTGCATATGAAAAAGGTCTCTGCTTCTTGGGTACCGAGATTGTTAACCGATGAGCAGAGAACGCATGAGCACGAAAGGTTATAAGCAGACAAGGAAATTGTTTATCACGTGTCGTGACTATGGACGAGACCTGGGTCTACCATTTATATCCTGAAACCAAATAAAATCAATGGTTTGGAAACAAGCTTCCTCACTGATGCCGAAGAAATTCAAAATATCAAGTTCGGCGGGAAAGGTTACGGCGTACGTTTTTTGAGACGCTGGAGGAATAATTATGGTTGAATATTTGGAAAATGGAGCCACTTTTTTGGGCTCTTACAACGCTGGCCAAATAAGGTTATGGGAAAAAATACGCGGAAGACTACAAACTCGAGTGCTGTTTCACCTAGACACCGCTCCGGCTCACAAAGCCGCAGTTGCGATGGCTGCCATTCAAGAAACGGGATTGGAACTGCTCGAATACCCTTCCTATTTGCCAGATTTAGATCCCAGTGACTACTATCTATTTCCTCGGCTCAATGAACACCTTTGAGGCAAGAAATTTGCAGACGATAGCGAAGTGATGGACGCTATTGAAGCTTTTTTGGAGGATTCTAAGGGAATTCTGGGTTAAGAAAAAAGATGGACTAAATGCATAGACTTTATAGGAGATTATGTAGGAAAATAAATTATTATTTAACTATAATCACCGTGTTTAATATTCATTATCATTACTTTTAGATCATCCTCGCATAAGAGGAACCACAACTAGTTAATATGGCAACAGTCGATACTCTGTGCCAGTTCAACTTTGTATTATATTGACGACTCTGTAGTGTCGAGGGTTATGCATTTATCTGCGACACTGCGGGATGTTAATTTTGAGTCGACTTTGGAAAAGGAGACAGTTCTTTTATTTTTTTATTTTAAAGTCACTTTTTAACTTTTTTATTTTATTGTACGTTACGCTATATTTTAGTCAATTTTGAACCGATTTTAATGAATAGTTTTTATTGAATAGGTTTTTCAGTGATGATCTTATTTTTTTTGTAGGATAGGGTGACAAACCAGCACACATTCCACCTGATGGTAAGTGGTTGTTGTCGCCCTTAGACATTTACATGTATCCTCGATTACAAATCAAAATGCAGATGCGTTATCACCCGTGAGGACTAAGATGGAATGCCTCGTTTCCAGTAAAAAGGGTCTCCGGTTCTCTACACTGACCATACGAAACACAGCAGCATTACGCTACTATTTTCCGCTGATATTCTGTGAGAGCGTGGTCCTTCCCCGGTCGAGCCGACTTATTTGTGCTACAACTATGCTACAAATATAACTGCAGCATGGCTCTACCACGTATATTTTGTATAATAATTACATTCAACGGGGTAGGTACATTAGAAGATGAAGTTTTTAATTTAAGACGACATTCTAGTTGACATCATGAGCTTGTGTTCCTTAGCCCACTCAAAGAGATGAAAAAATAATATTTTACAGCTTTAATTACTCTACACACTATTTACCGTGTAGTGGCGGTGTAAGAATATCTACTACCCGCGTACTAGCAGCGTATTCCTAATTACGACTAAAATTAAAAAAACTGCGGTTGCCAACCCACTTGCCAAGGGTGGCAACTATGGCAAATATCTCTCCTATGAGGCAATCTATAGGGGAAGCCTATGTTCGGCAGTAGACTTCACACACTATGACTTAGTAACAGCTTTGGAGCAAAAATGTAGAATGTTTTTTTAGTTCTTTGAAGTCACCTTTCACTTTTATTAAGCCCCGACAAAAACAGAGGGGTTATATTATTATGTTTGTAGTGTATGTCTGTGTATTTGTGTGTCTGTCTATGGAATCTGTGTCATTTTTCGTCGAAAGTGTTCTTAGCTATGTTTCAAAAAAATCTATTCAGTCGTTTGAAGAACATTAGCTCTGTTTGTTCTCTTTGTGTATGGATTTTAAAGTTTTTAATTTAGTAGTAGTTTAATTATAATTTTCAACGCTATAATTTTTAAAACGCCTCCACAATATGGGAGAAATTTCTTGAGATTTTCGCTATTAACATCACATACAATATGTACTTACGTATACAAATTTATCATTAGGGGTCCCCGTAGTTCCTTTACACATATCATTATCGGTTACCAATCAATCATTATACTTAATGGTACACCATTTAGGTTCATTACTCGAACGAAATACAGAAGTATTATCGTGCCTTTTTTAAACATAAGAAAATGCCTACGCATACCCGCCTCGCGTGGACAAGGACAGATTATGGCGGACTCGCACTGACTAAAACCCTATGGTGTTCGACCTTTGCCGCATATTGGCAGAGCCATGGAAATGCTTTTGCCACACATCTGCGGCCCCACCAACGCCGGCCCCATGGCAGCCCCTCCTCGGGGGAGGGCCTCTCCTCCTCCTTCTCCTTCTCTCAGGTGAGGCGTACCAGGAACAAAAGGCGCGCCTTCCTTCACGGCTTCCAACTTCACCTGCGTAACGGACTCCCCCGAGTCTGATACGTGGATAGCATGGGGCCAGGAAAAACGAACACACGGAAGCACTGGCTCTCCTGACCACAGCAGCAGATCTGGTCTCTGGCTCCACCGCCAACCAAATTTCTGCAGTAGAGGGTAGGAAGATCAGCACCCTCCCCCCTCACGCGACCCCACCAGCACCGCATCATTGGTGCGACCCCGCCAGAGTCACGGATGATAGTAGTCGTGCTACCTTAGAGAGAGTGCCTTACTCAATGTTTTTTTTTTTTTTTTAATTTTTTTTTTAACATCCAGACTACAGACTTCCACTTCCTTGAACACGTACAGGATCGCCCCCGTCACTACATCAGATTTGATAGACCGCAGATCCTCGCTAAAGAACACCGATTCCTTCCAAGGATGATTCGCGAGGCTATTGAAATCAAAAAACATCCTAATTTCAATAGAGAAGATGGCTGGGTGCTACCATCTGCTTGGGATCCTATAATAAATAAAATTAAATCCCAACCCAAGCATACAACTGCAAGACTTCAAGATACCATAAGTTCATACTGCATAGATCGGAACAAAAGTTAAATTTTAATCTATGGTAACCGCGGTTAACTATGACATATGGACGTTGAACATCTCAGTCCTGCCCGTGACCATGAGTGCTGTAAAGCGTTCGAAACGTCGGGTATTTAAAAAGTTAAAATATACGCGATAAATTCCGTAAAAACTAGTATTATTTCAATATTTGAAGTTCATTTATAGCTTTGGGCTTAGCATGTGCGAAAATGGTGGCCGCGTAGGTCATGACAGGTCATATGCAGACCTTATATAGGGTTTGCTTGTTTTGTGTCGTTTACATTTTACTGTGTCTGCCCAACATGCTGTTGAGCCTACCCATGTAAAATCGTGCGGTGCGAGTAACTTTCTTGATTACTCACACACTACAATGGGGTTCGAAAGTGAGCCTTGCATCAAGGGTGACGCCTAAATATTTGGCTGTAGTTTGCCATGGGACAGGGGTTCCTAACATCCTGATTGGCGGAGTGGTGGTGAGACGGCGTCGTTTATATTCGAAGCAAACAGCGGAGCTCTTCTCCGGATTTACGTCGATACGCCATTTTTGGAACGAAGCTCCTAAGTCACTTACTGACTTTTGGATCTTGTTCCGAATCTGTGGCAGTGAGTTGCCTTTAGAGTAAAGGGCTGTGTCATCTGCGAAGAGGGCTCGTTTAACACCATTCGACGGGATAGGGATGTCGTTGGTGAATAGTATATTTAGGAGGGGGGCAAGCACAGAGCCTTGAGGGACACCCGCTTTGATTTGACGAGTAGAGGATAGCGTGCCTTCGTGTCTAAAGCGAAAGGTACGATCCTTCAGATAAGAGGCTACAAGGCGAACGAGACGGTCTGGAAGGCCTAAGTCGTACAATTTGTAGATAAGGCCCTGTCCGGTCCTGCCAGACTCTGTCGAATGCCTTGGCAATGTCGAAGAAGACCGCGATGGTTTTTTGACGACGAGGATAAAAACCGCTGAGGATATATTCCACTATGCGGTTAACTTGCTGGGGGCACGAGTGTTTGGCTCGAAACCCGAATTGTTGTGGGACACAAGAGGGTCGCTGTCTGTGGGAAACAAATGGCACCTCATGCGCACGAGAATGACTCGTACGAAAAGTTTGCCCATGGCCTTGAGAAGGTTGATGGGACGGTGATTGGAGGGGAGGTGGTGAGGTTTGCCTGGCTTGGGAATACCAATGACAGTTGCCTCTTTCCAAGAGGTGGGAAAATAGCTGAATTCGAAGCAGGCGTTGAAGATTATGGCCAATAAGGCGATCACCTGCTCCGGAAAGTATTGAGGGCTTGGTTGGAGATGCCATCCGCACCCGGTGCTTTTTTGGGCTTAAGTCCTTTGATGGTAGATGAAATCTCATCTTTGGACACAGTGATAGGGTCAGAGGCGGTAGGGGGCGAGTTCCGGCTCCATGAGATTGCCCCTTTCGAGGTCTCTGTAATCTAAGTTTGCGTTGAAGGCGGTGGGCCGCGAGTCTATATTCGGGAGTGGGATAGCGTGCAGCTCTACGGAGGGCAGCTTTTTTGGCTTTTAGCAGGTTGCTAATATCTAAGGGAAGACTAGTTTTAGCAACCGGGACGACCTTTTCATTCTCTTTAAGAGAAGATGTTATAAGTGAGGTGAGATTTTCGACCGCGGTGTCTATTTTCCCCGTTCTGTCACTGTCTGTCTGTCACTGACTGTCGAGGACGTCGGAAGAAAGGGTTATAGGAGGGTCCGGAGAGTCTATAGCCGAGGCTAGAGACTTCTTGAAGCCCTTCCAGTTGGTGTAGGTTTTGGAAGTGGGAGTTGGAGATGTCTGATGGCCAAGAAGGAGGGATACAGGACGGTGGTCGGATCCTAGATCATCGAGAGATTCGATTGCTCTAAGGTTAAGGGAGACTCCTTTTAACTAGAGCAAAGTCTAGCACGTCAGGAGCGTAGTTAACATTGTCGGGATAGTGGGTAACAGCGAGGGGGGCTGTAGACAGTCAGGTCGAGAGACTGAGTGATATTGAGCAGCACCCTGCCACTACTGGTAGTAGTGCGGCAGGTCCATTCAATATGCTTGGAGTTAAAGTCTCCAAACATAATGACTGAACCACCTAATGCAACGATGGCTTCGAAATCACTCTTAACGGGGAGGGTTCCGCTAGGGATATAGCAAGAGGCTATAATGATTGACTGGTGTCCAGTCATGGCTAATCTAGTGATAGTGGCTTCCATACTGGTAAGCGTCGGAGTGGGTATGTGGGAGCAATGAAGGGACTTTTTGTAATAAATGGCAGTACCGCCGCCTTTGCAGTCGGGTCTGTCATTACGCAGAAGTGAATAATTTTTAATAGAAAGGCCTTTAGAGACCTTGGGGCTGAGGTGGGTCTCCTGAAGGAGGAGGAGGTCAGCTTCGCAATCTCGTAGAAATAGTCTACGCTCTGGGAGGTTATTTCGCAAACCGCGGATATTGAATGAAACAAGCGACAAACTCTTTGGTTTCATACGACCGTACGATATCGCGGGAGCAGAGAGCTCCGGCATAGTGTTACTACAAAGACCTTAGTAGGTTGATGTGCTCAGTAAGAGCAAGGAGACGGTCCTGAGGGGACAAACAATAAAACATGGCTTAAAATTGTATTGTAACATTTATCGTAAAATAATATTTAATGTCTGAATATTTCTTAGCAGCAGTAAAAAGTAAAGAATTTATTCTTTCATTTTTAACCAATTGCAGAGCTTCAATTGCGGGCCTTGAACGCGGGGACGGAATCCAGAAATTTCGTAACGAAAAAAAACCTCACGCTCCCCACTCCGACGAGCACGGAGGTGTGGCGTTGAAAGCCGTGCATCGTCTAACGTCGTTTCAGTTCGGCAGACTTCGATGTTTAAGTGTTTGTGTGCGTGCGACTAGACGTATGCGTGTACACCAGCTGCTAACTCAATGATAAAAATTCCTGAATAACATACATGTATTGTAAGATATTAAAAATATTTTAAACAATATTAACTTCTCATTTATTCAATAAGAGAAAAAAAAATGTTTTCTTATCGGTCACCACGCTCAAAAAGTGTAACTTGATTTAATATCAAAGACTTAACTGCATAAATAAAATAAATAAATAATTATAATTGCATAAGTTGATAAAAAATGCTATGCAATAGCTTTACCGCGGCAGTCAGTTTTTTTACGTGGTAGAGCCATGCTGCAGTTATATTAGTAGTATAGTTGTAGCACGAATGGGTCGGCTCGACCGGGGAAGGACCACGCTCTCACAGAATACCAGCGTGAAATAGTAGCTTAATGCTGCTGTATTTCGTATGGTGAGTGCAGAGAACCGGAGACCCTTTTTACTGGAAACGAGGCATTCCATCTTAGTCCTCACGGGTGACAACGCATCTGCATTTTGATTCGTAATCGAGGATAGATGTAGATGTCTATGGGCCACAGCAACCACTTACCATCAGGTGGACTGTGTGCTCGTTTGTCACCCCTATCCTATAAAAAAAAAAAAAAAAAAAAAAAAAAAAAAAAAAAAAAAAAAAAAGTCACAGAGTGCCACACGTATTTTTTTATTGAGGTAATGGTAGCCAAATGGCGTAGTGAAGGTTAAATGGGCTGCAAGCACGGAAAATCTTGGGTTCGAATCCGCCATTCAACTACTGTCGCAAACTCCTAACAGAAATATTTTAAGGTTACTTGAAATGATTTAAAACAGTATTAATAATATTAACAGCGTTGCTACTTTTTAAAATATAAAACAAAATGTTTAGAAATCACACAGAACCTTACCAAGCTATTTGTTATTCCGTATACAGTGTTCAAATCAAAATATTTATACTTTAGCAGTCGTTTTCTTATACCGTTCAAATTTTGGGAGTATATACTGTTCTTTTGAGATTAAGCCGTAAACCGTACAGTAACTTTGTAACCGAAACAGGAATTAGATAGCAGTATCTTTCTGATAACAACTCCATAATAAGAACTGCGGTCACCAGGCCACCTGCCCAGTGCAGCGTGGCAACTATGGCTAAAACAGCCTCTGTCAATCCACGCGGGAGGCCTGTGTCCAGCGGTAGACTTTTATAAGCTATAATGGATAAATAATTAGATGTAGGGTTAAGTAGTATTTAACATCTTAGACTGCAGCGTTTTTATCATGTAATCTGTATTCTTCTTACCAGTTGAACGATTCAACAATTTAAAAAAACAGATATATTATATATGTACATATATCGCACTCAGCTAAGTCACTAGCAAAGCACTCGTCTTTAGGGTTCCGTACCGTAACCGTAATCTTTCGGGTTCTGTAACCAACTGGAGCCTATTAATAAGCCTCCGCTGTCCGCCCGTCCTTCCGTCGGTCTGTTTGTCGGTCTACGAGCTGTATCTCATGATCCGTAATAGGTAGACCGTTGAATTTTTCACTGAATGTCTATTTCTGGCATATAGATCTCAATAATGACAACAAATAAATGCTTGAAATGCTCACAAAGTTTGTGTCGCTACATTCGATAAAAAATTATAATAAAATAAAATAATATTTAAAAATTAAAGGGGGACCCTTATACACAGGAAACGTGTTTTTTCTTTTACAAAAGTATTTAAAAAGTATCTACTTCATGCACAAGTCCGACTCGCACTTGGCCGGTTTTTATTAATACTCACGGCGAGTCATGTCCAAGCGCTTTTTTTTTTTTTTTTTTTTTTGCGCCCGAAGCAATTAAAGGGCTACCCTGTACGTAGGGAGGCGGAAAATGCATTACGCATACCACGATAGCCGGTCTATCGTGGTTATGGGGGACTCACTGTCCTACCGGGGACCCTAAGTGATACCCCCTAAAAACCGCCTTTAGGGACAGGCAACCGGCTGATTAAGCTCTATTGTGCCTTATCATGAGCGACCCTCTTTTGGGAAAAGAGGGCGCAGGCGGCTAAGTGCCGCTGAGGGAGTGCCTACGAAGGCAAATTAATGTCAGATATTACAATAATTTTATTTAATTAGAGTTGGCCTGAGCTGCCAGGAGACAGTTCAGGTCGTTTGAAAGTTTATTAGGCGGGTCCGAGAGAGAGTTTCTCGGCCTGCGGACACGATAGCGAGAGGGGGGTGGGGCTGCATAAGAAGCTGCCTCACGAATTAAGTGGTTTGGGTGCGACTCTGAGGCTTTGAAGAAGTTCTCAGAGAGTTTTTTAAGAAATTGCTGAATTGTTGGGAGCTCTAAGTCCCGATGAAGGTCGGCATTGCGGACGTACCACGGTGCGTTCGCAGCTCGACGACAGAATAGGTTCTGAACTATTTGGAGATCATTTAAAATGTTAGGGTTTGCGTGGGCAAAGACGGGGCCCGCGTAGGAACGTCCAAGCGCTGGCCACAATTCACTTATATATAAAGCCCCGACCTTTTGTTTCACTCGCTTATTGTTACTACCCGGCTAGCAATATCAGGTAATATGTGCGACGTACGTAATGAAAGTGAATCTCCACTATTTGTCAAACGGGAAGCCGAGGAAAGCTTTACGGAGGCTTACAGAAATAGGTTACGTGGAAGTTTTTGCTGACTCACTTACTTTAGCTTAATAAATGTTAGTTCATTTCTTGTTTATATGTATATTACTGGTACTATTTGTGGCAGATTTTAATAAATTTTAATATATTCTTGCGATACAACTTCGTTTGCAACATTAAGCTACTATTTTACGCTCGTATTCTGTGAGAGCATGATCCTTACCTGGTCGAGCCAACCCATTCGTGCTATAACTATACTACTCATATAACTGCACCATGGCTCTACCACGTATAAAATAGACGTAGGAATTAGAGGCGAAGTATCTACGCACGTAACATCTCACACTGTGGCTCTACCTCTCTCCAAAGGGATCAAATTCATATCGTCGGGCCTCCTGTCATTGTCTCTAAATATTCCCCAAGTCTCTCTAACCGAGAGAACATTGATAGAGACTTTTAGAAACTTTTCAGAAATCAACATTCAGAGAACCGTGACGGGACAACATACCAGTACTTTCTTACTTGAAATTTGGTGAAGCCCGAATTCGTCAACTTTCTACTACGTGGACACTTATGGGGCTGACAGGTCACCGCTCCTGTTCGAATTCCTACAGCAAGCGTAATCTTTCCCCATCACGTAATGTGCCACTAGTAACACAGGTGACTAGATTCCTTAGTCAAAACAGCTATTTGGTCACTAGGGAAATTGTGAAATTTACTTGTTAACTACACGGCACAAACCTTCGTGCAAGCAAAATGTCAACATTGTCGTTAAGGTCATCGGTACAAAAGACCCTTGATACTTTAATTTCGTAACACATTTTATTACAGTGCCATTCAATTAGGTTTTCACAGCCGACGACCCTAAATAACACATTAGCAAAAATGTACAAGTATTAATATGTTATAACTTATAACAGTATTTTATGCAAAGTGCAAATATAATCTTCGCCATTATGTAGACAAAATGTCGGGTAAGATTAAAACAAGGTTAGCAATAAAAGAAAGCTATAAAGGCACCTGGGAAGTAATATTAAAAGGGAGGAAACATACGCACGCTACAATATCCTTGGCGACGTTGCACTAAATTCTTACAACACTGAATTTAAAAAAAATATTTCTTTCATCTACATACTCGTATGTAGGTAAAGTTATACTTTATATAAAATAGTTCTTTGAAGAAAACTCACAGAAATTAAGTATTTTAGAAGCGTAAATATTGATAATTTTCCTGATTGTTTTATTTATTTATTATTCTATCTCATAATTTGTTTCTAAATTTTGTTTATAAATATATATCAAAAATAGGCTGTGAATGCATCACCACTATCAAATATAAAACATTCCACTTTTGCATTAGCAGAGCCATATTTATATGAAAGCTATATTTATATAAATCTATATTTATATAAAACAACGGTTTATAAGATAATACATTTAAATAAATTGATGGAAGCTATAATATAAATGAAATTCATTTCTATATGCTTAAAATTTGTTCTCCTACGTCACTTTAAAAACCGCTTTTCGCGAAAATTTACTGAAGCACTTGGAGCACCACAGGCAACTTAACGAGGCAGTTACGTCATATTCCAGTCCCAAAGATACTGCTAGCGGGATTACATTGAAATTGAATGTGTTTCTTAAGGAAGGAAGTTAGAGAGAAATATGAAATATAGAGACTTAAAAAAGTACAAATTCTAGTCAAATTCATACAAAAACAACATAAGTAACATAAGTAAAATACATATGTCACATTTTTAAATTAAGTTATTTAGCCTCCTGTATATATTAAAACATAATTCCCTCAAGAAATATTTTGTGAAGCAAAAAACGAATAAGGAAAAATTTAATGTATTGAGATGTGGATGATCACACTTTTTTATTTTTTTATTTAATCTATTTTCTCTTATTCTATGCTATTTAATACCAATTGATTGCGTTCCTAATTGAATAATGCCCAAAATGCATGTATATACGTTTTACGCGTTGTCCTTTAAAAAATATTTAATGAGTTTTCAAAAAGTCTCAAATCTCGAATACTGTACTGTAAATATAAGTGAAGCGTACTTTGAGGACTTGACAATGAATACATATTTTCAATAATTTTATCACAAAAATATATTCAAATTTAAAATATTTATTTATTTATTTAATTAAATATTGGTACTTTTATATTCATGCCAAACTTTTATCATATTTGAAGTAAAATTTTATTTTATATACATTTTATATTTCGTGAAGGTAACCATGGTCACAGTACGCAGCTAATATGAGCGCTCTCCATGGCACGTCATAAAGACGAAATTGGCCTCCTGGTTAAATTCATCTCGCTACCGACGCCGACCGAGGCGTCTCCGCCGACCTCCCCTAATAACATTCGAGTTTCCTCGACAATTTGAGTGTTGTATGAACCAAAGATGTGGAGTAAAGAAGAGACCGTTTTTATTTAGTGTTCTTGCTTCGTGATATACGTAAACTAGTGATGAATGCAAACTAGATTTAACCAAAACGGATAATAAAAATATTTTAATTTTAACACACGCTGCGAAAGAAATTATATGATCCATTTAGATCATATAATTTCTGACGTTTTCACTCGAACTGGTAATATCCTTCTTAAACGAAAAAAAAAAACTAGATAAAATGACAAGTCGCAATATCAATACGTCCATCCATCCATCATTCATCATCATAACAGCCCTTAACAAGTTCACTGCTGAACATAGGCCTCCCCCAAGTAATGCCACAAAGCACGTTCCTGAGCCACCTGCATCCATCGAATTCCTACCTGTCTTACCAGGTCGGCACTCTATCTAGTGGGTTATCGCCCTACACTACGCCCACTGTTACGAGACTGCCACTCGAGAACCTTTTTTCCCCACCGGTTGTCGGTTCTTCGAGCTATACCGGCCCATTACTACTTCAGCTTACTAATCCTTTGGGCTATATCGTTCACGCAGAGAAAACCCGAGCACAGCCCTCTCCATAGCTTGCTGAGCGACCTTGAGTGTCCTCATACGGCCAGCAGTGAAGGACCACGTCTCAGATCCGTAAGTTATCACTGGCAACACGCACTGGTTGCATATCCATCCACTATAGCCTATAAAAGTTCATTGCGGAGCAAGGCCTCACCATAGATTGCCACATAGGAGGGATTTGCCAGTGTTGACACTCATTTTAGGCGGATTAGCAACCGCAGTTTATTTTTTATTCTTTCTGAGTTATTATCAGGAAAGTTCTGCTGCCAATCACCTGTTTTAATTTCCCTCTGTCGCCTATTTTGACACCCATGGGACGATATGGGGCAGTGGATAGCCACTACAATGTTCTTTTTTATATAAAATGAGGGTGACAAACGACCACACAGTCTACCTGATGGTAAGTGGATGCTGTGGCCCATTGACATTTATCCTCATTTAAGAATCAAAACGCAGCTGTGTTGTCACCCTTGAGGACTAATGTGGAATACCTCGTTTCCAGTAAAAAAGAATCTCCGAATCTCTACACTCATCATACGGAACACAGCAGTATTAAGTTGCTATTTTACGCTGTTATTCAATACAATTCAATAAAACTTCGAACAGAATCTACCATAAAATTTTCTTCAATTAATCGGTGGGCAGGTAGAGAATGCCTAAAGATATTTAGTCCAACATTTGTATTCTTTATTCAATAATAGGAATATATTAAAGGAAAAAATAACCCGTAGTACTTTAGTCTTATTTAACATAAATAAGTGCTACAGATACTTGTAATATTGTTGTTTAACAACATTCTAAACCCCACCAGAAATAAGAGAAGTGATAAAAGTTACTATTAGTAATCACACTTTTTACTTTCCTAGAAATATTTAAAAAAAATAAAGCTCTTTTTGTGTTGATTTTTTATCCTTTTCCGTTTTGCACGTCACTAAAAGCGTTTCGTGCTCTCTATTCTAACAAGACAACCGAGGAAATGAGTGAGTGAAATACGTTGAGGAAACGTAGCATTCTCTACAGTCGTTGTTTTTTCTTTACAAGATTTTCGTTAAAAATATATGGCAGTCTTTTAAACATTACAATAGCAAACGTGACGTAAAAAAAACTGCAAAAAAAATTTGTACGATGTAGAAGCCATTGAGTGTGTCTGTAAAAAAAATAAACATTTTACCTATTTCTATCACCGGCATTATTTTTAGTTTATAGCAACCCACTGCTGAAAATATGCTCGAAAGCTCTAATTTCTACCTGACAACACATTAATGTCGGCCTGGTCTTACCAGAAGAGACCCGGGGGTAGAGTGGACGTGGATTTTTTTTAATAATATAAGGGTGGCAAACGAACTCACAGTCCGCCTGATGGTAAGTGGTTACTGTGACCCATAGACATCTACATCTGTCCTCGATAACGAATCAAAATGCAGATGCGTCGACGCTGGTATTCTGTGAGAGCGTGATCTTTCCCCGGTCGAGCCAATCCATTCGTGGTACAACTATAATATAGCTGCAACATGGCTCTACCACGTAACAAATTTATAATTAATAATAAAACAAAACAATCACATAAAGCGATACAGACACAAACTATACACAAAGTGGTGATTTACCTAAACGGATTTCGATGGCTCATACCGCAAATACTCATTCCTCCGTCGCTATTGTATTTTGAGACCCGCATAATATGGGATATACGGCATTTGTCAGCTGTGTCGAGTAGTGGTCAAAATAAATCACTAATAAATCGCGGGTCAGCTGCTCCTCGTTTGTAGGGTCTAGTCATGTTGTGACTTACCCTGTGTCTCAAACGCACGTAGCTTTAGCCTAACCTACCTTTGACCTTATATCATAAACGGTACATCGAGGTTAGGCAGGTAAAGAAAAAATAAATCTACAGAGTGCGTCCGGACGCTGGACACTTCCTCCTGGAGGCTTCCTCTCATATTTTTATTATATTGTATACTCCTATAGAGCAATTAGTTAATTTATTGTTTAGATATGCAGATCTCTTCATGTCGTTTTCCTATATCGCACAGCATGTAGTAATTCAACATTGACAATTTCCTTAATGAAGACGGAGCTCGCGCATAGGATACTCGATTATTGTAAAATTTACAGCAAAAAAGACACGACGAGTAACCGGAGCTACCATAGCCAGGTCGACTAAGTGCGAGTTAATTTCTATGTGTTTACGAGTAGGCTTCTTGCCCACTGTCATTCAAGAGTAAACACCTCTACTCGTATATGCACAGGGCAGGCAGGCATAAGGGTTGTAGCACGAAATTGTCCATTCGTCCGGAGAAGAATAACGCTCCTCCCTACCTCTCTATAAAACATATAAAAGCAGCTTAATGCTACTGTGTTTCGTATGATAAGAGACGAGAACCGAATACCCCTTTTTATTGGTAACGATGCATTCGATCTTAGTGCTCAGGAGAGACAATGCAACTACATTTTGATTCTATAATGGATACGAAAATCTAGTGTATCTATAGGCCTCAGTATCTACTTACCATCAGGTAGAATGTGTACTCGTTTGTTACCCTTATTGTATAAATAAACTACATGTAATAAATTTCATTTTAACCATAATTCGTCGCTGTCGAAATCGGCCAGGAAGACACCGTCTTGAATTTACTTCTTTACTTAATTAAGCGTTTAAGAACGGATAAACTTTTAGAAATAATGACATTATAACAAAGTACTACATTAATCAAGATGTTAATTCGATGATGAAGATATTAACATATTGCATACCATTAAGAAAGTTCCACTACAACTCGGCGGGGCGCCAACAATGACCTGACAATGGATCCCCGCGGTTCCGTGATTAACAGCATTTTCTTAACGGAACAATTACATGGACACTTATTCACTTTTAAACATGGCTTTTAAAGTAAACCTATTCAACAGCTGTCACATTTTACTCAATAAACATTAAAGAAAAATCGACCATTTTTATACCTTACCGGATTTACCTAATTATTTTATGGGAAATTGATAGGCTCATCAACAATAATATATGGTTAAGTCTTGCTAGTGTAATTACATACTAGCAGCAACCCGTAGCTTTAAATTCTTTATAGGTGGGCGGAATATTTAGTTTCAATGACTTCTGATGATTCACTTCTCAAAATCTATCAAGTTCGCTGTGTCATTAGAGTAAAGAATCATGCCCACTTTCCATACATTGATAGACCTGTAACTTGATTCCTTTCACAGGTTGCGTCTACCTACAACTACTGTTGTATAAAAACAATTATTGTTTATAGTAACATAAATAACTTATAATCTTTTCATTTAGAGGCCAGGGAAAAATGCTAATAAGTAAATAAAATTTTGAGGTTATAACAGCTGTCAGATAAGGTCTGTATACTTATTTTTCCTTCCACACCATAGTATAAAACCATTAAAAATCGTATCCGATCATAAATTAAGAAGTTATAAAAAAATTGGTTATTTTGAACATTCATAAACCACATGATGAATGAACAAGTTTTTCGTAGTCTGAAACGGAACGTGGAAAAGACATCCATACTAATATTATAAATGCGAAAGTGTGTTTGTTTGTTTGTCCTTCTTTCACGTCGCAACAGAGCGTCGGCATGGCATGATTTTTTGTATGGGGATAATTCGGTGGCTGTAGAGTGACATAGGTTACTTTTTTCCGCGGAAAAACATCTCATTCCCGTGAGAAAATAGAATATGTGGCAAAAGTTTGTCCTTCTTTCACGTTGCAACAGAGCGTCGGCATGGCATGAATTTGGGTATGGGGATAGTTCGGTGGCTGTAGAGTGATATAGGTTTTTTCCGCGAAAAAACATCTCATTCCCGTGAGAAAATAGAATATGTGTGTGGCCGAAATAGGAAATGGGGAGATCTCCCGCCGGGCAAGGTGTTCTGCCCGGGGAGCGGTCAACACTCCATGTGATAGTTCGGAGATGTTCTATATATACTGTTTATGATTCGGAATGTTGATAGCGTGATTTAGGCTTCAGTGTATTTCGCTTGTGGCGCGACGACAGTGCCGCTACATCACCCCCCTGCTCAGACCGGAGGTCGATAGTGCAGTCTCATTGTCGACGAATGTGCAAGTGCCAGGAGATTGCCTTGTAGTCTGCGGTGAGTCGAGAAGGAGGCGAGTAATCTGCGAGAGTGCCGTGAAGCAGAGGCGAGCAGTAAGGCTCAGAGCCGTGCCGAACACTGTCGCGCAGAGAGTAGCTTGAAGGAACAGGAAGCATTATTATTCCAGTGCTGCGATGAACCTTGTGAAGCTAGATGGCTTGCAGGATATGAGACTGCAGACGATATCTGCTCGGGAGCGAATGGGTAGGGTATTCTATGACGATGATGAAGCTTGAAGTTTCCGAAGGTTGTTTGGTTGCGTGTTTAGATCACGTCGGGGTCACCACTGTGGCCGTGGTAGGAAAAGGGGAGATCTCCCGCCAGGCAAGGTGTTCTGCCCGGGGAGCGGCCAACACTCCATGTGATAGTTCGGAGATGTTCTATATATACTGTTTATGATTCGGAATGTTGATAGCGTGATTTAGGCTTCGGTGTATTTCGCTTGTGGCGCGACGACAGTGCCGCTACATGTGGCAAAAGTTTCTCCTTCTTTCACGTTGCAACAGAGCGTCGGCATGGCATGAATTTGGGTATGGGGATAGTTCGGTGGATGTAGAGTGACATAGGCTGCTTTTTTCAACGGAAAAAAATATCATTCCCGTGGGAAAATCGAACACGTTGCATAATTAAATTCAGCTAGGTGGCGCCACCGTGATTCTACTAATAATCTACTAATACTATCACCACCTGTCACGCTTTCACCCTTAACTATTACTTAACTGTGGTAGAAACAGTTCTTAGTAAACCTTATTAATAAGCCTTAGTAATATTTATTGAACGGAAATGAATACAGTTCTTATATGTGGTTATGAATGAATCGGTATTACAATAAGAAAAATTGTGCAAAATTATAAGAAAAATATTTTTTGATATTTCTTATTAACTAACGTATACATAGTTTAAATTTATTCCGCTAGATGTCGTTACTAGGTTTTTAAAACGTGGTAACGAAATGTTTCCTGACATGTACTTAACTCCTGCCATTGAACCGCGCGTCAACTTATAGTGCATACGGTACCTATACGCTTAAATTGTTTCTATTTCGTAGCTTATTCGACTACCTGCTTTCGATTTTGGTTGTTTGTTATTTGCTTTGTGATTTGGTTAAGGTTGAATGGATTTATATTGGCTTTCATTTTCGGATTTGTGTATTTTCTTGGATCGGTTTTGTTGATTTGGTTGGTATTCCTTTATACATGTTTAGAATCTGGCTTTGATTTTGGATTTTGTTTATTTAGAATCGTGAATTGGTTTTCGTTGTTTTAGGTTGTTTAACAATATTTCAAAGGAATATTAATAGTATAGATAGTGTATACGGCACCTATACACCTACTTTTTTTTCGTTGATTATATTTATATTGACTACTGCTTTCGATTTCGGTTTTCTGTGATTTGGTTTAAGTTGATTCGATTTTTTTTGGCTCTCGTTTTCGGATTTGTGTTGTGTCTTGAATTGGTTTTGTTGTTTTGTAGGAATAAATATTCCTCTTAGATATTTTGGATTTGCTTTTAAAAAAATATTTAAAAAGAAATTTAATTCCTTTTAGGTATTTTAACATTTTATTCTATAAATAGGTTTTTTGTTACTTCATAATGCCTCGCAAACGTAAGTCCAGCCTTTCAAGAGTATCTTCTCAAAGACAAGCGAAAGATTAGCTTGATCGCTAGAATCTTAAGAAGATGCTGAACTGAGTAGGCAAGAACAAGCAGAGCGTCAGACTGCTTTTAAAGCATCTGAGACACCTTCTCAACGTCAGCAAGGGAGTCTTGACCAGACAGAGCATCAGGCTGCTTTAAGAACTTCCGAAACACCTTCTCAAAGTCAGGAAAGGCGTCTTGAACAGGCAGAGCGTCAAGCTACTTTAAGAGCTACTGAAACACCTGCTCAAAGTCAGCAAAGGCTATTCGAACAAGCGGAACGTCACGCCGCCTTAAGAGCCGCGGAAACACCTGATGAAACTCAACACAGACTCATTGAGCAAGCTGAACGTCAATATACTATAAGGGCATCTGAAACACCAGAACAGACACAGGCGCGAAGAGATGCAAATGCACAGCTCCAAGCTGAACGTCGACAAAATTTTCAAAGAAACAAATGGTTTGTTTTTTAATTACGCAGCATTCATACGTTTACATTATAATACGTTGATTGATTATAAAAATCACAGGTTAGTTGTTATCGGACTGATGGACAAGGCTTGTTGATTTTGCAGCACTTTAAAATGGAAAGATGAGACCGCAGGCATGTGCTGTTCCAATGGCAAAGTGTCTCTTTCGTTACTTGGGGAACCAGAAGAACCTTTAAAAACTCTCTTTTTATATGATGCTAATGAGTCACGGCGCTTTTTAAACAGGATCCGGAAATATAACTCATGCTTTCAAATGACGTCCTTCGGAGTTGACCAGGAAATAATAATGCCGGGATTTTCGCCTACATTTACGATGCAAGGGCAAATTTATCATGAAAAGGTTCACTTTTTCCAGCTGAAAACGAACAACATAAATTTTTACAGGTATATTTTATGGGTGATGAAGAAATTGAGGTAGACCGTCGCTGTCAATTTATCCAGGGAGTTGAGAGAGACACAGTGTTCAAAATTCAAAGATTCTTGCATGAACATAACATTTTAGTCAAAACATTTAAAACTACTTTAGAAAACCTACCTGAAGAGGATTATAAAGTCGTCATTCACGCAGATCGGACCCCTCAAGGAGAGCATGAAATGCGCTACAATGCACCTTTGATAAACGAAATAGCAGCCGTAATTAGTGGTGATCAATTTTCTTCACGAGACATTGTCTTGCGAGCACGTGATGATACTGTAACGTTTCCCCCCTCTCATAATAAAAAATATATATTATATACTAAATATATTATATTCCCCTTTACATAATAATTATATATATGTGACCAGGATTAATAAAATATGTTTTGATCTTTCTAAATGATCTTTCAAAAGGTTTATTAATAGGCCGTTTTTAATATTTTGGCGTGATCGTCTTAGTTAGGGCCCTTATTTACGTTGTGTTTGTTTAGTAACTTAGTTCTTTTAGGTGTCTTTTGGAAGAATGAATATTCACTAGGGCAATCGAAAGCTGTTGGTAGTGCCTTATAAGCTAAGTGAACCCCGTTCACGAAGACAGGGCTCGAAAAAGGTTAAGAACATAAAACGTCCCTATTCCGCTTGTAATCAGGTTTACATTATTAATTATACCTTCCCGCTCGGAAAAGGCTCAAAATATATTTATACAAAATACCCGATACAAGGGCTTCGCTCTCCTACATTTATTTTTAAAAAAAATGTAGGGGAGGTACACGGCCCCACACACGCCGTGCACGGTGAGTGCCAACCATTTTGATGCACTCCCCCCGAAGGGAAAGCTAATTCGGGAACTGGACCGTAGTCCACAGCAAAATAACTGGCGAACCAGTAAAAGAGGCTTGGCCCCTTGCTAGTGCGTAAGCACAAACATCGACCGAAGTCGCGCATGTCAATGCGTGTAAACGCCAAACAGAATACGAACGAATCCAGCCACAGTGAATGTACGTCACACGGTTTAGGCAAATAGGCACACTGGCCGTAAACCCTCCGTGAGCGCCACCACCTGCCAGACCGCCGCTCCTGCAGACGTGATGTAAGTGTATGGCATCACCACCAATTGCATGATCAGCACGGCTACTAGCCGCAGAGCGTGTCATGAGTCTACCGCTCACCTCAAGGGAATGGGGTCCCACGTTGTGCGGCTTTCGGCCGCAGCCTTGAGAGTCTCCTCAGATCCTCCCGCCAGCTACCACCCGCATGAGGTCGACACATATGCTCCACCAACCTATACAACGGCAGATATAGCCAAAAGGCAGTTATAATATAAGAGTAATAATTCGCCATCAGAAAGGGTTTGTGTCACTGACGTTGAGTAAATGCATTTTCGATCATGTTTGTCTCACCCACCGACAAGTTGCCTTCAATCATTCAAAGGTGGGAAAGTTACAGAGATATAATATTATGTTGTTATATAAAACATCGTGGAGGGCAGACAGTCTGCAGCCCCGTAATGAAGGGACCCGACTTGGGCAAAGCTACTCAGGTTTGAGTCAATCCAAGACGCAGAGAGCGCTATTGAGAATAGCGTCCCACCAAACAACCATCGCAGAGACGCAATGCTGCAGAACGCAACAAGCATCAATACGACTATCGTCGGGCTTACACCATTCCAAGGTCCCCCATGCATCCCAGCAGACATCACCACCTGCATACCTCCATCGACCAGAACCACAAGAGTGCGTCGAATCAGGCGCAGCACACCCGCAGATCCATCACAAGACGCAATACCATAAGTAGCAGTAAGCATCAATGCAACTATCATACGGATGGCGCCCCCTCACAACACACCCACATGACCCCTATCGACTTTGGTAACAAAGTTTGTATTGTTGTTATATAAAAAATATCACCAACGTATCATAGTAGCACGCTACTAAGACGCCAATGAACAAAACTCCACGTATCATAGCGTTAATGCACTAAGACATGAAGTTGAGTATGCCTGCTACACTTAAAAGTGCTACCAAACACACTCATCATCCCAATCCGAAAGATAGACGACACATCGCTATGCGCTACGACGTCACCCACAAACGGTATGGGTGTGCGATGTCCACGGGAAAGCCGTATTACTACAACAAACCCGCTTACCATCGGCACTAAGATGTTAATTGTATACCTCCATCGACCAGAACCACAGGAATGCGTCGAATCAGGCGCAGCACACCCGCAGATCCATCACAAGACGCAATACCGCAAGTAGCAGTAAGCATCAATGCAACTATCATACGGGTGGCGCCCCCTCACAACACACCCACATGACTCCTATCGATTTTGGCAACAAAGTTTTTATTGTTGTTATATAAAAATATCACCAACGTATCATAGTAGCACGCTACTAAGACGCCAATGAACAAAACTCCACGTATCATAGCGTTAATGCACTAAGACATGAAGTTGAGTATGCCTGTTACATTTAAAAATGCTACCAAACACACTCATCATCCCAATCCGAAAGATAGACGACACATCGCTATGCGCAACGACGTCGCCCACAAACGGTATGGGTGTGCGATGTCCACGGGAAAGCCGTATTGCTACAACAAACCCGCTTACCACCGGCACTAAGATGATATGTCTAGGACACATCGGTTAGCGAGTCCAAGTTTACCTCGGACCAATTGCTCGTGAAGCAGCACACACGCCACCATAATATTCCTTTTCAAGTCCCTGATAAGGACTAGTCATTTTGCTACAGTACTAGGAGCAGTCAGTCACCCGACCACCCCATACAATGCTTATGCATCAAGGAGACCTCCTATAATATTGCTTTTGTATCATAGACCTTACTTTCATAAGTCATATATATATAGGATTCGAACCCACGACCCTACTATTGTAATGCATATTAATCATAGAGACCTTCTATAGTATTGCTTTTGGATCATAGACCTTACTTTCATAAGTCATTCATATATAGGGTTCGAACCCACGACCCCACTATTGTAATTCAAATTCATCATGGAGACCTTCTTTAGTATTGCTTTTGTATCATTGAGTTTAATATCATAAGTCCCTAATATAGGACTAGTCATTGTGCTACAGTACTTCTGGTAGTCGGGCTCCCGACCACCCCATATATATGTACAACTGCAGGTATGTACCTCCGGCAGCTTCCTCCATACAAGACGTCTATACGTGAACACCTTCCATAACTTAGGAAAATTTTCTTTAATACATGAACTCCTTCAACAACTTAAGAAATTTCATCTATACGTGAACTCCTTCCATAACTTAGAAAAATTTTCTTTTATACACGAACACCTCCCATGACTTTGACAAATTTTCTAATTATCTTATAAACGTTATTTAACTTAATTTTACAATATTTTTTGACTTGTATTTCTATTATTTATCTTATTTTAAATATTTTTTCAAGTTTTTAAATAAATTTATTTATTACGAAAAACAATAATTTTGCCTTTAATTTACTATGTTATTGGGATAATGTCTGAAATATATTAACTTTATGTTTATTAATTTAACTTAATTGCTTAATATATATCTTTTAAGACTATTTTTGACGCCCCTTTATATTGAATTTAATTATTAATAATAATATTGGGCCGTCACAATACGTTGCAACAGGTAGCCGATACATACAAGTTTTATGACGCTCTGCAATACCCATTGATTTATTGCAAAAGACAAGAGGGTTATCATTTTCATATTCCACTCATTAACGCGGTCACAAAGCAGCCTACTCCGAACATAAAATTATCATGTATGGATTTTTATGCGTATCATATGATGTTGCGAGAAAATGATTTTAACCTCTTAGCCCGGTGTAGACAATTATTTCATAAATTTTTGGTAGACATGTATGTGAAGGTAGAAAGTGAACGTCTCCGTTATATATCTTTAAATAAAAAAGCTGCGCATTGAGAATTATATACATTTACAAGATGCAGTTTCTAGCGACGCCAATGTGAACCCCAGAGATTTAGGTAAAATGGTAATTTTGCCCTCATCATTCGTCAACAGTCCCCGCTACCTACATGAGTACACACAAGACGCATTCGGTCATTGTACGAACTTACGGAAGACCTGATCTTTTTGTTACTTTTACTTGCAATCCCACATGGAAAAAAATAACCGAGGACCTAATGCCAGGCCAAAAAAGTACTGACAGACACGATTTAGTTGCTAGAGTATTTAGATTAAAAGTGCAAAAATTAATGTATCTAATTAACAAAGGGAAATTTTTGGAGAGGTGCAGTGCTTCATGTATTCAATTGAATGGCAAAAAAGGAGGATTACCGCATGCCCACATTCTCATATGCCTTAAAGAGAAGTTGCGGCCCAGCCAAATAGACGACATAATAAGCGCCGAGATTCCGGATCCTGAGCAAAATAAATAATTGTATGATACCACCGTCCGAAATATGATTCACGGTCCATGTGGAGCACGAAATTCAATATCGCCATATATGAAAGAAGGAAAATATACAAAGAAATTCCCTAAACAGCTATTAAAATAAACAGTGCACATTGACAATGGCTACCCTTTATACAGACGCAGAGCTCCCGAAGATGGTGGCAGGAAGGTTACAATCAAATCTCGCTCTGTAAGGTTCGAAACTTTAGATAACAGCTGGATTGTCCCGTATTCGCTCATTCTATGTAAAATGTTTAATGCCTACATTAATGTAGAAGCATGTAGCTCTGTCCGCACAATCAAGTATATCTGTAAGTACATAAATAAAGGAAGCGACCAAGCAATATTTAATCTCAGGAGTGAAGGTGAGGCAAATCCCGATAATGAAGTACATACCTTTCAAGCAGGGCGTTATGTCAGCATTAACGAGGCAGCGTGGCGTCTCCTTGGCTTCCCTTTACACGAAAGGCACCCAACAGTTACTCACCTTGCTGTGCACCTTAGAAAATGGAGAGCGTGTATATTTCACCGAAAGAAATTTCCAAGAAAGAGTTGCATCACCTCCAAAAACTACACTAACAGCCTTCTTTCAACTTTGTCAAACCGACCCCTTTGCAAAAACGTTGTTATATTCTGAAGTCCCCCGCTATTATACTTGGAACACATCTAGGAAGGAGTGGAAACGCCGTATTCAAGGCGCGCCTGTTGCAAATTCGCCCGGTGTAAAGTCATCAAATGCCCATGGTCGTGTGTATACCGTCCATGTAACTAATTTTGAATGTTATACGTGGTAGAGCCATGCTGCAGTTATATTAGATGTATAGTTGTAGCACGAATGGGTCGGCTCGACCGGGGAAGGACCACGCTCTCACAGAATACCAGCGTGAAATAGTAGCTTAATGCTGCTGTATTTCGTATGGTGAGTGTAGAGAACCGGCGACCCATTTTACTGGAAACGAGGCATTCCATCTTAGTCCTCACGGGTGACAACACATCTGCATTTTGATTCGTAATCGAGGATAGTTGTAGATGTCTATGGGCCACAGCAACCACTTACCATCAGGTGGACTGTGTGCTCGATTGTCACCCTATCCTATGAAAAAAAAAAATTTTTCTGTTTACGATTGCTGCTGCACCATGTTCGGGGTCCTACAGGATATAAAGACCTTAAAACTGTCAACGGTCAGGAATGCGCAACTTATAGAGAAGCATGTGAAGCTCTGCATGTTTTAGAAAACGATAATCACTGGGATGAAACCATGGAGGAAGCTGTGCAGTGCCAGTCACCAGCCAAAATTAGGGATCTTTATGCAACACTCATATCATCTTGCGGGCTATTTAATGCAAATGAATTGTGGGACAAATATAAAGAGTACGTGGCGGAAGATATTTTGCGAAGGTTACAGCAGACACACGTGAACATGACATACAATGAACACATTTATAATGAAGCACTTGGAAAAATTGAAGATAAAGTAATGGCAATGGTAGGCAAAAAATTAAGCGACTTTGGAATGATAAGCCCTCAGCGAACAACCGAAAATGAACTAAGTGATGAAATTATACGTGAAACAAACTACGATATACCAGCTTTGCAGCAGCAAGTAGCCGAATTTGTACCCCGCTTGCTTCCCGAACAAAAACGAGTTTTTGACAAAGTATTTGGACAAATTGAATCTGGAAATGGTGCACTTTTCTTTTTAGATGCCCCTGGAGGAACTGAGAAGACATTTTTGTTAAATGTATTACTAGCGCATGTACGGAAAGATAAAAATCTTGCTGTGGCCGTAGTTTCCTCCGGTATAGCCGCCACGCTGCTAAGCGGGGGCCGCACTGCACATTCTGTTTTAAATCTCCCTCTAAATCTAGCCAGGAAGAATCGCCGATCTGCAACTTTAGCAAAAATAGTGCACGAGGTATAGTGCTACGACAATGCAAACTTTTAGTGTGGGACGAAAATACAATGTCGCGTAAAAAAGCTGTAGAAGCATTAAATCGAACGCTCCAGGATTTGCGCAGCAATACCGATGTAATGGGAGGAATGGTGGTTTTACTGGCTGGTGACTTTCGCCAAACTTTACTTGTCATTCAAAAGGACACACCTGCAGATGTAATTAAAGCATGCCTCAAGTCGTCTATTTTATGGCACAAGGTGACAAAATTAAGTTTAACTACGAATATGAGAGTGCATTTGTATAATGATATCAATGCTGGAAACTATACTGAGACACTATTAAAAATTGACGATGGGCGGTTGGAAACGGATGCTGAGGGCTGCGTTAAATTAACCAGAGATTTTTGTAATTTAGTACAGAGTCATTTCGAATTAATTGCGAGCGTTTATTCAGATTTAACGAACAACATGCATGAAGAAAAATGGTTATGTGAAAGGGCGATTCTTGCACCAAAAAATGAGAGCATTAACAAAATAAATTCAGATATATTAAGTGAAGTAGCAGAAGAAATAACAGAGTATTTGTCAGTAGACACAGTTATGGACACAGGACAGAGCACATCATATCTCGCAGAGTTTCTAAATTCTCTAGAATTGTCAGGTGTGCCCTCACATAAGCTTCAATTAAAATTAGCCTTGTCCCGTCATGCTGCGCTATGTAACGGGACAAGGCTGCGTGTGACACATCTTGGACGGAGCATAATCGGTGCTACAATTTTTACAATAGGCGTAGGAAAAGGGGAAAATGTTATTATACCACGGATCCCTATAATTCCCACAGATCTTCCTTTTCAATTCAAAAGTTTGCAGTTCCCTATTAAGTTCAGTTTTGCAATGACAATTAATGAAGCGCAAGGGCAAACGTTACAGGTAGCGGGGGTCAACTTAGAAAAACCGTGCTTCTCTCATGGTCAGCTGTATGTAGCATGTTCGCGTGTGTCAAATGCCCAGAATCTCCACATTCTTTCCCCGAATGGAAAAACATATAACATTGTGTACAGTAGCGTCTTAAAATAGTGTTCAGTTAGTTTTTTTTTCCAAAATTCCCAGAATCAATTAATCAGAATTCCCACAGATCTTCCTTTTTAATTCAAAATTTCTTATTTAGCTCATTTTCTTTTCAATTCCAAATGCTGCATCTCTGACGGACCTATTAAGCTCAGTTTTCTTTCAACTCAAAAGGCTGCATCTCTGACGGATCTTTTATTTGGCTCAGTTTCCTTTCAATTCAGAAAACTGATCTTGAGAATCAATTTAGTAGCCTGACGGATAATTATGCTCAGTTTCCTTTAATTTAAAAAAATATCCCATTTCCATTTGGAATAAACAGGCTATTATCATGCTTTTCTATACGCTGCGTTTCAAAACATTTAAATAGGCTGACGAATCAATTTTGCTCAGTTTCCTTTTAATGGCTGCATCTCTGACAAATCTATAAAACTCAGTTTTCTTTCAATTCAAAAAGCAATGGATAGTTCATTTTCCAGTGACCACGCGGGCGAAGCCGCGGGTAACAGCTACTTTTTATATATTTTGGCATGGTTTCTGGGCCTTTGAGCCATTGTAAAGCACGTTCCGTCTCCAAAAGTCTATTTAGAATGATAAACAAAGCAACACTACTTTTTTTCCTGGCTTTATTTGAAAATTCAATTATGCGATACGAAATAAGAAAAAAATATACAATCTTATAAGATATTTTACGTCACTAGACGCGTTAGAAAATTTTCAAGTCAATAATGGAGATGATTCTTTATTATAGGCAGAAATATCTCGAAACTAATGAAACACTTAATGGTTAGGAAAACTGACCAATACAACGATAAATTTAATTTTATAATTTAATAATTCATTCATAGTATTCAGATCGAAAAGAACACCAGCAACAAACTGGCCAGTTTAAATATTACGATACAAAGAACACAAAGAAAAAATAAATTCACGTTATAACGTTATACCACAGGTAATACCGTATTCGAACAATACCATAAATATGAGTTTTCGGACAAGCACAGCGCACCCGACGGCTTTCATCCACACAGATATAATTCAGTTATCCAATGAACCACATGCGGTGCATACGAACACTGACCGGATTGAATTTGGACCGGGAAATAAATACAATGGCAGTGTAAACTCCCGCCGGGCGACGGAAATCTAAGGACTAATAAAAATATTGAAGCACTCATATATACAAAAGTTTATTTTATTTCATTTGATATTTGAGCGTATTCTAGTGAAGCAGTTATAAAAAGGCTATTTTAAGTTATAATTTACAATTTGCGAATTCATTTCACCGGTTCTACTGTACTAAATATAGATATTTTCAAAAATTTTCAACCAAGGCCAATTTCAATATGTGAGAATATTTTATCATAAATTCTATTGTTTCACGTAAAGCTCAAATATGCAAGATTGTTCATTTTATAACACTTCTTTTAGTTTATCGTATGTATAAAAGTAATAGTGATGTCTAATAAAAATTTGAATCGAATCAGATGCAAAATCAATAAAGTTGCACATTAAAATAAAACAGCTGTCGGGAGCCAAGTCATTACACAAGACATTACACATAAAGCCATTCGTTCCGCGCTTTACGACATCGGAACTGACATGTCCCTTGCGCTCAAGAGTTAGGTACAGACAAACACACTCAAACTACACCACTGTCACTAGAGACGCCATGTCGAGATATGCGAAACAACTCGGCACATTGTTGTTTCACGTTTCGTTTAGGTACGAACACGGTTTACGGCTAGAGTCACTGAATTTCCCTCGAGTGCAATATAAAGCTCTGTGTCCGCTGCATCGGCACTTCGATACTAGTTTGATGTCGGACATCACTAACCCTAAGCCCACTTGCATCAAATATATAAAATATGTCTCATGGATAAAGTTTTCCTTCTACAAAAACAACGGAGGCAAGTAATATGAATTGGTAAAGATAGCACGTTCTAATATTAAGGCTAGGATTACATCATTTATTTTTTACGTCGTAAAGGGACGCTTGAGGAAGCACTCGCGTTTCGAAATACTCTCATTACGCCTCTCTTTTTACTTTACGACGGATTCTTCCTCTTTTTTTAACATTATAATATTATGAAGTTTTCCTTTCGCTCGTCGGGTGCGAATGAAAATGACTCTGAAGGAAAGTCGCAATGATAACAATTTCTTTGCACTCAAACTTTATACTTTTAATTAAAATTATATACCTTCGTCATTTCGTAAATTAACAAAAAAAAATTACTTATATAAATAAAAATAATCATGGCATAAATATATCTTTTTCTTCCTCTCATCACTCCGTTACCATACCACTGCTGGTGCAGAAGGATTTGCCGCAATCGCCACGTTTGTTCAGCTGATTTCAATCGCAATACCAAACGTTTCGCAATTTTGACACTGGTCTGAGCGTATTATATCTTTTTGACTTCCTTTGTATTTTTTAACGTGATCCCGAACTAGAATTTTCTCCTGTATCGTGGAGGCAGTTTACAAACATAAATTGCACAAGGACAAACATCTAAACCTGGAATAATTACTTGTAGGCTTTCCCAATACTTGTACCGTGTGGGATTCTCCACTGCTCTAAGGAGCCGTCAAATCTATACATCTATACATATGAATAATAATATATATATAATACTAATGTCGCGAAAGTATAGTGGGCGTGGCTTTTTAAGCGCATTCATCATTCATAATCACGAAGTTTGCAGCCTCCGTAGTTAATTCATGACGAGAACGGATGATCCATTCTATAAGAACGTCATTTCTTGTGATAAATGGCTTACCTCTTTATCCTTAGCTAACGAGTAATGGCAGGACCCAACAGTACCTATACGGCATTTCCGACCGGGAGACCGTATGGAAGGAGAAGGAGCTCCATAGGAGGTTCTACAAGGTTCTACATAAGCCTTTCGTAGATACAGCCGCTTCCCTCAACTGGCTACGTTTCGGTGACCTCTTTGGGGAAACCGAGAGTTTTGTCTATGCAATACATGATCCGGTTATTAAGACCAACAACTATCGGAGGCTGATCCTAAAAAATGACACCATCGACATCTGTCGAGCTTGTCGCCATCACGGTAAGTCACTTAGGCATGTCATCTCCGGTTGTTCAGCGCTTTCTAACTCTGAGTACTTACACAGGCACAACCTAGTAACCAATTTTATGCCAGGAGCTCTCTCTAAAATACGGTTTCGTGGATCGGAAACTGCCTTATTATAAGTATTGATGGAAGTCGTGCTCGAAAATGATCGCGTCCGGCTTTAATGGGACCGGGCTATCAACACAAACAGGACTAATTTTGCGAATAAGACTGATATTGTGCTGATAGACTGGGCGCAGTCAAGGATATTTTTGTTTGACATTACCATTCTGCATGACAAGAACCTCGTGAAAGTGAAACAAATAAGCAAACACAATATCTGGACCTGACTCACGAGGTGACCGACATGTGTAGTCTGCAGCATTATTCCTGCAGTCGTTTCTGTGAACGGGCTAATCCCGGGCAGCCTCTCGGGTCATCTGAGGCGACTGGGACTCTGTGACGGATCGCTCCGGGCTCAAATGCAGAAGGCGGTGCTCGCGGCCGTTTGGTTTCCCCAGCCGAGGGATTCCATCTGTTTGGGCTTTTATTTATTTATGTTAGTATCTTAAATATATATTTATGGTTGTTTGTCATTCTCTTTTATATATTTATTCAGCCTAACCAGGTGAGAATACTTTATAAATACCACAATAATAATAATAATAATAATTTATACAATTAACTAAATAAAATTGAAGTGTCTATCTATGATATAAAAATAACTAACCCTTATTTGATGTTTAGATTAAAACATTTAGAAATATCTAAATCTGTCACTACATTAATATATTCCATCCAGGCAAAACCGGGGGAGTCGCTAGTTTTTTTTTCATAAATCAACAGTGCACCTGACCACAACCACCAGTTAAGTGACTATTTCAGTCCATGGCAACCTGCACCCAACTTCAACGGCTCCGTGGTGCAGTGGCTTAGCAATGAGTTACAACGCTAAGGGTCGCGGGTTCGAATCCCGCACGGAACAGGTATTTGTATGGCCTCCAAGTAATTGTACCGGGTCTGGATGTTTGTCCTTGTGAAATTTATGTTTGTAAACTGCCTCCACGATACAGTAGAAAATTCTAGTGTGGAGGTAACGTTTTAAAAAGACAAAAAATGAACAATGAAGGCTCCAGATGCGTTGTCACCTCAAGAATAAGATGGAATGCTTCACAGCCTGTAGCTATACTGACACTTCAGACCAGAGCACTGACTTAGTATTCCCGAATCCAAATTCAGATTTTGACATCAGAATTAGTTAAGAGGGTAGTTCCAACCCAGACGTACTCTAATTAAAATATTAAAATAATACTAATAGCAAAATAATGTTTAATTTAAGAGTAAAACCCTCAGTTCTGAAACCCGACTTCAGAAGCTGTATGTTGAAATTATTACAGCCCCCCACTAAATGGAGTGACGACCTGGTAAGACATGCGGGAAGTCGATGGATGCAGGGAGCTAAGGACCGTGATTTGTAGTATTCCTTGGGGGAGGCCTTTTTTTACATGGGAAAATGCCTACGCACACCCGCCTCGCGGGGGCAAGACTATGTCGGACTCGCACCGACTAAAACCCCATGGTGTTCCACCTTCGTCGCATATTGGCAGGAACACAGGAACGCTTTCGCACACATCCGTGGTATTTTTCTAATTGTTTATTTTTGGATTCATTATATTGAAATATTTCGCGTTTGCTTAAAGTTTTAATGCAATTATTAAAATCCGAATGTAATAAAATGTAGGGCGTCCTTCGACTAGATGGACGCCCTACATTTTACGACGTGGTAAGATACGCAGGAAGTCGATAGATGCAGGTGGCTCAGGACGATATTTTGTGGCATACCTTGGGCGAGACCTATAATTAGTAATGGACTTGTAAAGTGCTGTAATGACGATGATGATGATGATGAAGGTAACAACTAGAATAGTGTCGAAAATGGAACCTCATTCTCTTTTAAAGTCGACCGAAAGCTATAGAAATTAATGATCTTAACGTTACGGTACTATAACGGCAGTTGAACTACATTATTATACGCTCCCTAAGACTTATTATGGGTATACATTATTAAAATTTATTAAAAAAAACTCGAAATAATTCCGTCGGCTATTATTAATATTTTATACTATTGTCTAAATGACAGAATTAGAGACTTCTCACTCAATGCTTACATACGAGAAAAAAGCTATAAACCTCTTTGACTTTTGGATAGCTTTCCAAAAATGTTAAAAACTGTCTACAGTTTCGTTTCCTTTTTATCTTTAGTGGTAATAAATATGTCCGCCGCCCTCGCAGAGACTGCGCCGGTAAAATGTTTTACTTACTACCTACCAGCCTATAAATTCAAAAGATTAATGATGGATCCGAAATTTATTTACTTAAGTACCGGGACCGTGAAATGTAATCTGTGCCTAATACCAATTAATCTTAAAAACATGTTATATTTTATTTTTATTTTAACGATTTAAGTTTCACACGATGTAGATAATCTGACGACATATTGAATGAAACGACTAAACAACACAGCAAAGAGATTTATACCGACACAACTGATCTGCTTTTTTATCTGGATTACCCGCTTTATTTGTATTAACACATTTGTCATGGCTGTAAATTCAAAATGGTGTCCATACACGCAACTAAAACGTAACAATCGAGTGATAGATAAATTGTAGATTAAATTACTTTATTGGGTGTTTTGATTCTAAAACAGCAATATTTTCTATGTCGGGGAGGTGTTTTTTTTTTGTATACATATAAAATATGGACAAATAACCATGGCTAAATAATTATTTTATAAAATTATCGGAAAATTGGAAGTAATAGTAAGTAGTTATTAAATACTTTAAAAATTGTCGTATAACGTTAGCGCTTAAGTCATGCACATTTGGATTTACCAAAAGTTTATTCCATACTATAATGAATGCCATTAGTACTGAAAATATTATACTTAAGTGCTTCTATTCTAATGTCTTAATTTAAAACTCAATACAATATTAGGCAATAGTCAAAACATACTATATTTGTCTTAAAGCATTACTTAAAACATTAAGAAAATATTAACTCATAGTTAAATCAAACCTTATTTCTTTATCTTTACTTTATAAATCTATCTCTCTGCATATAAAGGAACCTTGGTCTATTTTTCTTATGACATTCAACCAACTTATTGATTTAACAAGCAGTCCATATGCAACTAAAACTCGTCACCCTCTAAGCAAAGAAACGCCATTAGAAGCCACGTGGGACCCCAGACCCCTAATCTCCTGGGGCTAGGTAACGCTTGGTTACGCGGCTGCACATTTTTACTTACCACTAATTGGTGCATTTCGAGGGATACATTGAAACCCCAGACGTCCCCAGAGACAAACAGAGCATTTTCACTGTCACTTTATTTGTAGGTAATGAATGTGTTATTTGTTTTGGTAAGACCACTTCGAAAAATACTTAGTGTTAGTCTATCTACGTAGGCGGTCCCATAATGAATTGGCCTAACTATGAACCAATGAAGGAAATGAAACGAAACATGAATACTAACACACTTCTGACATCTGTGAATCAACATCTCTAAACCTTTATAAAAATAATCACATTTTTTATCCTCAAAATGACTGAAGACAACTGCAACTCTTCATCGCTTGAAAATTTTCTTCCTCTTAAGTCCCGCTTTAAATTTGGAAATAAATAATAGTCAGGCGGGGCCATGTCTGGACTGTAAGGTGGATGTTGAACTTCTGTGAACCCGCATTGACGAACTGCATCCTTCGAAACACCAGCGGTATGAACAGGGGCGTTGTCATAGAGCAACAGGACACCTTTAGCCAGCTTGCCTCTTCGTTTTTCCTTTATCTTGTCTCGTAATTTATATATTAAAGAAGCATAATATTCGCCGTTCACGACTGTATTACGTTCTTTAAAATCCACCATCAAAATGCCTTAAAAATCCCAAAATATTGTGCACGTCAGTTTTTTAGTCGATTGTTGCACCTTTGCCTTTCTAGGGGGCTTTTCACCCTTATAACGCCATTCCATTGACTCGCGCTTGCTTTGTGGATCATAATACAAGATCATAGTTTCATCACCAGTCACTAGCCGCTCGGTCACAGTCTTTGGATTTTCGCCACAAAGATCCAAAAACTCCGAAGCGCAGCGCACTCTTTCCTGTCTCTGTACCGCTGAAAGAAGTTTCGGTACCCATCTTGCACTCACTTTTTTCATGTGAAGATGTTCATGGATCGCGCGATGAATGGTACGCTTAGAGAGACCAAGCCTTGCTGCAATTTTTATAATCTTCAAACGGCGGTCACTCAGAACCTCCTCTTTGATAAGAGCAATCGTTTCAGGAGTGAGCACTTCCACAGGTCGACCTTCGTGGCCAAAGTCTTCGACGGTTTCTCTCCCGAGGCGAAACTCTTTCACCCAATTTTTCACTGTGCTATAGGAGGGGGCAGACTCTTTATACACGCCATCCAATCGTTCTTTTATTTGGGCAGGGGATAAACCTTCTTTAAACAGAAACTTTATGACACTTCGATACTCAGTTTTCGACATTTTGAAAAAAATACGCGACTCTCGTTATTCAAATGCCTGTTAAACTAAGACTAAGCATTTCATGTCGATGCATGTTTCTTATATTAAGTGCACGATAAACGTACTATTTAATGCAACACAACATGTAGCGACATGTCGCGTTGAACTATATCAGGCCAGTTCATTATGGGACTGCCTGGTATATAAAACACAAAATATCTTTCTACCTATGTCCGTTATAGACTTTGAAACCATCCAACTGATTTTTATGTAATTTTTTGTGTGTGTGTATTAATGGCCACCTCTAGATGGTTTATATTCACATATAGACCCACCTTGACTGCTTCGTTGATCTAGTGGTTGTAGTAGTGCGACTGCTGATCATGATGTTCTGGGTTCGAATCCCAGGTCGGGCCAAAAAATCAATTATTGAGTTTTTCTGTCAAGAAATTCTCAGTGGCTGCCCGGAGTCACGAAGTTGGCGGTGTCTCACTCCCGTGCCTCGGAAAGTAAGGAAAGCCGTTAGCCCTGCGCCTCATCTCCCTCCGGTCGTGTCGATATACCGTCCCATCGGATTACGAGAGTGAGGGAATAGAGAGTGCACCTGTGCTTGCACATACACTTGGGCACTATAATCCTGTCCTGCGCCGATGGCTAGCCTCCGTTGAGACAGGCCGCCGTGACCGAAATTCGGTCTGGAGGACATTATTATTAATATTATCATTATAGACGCACCTAGACAAAGCCGGGGCGGATCGCTGATTCTATATAAAATCAATTGCTCATATATCAAGTTTACATTATCATTTATATTATTTATTACATAAATGATAACATCAACAGCTTACGACTAAAACAAAAAATAAATCTATTGTATTATATATCTACATCAGTATCATTCTATTTAGTGAGAGGTAACAACGTGGTAGAGCCACGCTGCAGTTATATTGGTAGAATAGTTGTAGCACGAATGGGTCGGCTCGACTAGGGAAAGACCACGCTCTCACAGAATATCACCGTTAATTAGTAGTCTAATGCTGCTGCTTTTCATATGGTGAGTGTAGAGAACCGGAGAACGTTTTTACTATAAACGAGGCATTTCATCTTAGTCCTCACGGGTGACAACGCATCTGCATTTTGATTCGTAATCGAGGATATATGTAGATGTCTATGGGCCACAGCAACAACTTACCATCAGGTGGACTGTGTGTTCGTTTGTGACCCCAAGCTATAAAAAAAGGTCAGCCCTTAAATAAATCACTATAGATGTATAGTAGAGAGAATTCGCCTTTTTACACTTTGTTATTACGTGGTAATGCTTTCTAATCTTTGTAGGTATATATAAACAAACTGGAAACATCCAAAGCTGGGTTATATGTAAGATTAGAGGTTTTGAAAGAGGGTCTCAATGGAACCTTAATATTATCGGATGATCCCACGTCCATTGCATGCAACGTATCTGCAAAATTTCACGCACCCTTTATAATAACATGAGAATGCGAAGGCCTCTTATCTACCCTCGTCTGGATCAGAGCAACATTACGTCTCAAAAGCAACGATAAAAGGGTCCACTATATCATATTGGCACTCTCGACTGAAGATCCCGTAAAATATGCCTTTTCCTCAATAATAACAATCCACTCACTTCCGTTAAATTTTAGAACTGCAGTCTATCCGATTAGAAGATGGAAGCGTATCAAAAATGTATTATTTGTTATAGATATTATTCTAGGCTATTAGAGATGATTATAAAGAAAACTATTTTAAAAGATTACCATATTGCGATAAACTTTTTAATAATGTTCACTAATTCTTAGGGGTATAATGTATATGGTATATATACACATATACCATAACATTATAATACTTTTTAGTAAAATGTATTTCTGCACTCTATAAGATACAGTTCATACAAAAATGTATTGCTGTGTCTTCACTTTGAGTAATACATACATAAACACTCACGCCTGTCACCCAGAGTGGTAGGCAGAGACTACAGACTTCCATTTGGCACGATCCTGACATACCTCTCTCGCCTCCTCCACGTTCATATACCTACGCATACATGCTCGTCGGTTAAGGGTACTCATACATGCTCGTCGGTAAGGGCTCATTTTCAATATATCGCCAATTTGAATAATTTTAAGTAAAAGTAAGGTAAAGTTACAGCCTATGTACATCCCATTGCTGGGCACAGGTCTTCTCTCATTTCTGAAGGTTCATTACCTTACCCTAAAGGTAAGGTAATGAACGCCGCGCTGCCCAAATGTATGTTCGTGAACTTCACGTGTTTGAAATTTTTTTCTTATTTGTCAGTTATACTTCAATTACAATTAAAAATTTCGTTGGTACCAGCGGCGTTCGAACCCAGGTTACTCTCGTAGATACTGTCAAATTTACAGCAAGCGCTTAGCGCCTGAGCTACTAAGGTTCAGACTTGGTTAATGACACTAGAGCAAATACTTCTTCTACAGCCATTTTCTTTTTTTTTTTTTTTTAATAATGAATTATTCTAAAAAAAATAAACCTTCTAAAATTACTTAAACTGTACAGTTACACTGTCTTTATTAGACATGCAGCGAACAAATTTAATGAACGTAAAAAGAAAAGTAGAACATATAGACATTGCCACTATTCTTCGTGAAATGGCTCCAACAAAGACGTGTCAGCTATAACTGTTAGATATATATTAACTTTTGTAGAACGGATCGCGTTGATATATATACGACACGATAGATAATCCTAAATTTAAATTTGCTAAAACCAGAAAGCCATTTTTGAGTAAATCTATAAAGAATTTAAATGAAACCCCTAAAATATAGCGCAAGAATATGATACACAAAAAACTTCAAAATTTGTAAGACAGAGCCTGCTATAAAAGAGAGCAATATATTGTGGACAATGATATATGAAAATAATTCTTGTTCTCTACTTGTAAGTCCCCTGGCTACTAATATTCATGATCATTATTATTAAAACCTATAAAAAGTTCTGTCCATAAATTGATACAGTCGCCACGCTCGACAGTATAATTTGGTTCTAAGGAAGATGCAACTTCCCAACTCCTAGTTTCCCTCTTACATCTCTTACGATACTCACGAGACGATATACTCGTAAGCTAACGAATATTCTGACACTGCCTCTACACAGCGAGAAGAAATATCTTTATAATAATACGTACATTTGTAGTTTCGGATATCCGATACGGGGAAAAGGTACTCAATGTAATATTATAAATATCGTGACTGTCAGCAACTGGCACACCGTTCGCAATAAAAACGTTTTCATGTATTATAATAATAAAGTCGACGCTGACGTGTAAATGTAAACAAAACAGTGACTCGCTAATTCGGTGCTTGCGTACCCCGTCGTGAACTCACCAAGGTGTGGTCCAGGCCCGTATTAAATGAACAAAACCAGACAATACTTGTCATATTTTACGACGCCCACAAAATGCGTTTTCTTTCATTCCTGTTTCATAAATAAAAATAAACCAGTAAGTGAAAATTGTTTATATTTTCATTTGATAAAATGCAGGAACCGTTTCGGATACACCTGAAACTAAGGCTTTTTGAATTTTATTTGATTAAAGAAAGTAAATAATTAAGATGTCGTTTTAATAATGATCATCCTCTGGTCAATTTATTTTTTAAAGAAAAAAAAGAAAAAGAAAGTAAAAAAATACGGACATAACGTTCGAATATGTAATATCGAAATACATAGTTTACAAAAAAATGACTGCGTAGGAATTGCGGTTCTGCTTCAGTATTTATATATTTAACGTTGTCATTTAAGTCTTTAAAAGTGGAAAGCTCTTTCTACTTGCTAG
Source organism: Parnassius apollo (assembly GCA_907164705.1). Classification (NCBI taxonomy): domain Eukaryota; kingdom Metazoa; phylum Arthropoda; class Insecta; order Lepidoptera; family Papilionidae; genus Parnassius; species Parnassius apollo. Next base: position 3,970,534 of record CAJQZP010001441.1, on the reverse strand, counting down.
TGGGCTTGAAACAAAATTATAATTTTCTCAAGGATGAAACCTAACTAGGCATCGTGGATAGTATAACATTATCTGAGCACAAGTGTTGTAATTCCGTTTGCCCCTCTTATATTAAAAACTATCCAAATCGTTAGAGCCGCTTGCAAGAAAACATTTACATATATACATTATATACAAGAATTTCTCACTTAAATTTAGTCTAATGGGTATAAACATCGCCATTAAATACATAATTTCCACAACCACATTTTTAAGGCGCTGCCGCCTCTCTTACGATTCCACTCTGTCGGCTCTACACTTGGGGGTTACTTGGTTAGTGGATAGTCTTTGTTCTCTACACGGCAACAGGAATTAGTATTAATAATTTTTCCAAAAATTAAAAATTAAAAAAAGGATTTAAGCTTGTGTGCTGATATTTCATTTTCTTTTAAGTAGGTATTAGAAAAAATAAAAAGGGAAATTCCCAAAAAGAAAGAGTAGACTAACGAGCTATAATTAAATAGGCTTAATCACGATAGAGAATATTAAAACTATATTATCCAACGTCCGATTAAATTAACGAAAAATATAATTTCCGAAGTTTGCGTGCCCGACTGTCGTGTTCCAAGAATATCAACGCTTCGCATGTTACATCATTGTAATGCAATTTAGAAAACCATAATCCTTTTACAATAGGCTCAATCCAGCTGAAATGCAAACTGAAATTCTGTATAATAAATTGCTACATTAACTTTTCGCCAACGCCGTATTTGCTTAGCTTATGAGGCTATATTTCCATATTAACGTTAACCTTTCACAAAACACATACTAACTCTAAATATTGAATAACTACTTATTTGTTAAGGTACCATAAATCATATATATAAGGTACCTTAACAAATAAGTAGTAATATAATACTTAATAAGTTATTAATTAATTAATTAAAATATTTTTTTTATAGAATAGGGTGACAAACGAGCACACAGTCCACCTGATGGTAAGGGGTTGCTGCGGCCCATAGACATCTACATCTATCCTCCATTACAAATCAAAATGCAGATGCGTTGTCACCCGTGAGGACTGAGATGGAATGCCTCGTTTCCAGTAAAAAGGGTCTCCGATTCTCTACACTCACCATACGAAATACAGCAGCATTAAGCTACTATTTCACGCTGGTATTCTGTGAGAGCGTGGTCCTTCCCCGGTCGAGCCGACCCATTCGTACCACAACTTTACTACTAATATAACTGCAGCATGGCTCTACCACGTAAAAATGTCGAAATTCAAATCATATCCACCCTAGCCTGTACACACATGTATATATATATATATATGTGTGTGTGTGTGTGCGTGTGTGTGTGTGTGTGTGTGTGTGTGTGTGTGTGTGTGTGTGTGTGTGTGTGTGTGTGTGTGTGTTTGGATTAACATGTTTTATTTAATGTTGATAGCCCTGGTCATAACGTGGAATCCTTGCCACTATTGATAGCTGACCAGTAAGTTTAGCGTAGCTAAAGGTGACTCTAAACAGTTGATAATGCCTCAGCTTATGACAATTTCCATGAGTTTTTGGCGACGGTGGTTAGATGTATTTTCCAGGTTTTAAGTTGTGGTGCTGTGAGTTCGCACTTCGCAGTAGCAATTCACATTTCCACCACTATTTTTAATCTAATTATTATTTAAGTAGCGTAGTAGTAGGTTTCAGAGAATCCATCACTCTTTGGCTTTGGAATTAAGATGCGACAGTAGCCTGGTTCGAATCCGCCATTCGACTACTGGCGTGAACCACCCGTAACACAAGCAATTTAAGCTTACCACGAGTGGTTAAGGGGAATATTAGTGATGTTTATATCATTGTTAATATTCTTTTTAAAGAAAATATCAAAAAAATATTATGGCCTCCTAGATAGTATATAGATATATAGATGGCGCGGTATAGTTACCTCAATGGCGCCAGGCGTAACACCGAAACCGACTACAAGTAATAGCATAAGTGCGTAGCATCTGGCAATGCGAACGTGAACTGTGAAGTGTGACAGTTAAGGCAAATACTTCCTAAAACTGGGGAGACCCATAACCAACAATAAACGTTTACATCTTCATGAAGAAGATTAATAATTATTAGTTGCTTTGCACCAGGTTTCTTTAATACCAGTCCAAGCCATGGTAAGTAGCAATTATAGCCCATGAATACCTGCAAATCAAAATAAAGAAGGTCACAAAAGCACTATCATCCCTAATGACTTAAATTAAAAACGTCACATTCTTTCAGCTTTCTTATTCTTCTTACGGGTGCTCATTAGTGAATACTGGCTGGCGGCAAGAGTAAATTAAAAAGTGGTACTAGGCTAGACGCATCTATTATCATAAAAGGAGTCCAACGCCCTAATAAATGTGGGTAAAACTACAACAGATAATGCACACAATATAATACAAGGGTGGATAGCAACATTTTTCTGATTACAACTTATGTTAGTAATAAATTGCGGTTACCTGCCCGACTTCAAAGCTTAGCAAGGATGATACTGTACTACCACTGACCTCTATATATACAAGTACGCTGGACTGGCTATACACCGTGACATGATGAAGCGATTTGATTTCCGCCATTTTGGCGCTGACGGCAGAAGTGCACGTCCACAGAACTAATAATAGGGATAGGACAGTGCGACAAAACATATCGATAAAAATTCTATACCCTACCTATACCTAAATAAATAGAATGGAATCTATGGATAGACGGACTCTATCCATAACGTCGACTCTATTTATGTATCATATTAATATAATGCCATTATCATTCATCATCATTAAAGCCCTTCACATGTCCACTGCTGAACATAGGCCTCCCTCAAGGAATGCCACGAAGCACGGCCCTGAGTCACCTGCCATCAACCATCAACTTCCTGTATGTCTTACCAGGTTTTCACTACATCTAGTGGGGGAACTTCCGACACTTCATCTGCCAGTATGAGGCTGCCACTCGAGAACCTTTTTTCCCCATCGGTTATCGGTTTTTCAATTATATGGACGATCAATTGCCACTTCAGCTTACTAATCCTGGGCGACGTCGGTCACTCTGGTTTTACTGACGATATCCTCATTCCTAAGTTTGTCCTCCTAAGCTTTCCAGCTTCGGCAGTGCCACGTTTTCTGGGGGGCTTGACATATCGACACTTGCCTCTGTCGGTAGATGTTGCGCAAGAGGAAGCTGCCAAAACAGTGAATGTAAACGATGGCCAGAATTTGTAAATAAGAAATAAACTAAAGTAGGGCCACCACGAAGTTAAAGCACAAAATAAATCTTGAGACTCGAGAGAGAATTAAATCTCTAGACTCACAATTAAACCCCATGTTGTTCTACCTCTGCCGCAAATTGACAGGGCCACGGAAACGCTTTCATGTACACCCGCGGCCCTTCCGGCGCCAGCCGCCCAATGGCAGCCCCTCCTTAGTTGCTGACTTCTCCCCCCCCCCCCCGTTTTTTTTCTTCGATAAGGCGCACCAGAAACACAAGGCACACTGCCCTTCACGGCCTCTGACTCCACCTGCACTACGGACTCCCCGAGCTCGATATGTGAATGGAGCCAGGAAAAAACGAGTACTTGGAAGCATCAAGTGGTGCAGTCTCACCATAATCACGAAGGATAGTCGAGTGGCATCGCATCGCCAATCGCCATACCAACACTCCTCTACCCTGACGACTCCGCCTCGACTACAGCGGTACAGGAAGAGGAATCTCCTCTAGCCGCAATCCACTTATACACATCCAACGTGGCTCGACATCATCAGATGACCTTTTGACACTTGGCTATGGCCCTTGAGTTTGTGGGAAAATGAGGAAAGAAGAAATAAAAAAAACATTTGAAATAATAATCTAATACTTTTATAGTTACTGGTACTGGTACTACCAGAAAATATAGTCGGAATACTGGACTTTTTCAAAGTTGTGTACTTCTCATGTCTAATAAAACAGTCGTCTGTGAAATATTCTGAATAAGTATGATCATTTTGTTTCGGACGCCAATTCACAATATTTATGCTTTTAAGGCATAATTTTAGTCTAAGTTCAGTTGGAAACCTGTTAATTAATGAACATTTGATAATCATCTGTTGTTGACGACTTTGTTTGTTAACATATATGGGTAGGACAGAATATCGATAAGTATTATAGACAAGGAACTCGACAACCCTATTGAATTTTACTGTTTATCAAAACTCACTAATATACAATCAAATATGTTGGTATATATGATATTAAGATTAATAACAAATTTTGAAGTGTTTATATTATCAAATAGTTTTAATTTGTTTAATATTAGCTGCACATTCACTTACTTGTGAAATGAAACCACCTCCCTTTTGGTAACGAGTTTTACAAATTACGCACACTCTCATTATTATTAAAAATAATTCGTATTATGTAACTAATATTATACACAATCAAACAACATAAAATACTTTCGTTTTTTAGTTAAAAAGTTCAAAATACAGACTTATTAAATAAGACAATATAAATAAGTCAACAGACTTTGGCATATTATGTCAATTTTATTTTTCAAGACATCCTTTAGCGGCGCTTCAAATTGGCACAGTCATTTTGTATGGTATAGCCAGTCCAGCGTACTTGTATATATAGAGGTCAGTGTGTGCTACCCATTTCCTGTTGTAGTGTCTCTCTGGCGCCCCTTGTGACCCCACGAGACGATATGCGGTAATGATTTTTGCCGCCATCACGACCAGTAGATCTACATGATCAAACTTGGGATGTTATTAATGAATTTTGGTCATAATTTCTTTAATTTTTTAAAGTATGTACTGCATGCATAATTATTTATGTTGCCTTACACACAATGGATGTTTCATTAAAAGAATTAGCAGAAATACCTTTGAGTTATCTGGAATGATTTTCACTTTCAATATCTTCTGAGGTAATATGGAGGATGTTATGTTCTATGTTATGATGATGATTATTGTTTTATCTTGTAATTAAATCAAATATATAATAATAATAAACATATTTTAGTAAATAATAAATAAATCTTATTTTATTGTAAACGTTTTGTCATATTTGAATACAACGAACATTATATAAATAAGAAATGTATACTTTTTAACAAGAATATATACTGTAGCTGTAATATATAGCTGAAGGAATTATATAAATCTTTTTTTGATTTACATATACCCAGAGTAAAACACCAGGTGTAGATCACCGATAGATTACAAATAGTTACAAACGCAAACACGAAAAGAAATCTTCATTTGATATAACTTTTGAAGTCCTGTCGACACCATGTTGTGCTCGAAGTTGGTTACTTATTGATTTTCATTAGCCGACTCTTTTATCGTTCTCGTTAAACAAAACACCGGTGTTACGATATAATTAAGGGGTGTAATTTACTGCGGTCGCATATCACAAACACGTTGCTCTACTGAAAATAAAATTAGTTTTCCACATTAACATTCGCCACGCGACGTAATCTTTATTGTTATAATTATGTTTTGTCATTTGCTTACAAATATACTTACTCAAATCGTATTACTTGCACAAAGTCTTTTCGAAGTAAAAACTTCCTTAGAATGGTTGTGATTTAAAACAAAAAAAGCGACACTAAAAAGAAACAAACATATACATCTATAGGATTTAGTCTGCGAGAGAATGAGGTAAAATATTATAAGATACGTGAGGGTAAGCTTTAAGCTTTGCCGGCCTATAAAACCAAAACTAGCAGATGGATGTCTATAACCATTATATTAAGACAAAATAGCAAACAAGCTTTGGAAATAATTAGGCACACTTCGAAAAATATACCTAAAAAATCTCACTACACTATACCATACAATAAAATCAACTAAAATAATTACTAAAATAATGTTAACTTTCAAAATGGCGTCGATAAAGCAGCGCCTTTTTGAACCTTTTTTATTCGATTTACTGATGAAAAGCTATCGTGTCACAGTATCTATGCAAAGAAGATTGTAGTTTTTGAGTTATAAGAAAATTATGATATTAACCGCATGACCATATTACCCTCACGTACTATATGAAATTTGTTGCGTTTGCTATCTAGCCTTTGGGTGTTATACAAAGTATCTAGCATTAATTTACTTATCACTTTAAACACAATTAATTTTGTTCGATAAAATGACTTTACTTATAGAATGAAGCAGATGGCACCATTACAAAGTTAGCAATTTTACTCGAAAGAAAATATTCTTTTGAATTACCTATTACACTAAAATTTATATATTCTCACATGTCTTAAACTAAGGATTATAGCATTTTTGTTTTTCTATGAAATTAAACTTTTATTTTATGCCAGACTTGAGGTTTAAAATTATCATTATCATAATAAGTAAATAATAATTTGCCATAATTTTTTATTTTGTTGGTACTATACATTTCATTTGAAGGTTTCACTTCTACCGCATGTGTAACTGCACACGTGTTTTATTTATTTATTTAAGACTATCTTCAAGTTATGCTGTAATGCGCAGACACTTTTGTTATGCTGAAAGGTCACCACCAAGTAAAAAATGTGCCCGTGAAATCAATGCCAAGTCTTGGAAAAATGCCAAAGTTGATGAATGCAATGTATACTGCCAAAACTGTGAACAATGTATTAAGAATTATTTAATTGCTTCCCGTATACTGTACTAATTTATTTCGAATACGGAAACATTTTTTAAATTGTTAGAACGTATCATTGACCCTTAATCTTTCCTTAAAAATGGGACCATTAGATCATAGGTACCAAAACAATAGTGATCACAATGGATCTGACTCAAGGCTCGGAGTTTCTCTGAGTGACAGACATCGTAATGAAGATATCAGCAATATACTCAGCGTAACCGATGTAACCAAACGGATCAGTCGTGAATCATCACTTATTGATGATGTAAAATAGTTTAATACCTCATTAAAAATGTTATTTGGATGTTTGTTACTTAAGACTACTGAGATTAACAACAAATACTATTCTGATACTTATATCGTATCACCGGCACCGGGACATAGGTACTTGAGTAAAACCACGGCACGCTGCTAGTACACAATAACGTGAAGTGAACACTTAAACATCAATTTAATACATAGTTAAACGTACTAAGTGATGGTATTTTTCCATCAATCTTCTGTATAATATGTAGATAGGTACACTTCTTTGAAATTAAGTATGTATTATATAGATGCTCATATACCTATATGCATCTCCTGTACGCCGTAATTTAATCAATAGTGCAGGTTTATAAACGATAAAAATTTATAAATCTTCATGACAACGTCTTGAAAAATTACCAATAATGTTAGTAAGTCTGTATTCGTTAAGTACATTAAAATATTTAATTGATTTGAATTTTTTAATAGCAAAGCTGCTTTGTTTTTGAATTCGTTATTCAATAATGTCAAAACAAAAGCTTACTACTGACATTCATCTCAAGCAAGCATTAGAAATTCATTCTTTTTCATCTTCGATCAATGTACTATTATTGATCGAAGTTTTTCACACAATGAGGAATTTTTGTGCAAGCCTACACTTTACTTATTATATTAATATTACCTTTATTGAATTAAGTATTTAATATAATAATTTTTAAAAATTGAATTGCTACAGATAAAATAAAACATATAATTTAAAAGCTTTTTCCTGTTTTGTAACTTAATAATGCGACGCTAATGCATCATTCAGAGATTGCCACTCAAACAATGAATGACGTCCGGAAACGCAATTAACTATGTACCTATTCGTTGGAAAGAGGAAATATCAATTCGCCTGCAAGGGGGGATCGACCGATACGTCCATTTCGGACCATCGGACTCGTTTGACTCAATTATGCTCATATTGTATGAACACTGATATTTTAAGCTTGCACTTTATCCATCCAGGTAGAGATTATTATTTAAAACGCTGAATTTTTGAACAAAATAAATTTTATACTGAGACGCGTTTTAAATATTCATTGCGGACCATTTAAAAACAGAAGTCAGTTTTAAAGCTAAAGCAATGCACCATTGCAACTTTACATTTGTTCAGCAAAAACATTTTTCAACTTACATCATCATTTTAGTTGCAGTAAGAAGAAAAAACAGTTTACTAGCTAGCCAACGTTAAAAAAGCCCTTCAAATATTATTCGATGTAAAAAATTTGAAAACTATTTTAAGTACTTTTAAACATTAAAATCCTTTTACGTTATTTATTCACGTTATATATTTACCAATTGTAAATACGAGTATTTAAATGTCTTCGATCAATTGCAAATTGCTGTATTATTTTGCAATGCCTACAAAAATAGTAATTTGTTACTCTATTGTGTTCCCGGCTCCATCAACTCAAATGGAACTCTCGGCGTATGCGTTTTATTGGACTTTACATTTCATTGCCGGTATTCATAATATAATGTTTTATAGAAAAGGAATAGGTATAGTAAAGCGTAATATATTTTAAGAGGAAAATTATACATTTTATATTGAGATTTTTAAACCATATTAATTAATATAAGTCTTCATCCATACGTCATTTATACAAATAAATAAAGAGGGGATTATTTGCATTTAAGATATTAATAGCTACTTTAAATATTCAAAAACCAGCGTTAAGTAGAAGCTCTGCTTCTGCATTTCGTCTGGTAAGTGCAGGTGGCCGGAAGCCCAATCCCCTCCCCCCCCCATCAACATGGTAGCGGAATCAAATGAAAAATACTACACCAGGGCGGTACCAGCAACTCTAGTAATGGAGGATCCCTCGCTGAGCATCCACAACCAAGCTATTCTACTCCTAAGCGTGGGCACTCAGGCTACCCTGCGTATTCTGGGGTGAGCTATGGGGGGGGGGGGGGGCAAAATTCCTCTCAAAACAAAACCTGATCCGGGCAAGCTGAGCAACGAGACCAAGGTGACCCCTGCCACGATATCTGTGTGTTTCTGCAACATCAGGGGGCTTCACACGTACCTAAACACCGTCCACTACCATCTGAAAACGGCAAAACCGGTCTTCCTCCTACTGACCGAGACGCAGATGTACCCGGGTTACAAATTGGAACTCACCTTTGTGCCTCCTCGACTACGTCCAAATGGCTACAGATTCCTTGCTACAGCAGACTCCGTGGGCAGAGATCGTGATCCTTGGCGATTTTAACGCCCATCACGCTGAATGGCACGGCTCACGTTAAACCGATCATACGGGGAGATCTGTTTATGACTTTGCATTGGCTTATGGTCTGACACAACTGGTTACTGGATCATGCACCTTCCATGTTGGATATTCTGCTGACCTCCCATCCGGATGGACATCAGGTCTCCGTCAACGCCCCTGTTGACTCTACGGACCATTGTTTGATCCGAAGTGTGATGCCACTCACGCTCCCTTCGCGGTTGCGTGCTGCACGCTGCCGCCATGTTTAGCATTACTGTTTGGCGGATTGGGACGGAGTGCGGTATTTCTTTGCATCCTACCCATGGGGCGGGTTTACTTATCGCTGGATGATCCCAGCGCTGTTGCTAACTCTGTTACTGATGTGGTGCTACAGGGAATGCAACTATTTATTCCATCATCTGTGGTACCCATCGGAATCAGATCTTAGCCTTGGTTTGATCGCTCCTGTAAGACTGCATTACGCACTAAGCAGGAGTATTATTATCAGTCCTGGGCTGACGCTTCGGCGGCTCGGGATGTAAACACCAGCGCCCTTAAAAAGGTGTATAATTTCACCTCCAGGATCTTTAAAAAAGTAATAGCAAAAGCAAATTCAGAGCATATAATATGTAGACCAGAATTGGCGAGAAACTTATTCGCCTTCCTTCGGGAACCCATGCATTCTGGTCTCTCGCCAAGGCTGTCTAAGAGAACTTCTGCCAGCTATTTCTCCCATCTCTGCACAGGGAGGACGACTCACTGGCCCATGACGCTAGGGTCTCTCTTTGCATCCAATTAGATCTTCGATGATGGGGGGAACACAAAGCCGAACATTCCGCGGTGTGAGTGCTCTATCATTAATGTGCGGTTTTCCCAGCCTGGACGTCAACAAGTAGAGTGAGTCTTATGGAGTTGCTCCCATTGTGCTGCATATCGACAACATGTGCTCCCGAGTTGGCACGAGTCATTCAATGTGGTGAGCGTTATAAAACGCCAAATATAATAAAATAGAAAATTCTATAATTGTAATTTTCGAGACACTTCCATTTTTACGAATACCATAAGTATTTGACATATTATATTTTTTATTTAATAAATGCTGTCAATTTGAAACTGATAGACATAATATATTATACTGCTTTAATATTGTTTAGTATTTTAATAATTATTAATAGTGGACGACTTTTCAGCCGACTTCAAGTAATAAAATGCTCGTAATTTGCAGACCTTTTTCTTTTAAGTAGGAAAAAGGGGGGTGAACTGGGGTGAACTTTTTAATATACCTATTTAAGCGAAATTCGAGCTTTTGATATTCCTTAGTCTGCTTAAAATAGTTAAATAAATAAACTTTAACTAAACAGTAAAAATCGAATTCAAAGTTACAACAAAGAATAAAATATTTTCTACATCATAGCTTCAGAATTCAGCGCTTTAATACTTTTATACACTATGTCTTAGCATCGACTTAATACAGAAATTATTTTATTTCTGTATGTTCCTGAAAGGCGGCTTTTATATTTTGTTAAAAGTGTAATTTTTACCCGTACTGATTACGCAAAAGTTTTAAGCTCTTTAATGAAAAGAGGATTAAATCCTGGTTTCTTTATGTATAACTCAATTAAAGGGAATTTAAATAAGTTTATATTGTATTATATAGTATTATATAGCAATAGAAATAAAACGAGTTATGGGGAAAAAGTGTTTAAGTTAACCATTTCACTTTTTTATAGAACAGGTGACAAACGGACGAAACTAAGGATGGAATGCCTAGGGATGGAATGATATAGCAGCGTGGCTCTACCATATACGAAGTTCACTTTCCCGTGAATCATATATGAACATTACAATTGTTTAACTACTGTGTCTTTTTTGCGGACAGGGAAGTTGTTAAATATTTTTATTACAAATTAACCTAGTATAATTACCAACCTAATCATAATATTACATTCTCTGGCACGAGAGTGCCAAACAAGTGTTAATACACTTGATCAGGCTTTTTATAAGACATTTTGTGACGGTTGGGTAGCACTGTGACTTAGCGCATGGCTGCGGTGCTGCAGGTCTCAGGTTCAATTGCCGCAGAGAACAGGTGTTTGAATGGCCTAAATATTTGTATTGGGTCAAAATTTTTATGTATGTGCATTATCTATGCATATGCAAAACACCTTCACGATACGGAAAAAATCCTGGTGTGAGCATTTCTTTAATTAAAAAGGTTCCATGGCTCTTGCTGTTGCTGATTGCAATTTTTTTCTTGCATCTTCCTGCCACCAAATGTAAATATTCAAAAACTGCCGTTGCTAAACAGACTGCAAAGCGTGGCAACTATGGCAAATGTCTGCTCTATATAAAAATCTATGGGGGAGGCAGATATTCCGAATTTGATAGACTATAATGATGACAGTGATTCTTTGCTTCAATTTTCCAAAGACAGGATGTACATGAAATTTCTTATGAGTTCCTAGTAGATAATTTCAAAATATTGGAATCATCGACGACCAAGTTCTCTCTGATTGGCTCGATTGTTATTGCGTCAATGAGTGCAGAGAGTGTTAAGGGAAATGAATTCAAGCTGCTCAAATTCTACCATTGCACAGCGTGTTTTTTTTTTTAAATTAAATAAACACTAATATTCAGTGATAATCTATTTTTTCTTTTGACTATAAAGGAAGTAATTATTCCAAATATATGTTAATATGAAAATTTTCCCGACAATAATTAACGCCAAAACATGCAATTTAGTCGTGTTTTTCTCAGTTTAAATATAAAGAAATAAGAATTCGCTAAACAAAACCTATACAACATCTTCACAAACAAGAGACCGCTTGATCATATCACTTGCACAAATGCACATTCAAATTTATAAAAAAAAAACAAGCACGGTATTATGCCTTTTGATAAAATCAAAAAGACTCTTGTATTCCTGTTTGAATTATTTGTCGTCACATAAACAAGTGCCAGGCGAAAAAGTCCGTGGAAGATCAAAGCATATGACGCGACGAGCTGAGACTGAAATAACATCCAACCAAATGCACTTGTTAACGACTACGCAAAACAGCGTCATTCTCTGACTTACGCATTTCTTATAAATTTCACGTACAGTGCCCCTTGCCTCTTTGTTAATAAAATTATTTATCTTACAAAGCCGTCTTTGTAATGCGGTTTATAATAACAATACGGTAAGTGAACTATTGTATTCTAAATAAATCTCGAGTAAAGCATTAACTGTCGTAGCCTTATGGTACCGTAAATGTGAACATCGCTTTACCAGACAACAAGAAAGCATTTTACTCGACATGAACATAATTCTTGATCTGATTTATGTTTCTATTAAGCCGTAACCTATTATAAGATAGATTAAAAGAAGGAAACAACACAAAAAGATTGTTCGTGTAGCTACTACATGTACGTTTCATTAAAATTTACACTTCGATGTATGCATGCAGGGCTCGAATAGCGGTGTATTTTTCGAAACGGTTTCGCTTTAATTACCTAAAAACTTATTTGTTTCGTTTATTTTCCAACTGAATCATACTAAACACGTTTATAAAGAGAACGAAATTTTAAATCGTTCGTATTCAATAAAACGTTTACAACCATTTTAAACCGTTTTTCCCCATTTTTAGGAATGAACATTACGGAAACCTTATTTCTTCAGAATTACAATTACAATTCGTTGTACCATGCATGCGTGTATGTAGAAATATTGAAATAAATACACAGAAACAAATATGGACATATGGCTCTTGACGATGTGGAAATAAAGTAAATGTTACATAATCAAAACATTGTGCTGAAAAATAAATGTACATACTTATCTTTTACTTATTTATTTATGCTTTATTTGCACACCGAGTACAGAAAGGCGGACTTAGTGCAACAAGACATTCTCTGCCAGTCTACCTCCAGGCTAAGCAGAGAAGATATTGTGGGTGCAAAGTGCAACTGAGTTAAAACATCTTTAAACAGACATATTGAAATGCATTACATGTTATAAACGTAAAAATACATATATATTATTATATAGATAAGAGATATATTATAAGAGCTGTGGTAGCTCAGTGGTTAACGCTCGCTGTAAATATAACAGAACGCGAGTAACCCGGGTTCGATCCCCGCCGGCACCAATGAAATTGTTAATTGCAATTTTAAGTGCTGATTTACCACGTGCTCGGCGGTGAAGGAAAACATCGTGAGGAAACCTGCATGTCTAAGGAATAAGAAAAAAAAAATATTTCGAAGACATGCGAAGTTCGTCAACACGCATTTGGGCAGCGCGGCGGACACTTCCTTGCCCTAAACCCTCTCAGAAATGAGGGGGAGGCCTGAGCCCAGCCGTGGGACGTATATAGGCTGTAACTTTACTTTAACTTTACTATAGATATATATACAAGATATATAAATATTTACAAGTATATGCTTAATGCTGCCCTAATATGCTATATATATATATATATATATATATATATATATATATATATATAGTACATACATAGTTAAATATAGCTGTTTCTGATTCAAACACCTAGGAAATATTTGAAATAAACACAGGAAAAGGGAACAGTTAGAATTTAAGAATATAAAAAATGTTAATCGACAAACTACTCCTGCAACGCCAGAAAATGATTCCATAGCAAGCGCTTGAACGATGCCTTGCTCGTGGCTGTATGTACACTGCTCGGTAGCTCGTTCTATAATCTTACCGCATGAGACGTAAAAGATTTATACAAGAAGCTAGTGTGACAGAGGGGGACATGGAGATTAGGCTTTTCCGCAGAACGGAGACAACGATTATGAGAATCACCCTGATACTGAAATTTATATTTCAGATATTCGGGGACAAACGGATCGTGTAAAACTGAAAATAATGTGCACAGTATTCCGAAATATCTGCGATAGCGGAGAGATAGCCATTTAAGCTGAGAACGATAAGAGGAGATGTGGTCGTATTTACGTAAACCGAAAATGAAGCGTATACAATTATTAAGAAGTCGATCCGGTTTGTTTAGAAGTTCTTGAGGGGCAACAGCATAGCAAACATTTGCATAATCTAAAATAGGCAACACTAGAGTCTGTATTAGCATCACCTTAGTCCCTATCGGTAAAAAATTCTTGAGACGATACATATAACGCAGAGTGTGAGTGACCTTTTTGCTCACTTCATAATATATGCAGTCGCCAAGTGAGGGTGTAGTCAATAACTAAGCCAAGATCTTTAACAGTTATTGAGTAAGTAATAGTAAAATTATTAAAAATTATAGGAGGTAGCACCTTCATATCAATTTTAGGCAATCTACGAGAACTACCAACCACAATAGCCTGACACTTTGATGGATTAACCCTAATACCAAATCTGTCTGACCAATAATAAATACTGTTAAGATCACAGTTAACCTTCTTAATCACATCATCGATATCTGCCACCTCAGTTTGAGCATAAATTTGTACGTCATCAGCATATAGATGGTACGAACAGCGAATGTGGGATGTAATGAGATTTATACGGACAGACAGCAGACAACGAGCACCAATCAGAGACGATCTGACCCACTCAAATAGCCTGCTGACGACCCCGAAGATACGTGGAGAATTGAGAAGAGAAAAGGTGACAAAGTACAGGGAGAATATCATGAACGACAGCGTTAAAAGCGTTAGAAAATCTATTAGGACTAACACAGTCAATTTTGAGTTCTCCATTCCAGTACGAAAATCTTTTGTAACTTTCAAAAGAGCTGTGGTTGTACTGTGCCCAGGCCTAAAACCAGATTGAAATGTACTAAGAAAATTATTTTTGAAAATGTAACAAGAAATTTGTTCGTGGACAATAGCTTCAAGAACTTTAGATAAAAAAGGGAGAATAGATATTGGGCGAAAGTGAGAGAAAGAACTGGGGTTATTTATTTTGGGCAGCGGAATAACAAATGCTTTTTTCCAAAGTGTAGGAAAATCCCCAGTCAATAGTGAATGATTAATGATGTGAGTAATAACATGAGTAACATTGTCTAGAATTAAGGTGATCATGAGTCTATTCACATCATCGAAGCCAACTGACATAGACTTAATACAATAGATGATCTTTTTATATCCTCATCAGGAACGGGAGAAAAATTAAATGTGCAGTTACGAGATTGTGGCATGGAATTCAAATAAGAAATAGTACTTGATTTAACAGAAGCCTCCATTTGGGTAGTTGAAGAAAAATGTAAGTTTATGTTACTTATAGAAATGATTGCAGGGTCCACGTTACACGTAGGTTTACCGACCCCGATCGTCCGGAGAAATTTCCATGTATCAGCCATAGAAGAGTTCATGATATTATGGTGAATATAGCGGCGTTTAGCGGCTCGTACCATCTGATTACATCGATTTCTCGCAGCTTTGAATTTTGCCCAATTGAGTTCACGACGAATCTGCTTGAATTTCCTAAATATCTGATTGCGCTTAGACATGGCCTTACAGATATTTTCAGTAATCTATGGCGCAGGCGCGCGCTTTAACCTAACCTCACGAATAGGTGCGTGTTTGTCAAACAGCTTATGAATATTAGAGTTAGATGTCGTAATCTTGTCATCAATACTCTCTGCACTAAATGTATCGCTCTAGTCTAAAAGCGAAGCATCATGTTGGAGCGATTCTACATTTACCCTAGCAAAATTACGCAGACGCACTATTACTGGCTTTGGGAGGTTTGATTTTATAGAAAATAAACAGTAAATCATGTCTTGAGAAACCAGGAGCAGGGAACTGTCCGTGGCACACAACATGTTCTTCTGAGGAGATTAATATCAAATCTAATAAAGTATCCTCAGTAGTAAGATTATGATGGATGCTTTCAAGTGAAAGTATTGAAAAATTTGCCGATTCAATAATTGATCTGTTGATCTTTTCTCAAACGTCAAAAAAATATCATGGTTTGTCATAATCATAAATACTATCATTCCTTACTACCAAAATATCGCGGCACGCGTCATCCCTTTAGCTTCCTGCGGAATAAACCGTTTGTTTACTTACGTTCTCACATTACGTTCTCACATTACGTTCTCATTACGTTTTTGTTCCGAACAAAATGATACAGAAGGAACCGTTTCAAATGTTTTCGAGCCCTGTATGTACGAGTATGTACGGGTTAAATTAATGATAAAATTAAACTACTACTCTACTCGTCTCCATTAATTTTTCTTTCAACACAGACTGCATGTTCAATTATTTTTTATATAAAATTGAGGTGACAAACGGAGTCATAGCCCACGTAGTCTTAAGTGGTTGCTGTTGCTGCAGTCCATGAATATCTACAGTTAACTTCAAACAAAGAATGGTACAGGTGAATCATATCTATTTGGCTGCAGAAATAGAATAGGTCGTACCTACAGACGGACTCCTTGGCACAAAAGTAGTCCTACTAATTAATTTAAAATACCTAAACTTTTAATTTTTATTAACTAAACTTAAAGATTTTAAGATTTAATTCACACACATCCGCTCAATAAAATCAACTGACGTCTTACGTCCGCCTATCCACCAATCACGCAATGAATCGCTGATCACCGCGAGAATGCCTCGTGTAGAGGTGAAAGACGTGTCGTATTATCGTCGATGGAGTGTTATTTCTAGCGTAGTGGTGTTGGGAGTAATGGTGCTGGGATTAGTGGTGACGGGATTAGTGCACGCAATTGAAGGAGCGCGGAAGGTGCTCTTCAAACTGGGTAAGACACATCATTTTATTGAGCGGATGTGTGCGAATTAATTCTTAAAATCTTTAATATAATGGATTTCCGCAAAGTAACGCCTGATTCTATTAATTATCTTAACTAAACTTTTTAAATAAGATAAGACATGTCACATACACCTCCTCTCCGAGGTTTTTTAGAGCAAACAGTATTCTGCATTGCTTTCAGTGAGTGAACATTACATAGTTACAGCATTTATACGTCCCACTCCTGGGCACAGGTCTACTCTCATTTCTGAAAAGATTTTAGGGCAAGGGAACGTCGAACACGCTACCCCATTGCGTGTTAGCGAATTACACATGTCTTCGGAATATTTTTTTCTTATTTCTCAAACACACAGATTTCCTCACGAGGTTTTCCTTCACCGCCGAGCATGTGGTAAATCAACACTTAAAATTGCAATTAACGATTCTATTGTTGCCGGCGGGGATCGAACCCGTGTAACTCGTGTTCTGTTATATTTACAGCGAGTGTTAACCGTCTGAGCTACCACGGCTCTATAACTTTACATAGTTACAGCATTTATACGTCCCACTCCTGGGCACAGGTCTACTCTCATTTCTGAAAGGGTTTTAGGGCAAGCGAATATCCGCCGCGCTACCCCATTGCGTGTTAGCGAATTACACACGTCTTCGAAATATTTATTTTTCTTATTTCTCAGACACGCAGATTTCCTCACGAGGTTTTCCTTCACCGCCGAGCATGTGATAAATCAATACTTAAAATTGTAATAAAAAATTCCATTGGTGCCGGCGGGAATCGAATCCGGGTTGCTCATGTACTGTGAAATTTACAGCGCGCGCTTTGCACCTGAACCACGGCGGAACTTTACATATGTTCATTTTTTTTATTTCTAAGACATGTATCTTACCTCCGTCAAAAACGTAGTAAATCGGCACTTAAAATTGTAATTAACAATTTCAGTAGTGCCGGTGGGGACGAAGCCAGAGTTGTTTGCTTGAAACTTACGGCGCCTGCTTAGCCCCTGTGCTACCATGACTCGCTAATCACCCTGCTAAGTAACTAGCAACGTTCTAGTAACCAATTAATGGGAAGTCCTAGCTTTTATCAAGGACTACTTAAGTGACAGATTCATTCTGTAATGGGGCAAGATGGTGGAAAAATTCGGAGGGAGATCAAACGTAGAATTCCGCGGGGCTTGGTACTGAGGTCACTGCTGTGAAAACTAGTATGATGCTGATTGCATATGCGGACCTTCCTGTTAGCATAGAAATTGAAATTACATGTTTGCATTGATGACACAACCCTGGCAGTCGCTAGCGGGGTCACCATGGAAAGAACCAAAAAAACAAGCCGAGCTTGGGACTGAAGTCGCCACTCGTCACTCTCCGACCTGTTGGTCGTTTTTTCGTTGCTACGTGAAAGAAAAACAAACCAACAAACACATTTTCGCATTCATAACATTAAAAATAAAACTTTATTTGCTTATTTCTGCGTAATGAAATAAAATTATTAGCACTTTTCACTAACAATCCCAGCACCACCACACTAAGAACGAGACACTACTGTCGATAATACGCAATATGTACGTAGTACATGAGCCGTGGTAGGTCAGATGGTTAACGCTCGCTGTAAATATAACAGAACGCGAGTAACCCGGGTTCGATCCCCGCCGGCACCAATGAAAATGTTCAATGCAATTTTAAGTGCTGATTTACCACGTGCTTGACTGTGAAGAAAAACATCGTGAGGAAACCTGCATGTCTGAGGAATAAGAACGAACGAAAACATGTGAAGTTCGCCAACACGCATTGGCTCAGCGCGGCGGACACTTCCTCGCCCTAAAATCCTCTCAGAAATGAGGGAGGTCTGTGCCTAGCAGTGGGACGTATATAGGCTGTAACTTTTACACGCTCTGAGCGGTCAGCCACGACACAGTCTACTTCACCTTAGGATGCCTCGTGTAGAGGCGAGCGACGTGACTTTGAATCTAACACAATACGGCGCTTGCAAACGCAATTGGATTTAATTTCGTCTCTTCATCAATCTACAGAAAATATATTCGTCGTGAAGATAAATTGGTAGTACTAGACTGATTGGAAAAATTGACTGGTCTTCCCTACCTCCTACTATACTATATTGCACTCAAATACCTTACAGTAACAAGGTTATAAACCTGGGGTTGTATCTCGACTCATATATGTCTTGAATCTAACAGGTTAATGACGTTCGTAGAAAAATGTTTCCTGCGTTAAGATCTTTACGTAGATTACGTAATTTTCTTCCCTCAGTAACTAAAATTACGCTAGCTCAGTCTCTACTTCTGCCTATCCTTGACTATGCTGATATTTCAATCTCATCTCTCTCTATGCCAATCTCATTTTTTGTCGAAACGTCGGGGCTTGACAAGGTCCGCTTTCAGGGGGGACCGCTTTTGGAAGAAAGAGTTCATCATAAAGAGTCCCTCTTCCTCCATGAAGTCGACCAGCTGCTGGCGGCTTGGGTTCCGTTGCCCTATGCCAATTTTTCCTACCTTCAGCTCACCGTTCTCTCTTGTGCCTAATATTGCGGTGAAGTCTCCCATTAACACCGTATAGTGAGTGGGTTTTGGAGGAATGCATGGCTCTAGAAATATCCCCATACATTTTCCACACCACCTCATTGGGATGTACCGACATTTGGTGCGTAAGCCTGTATGACCTTCAGCGAATACCGTTTGGTGATTCTAAGTATAAGGTACGCAGCCCTCGTCGACACACTCTCAATCTTTAGAATTTTTTAACGAGAGACTTGTTGACGATAAATCCGGCACCTCCTTGGGACAGATGGTCGTCCTCCCAGTGATAAAACAAGTACCCGGATTCGAGGATCACCGTGTCCTCCCTCTCTTTTCGGGCCTCGGATAATCCTATAGTATTCCAGAGCAACTTTTCAATCTCTTCTTCCAGCTCCAGGATCTTCTCGTCAGTCCTTAGGATGCGTGCGTTGTATGTTGCCAGGTCGAGTTGTCTTATATGGCAACCGAACCTGCACCGGAGATTCTTAGCATCCCCTGCCGCTCCGTTACCATGGTCGCCACCGTAGCCAGGAATAGCGGGGCCGCCGGGGACTGGGTGCCGTCTATTTGCGTCGTTGCTCATGTGGGGTATATTGCCACAGTTTCCACGCTTGGCGAGCGGGTTGGCAACCGCAGTATTTTTTGTTGTACAGTTGCTGTTATCAGGAAGATGCTGATGCCCATCTTCTGCCTGTTTCCATCTATCGCCTTTTACAACACCCACGAGAACATATATGGGGTATTACCTATTATGTTATTGGATATTCTTAACCGCCACTACACGGCAAAATATATGTATTACATTTATATTTGGGTTTCGCAAATAAGATCACATCTTTAAAATTCGCAAACAAATGGCTTCCGATTCGCCTTCGCAGGAATACTCACATTCCCTCAGCTTTGTATGTCGTACTGTTTAATCTTTCCACTCCCTAAATCTATTCATTATTTCAAAGTCTGCTTAAATCGCATTAATTAGAACACTATTAGATATTTTTTAGGCAGACAACCACACAGTCCACCTGATGGTAGGGGTTGCTGTGGCCCATAGACATCTACATCTATCCTTTTTTTATAGTATAGGGTGACAAACGAGCACACAGTCCACCTGATGGTAAGTGGTTTCTGTGGCCCGTAGACATCTACATCTATCCTCGATTACGAATCAAAATGCATATGCGTTGTCACCCGTGAGGACTATTATGTATCATTTTCACTTATCTTTATACAGATGTATTTCCATAACTTTTTGTACGCCCCCCCTCTATTTTAACTATTGTTTACATCAGTTCTCTACGCAAAAGTTGTCTGTAAGCGTTCACTTTCAGAGTAAAACCGCCTTACGTTTTATACTATAGGTTTAACTCTACTCGTTATTCTTTATTTTTATTTTGGTTAACCATAAATAATAAATAAATAAATTTTAATAGCATATGTATATTACAGAGTGTATAAACAACGGTTGGTTCAACAAAACAAAACATCAACATCATCTGAACCACTACGAATCTCCCCAGTAGCCAGATTGTTAGTCGGTTGCCTGGGGCAGGCTATTATTTATGCACCAAACTACTCTCCGACGGTACGCAGAACGTACTTCGAACTACCCTGTAGATGTGTACCTAGTAATTATTTTAAACTAGCTGTGAGGAAATCAGACTTGTCGGTAGTTAATCTTCCTGTTGCGACATTATACACTTAGCTAAAGGTGAGATCAAATTGTTGAGATTATTTCTGAGTTAACACTAAATTTTAAAACCAGCCATTCATGACACTTTTCCTAACAATTATGTAATATAATTGATTCCACACATTTTTATGACAAAGTTTACAATTGGTTAAAGTTAAAAAAGTTAAAGCTACAGCCTATATACGTCCCACAGCTGAGCATAGGCCTCCTCTCATTTCTGAGAGTTTTAGAGCAAGGAAATGTCCACCGCGCTGCCTCATGCGTGGTGGCGAACTTCACATGTCTTCGAATTTTTTTTCTTATTTCTCAGACACACAGGTTTTTTTACGATGTTTATCTTCACCGCCAAGCACATGGTAAATCAGCATTTACAATTGTAATTAACAATTTCATTGGTTGGTGCAGGCGGGTGTCGAACCTTGGTTGCTCGCGTACTATGAAATTTGCAACGAGTGCTTAGCCCCTGACCTATCACGGAATTTAAACATATTATGTTTATAACATAATATGAAAAAACATAATATATTATGTTTTTTTTTTAAATTATAATTACATTAATTTGTAATATATATATTTTTTTTTTTTTTTTTTATATATATATATATATATACAATATGTAACGTAATTAACACACACCCTCAGACACCCGTTTTAATTAGTATATTATGTTATAATCATAATCATAAAGTACAAAACCACTAACGCAAAGACTTTAACGTACTTGAAATAAAGTTCATTTTTCTTTATTTTTATTGAATGACAGAATTAGTAATATAAATAAAACTGCACTCTTAAAAATCTTATTGTCTTAAGTTAAGGTCCATTTCAGTCTGTTTTGACTGTACAGATTTAGTGTGACTGTAATTTACGTAATTTTAATTATTTTTGGGATAAAATATTACCTATATTAAAATGATAGGAATCGAATCAGTAAACGATTCTGAACAAACTACTTTCTCAAAGTGCGTCAATTATGTTACATGTTGTATATATATATATATATATATATATATATATATATATATATATATATATATATATATGCCATTTTGTTCGATAACTTTTTGATCAAAATAATATGACGAGTAATAATAATAATAGTCTTTAATTGCATAAAACATGGTACAGATTCTTGATTGTCCTCTTTTGATAATAACCTATCCAAAGAATAATAAAAATTCTAAAGAGACCGAAACAGGTGAAAATCTGATCAAAACTATTTTGTAATCAATCCTCAACTCCTCGACTATGTCGTAACTACTGATATGTCGATCTTGCTCCACTCTTTCAAAAATGCCATCGACTTTTTCGGTATGAGGGCGACCAGAGCGAGCTGCATCTTTGACATTAAAATTCCTGGTCTGAAAACGTTTGAACAAGCTTTATGCTACTCTTACTGACACTGCATTAGTTCTCTTTTTTGTAATAAAAATTTTGAAAGTATCTAATTTGTCTGTTAGATTAACTCATTTTGGCGGACTGAAAAACAATTGAAAAATGACGGGAAAGTGTTTTTTGCTTTATATTAGACTTAAGATTTTAAATTAAAAAAAAATTGGCCGCAACTAGTATACCCAAACTATCCATTTAATATTCACATATAAAGACTAGAGTGACTAGACTTTTCTCTACTTCCATTTCGTTCTGAGGATGTCGTGAAAAGTGACTATAGAAATGCTAGAAAAATCTTGTCTTCCGGTAGATGTTTGTATAACGACGTTGTTCACTTCACGCGAAAAATACCTATGCCGGCGACGGACAGCAACAGCTTGTACTGTGGTAAGTTTTTCAAAACGGGAGAGGCCCGTTTAGATTGATCCAGTGGTTACCGGTTATATTGTTTGGTATGGTCTGTAGCTTATGTTATCTTCATTATTTATTCACAAGATATGGACACGTACGCACTACGCACGCACTCACACACGCATACGTCTTTTTCTAACGTTGTCTGTAATCTATTTCCGCAAACTCCACTCTTGGCGGGAGATTTGCGATCGCAAAACTAGATTTCACACGCCTTTGAGACTGCTCTTTACTTTCGGTCCATGTTCTAACTTACGAAATACGTAAGATGATAGAAATTCCATCTGGGGCCATGACGTCTTTTAAATAGTTACTTCTCACGACACTCAGCGCACGAAATGGAATGACGGATAATCTTATACTGGCACCATATAGCAATTTACAACAGTCACGTCAATGCTATTAATTTTAATATTATGTATCCACTACCCAACAACACAAATTTTATTAACAAATAGTAATTTGACACAGAATTATTACTTCAGAATATATCATCTGTCTGAAATAACGAAGTTACAGTAGCTCTCAATCGTTTAGTTTCCTACGCAAATGTGACTTCGAAGCATAGACTGCATCTTACCTTCATCTTATAAAACCAATTTTGCAGCGTAAGAAGGAGATGGTCAAAAAATAGAAAGTTGATTGAAATATTAGATGTAAAATAAACAGTATGCAGTATCAGGAATATAGAAACAAATAGGCTTATATCTAAAATGAATCAGATGTACAATAAAATACAATTTGCTTTTTTTTAATTTAACCAAATATCGTGGGTCTCGACTCTCAACCTGCTTTTTTAAAGTTAAACAAACGAACACCGTCCACCTGATGGAAAGTGGATGTAGGGGATCCACTAACTTACTAGATGTAGATGTCTGTACACCTAAATCTATCCTCTATTAAGAATCCAAATGAAGATGCATTGTGAGACTAAGATGGAATGCTTCGTTTCTAGTAAAAAGTGTATCCAGTTCTCTACACTCAAACAATGCTCTCCAACAAAAGTAACGTACTTTTCGTAGCAGCATTACATTGTTGTTTTACACTGGTGTTCGATGAGAGCGAGGTGCTTTGTCGGTTGAAGTGAGCCATTCATGCTACAACTATAATATAGCTGCAGCAGGGCACTATTATACATACTCTCTGCGTACGTACTCTTCGTATTCCTTAAAAAAATATATTTCAATATGGCTGACGTTGATGCACAAATATTAGTTTTCGTTTAGACTCAAACCCAAGACTCATCAATATATAAAAGTAAATACATGTTTGTAAATGCTATGAGTGAATCAACTCATCAATAAAAAGCAACAAGGTCGTACTATGTTTAGCGTCAATGATTTTTTGCTACTTTATCTCAGTCCAATACGTATAGTCGTATAGTTCTCACACTTAACCTAAAATGTGTTAAACAAATCACGAAGATGAAATTTTTAATATATATTCTACTACTGTCTGCTTTTTTAATAAATTTATTTGAAGCTAAAGACCTAGTTTTAGGTACTAGAGTGAACAATCTGTTGATATCCACGGAGAAAGTTGTTTATCGTGCACTACCGCTTTTAAGGAGGGATAAGGATTACACGTTTGTAGATTCACAGCGGAGGATCATAAAAGTAAGTAGTTAAATATGAGATTATCGTTTGCTTAACGAATTTAATACACGTTTACGAATCGCAGAAGTAATTCTATGCTTTAACAAACGAGTCGTAAGAAAGACTTTACTCATGACAGCTAATGTATAATGTAGGATTAATAATTTATTGGAACCTATTTACCAATATGGAACAATTTTTAACATTTACTTTCTGCCTTACCCTATATAATATTATTGTGTTAGATTATGTGTTAAGTTTTAATTAAATACAGAAACAACGCAAAACATTTTTTTATTCTGTAAAGCGAAAATATTACACTTCTTTTTAATTAGTTATACTGTCATTAAAATATTTTTTTAAAAGATAAATATGTGTTTGAAAACATTCTTGTATTTATATTATTATTTATTTCGTACTTAGTAGTCGTTTATTAAAATAAATTGGAAACGATGACTCTACCTTGAGTGAACACATTATTCGATAAATAATTTTTTTTAAATATTACTAACAGTAGTATCCGTTCATGAAAGATTACGTTCCAATGTTGTCCGTAAGTTTCTACCATAATTGCATGAGTTTTTCTGTTACACAAATATCTCCCCTATGAGGCAATTTATGGGGGAGGCCTATATTCGGCAGTGGACATTTATATATTGTGACGGCGACTGTTATTAAAATATTGATTAAAGTTAATCTTGAATAAAACTATATATACGGATTCTATCGCGTTTCATTTACTTATTTTATCTTATTTTTAATTTCCGTCGTTTCGTTTAGATTGGACCGAAAATTAATATTAAAAAACTGAAGGTAGCCGGGCTAACTATGACATTGGGACGTCAAACATCTAAGCCCCCCCCCCCCCCCCGTGACTCAGTTTTGGGAGTTTCAGGAATTTAAAATAAGTTAAAATAAGTAAATTAAACGCGATGGAATCCGTATATTATTATTCACTGTGTAGTGTTCGAGTAAATTTAAGAAATCATTAAAGTAAATCTGTTTTTTACTGATATACTTTTAAATATCATTGCTTTATAAAACTGTTAATGTTAATGTTGGTAAACAGTTTTAAATTTATTATTTATTTATTTATTTAACAGTTTATGTACACACATACTTTGATAGGAAAATGGTAAAAACAAAATAAAAAAATAAAAATTTATATTAAAATTTATCATATTAAAACAAATTGGAAAAGGCGACTTTACTTGATTACACATTATTCGATGTATATTATTTCTTTTAACATTACTATTAGTAGTGTCCTTTCTTAATGAATAATTAAATGAAGTTTACATTCCAATATTATAGGGCCTTCTACCACATTGGATGAGTCTGTTGCACCATATCCTTTTTTCCCGTTATCGGTTTGATTGACTACGATTTGGCATGTCAGGCTTCTTTCTCTAACGTGTAAAAGCGAGAACTTGCTTTTGTAAACTTTTTCTCTTGTGCAGTAATCAGTTTCAATATGTATAATCGTGCTTATATAGATTATTTGTCGAGTCGCCTTTAAACAAAGTATTTGAAATTTATTAATATTATAATTACTTCGTCTAAACATATTTTTAAACGATTGCGACAAAATGTCATAGATAATCTGTCAGATCATTTCAAATAACAAACAGATTTCTAATTGTAAATAGTCTCGCATAACTTCATTCGATGAATGAATTATTGGATAACAATGTGACAACGATATGGTGACTAATTCGTCGACATTTTCATCCTTCGCTTAATTTGGCAAAATACCCTGCTCCGTAATGAATGATTGCGAGCCAAAACTATAATCAAATTCTGAAATGTCGTCTCAAAGCATTAATGAAATTTCGTAACTGCATCAAACACATTATAAATACAATTATATCATCATAATCATCATCACTGCACGACATGGGCCGCTCCCACTGTAGAGCTTATTGATTACTAATAAAGTTTAATTTCATATTTAGTAGTCTTTTGGTATAATAAAGTTGATAGCTATCCACGTTGAATTAGAGTAGCCATCAAGCAGTTTCTGACAAAAAAGTACAAAAACAAATTTAGTAAATGTCTAGGTAGACATTTACTAAATTTGTTTCTGAGTTGTTCTTACTTTTGTTAAACTAAGTGAGTTTGTCGGGACTTGATTGGTTATCGTCGTTGTCGTTGTGATTGGTGCCTGTGTCGATTGCGATTCATCGAATCTTTTTGATTCGATTGCAACCTGTACATGAGTGATCGAATCATGGACCTCTAATAATCGATCTTATTTGACCCATTTCGTGACAAGACAAACCAAATTCTATTTTTTTTGTATATTTTTACATAGGTACATATAATCGATCGATGCAATCAATCACACAACGACGTAATAAACAAAATGTCTTCTGTCTCCTTCGTTTACAAACAATTCAACAAATAAACAAATCGTAGTATGTGTTATTACTATTATAGCACCCGTTCAGCATTCTTCATTCGGTCATACAAAGAATACAAACGAGCTGCGACCCAAATGATCGAAACGATCGAATCTTTTTAACCCGATCACCATACGAGTGGGTCATAATCGACCCGGGTTACGAGAAATGATCGATCGACACAGTTGTCACGTCATCGGATTACTGTTCCTATACTGTTCTCTAAATAATCATTTGAAGTAGGCAGATTTTCATAGGTAGTTTAGTATAAGAACGCATAGTGTCAGTTGAAGCAATGTTACATATGATGCAATGTTGATTAAAAAAATCAACTTATTTGATCCGCTTAGGCGCCTTAAGATATTATTGTCATTAATTTTCACGTGAACTGTCGTTTAAACTTCACAATGCCAACGAACTATCTATCTTGTGATAAATTTTGTGAACAAAATACACGTAAAATTAGACTGTTTCGGGATAGATTCCATTGCCTCTAAAAAAAACAACAACTGTTGAACTAGGAGTTCAGGACAGACAATGGCTAATGAATTAGTCAATAAACAACCATAATAAACAAATTACGAAATATCAAACGTCTTGATCAGAGATCTATAGCCCATACGAGCAGTGCCAACTCTCAGACAACAAGGAAATGATTGTCACTTTATTTTTTAAAGTGGCATTCTGCCAAAAAAGAAAACATTCAATATGTTACGTTTAAGCAATTGTATGAACACTGCACCACACTGTAGTGCATTATGGCTGGAGCATACATGAGTTGACTCGACCGAGGCAGGACCACGCTCACATAGAATACCAGCGTAAAATTACAGCAAAATGCAAATTTTGAAAAAAAATATTATAGACTGCTCTATGTGTTCTATCTGTGTATTGTTTAGTAAGTGGCTAAAACCGAACACCGACTTTAATAGTCATCTTACCACTTAATTTTGATTCTTAATTGAAAATACCTTTAAATGTCTATGGAACATTGCATGGGGACTGTGCACTCGTTTATCATCTTAATTATATTTCTCATAAAATATTTGACTATTTATAAAGCAATAGTCTTAAGTGCTAAAAGTAACAAAACATTTAGAAGTTTTTAGCACTATTGTGGTATTAATAAAGCACTAGGACAGACATTAATTACACTTAATTAAACCACTAAAATAAATTTAAAAAAAAAGCAGTTGCAGCTAATAAGAACTAGCATAAGCACTTATTCACCTACATTACAGTTTAAAAAACTAATTCAATTAAGATAAAAAAAACTCAACTTATAATCTATTATAAAATTATATTAACAATATTAGGGAGCTACGTGAAAATTTCCCATTTAAAAAAACGTATACATCATCATCATCATTACAGTCCATCACGACACAAATCCACTGCTGAACATAAGGGTTACCAAAAGTACGGCTCTGAGCCACCTGTAGATATACATCGAATTCCTGCATGTCTTACTAGGTCAAGTAATTGTAAAATAAATTAAAAATATTCTTTAAAAATATACCTACTTAACATAC
This sequence comes from Parnassius apollo, assembly GCA_907164705.1. Classification (NCBI taxonomy): domain Eukaryota; kingdom Metazoa; phylum Arthropoda; class Insecta; order Lepidoptera; family Papilionidae; genus Parnassius; species Parnassius apollo. Next base: position 3,942,155 of record CAJQZP010001441.1, on the reverse strand, counting down.
GAGCCTAAACTAATTAACCCCATTTTAATTACAGGGTATAATCGCACGCGACATATCTCGTAGCGGCGCGATTGCGACGGTCACGGCTGGAGGTATCGGCGCCAACCACGTAACCATACACTTTCAAAGCGGACGTGGCGAGGGACTCAATTACCTAGTGCTAATATTTACTAAGAACTCTTGAGTTTTAATTGAAGAAAATATTATTCGTCAGTCCTTAATGCCATCCCTATTTATTTTGTTTCACGAGTATGTTTTGTTGGCTATGTCAAGCAGTCTATAATTCTTTTTTCAAAATTCAATAACTTATCTCTATATTTTTATTTTTAATTATTAAAAAATAAAAAAGTAAACTACTATTTTATTTTAATACTCTTTTGTTATACTTTTAATCTATTGGATTTAATAATAGTGATGTACAACCATCTGAAACATCTCGCAACATGCATTGCAAAGAAGTCGTAGGCAGGTTGATTTTTGGCTTCACGGAATACGTAAATGTTGATGTTCTCGATTGTCTAGATTTGCTATAATGGTCTCGCTTTGTAGGTGGAATGGTGACCACAGTACCAATAGAAGTATGTATACAAAAGAAGTCTTGCACCTGTAATAATGTCAACGACATTGTTATACCGCTATCTATAAAAGTTACAGCCAATAGACGTCCCACTCCTGCACACAGGCCTTCACTCATTTCTGAGAAGGTTTTAGGGCAAGGAATTGTACACCACGCTGCCCCAATGCGTGTTGGTTAACTTCATGTGTCTTCGAAATATTTTATTTCTTATTTCTCAGATATGCAGGTTTCCTCACGATGTTTTCCTTAACCGCCGAACACGTGGTAAATCAGCACTTAGCAATTAACAATTTCATTGGTGCCTGTAGGGATCGAACCGGTTTAGCTCGCGTACTGTGAAATTTACAGCGAGCGCTAACCATCTGACCTACGACGGCCCTTGCCTGCCACCGCTATCTATGTCTTTAGTATTTTCTGACATATCCAGTAGCGGGACAATCGGGGTTGTAATGAATTCTTGAACGCCGCTATCACACGCCAAGACTTAGACTTGAGATACTACAACCACAGAGTAAGGACTTCTTTGCTACAACCGTCGAAAGGCTGCTAGATTAAGCTGTAGTGAAATTCTCTCAAAAACTTCGCAATGTGCTGTAACCACATATTCAGAAGAATTTTGTGAGCACTTCAGACTAGGCTGTGCAGGCATAGATCCTCTTGCCTTAAATAGTATAAAAATTTACCTATGTCCCATGCAAGGCTTATAAGAATGTACCGGCGTAGACTATTATGCACTCCAGACCGAATTTCCATCACGACGGCCAGTCTTAACGAAGACTAGCCATGTGCACTTGACAGGATTATAGTGCCCGAGTTTACGCGCTAGCACAAGTTTACTCCTTAGTTCCTTACTCCCACAGTTCGATGGGAGGGTTATTCGATACAACCGAAGAGAGACCAGGCGCAGAACGACTTTCCGAGGTACGGGGTAAGACACCGCCAACTTTTTGACTCCGAGCTGCTACTGAGCATTTCTTGACAGAATATCTCAATAATTTTAACCCGAACCCGGGACCTCGTGATCAGTAACCGCATTTACAATCACTAGAGCAATGAGGCAGGTAATATAATGCTGTTTCATAACAGTAGGACAGTCAGACCACAAAAAGACTCAAACAGTAACAATATGAGTGTTTACTCTGGCTGACTTTGGACTCGCGGCGGATAACAACCATGTATTCTGACCACATGAATAGTAATTACGATTTCTGTGATTCTGACCATTCGCGGTCGTAGAAGATTATACTACGCCCCCTGAATTCAACAATATGCCTGCCTTATTACATGGATCGTCAAATATGACGATCCATGTAATAAAAATCATGGAGCACGGTACGATCTTCGCATATCAGTTCTACAGACTGAATTGTTCCGACCGTTACAGTAATATAAAAAACACATTTGAATATTCGAAAAAGTTAAAAATAAATTATAAGCGACAGTCGTCTAACTAAATTAATAAATAATTTATCATCTTTGTAGAGGGCAATCATAACAAAATCTAAGGTATGTTTTTGGATTTTGTGATTAAAACAAAACATAAAGTTAATGTTATAGCCAGATTGTATTAGCAAAGATTTAAAAATATATGTGAAAGTAAAGTCATCTTATACTATATTATACCAATATGTCAAATTGTAATTAAATATATATTTATATAACGAAATATTATACAAACAAATAAATTTGAAGTAAAAAATAAAAGCTTTTTTACTAAATGTATATGAAAGTATATACGGTACTTTTTACAAAAAAAAAACAGTTTTTAAAATGTTTGTCTGTCTGCCTGTTTGATGAGCTAATCTCCTAAGCGGCTGGACCGATTTTAACGGTAGGTACTTTCATTGGCAAATGGCTGATGTTATTAGATGTGACTTAGATTACTTTTATTTTAGAGAAATAATTAAGGTTCCGCGCAAAAAACTTAAAACCTATGAAATACAATCGTAATAAGTTCCACGCGGGCGAAGCTGCGGGGAACAGATAGTTTTCTATATAAAACACACAGATATCACACTTATCATAAAGACATAAAATTTAAATTATGAACAATACATAAGCTTCTTACAACCAGATGTATTAAAAGACATGAATATAATTCTCGGAATAGTTGAAGGCAGCTTGTCAAGCTAATTAAATAAAAATAAACATTCTCACACATTAACAAGGTCATAAAGCTGACAGCGCCATCGCATTGAACAAAACGACAGTGTACAAAATGATTTAGTTTTTCTGTTTTGTTTTTAGACATATTAAAATCTGTTTCTAAGGTCAGAGTCTCAAATCACTGCAAGTATGAAACAAAAATTTAAATCCTTACCATATTCCGGTAAAAGTCTTATACCTAAATAAGAATGCTTGTGGAAACTAGGGAAACCTCTCTCGTTATAAGAAGTATCGCACGTTTGACTCTACTCCCCATCGCCGGTCTGGCGTAGAAGAGACGCAGTTACTCGGAAGCCTTCAGATCGTTGGTAGAGCCACGCTGCAGCTATATTATGGTTGTAGCACGAATGGGTCGGCTCGACCGGGGAAGGACCACGCTCTCACAGAATACCAGCGTAAAATAGTAGCTTAATGCTGCTGTGTTTCGTATGGTGAGTGTAGAGAACCGGAGACCCTTTTTACTGGAAACAAGGCATTCCATCTTAGTCTTCAGGGGTGCCAACACATCTGCATTTTGATTCTTAATCGAAGATAAATTCAAATGTCTATGGGCTATAGTATCCACATACCATCAGGTGGACTGTGTGCCAATCTTCATCATCATCATCATTACGGCCCTTCACAAGTCCACTGCTGAACATAGGCCTCCCCCAAGGAATGCCACAAAGCACGGTCCTGAGCCACCTGCATCCATTAACTTCCTGCATGTCTTGGGTCATTGCTCATTGGGGTTATATTGCCATAGTTGCCACGCTTGGCCAGCGAGTTGGCATCCACAGTTTTTTGTTATATATTTGTTGTTATCAGGAAGATGCTGCTGCCCATCTTCTGCCTGTTTCCCTCTGTCATCTTTTACGTCACCCACGGGAAGATATGGGGTAGTGGGTATTCTTAACCTCTCGCACATTTCTTGATCTTTCTATTTCCTATGGTCTTAAAAAACAAAACTTAATACTTTACACCGTCTATAAATATCTATCTCTCTCCAACTTTTTTTCGGTTCTTTCTATAATTCAAAACTGACTTTACTCTAAATCGATATCGATGCATAATTTTTTTGGAAAACCTTATATTTCTAATTGAAATAAAACCGTCAAAATTCGAATGTCTGAACCAGACTTGTGGCTAATTATGTTTTTTTATCTTTTCTAAATAACGGAAATTACAATGTCTTAAAAAAATTGTTACGAACTACATACGTCCAAAAACATTGTTTTTTTTATGACCTTTTTCAAACAATAACTGACTTTTTGTTTCAGAGCAATATCTAACAATGACCTTTACAATAATAATTTATTTTACAAAATCTCAATTATTTACTAACAATATTTATTTAATAGTTTATTTATACTTTAATACGCCAATAACAAACAAACATTTACTAAGCTACAGACATTCGATTCAACAAATTAAGATTACTGCACGTGCTTTCTCGCGTCCAAGTCACGGAAAGTCGCCCTCACTGCAAACATACAAATCAATTTTAGCGAATTGTCAGTGTACATACGGCGCGACGTTTAAACCGAGGGTGGGGCTAATAGAGACACACGCATTAAACCGCGCCGCGTGCTGCGACAACATTGACACAGTCCAGGGGACCTAATTAGTTTAAGCCTGCGACCAGGACGCCCCAGAGCTAACTGACGCAGATATAAGGTTTATCTGGATATGATAAGATACACTGGTAAGGTCAAAGTGACGATCTGCATTTGCATGAGTATCCTCGAGGGGTACTCAACCATGTCAAGCAGGGCAGGTATGCATTAGTTATTTCTAAAATGTTTTAGGACCTTTAAATGTCTCTTTATTAGCAAGTTATATTATGGTACTGTAACAAATCCTGCGCATTTAATAACTTCTCGTTCTTATTGCCTCGTTATATCTTGTCATCTAACTATTTATACGTGGTAGAGCGATGCGTAGCTATACATATTACGGTTGTAACAGAAGGAGCGGGGAAGGATCACGCTCTCACAGAATACCAACGACAAATAGTTAAATGCTGGTGTGTATCGTATGGTTGTAGAGAACCGGAGATCCTTTTTACTGGAATCAGGGCATTCCGTCTTAGTCCATAAGGTGACAATGTACATATTTTTATTCTCAATCGAAGATAGATGTAGTAGTCTATATGCCACATACAAAAGGGAGTCTGGTTTTCACCTTATTCTACTAAAAAATACGCTTAATTTATAAAGACAAATTATCAAAATTATAATCGTAATAAATTTTTCAAATCGCAAATATTACGAATAATGAGAAGACTTGTTTACGATTGAGAAGGTAATCGCTAACTTTCAAAAGCAAATTTACAGTAATTCTAGCTCAAACTTTATTCCGTGTATATCGTCCAGAGGGGTCCCTCTCGCCTTTCACATTTCATCCGGGGGATCAAAAAGTATGCGCTTATTACAATTTCATCGAATTACTTAAATGTACTTACCTGCATAATTTAATTTATCTTCTTGGTGGTTACTTCGTATTTTTATTAATTATATCAACATCTATACATATATAATGTTTAATATATATATTATTTATATACCTTCAATAAATACAGCTTTAAAAATAAACGTATGTATCCGTTATGTCTAATGGTTTCCTTGTGAAAGGAGATGCTCCAAACGCAAGACATATTATTTTAATGCATGTATTAGATTCAACATCTTATTTGTGTCGTAACACAACTAAATTTTATGCTCACCAAATCTTAATCTGATCTCTGATGGATAAAATAGGCATTACAGAATTGTTCACGAGCAACCGCAGCTAGCTAGGATGACCAAGGCGATCGCAGCGTCCACTCATCAAGTGTTGCGATAATAGCGAATCCTACCAATGCGAGGGAGGTTTGTGATTATACAAGGCAGTGTATGTACTTTAAACTGACAAGGAAGAGTAGAAAGAGAAGACTAAAGATATATAGAAATTCTAAACAAAAAAGATATAACATATATTCCTTTTCGAAAGGCAATAATTTTTATTTTTGTATAATTTCAATTTTTATAAAAATATTTTTACGTCGTAGAGTCATGCTGCAGCTATATAAGTAGTATAATTGTAGCACGAATGAGTCGGCTCAACCGGGGAATGACCACGCTCTCACAGAATACCGGCGTAAAATAACGCTGCTGTGTTTCGGTGAGTGAAAAGAACCGGAGACTCTTTTTACTGGAAACGAGGCATTCCATCTTAGTCTTCACGGGTGACAACGCATCTGTATTTTTATTCGTAATCGAGGATAGATGTAGATGTCTACGGACCACAACAACCACTTACCTGGTGAACTGGGTGCGTTTGTCATCCTTATCCTATAAAAAATATAAATACATATACAAATAATAAGACCTGATTTGTTATAATATAAAATAATACAGATAATCACGTAAGATTCAGCAATTACGCCGTCTGCTAAACCAATATAATCCCCGATCCCTTTGTCTAGTTATTGAAAACACGATTGAGTATCTAGCGTACAAATTATTCTGTTACATTTATAGTTTTCTTAAATAAACAAAATTATATTGATCTTGTTATCGGCATTAAACTAGCCTTGTGATGCTCTATAAAGATAAAAAATTTGTTTTATTACGATACTTCTAAAGCAAAATGTTCTTTTTAAACACATTTTCGGGTGCGTTTAATTTGTTAAAAAACATTTTGCATATTTTTCTTTTTATCACCACACACTGATTTAAATAAAATGAGAAAAAATAACACTGTTTGCTTAATTTTTTTGATTAAGCAATCTAGAGATCTAATCAAGATTTTAGCAACTATACAAACATTTGCTAAATCAATCAATTGAAATAATATTTTTATATAGAATAAGGGCGACATGTGAGCACACAGTCCACTTAATGGTAAGTTGATGTTGTAGACTAAGATGCAATGGAGAAACATAACATTCATCTGCTATTTCACGCTTATATTCTATAAAAGCGTGGTCGTACCCTGTTCAATCCGACCCATTCGTGCTACAGTATAATTTACCTGCATTGTGGTTTGTGACTCTACCACGTTATATGCTTCTCTGTAAAACTCATGTTCGAATTATATAATTTTCTTTGAAATTAATACATAAAAAACAATAAAAATATTGTAATAATATTCTCCAGACCAATTTTCGGTCACAGCAGCCAGTCTCAACATGACTGCCATTTGCGCGGAACAGGTGTATGCTCTATTCGCTCACTGTCATAGCCCGATGAAACAGCAAACAGATACGACTGTAGAGAGATCAGTTGCAGGACCAACGCTTTTATGTGCTTTACTTGGTGAAGCACCGCCAACTGGACTCCGGGCTGCTACTGAGAGTTTCTTGACAAAAAAAAACCACTAACTTATTTTGGTCCGACCCGAGATTCGAATCCGGGACCACAAGATCATCAACCGCGTTTACGATCACTAGACCAGTCATTTAAATGACTATTCTGGGGAATTGACATATTTGAATAGGTGCGACGACGAACGAAGCGGGGAGAAGCTTTAAGTTACTGGTGACCTCAACGCTTGAGCCAAGCGAGCGGCTTAGTTAGTAAGAGTGCCAAGCATTAGTGGCCTTTTTTGTTAGAAATTCGCAGCAGGTGTTCATGGACTACTGTAGCCACCTACGGCATCTTGATAGAATCTTATATAGTTATGAATTAAAATTATGGTAAAAAGCCTTAAGGCGGTACTCCTAGCGAACGACCTTGAGCGTTCGATCCTATCTGCGTGGAATGGGTACATTGTACGCGCTCTCGCTACAATATACCGCGTAAGAAATGCACGCAAATTTTAAAATATTTTCTTTATAAAATAGAACCTTAGTCCTTTAAAAAAATTAAATAGATCAAAATATTCATTAATAAATTGCCTATCCATTAGTGTCAATCGCAAAATAAAATAATGCTTACTTTATGAGGAGATGCATGTTATCAATAATTATTTCGCATTTCTGTGGTTTAGTTGTAGGAAGATTCATCAAGTATTTACTCCTTTAAAGAAAATTGGAATTTTCTATTCTGGAATCAAAAGTAAAGTAAAGTAAAGTAAAGTTACAGCCTATATACGTCCCACTGCTGGGCTCAGGCCTCCCCTCATTTCTGAGAGGGTTTAGTGTTTGTTTTTCTATGTTTTCCTTCACCGCCGAGCACGTGGTAAATCAGCACTTAAAATTGCAATTAACAATTTCATTGGTGCCGGCGGGGATCGAACCCGGGTTACTCGCGTTCTGTTATATTTACAGCGAGCGTTAACCACTGAGCTACCACGGCTCTTCTGGAATCAAAATGATGTAGAAATTTAATATATTTTTAAATATTTGATATATCTTTTTAATAATGAGTAGATAGCTCCTAAAAACCTCACAAATAACGACTAGCGCGGCATTTTGCTCAAACACGCACCTTCACTTAGCTCATGCATGGACGTCGCAAAGCCGCAATTTATAAACAGCAAGTCAAGGTCTTACGTGTCTTACCAAAGCAAGATATACAATTTATATATACTCGTAGATAGAAAGCTTATAAGACCCTTTGCATCCCTGAAGCGCCACAGGTCATAAAACCGTTTTTAATGCTTTCTAATGTCAAGATAACAAAAGTGGCTGTCGTAAAAGTCGACTAAAGGCCTAAAAGCCCTCAATTTTGAAAATAATTATTGAAGTGGCCAATATTGTGGAATGTTAACGTGCTTGTAAGTACAATTTAGTAACTATAATATTTCGTGGTCACTATAATTACTATTAATCTCATTATGCTATAGTACGTGAGGGTCATCTTTTTATTATGATCATTTTTTATAACTCAATAACTACAGCTTTGTGATACGATAGCTCTTTATCGGTCAATCAAATAATAAACAGTGATGCTTTATCGACGCCATTTTGACAGTTGACATTATAGTAAATATTTTAGTTGATTTTAGTGTGGTGTAGTGTAGTTCACTAGTAAGTGTCCCTAATTACTACCAATGCTTGTTTGCTCTTCTTTTCTTAATATGTTAATTATATATACGACTTAGCGTTTTTGTCTCGGTCCTTCTCCTAGTTTTGGTTTTATTGGGCCGCTAATCTTATGGTCAATATATTACCCTCACGTACCTTATTCATAACACATCAAATTAATAACTGAAATCATGTCACAAAAACATTCCAATAAATATTAATACATATTTCAGTTCCGCACTGTTACTGTTACGTAAATATTTGTAGCGTTTGTATAATTCAATTTGGAAATCATATTCATAGAGCAATGTATAAACCTCCACGAAGCCGGTCTAGTATAAAAGTCAAAACGGAATTTTCAGACCTAATGCAACCACTTCCACGGTAGACGCAAGCAAATAAATAAAACATGGACACGAGTCGGTAATGCACATTCGGCGTTAGGGCTCCAACACATGTACAAGTAATGGAATATAATATTATATAGAAATACAGATCATAATTTAAACGATTTAATTCAAACGAAAAATTACGACAAGAAGTGTAAGCAGTACAATAATTACTCAAAAAATCGTCAATCTTTATTAACACGGTACAACTAATTATATATTTATAATCCTTTACTGCACGTAAGTAATATAACGATATCACGTAAGCGATATATTAACCACAATAACGCATGTCTCTCACCTTTGATACATCTTACCGTCACCGTTATCGGTAATTTACATTAGGCGTAGGTATTATGAGAGATAAATACTGTCATTTATCACAGGTTCTCTTTTTAGTCAGATGGATTCCGTTTCGTTCCACCCTCGTTTGTTAAATAAACAATTATTAATAATAACATTACAGCTCTGCATAAATATCAATTCGCCTCCTGCTTTTGGCTTCAACAAAAGCAAAATACCTCTTCGCGATTCGATAGTGCATCCAATATCTTAGATTCCGTATCATGGTGAAAGAGTTAGCCAACAGCCGTGATAGAGAAAAACATACTTAGTTCTAAAACGCCAAACGTAGCTTTACTAAGCACTACGCTCTCCCAAATAAGCTCTTACGGTACATGCTGCCTTATAACAGTCGGTATATAAATAAATTAAGATAATACTTACTTACCTTATACAGAACTCAGACAGTAAAAACTGGGTACACAATATTTTTCATAATCATATTCTCAGTTCGACTCTCTTTTTCTTTTTTGTATGTTACGCGATATCATCATCAATTTGAAAGTGATTTTTATAAAACTTTTTTTATTAAATATGTTATTATTTCAGGCTTCGATTCTATACATACATATTCTGTAAATTGTTCTTTAAAAAATTCTCACTGGGTTTCTTGCTAGTTCTTCCCAGAACAGAGGTATTTTTCAAACAAGTAGTAAATTAAACAAAATAATAACTTTCAATAAGTGTTATTCATAGTCTATAAATAGGTTTTTAATTCAATTAAAAATCTATTTATATTCGTATTTCTCTTAAAAATTTGGAGAAAATATTCTTTGGGTGACAAAACCAGGGGACAACTATTTAGAATACATTAAGATTGTGATGTTGCTTAGTCCTCTCAGGAGGGTAAAAGATTACTTTTGATAAAAACCGAGACAAAGAACTAAGGGTATAAAATATAATAATATAGTTTATTAAATATATTTTTGTAACACCACGCCTTAGCAACAACTTCAAAATGTGTTATTTTTTGTGTTTTTTAGATATTCGAATCTAGCATTAACTTTTTATTATAAGTTAATTTTCATTTAGTAATGTCACAATATTATCCTAACCCGCATTTAATACAAAAGTTTTGAAATTATAGAATTACTCAATTGAAATTAGTCTATCATTTAACGTTTTAAAATCTAGATATAATAACTTTATTATGATAACTATATAATAAATAATACCACGTATATACAATAAAATATCATGAGTATGAAAAAGACCACAGTGACCGACATAGCTCTACGGATTAGTAGGCTGAATGGACTGGCCATATATATCGAAGAACCGACAATCGATGGGGAAAAAATGTTCTCGAGTGGCAGCCTCGTACTGGCAGGCGAAGTGTGGGACGACCCTCCTAGATGGAGTGACGACCTGGTATGACATGCAGGAAGTCAATGGATGCAGGTGGCTCATGACCATGATTTGTAGCATTTCTTGCGGGAGGCCTATGTTCAGCCGTGGACTTGTGAAGGACTGTAATAATTATGATGATAATGAGTATGAAAAACTTATTTTTTTAACACTGACAAGTTACAACTTAGTTTCCCTCTTTATAAAATGTTAGGTACGAAACCAAAATTTTTAACTGATTTTTGCAGAAATCGTTTTTCTCATGGCCGAAATCAATAATTTGAGCTTGGTTGGTAGTTTAGTAATCATACTATTAAAGCAGAGACTATTGAAAAACTAATTCAAGAGTTTTAGATAAAATTATAATTCATTCAACATAGTGCCAAAATCGTTCGTATGCGGAAAGCCTTAACGAAGCTCACTACTAACATTTTGACTGTACGCTACGAAATACCATGAAATATTATAATTTATTTCACTGACTAGCTGTACTTAAAAGGGGTGCTTTAAATTTGTTGTGTATGAAGAATGTATCTATGCAGGATTTTTTTTAATTAAATTCTTAATATTTCAGTTAATCATTCATACATAAATAAATTTATACTGCCATCCTGATTTCATCCAATTTAAAGAATTACACATCGTGTCACAGTATCACCACGTATTAACAAAGCTTAAAGAAATTCAATACACACAATAAATCTACAAAACCGGCCTCTTAGCAATAAAAATGTAATCTACGAGCACATAAAACAAAACATATTCTCAAGATTACACATGTAGTAAAATATCGTAATATAGCGCCATCTTTACATTCACTTTCATTTTAAGACGAGTTTTGTAAATTACGACGCCCTGGCTTAATATTTCATCGTAGGCTCTTGCGGCACGTGTACATATAAATAAATAATACATCTGTTTCCTGCACAAGGCATAATATAAAGTAATATGAACGTAGAAACGTACACGCCCGTGGCGCTGGGGATGCGCGGCTAGCGAGCGTTCACTGATGCTGCACTTTTCATAAAAGCTTTTACATTAATCTTTCTCGTATATGGAAAGCTAAGTCCAACTGTATTGCTGTATCCATTTTTATTTATAAATGTATATTTTTGGACGAATTTATAAAAATTAGTAATGCTGAAATGAATTCGTCCGTGGTGAAAACTACTGTGTTACACTATGACATTCCGCAACAAGCGAACCCTATATAAGGTCTGCATGCGACCTTAACGCGGCCCCCATTTTCGCACATGCTATGCCCAAAGCTATAAATGAACTTCAAATAGTTCAAAATCTATTCTGTCGTAGGGCCACTAACTCGCCCTATTATGTCCGTAATGCCGACCTACATCGAGACTTAGAGCTCCCAACAATCCAGCAGTTCCTTAAATCACTCTCTGAGAGATTTTTCAAAGCCTCAGATTCCCACCCAAATCATCTAATTCGTGAGACAGCTGCCTATGCAGCCCCTATCCACACTCGCCATAGTGTGCGCAGACCTGAGAAACTCTCTCTCGGACCCCCCCCAACAAGCTTTCGGCTGACCTGAACTGCCTCCTGGCGGCTCAGGCCGAGCCGACATAACACATCCATTAATCTGCCTTAGTTAGGTACTCGTCTAAGCGGCTTTTCGCCGCTTGGTCCTCCTTTCTGCCAAGGAGGATCGCGTTCGTATACGGCTTAGAGATCTCTAGTTAGACCGTTAAGCCAGTCCTAAAAGGTGGGGTTTAGTGGGTAAAAGTCTCCACATAACCACGCAGCCGGCTGCGTGGTATGCTATGAGCATTCCCCACCTCCCTCCCCCGTTTTCCGGAGGGTTTCCCATATTTGGTTCGGGCACAAAAAATAACTATGACATAACGATATATTTGCAAACATTGCAACAAGTACACTGTATTATATTCAAGTACACAACTAGCCACTATTTAGCTAACCTGCGGTCGTCCAACTTCAAATTAATGTAGCTATTAATGAATTTTGGACTTAAAACTATTATTACTTTTAAGTCGGTGTGCCTCTTACGTCGTTGTCTTTATCATCCATCAATAAACAGCAATACGCACCGGCTTCACACGATAGTTTCCGAATCTCGACAACAGCGCCACCTACCGGGTCCAAAAATCTGTTTAGATCATCTAGGGACCCATTTAAACACACGAAAAATTTCATCAAAATCGATCCAGCCGTTTTCGAGTTTTAGCGAAACTAACGGACAACAATTGGTCTTTATATGTAGAGATTACGGCCCATCACTATTACTGTTACAGAACACGCTGGACCACCTGCATCCATCAACTTGCACGTCTTACCAGGTCCTAACTACATTTCAGATTGCCACTTAAAAAAAATTTCTTTCTCATCAATGATCGGTTCATAAAGCTATATATATATGGCCGGCCTATGGCCACTTCAGTTTCTTGCTTTGTTAAGCTATGTCAGTTACCCGCTGTAGATATATTCGTTACGATTTTATCATGTGTGCCCCGAACACTCGTCTCATCTTATTGTGTACACATTTGTTTAAGATTATTATTATTTTATGTATTAAAATGATGCTTAAAACTCTGCTATACCTTGCACATTCAAAGATCGCACATCACAGCCGCCCTTATGATAACCCTTTTGAGGGTTTGATCCTTGATATCGTCACTACTAAATCAGCACTGAAAACACGTGAAGTGATTTTCCCGCTACCTATTGTGTAAAAAAAAACGAATAAATATTTGTACAATATTGTAAACATTTTTTTAAATTTTATTATTAACTTCCCAGTGGGAAGTTATTGTAATGGGTCCGATTTTGCAATTTGGTCTTTAGATTCGAATAGTACGGTTTTTAAGAGGATTTTTAAGAGGAGGTGTGTACATGTACGTATGTATGTATGTTCGGATTCAATTTTCGCCTTGTGTATCTCGAGAACAAAAAGTGGTATTTACATGGGTTCAGTTTCATTTAACACATAATGATGTAACTTAGACCTCATAAAATTTTTAACAAAATCAGTCAAGTCATTTTTTGTGCCGAACGAAAATATTAAAACATATGATTTTTTTATTCTTTCCACTGGAAGCTAGTCGTGTGGACCTTTCGGGTCGCACCAAGACCACTTTTTATTTTCAAAACCATAATATTTTATTGTATTCAACTAATGAGAATGAATAGAAAAATCTATATTTCAAGATGAATTGTTTATCACTTTAACCAACACAAAAGTAACCCTTTTCCTTTAAATTAAACTGTACAGATAACGTAGGAACGATCTAATTTAATTTGTTACGTGAATTGATCGCCGGCGTTAACCTTAAAAGCCTTTTGTATCACCCTTTTTGTTAGGTGGACCCGCGGCAATATTTTGTCACGATTCCTAAGCTCCATCGCAATTCCAACAAAACGAAACCCTTGTTTACATTCAAATGAGCTGAGAACAATTTTGCCTAACGAAAAAATAAATTCTCCGCATAAGTAAACCCACTTTCGTAAAGGAAAAAACTTTTCCAATTCCATTCGGAAATTTCTTCCCTACTTCAAAAAACTGGAAAGGATACGCTTGGTGATAGTTACACCGAAAATTTGATTTTGATGTGTCCTATCAAAAAGTAATTTCCTTAGAAAACAAAAGGCACGAAGGAAAGTTATAATTCGATCCAATCTAAATCCAATTACACTTACCCTAGCGTCGTAGCACGAAAGAGGCAGGTTCGATATGGATCTATTAGTGCAGGAATTTTACACGACGCCCGCATTGAGGGATCGAAACTTTATTATTGAAATGAATGGTGATTCTAAGGCAAATGACTACATAATACTATATACTTAAAGCGAGTATATACCACACATAAATAATGAATTACCTAAGCAGACAAAAATATTGAACATTAAATGAAACGCTAGGGATTTCGTCGCGTGTAATTTAAAATTTTTAATTCCCGACTTTTCAGTTCTCACCTCATCCCTCCGTGACTGTGGTTCCTGTAAAGCACCCAAAACTTCACGAACTAAAAAGTTAAAATTAAACGTGATAAAATCCTTATAAAAAATATTGAAGCCCAAAAAATTACATACTTATTTAACCTCTTAGCTACCAAGCGGCCCTGGCAATATTCCGTCAAATACCACGTGACCGAATTCGGCCGCACCCACCCACTTTAACCCATAAATACTTATGGTTGGAGACTACTTTTTTATGAAAAAGTTTGGTGTTATAGGCTCAATATGAAATTTTCTGTCATCTAATGCAATAAAAAGTCAGTTACTCTATGGTTATTTATTTATAATCTACGTTCATTACGTACGCCATTTTCGTGTGGATGTTATTGTGTTTTTTGTGTTGATTTTTGGATTTTTATAGTGTTTTAGTATAGTATTTTATAATAAAATTAGTATGTAAGTTTTTGTGTGCATAAAATTTATCTTTTTCGTAAATAATTTCGAGTAATATATAGATATAATAGTGATTTTCACGCTGCCGAAATCCGCTTGGTATATACCCGTTTTTTGTTATCAAAATACAATAAAGCCTTTTTTTAATGAAGTAAACCTGAGTTTAGTTTATACCATATGATAGAAAATTTTGTATAGATTTTATAATACCAAACTTCTTCATAGAAAAGTAGTCTCTAAATATAAGTTTTAATGGTTTTAAGTGTGCTGTGGGTGGGTGCGGTCGCATGCGACCGCTCGAGATTTGACGGACGCATGCGACTGCATGGGATTTTATGGGGATTGAAGAGTTAAATGAAAAATTAAAGAAAATTACATACTCCACTTTTTAGTTGGGACGCCAATCCCATACGACCGTAGAGTGGTCAGACGCAAGAGCAACGACTTCACGTATTTTCCCGGTGAGTTAAGGGGATGTAACATTGCCTACCAGAGTAAGGAACTCTAGGCTACTACTGACAATTTTTTGTAAAAAAAGCATAAGAACCGATTTTAGCCGGTCTGAGATTAGAACCCAAAACCGCACGATGCTGGGCTGTCGCGCTTACCACAATGCTGACCAACGAGGCGGTCGAGTAAAAAAATAACGAAATAAATGATTAAGCTTTATAAAACTTTGCATAACACAACATAACATAAACACTCACGCCTGTCACCCAGAGGGTTAGGCAGAGACTACAGACTTCCATTTGGCACGATCCTGACACACCTCTCTCGCCTCCTTTACAGTTACAAATTTATTCTATCTTTCGCAATAAAGCTAAGAATTCCATTATTTGTTAGTATTGTGTAAATTTAGCATTGCAGTTATCTACAATTATAAGGAAGACAGCTATGCAAACGCTCTGCGTCAAATGCAAATTTGCGTGTTCGACGGCACCTTGATTGCTTCCAGTCGGTGAATTAATTGCGTGTCTATCTTGTTTCATTTCTACCCCTGTTTCATTTGATTTGTACAGTTCTTGTTACGGATAAATTATTAAAATAATTTTGAGCAGCATTTCTATAATATTCGAATTATAAATTGCCTTTCGAGTAATGAATAATAAAATTATTTACGAGTACTTCACATACTTACAATTTCACCCAACATAAAATCAATTTTATATAATTAACATTTTAGTAGATATTTGGCAGATTTACCTAAAAGGTTTTCCGGGAGTTTTGATAATTGTTAATTCTATAGATTTCGAAAACTTTTCCACCTCGTATCTTTGCTGCTCGCGCTGCTATAATGGAATTAATTCCTTAAAAAATCGTTTTTTTTTTTGGAAATATTTCCTTTTTGACTAATTTACGATAAAAACATTTATGTAATAAATTAATATAGAGAAAATTTCCTATAACTTATATAATAACTGGACTGCACTATCGACCTCCGGTCTGAGCAGGGGGTGATGTTGCGGCGCTGTCGTCGCGCCACAAGCGAAATATATCGAAGCCTAAATCGCGCTATCAAAGTTCCATAGTAAAAACAGTATAATATATTATCTCTCCGGACTATCACAC
This sequence comes from Parnassius apollo, assembly GCA_907164705.1. Classification (NCBI taxonomy): domain Eukaryota; kingdom Metazoa; phylum Arthropoda; class Insecta; order Lepidoptera; family Papilionidae; genus Parnassius; species Parnassius apollo. The sequence continues at coordinate 3,925,453 of CAJQZP010001441.1, read as the reverse complement.
AGAGCGTTATCCGCCCCCCGGGCAAAACGCCTAGCCCGGCGGGAGATCTCCCCTTTTCTTTCCACGGCTACAAGTCCATAGGGGTAACAACATGCGGTCAAGTTGAATGTATGTATCCTTGGTAGCAGTAACCATTTACAATCAGGTAGACTCTTATTTCATTTGTCGCTCTAAATTTAATAAACCTACTAACCGTCTGACGGGAGTCATGAGAGCTCAAAGGCTAAACGATTTTGACCCTCTTGGAAATGAGAGGAGGCCGGTGCCCAACTGTCAAGTTTACTTTCATTAATTCTACCAAACTATAAAGGAAAATATGGTAATTCAAATACGTAAATACTTTTTTGTGACAATTCAGTTTAACTTTTATTTATTTATTTTATTTTATTCTTTATTGCACCAAAGATTTTGTACAAAAGGCGAGCTTAATGCTATATGGCATTCTCTACCAGCTAACCTTGGGTAGAACAGAGAGTGAGTTATGGGCAGTAAAGATGTCATGATCTCATTCAATTCAAAATGTACATGCTACACATACATATAATAGATATATACACATATATATTATATACACTTACACACACATACATATGTATATACATATATATATATATATATATACATACAAATACACATATATAAATATATATCTCCATAAATTTATATACAAATAACTATAAACATATAAAGTAGGTGGACTCAAATTTGTTGGTTACGGATATATTCGTATAGTTTTCTTTTAAACACGTTTTTAGCAGGTATTATGCGCAGGTCAACAGGCAATTTGTTCCAGAGGGAGATGGAAGTTAATGTGAAAGAATTTGACATAAACCCAGAATGGTGGAGAGGAGTAGACAGTAATAAATTGTGTGAAGACCGGAGATTGAGAGAATGAGTGTCACTACGGAATTGGAATCTTTCTTTTAGGTAAAGGGGTGAGGAAGAATCATTAAGAACTGAAAACAGAGAGGACAGCATTCGAAAATCTCTGCGCTGGCGTATAGTCAACCACTTTAATTGGGAGCGAAATTCTGATACGTGATCGTATTTGCGCAGACCAAAGATGAATCGTATGCAGTTGTTAAGTAACCTGTCCAACCTGCTTAGCAGCTCCTGAGAGATATTAGAAAGACAAACATCGGCATAGTCAAATAATGGAAGAATTAGTGATTGGATGAGTAGAAGCTTAGTTGAAGGAGGCAGAAAGAACTTAAGACGATAGATGGAACGAAGTATGCCTGTGACTTTACGACAAATCTCGGACACCTGTAACCTCCAACTAAGGGTCGAGTCAATAATTAAACCCAGATCCTTGACACTAGTGCGGAAAGGAATTACACAGTTTTCATAGCAAATGGATGGTAGATCAGGTATGTTAAGTTGTGACACCAATCGACGACTACCAATGATAATAGCCTGGCATTTACTAGGATTTACCGTTATACCAAATCGCTGTGACCAGTTTGAAATGCGTTGTAAGTCCTGATTAATAGCTGCAATAGCGGTAGCAATTTCAACCGAGGACGCTTGTGAGTATAACTGAAGATCGTCAGCGTATAGGTGGTAAGAACATTGAAGGTGGGTAGTTAGAAGATTGATAAACAACGAAAACAAGAGAGGAGAGAGAATGCCGCCTTGCGGTACACCTAGATATAGATCACACCAGTCGGAAAAATCCTGACCAGCCCGAACAGCCTGCTGGCGACCGCGAAGATAAGAGGAAAACCAGTTCAGTACTGACGGGGAGAAGTTTAGGCGTGAGAGTAATCCAAGGAGTAAGTCGTGATCGACACAATTAAATGCGTTTGAAAAGTCAATAAGGACCAGAACAGTCAAACATGACCTCTCCATGCCCTCTCTAAAATCTTCTGTAACTTGAAGTAAAGCTGTGGTGGTACTATGTCCCGGGCGGAAGCCAGATTGATATGTACTAAGGTAGTTGCATTTCGAAATGAAAGAAGTGACTTGTTTGTGTACCAATGATTCAAGGGCTTTGGAAAGAAACGGCAGTATAGAAATAGGTCTAAAATGACTTAACTTAAACTTTTCGCCATGTGTTAAATATTAGTTTGCAAAAATATTACTATTTCACATTTATAAACCATACGTTTCTTAAATGAAAATGAATATAATTAACATTACGATAAAATGTGCGAATATATTGTGTATTAAATATTATTATTTATCTTTATACCGAATTAATTAAGAAGGAAATCATTGGTTTTATGTGTGCATTGTGTAGCTAGATTTTCATAGAAGGCTCTAACGTAATGGATGAAACTGAGACTTCGTAATGTTTTACTTTCCAAGTCCGCCAACATGCATAGAGGCAGCGCAACGGACAAATTAACAAATTCTTCATTTATAGATTAAAATGGCTCACAATATATGCTATTATCACGCCAAAAATAAAATCATAAAATATATAGCCGAAAGGTATAGACCTGTGGTAGTATGGTCGATTTATTATTAAGTTTTGTATGAAACATTATTTTTTTTAAAAATTGGAAGCGGACGCGGGGAAAACCGAAGTAAATGCGGATTCGGTACTGATGATTCTTTTATCTATTTAATAGCTCGGGATGAATTCCGCATTCACTCTGAATTTTACATTTTTAGAATAAAAATGACAAACGAGCACATAATTTACCTGATAGAAAGTGAATGCTGTGGCCCTTATACATCTAGATTTATACTCGATTAAGAATCAAAATTCCGATGCGTTGTCACCTGGAATACCTACTTTTCAGTAAAAAGCGTCTCCGGTTCCCTACGCTCACCGTACCAAACACAGCTGAATATAGCTGCTATTTCACGCTGGTATTCTGAGAGCATGGTCCTTCCCCTAACGAGCCGACCCATATTGTGCTACAACCATAATATAAATGCAGCATGACTCTACCACGTAAGAAATATAATGCATGGATTCACAATGACTACAGGATGTGAGTGTGAGGTATTTTATGTTACCCTCGTGGTTCGTAACAATAATTAGTGAAGTTTACAATATATTGAGAAATAGCTGAATATATTCACATCAAAATTTTCAATACTTGTAGGTATTTAACACATTCTAATTTTACAAATTTCCAACTTCACCGACTAAATACAACCACAGAAATCGTAATAATATTATTACTATTTCTCTTCAAACAACTCATGACTATTTCTGAATGATAAAATACAGACAAACATTTCACTCATGTCATTCGTACAATTTCAAATGTCCCACACGTTTGCAAAGCGGTATATGTTAAAGTAAAGCTAAGTACCAAGTCCTGTAGTCGTTAATGGCCGAGACGAAACCATCGCCATTCATTTACGTTTATCTGTTCCCTTTATCTATGAATAAACCAAACACCTCAAGTTGTAAAAACAAATAGGCAACTTCAATAAGACGCACATACAACAGCCATTTAATTCTGTTTTACCTTTAAGGAAAAAGGAAATAATAATAGCACCGTGAACGATATTATGAAGAACGTTAGCGCCGTGATTCTATCATTTCGTCCGGATGGTGACGGATGGGATACCTAGATACCTAGAATTTTCTATAGTCAGTTCTGACTTATATTTTCATACATTTACATAATATATACATATACACATACATAAACTTTCATGCCTGTCACCCAGAGTGGTAGGCAGAGACTACGGAATTCCATTTGACACGATCCTGACACACCTACTTTGCTAGGTGATGGAACTAGAATACAAAGTATAATACAGGATTATTTTGCAATAATCGGCCAAATTTGCATAGAAGGTTCAAAAATAGTAATATAGACGAATGGAGAAAATCTCAAACATTCCGTCCTTTTTATCTCTTAACTTCAAAATGTGAGGTAGTTCATTATATTAACCGATTTTACTGCAAACGCACACATACGTAAGCGTCGATCAGTAGGCAAAACCATTGTTGGCCATCAATCAAATTCAATTTGGGATAATTTTAAATAAAAGTTGAAGCCTCATTAACACGTATTTTCAACTTAAGTTTAAAATTCGACCACTCTTTGAAAAATAACCCTGTTTAAATACAGGCTGTGAGACACTCCATCCTAGGTGAGTTGAGGTCCTCAGAGGTGACAACACAATTACTGTACTGTTGCCCACTTGAAGAAGCGACTCGCCACTGTCGGTTATAATAGTTTTGGAATAATTAAAATAAATCGTGTGGCATTTCTTAAGCTTCTACTGTTTACCTCTTCACATCTACCTTCTTTAATTACAAATTGTTAATAAATTAAAATTATATTATTTAATTTAGAAGGTTCGGTCGCAAATACATTTATAAAATAGTCATATTCAATCTAGGTATTTAACAGAAAACCCTTTATAAAACTTCAATTCAATAAACTACGATATGTAATGAGACCGTAATCATTACATAAAACGAGGATCACTGGTAGTATCAGACTTAAACTATGGTTTAAGAAAATGTTTAAGTGTCGAAAATTACAATTTTGTAATAAAACCGTTAGAATTTTTTAATCGTCACAATGATAACAAACTAAACAAACCAATTCGACGCGATCAAATTGGCTCCATTTAAATGGACAAAAAACATTTATTTAGTGATTTATTAATGTTATCGGTGGCCGTTGCCCTCTGTTTTTTTAAGCCAGATAAGCGAAGTAACATAGGAAGCGGGGGGTAAGTGATTTATTGTTTGGTTCTGTTAATTTTTCAATGAACTACTGTTCAGACAACACGCGTACTGATAATAATCTTTGAAAAGTCATTAACGAAATAAACAAATATTTTATTTTTATTTAAACAAAGAGGTTTTATGTCAACACGCATAATTGAGTTTTTATCTGTTTGTCTTTATCTGTTTTGTTTACATTTTGTCTACTTCTCAGAGTAATTACTATAATAGAGAGAGTCCTAAAATAAAAACAAAATTTTTATAGCTGAACTCTTTATACATATGACGTTTGACATAGTACAAAATAAGATAGTTGTATTATTCTCACCTTCTTTCTTTTACAAGGTTGTTTCCGTTTTTACCATAGACTTAGAATGTACTGGCATACATGCATGAGATTTCTAATAAAAAAATTGGAATTGAATTGAAAAAATACGCTACTATACTGTATACCATAAACAATTCTTACTTTTTTTAGCTACATACATTCTGTCGTTTCAGATACCATGTCCCTTACTTACGATAACCTTACATTTCTGTGTTTTTTGTTTATCATTTATGTCTAAAAATACTTATTATGGTTTAGTGATGGGATTTCTCCTCAATAAATTAAAGCACTACACCACGATATTACATACATATTACGATGTTATAACGAAGTATTTTCCATCTGTGTAAGCTTGACTTGGACTAGTCACTTCATCACCAGTAATACGAGTATAAATAAAACAGATCTGAATGTAATTGCTGTCCTGGATACACGTGGACTGCTCTAACCTCATCATAATAAGTTTATTATTCAACTTTACCGACTCATTTTTCCGTAACCGCCCGTAGTACCATCGATCTCATAATAATTTTACCACCATATTTTGCTGTTTTTGTGGTGTAAGAGAATAACTAATGCAATATTGTGGGCAATCAAAACTTCCGAATGTAAAACCTACTTGTAATGTGAATGAATTCCAAAAGTTAGCTTTGTTTTCTTTATAGACGAAGGGTGACAAACGAGCGCACAGTCCACCTGATGGTAAGTGAATGCTGTAGCCCAAAGACATCTACATTTGTCGCATAAGCATACGGATTTAAGCATAAGTGTCAATAAGATAGGCTGCAGTAGCCGCGCTGTTAGGTGGTGTTAGCTCACATTTGACTTCACCAGTTTTTAAAAAAAATTATAGGATAGGGTGACAAACGAGCACATAGTCCACCTGATGGTAAGTGGTTGCTGTGGTCCATAGCTATCTACATCTATCCTCGGTTATGAATCAAAATGCAGATGCGTTGTCACCCCTGAGGACTAAAATGGAATGCCTCGTTTCCATTAAAAAAGGTCTCCAGTTCTCTATACTCACCATACAATTAATAAATAATAAGCTACAATTTTACTACTACTAATATACTACTACTGATATAGCTGCAGCGTGGCTCTACCACGTTTATATTAAGCATATTGCAAAATTAAGTTATGATCTCTACATAGTATAAAAAAAGTCGTTTCCCGCCGTCTGTACTCTTTAAGGTACGCTTAGATCTTTTAAACTACGATTCTGCGATTCTGGATTCTGATGTGGTTTTCATCAAGAGACAGAATGATTCAAGAGGAAGGTTTATATGAATAATATATGCATGTTATATTTTTCTGTCTGTGTGACTGAACTCCTCCTAAACAGCTGAATGATTTTGATGAAATTTTGTGTGTATGATTAAGTTGATTCGAAAATGGTTTAGATTCACAATTGGACTCGGTAGGACCCGGTTCACAACTGTTTTCGAGATCCAGAAATCACCCGTGCAAAGCCGGGGCAGATCACTAGTAAAAAATATATCTTTCTTCTCTTTTATTTACCCGGACTACTTACGACTACTGGTCATAGGCGTCCTTTTTAAAAAGGATTTGCCTGCAACGCGCTAGGTAGGTGAATTCACGATCACAGACAGACGTCACTACGTATTTTACTTTTGGTGTAAACAAGATGGTTATTCTATAATCTACCGAAACCCAGAAAGTATCATTATTAGTGCCATGGTTGCCTTTTCTTATAACATACACGGGACGAAATCAATAGAACTTTAAAAGATCCGAATAGATTTTTAGTTAAGAAAAACCACAAAAATCTTAATAATAAGGCAATATTATTATATTTCTGTTGTTCAGTTTTCCATTGTGTATTTGCGTTATAATGTATGTAAATAATTTAAGCTCAACAGTTTAATGTAATATTTAAATAATTTTGAGTAAATTAATAAACTAATGAGCTAACAAGCGGGCTGAAATTAATTTCTAGACGCCACAAAGGAGACATTACGTTTTAGTACGAAACGTACGTAACGCATTTATATGTTTACTTAAACCTGCTCAAAGTAAACGCCCATCCGAGATACAGGGGTGGGCGGGATTCTAGTGGTGAACCGCGTTGGTCTTAAATTGCAATAAATAAAGAATTATATTTATGCGAGGACCTCAAACATCATTTTTTTATTAAAATTTCACGTTAAGTGACTACTACAATCAGAGGACATTAGCCGCCAATTTCATACAACGATGGCTCCCGATATGTTACCTAACTCTGAGGACTTAGAGGAAATTCCTTACAGCTTTTAATTATCCAGGTTCTCTATACGCCTTGGACAAGAATACTGCATTACTATTTAGCGGCAAAAATGAACCTTTCAATCCCTAAGCGGTCGAATTCGACCGCGGCGCTATTCCGTAAAACTCTCAAGCGGTCGGGTTCGACCGCGCACACCCACAGCATTTTATTAAACCATTAAAATTTATATTTAGACACTATTTTTATAAAGAAATTCTCTATCCTCTAGTGCAATAAAAAGTCAGTTAGTCTGTGGATATTTATTTATAATCTGCGTTCATTACGTACGCCATTTTCATTTGGAAGTTGTTGTGTTAATTTATTGTGTATTTTACTATAGTGTTTTATTATAAAATTGTTATAAAAGTTTTTGTGTAAATATAATTTATCTTTTTAAGTAAATTATACCCAGTAATATAATAGTGATTTCCACGCTGCCGACATCTGTTTGTTATGTACCCGTTTTTCATTATCAAAATAGTCTTTTTGTAATGAAGTAAAACCTGACTTTTTGGACTATAGGATAGAGAATTTTGTATAGATTTTGAAATGCCAAACTTCTTCATAGAAAAGTAGTCTCTAAAAATAAGTTTTAATGGTTTAAAGTATTGTGAGCGGGATCTCGGGATTTTTATGGGGATTGAAGGGTTAAAGAGTGCTAACAACCTAAACGGACTTCTAAGCTTAAAAAGGTACCTACCACCTGCTACGGAGAGTAGTTCACCTACAATCATCGTCATTTTATGAATTAATTCTACGTAGGGTGAGGGTAGGTGAAAACTGATTTTTTTTGTACTTCAGATGAAAATCGTATTTGCTTTAATAATAATAAAATTTTAGAAAACAACCTCAATGACAGACAGACAAACACCAAGATTATTCCACAATGTTTTCTTTTGCTGAATTTTACAAGGAGTAATAAAAAGAACCCACTAGTTCGTTTCTCTAATGCAACAAACAACGACACTACTCGCCACTCGTTTTTTTTTTTTTCTTTTATCTAAACAAAATTCCTGTTATCGCATTGTATTTCCAAATACCACTCTCACCTGCGCGTGGTGTAACTTCGTGATTGTCAGACGCAGTTCTGGTGACTGATTGAAGGCGGGAAATCCGTCCGAGAATGCTAAATCCCAGTTCCACAATTCCACAGGGCAGAATGTAGTGCAGCGTTTTAAATACGAGGATAGTGGCTCAGTGTTGACCAACTTATTTACCCAATGTCGTTAGCACGTATGTAATTTCAAAATATTGCTTGCCAATTGAAGCGTTCTTGGAAAGATCTGTGTTCGGCGACATGAACTTTTGATCGTTCTAATACTCTTTTTTATAAAATTAAAGTGACAAACGAGCTTATTGTTGATGATAAGACATAAAAGGATACAAATGTGTTGTCATCTCGAAGAACTAAAATGGAATGATAAGATTTACACAAATAAAAACAATAAAAGAGTAGGAGTGTCTCCACGTTTTTAGGAAAGTGTATGGCGACACTTTTCTAAAGTTTTGGCTTGAATTTGGTTTAACCTAACCATTTTAATTCACACGGCATCCTCAACAGGATAGAAATTATTATCTTTTTCTCTCTCTCTCTCTCTATCACACACATAAACCCACTGAGACTTAATAATATTGTATCATACGTAACACGGTGACACTTTCCAATGTCCATTAGATAATCTAAGTGTCCGTTCAAACAGTCCGCACTTATTCAATTTTAAGATAAAAAATAAACGAACATAATTGGTAGAACATGCCCACGCTGATTCACTAAGTGTTCACCCAAATACCGGGACAAAGTCGACGTTAATACCTACCACTTCCATTCGCGTAATCGCTACGTGTGAAAGTCAAAACCAAATAAACAATGATAGGGACAAGATGTGGTAAGTAGCCTAAAAGCTATGCCCGTGATATATTGCATAAAACCGTTCTCTTTCAACAGACTAACGACTGATAATTTCATGTTACTCGAAACGGTTTTTAAAAAACTCTTCAAAATTCTTACAAAAGAATGTGTATTAAGTTTAAGCGTTCTATTTGAGCAGTTTTCTGTTTTAAACAAAATTCAGTCGCTTATTATTTTTTTATATAAGCACATCTTTTTTAAATTTGTTTTAAGTAGTAGAGAGCCAAGCTACAGCTATGTTAGGACTGGAGCACAAATGAGTCCACTTGAACGAGAAAAGATGACTCTTAAATATGACTAATTCAAAATATCAGGAATAAGCTAAAGTGAGTGTAAAGAACCGGAAACCATTTCTAAATCCTCAGATGTAACAAAGCACATGCATTTTAATTCTTAATAGATGATAGATGACTATGGGCCACAGTATTAACTTACCATCAAGTGGACAGAGTATAAAAGAATATTTATTTTAAATATTATTATAGCATACCTTGTATAAAATATCTTATTCCGATAGAAAATTACTCCGAGCGTCCATTATATCGTGAGAAAAATCCAAGCATTTGTCACGAGTCGTAGCTAAAACTTTTCATTTTACAATCGTAGGCGAACAGACAAAACCCATTAGGCAGGCGATAATGCAAGTTCATTGCAGCGCAGGTATTGTTTAGTGTTGCCAGTGGATGAACAAAGCTGTAGGGTTGCTGTCTCATCTGCGGACCCATTGTGGAGCCCATTGTTAAGGAAGCATGTAGAAAATTAAAACTCACCATTGTTTACGCTTGCGTGCCATGTATATTGAACTTTTGTTTTCACTTAATGCCCGATTTTTTTCATTCGATTCGCTATTATTATAATTCATCATTGTTACATATTGTAAATGCAAGTTAGAATAAAACAATTTTATATAATATGTATCAAATTCTATAAAAAAAAGCTGTGGGGGTTTTTAATTGTTTCTGGTTTTTGCATGATTATGTTTTTATATAAATAGTTTTAATTTTTCATTTTAGTCAGACTCTTTAATTTTCGTGGGGTATATTGTTCGAATGTTATATTTCATGAACTATTATATAATAATATATTGTACGTGTTTCGTATGGTGAGTATAGAGAACCAGAGACCCTTTTTACTGGAAACGAGGCATTACATCTTAGTCCTCAGATGTGACAAATCATCTGCATTTTGATTCTTAATCGAGGATAAATGTAGATGTCAATGGGCAACAATTCTATATAATATGTATCAAATTCTATAAAAAAAAGCTGTTGAGCGGAGTTTTTTAATTGTTTTCAACTGGTAATTATTATATGTGCAATAAATATTGATTTTATCATGTTTTTATATAAATAGTTATTAATTTTGTAACATTTTAACCATAGTCATGACTCCAGTTTAAAACTTGTTCGTCTTGTTGGATTGAAGTTATTACAAACTTTTAATGAAATTTTCAATTGATTTTAACGTAAGGCAGGAAAATAATAAGTTCATGGAATAAGTTTATATCAATAGTTTCGTGTAGACGATTGTTCTGGTTTCAAATTTCAGTAAAATCTTTTATTCTCTAGCATGCATACATTATTGTCCTTCTAATCGAAATTTATCTTGATTGCTGCCTTGTCCCTGACCTAGTATCCGCTTGTTCTCTTTATGTTATCGCCCAAGCATTAGATATGGGACAGTGAGAAATGGTAAACTGTGATTGTAACTTATTTTGTTAAAATTAAATCTCAAATTTAATCTCAACTATGATACTGATGGCCTCCTGTCTGCACAAGATTATAATTTGTACCAATAAACTTATTAAATTATTAAAATTGTCTAAATGATTTCGTAATAAAATAATGTGGTATGCAAGATTATGTTGTGACAGATCCGGTTAGCAATACCAAAGGTTGAGTTTGTGGATCGGGTTTTCAAGACTAAGAAAGGAATGCTTCGGTGGTTTGGTCATGTAGCAAAAATGAATGAAGGAAATGTGACAAAGCAAATTTATTGATTAAAACTACTTTTACGGATTTTATCGTGTTTTATTATGAATGTTTTTATTCCCGACGTTTCGGGTGCTTTCCAGCACCCATGGTCACGGAGGACTGAGGTGACTGGCGTCCCGATGTCACCTCAGTCCCCCGTGACCATGGATGCTGGAAAGCACCCAAATATGCATTAAAATTAAACGCGATAAAATCCGTAGAAGTAGTTTTAATCAATGTGTAGTGTTCGCGTAAATATAAGTAATCATTACAGCAAATTTATGTTGCAGAAGTGAACGGCAGAGTCGATAAGGGACGCCCTAGGCGAAAGTTTGACGACCAAATAGGCGATCTATTGAAAAGGGACCAAATTAAGAGTACCCTTAACCGACGAGCATGTATGCGTAGGATGTGGAAGAGGCGAGAGAGGTGTGTCAGGATCGTGTCAAATGGAAGTCTGTAGTCTCTGCCTACCCCTCCGGGTGACAGGCGTGAGTGTTTATGTATATGATTTTGTAATATTGCTACTAATATTCTCTGATGTGAATACAAACTTTAAATAATTAATAAAACATTATGAAATCCTTAACTAAGAAAGTTCATGAATTTAAAATTGAAATTTGCATTAGTGATTGATTCAAATACTTATTGGAAACAATAATTACAATCGCACGTATTAGTGACGTATTCGAAATTTTTGTTACATTTTTCAATTTCCGTATACTATATTCTCATGCATAAATAAAATATTTTTCAGTTCTTACTCTATCGTACACAGTATAATAGTCCGATATATTCCAAGGTTCCATTAAGTGGGATGTGCCGTGTAGTGGCGGTTGAGAATATCCACTACCCCATATCTTCCCGTGGGTGTCGTAAGAGGCGACAGAGGGAGACAGGCAGGAGATGGGCAGCCACATCTTTCTGATAACAACTGTGTTATAATAAAAAAACTGCGGTTGCCAACCCGCTCGCCAAGCGTGGCAACTATGGCAAATATCCCCCCTATGAATAACGACGCAAAAAACGGCCCCCAGTCCACGGCGGCCCCGCTATTCCTGGCTACGGTGGCGACCATGGTAATGGCGGGGCAGGGGGTGCTAAGAATCTCCGATGGAGGTTCAGTTGCCACCTACGACGACTCGACCTGGCAACATATAACGCACGCACTCTGAGGACTGACGAGAAGATACTGGAGCTGGAAGAAGAGGTAGACAAGTTGCGCTGGCATATTATTGGATAATCCGAGGTCCGAAGAGAGGGGGAGGATACGGCAATCGTCGAGTCCGGCAACTTGTTCCACCACCGGGAGGGCGACCATCTGTCCCAAGGAGGTGTCGGATTTATCGTCCACAAGTCTCTCGTCAACAACGTTGTAAAGATTGGGAGTGTGTCGACGAGGGTCGCGTACCTGATACTCAGAATCACCAAACGGTATTCGCTGAAGGTCATACAGGTTTACGCACCAACCTCGGCACATCCCGATGAGGAGGTGGAGGAAATGTATGAGGATATTTCCAGAGCCATGCATTCCTCCAAAATCCACTACAAGGTGTTGATGGGAGACTTCAACGCAAAACTAGGCACAAGAGAAAGCGGTGAGCTGAAGGTGGGGAAATTTAGAGTAGGGCAACGGAACCGAAGGGGCAGCAGCCGGCCGACTTTATGGAAAAAGAGGGACTCTTTATGATGAACTCTTTCTTCCAGAAGCGGAACAGCACAGGAAGTGGACCTGGTCGAGCCCCGACGGTTCGACAAAAAATGAGATTGACTTCATTATGACTACCAGACGCCAACTGTTCAGTGATGTCTCAGTGATCGTAAGGGTGAAAACTGGCAGCAATCACCGAATGGTTAGAGGCACACTGAACCTAAATGTTAAGTTGGAGAGGTCTCGTCTAATGAAGTCAACGCTCCGTCCCCCTTGTGCTCTAATCCAGAATCCCGAAACCTTTCAGCTCGAGTTACAAAACCGCTTTCAGTGCCTAGAGGATTGCAATGCAGTGGACGATATGAATGACAAGCTCGTGGAAACTGTCCATGCGGTCGGAGCTAAGTTCTGCAAGACCCGCCGCAGAAGAACACAAAAACTCTACGATCACACTCTTAATCTCATGGCTGTTAGACGGGAGATGAGGCTGCAATTGTCAACAGATTTGACAGCATACAGGCAACTGAACAGACAGATCTCCAAATGCATGCGGCGAGACTTACGCAACTTTAATACTGCTCGTATTAAAGAAGCGATCGAGCGGAACCAGGGCTCCAAAGTCTTTGCCAGAGATCTGTCTGCCAGAAAGAGCCAACTGTCAAGGCTGAAGACTGAGTGTGGCAACATCGTTTCTGGGACACCTGAGATTCTGAGTGAGATTGAGAGGTTCTATGGGCAGCTGTACACATCATCGTTGGAACCACACGCAAGTGTGAGTAACGATCCAAGAGCAAGTCTTATCCGACACTATTCCGATGATATCCCGGACGTCAGTCTGAGCGAGATTAGAATGGCTCTCCACCACCTTAAAAACGGCAAGGCCCCGGGCGAGGATGGAATTACAGCGGAGCTTCTGAAAGCGGGTGGAACACCGGTACTTGAAGTCCTTCAGAAGCTCTTCAATTCCGTCCTCCATGGTGGCACTACTCCCGAGGCGTGGAGCAGAAGCGCGGTGGTCTTGTTCTTTAAGAAAGGCGACAACGCTCTCTTGAAGAACTACAGACCGATTTCCCTTCTGAGCCGCGTCTACGTGCTGTTTTCGAAAGTCATTACGAATCGTCTCGCACGCAGACTCGACGACTTCCAGCCTCCCGAACAAGCCGGTTTCCGAAAAGGCTTCAGTACCATAGACCACATACATACCCTTCGGCAAATTGTACAGAAGACCGAAGAGTACAATCTGCCACTTTGCCTGGCGTATGTGGACTATGAGAAAGCCTTTGATTCCGTCGAAATTTGGGCGGTGCTACAGTCTCTTCAGCGGTGCCTAGTTGACTATCGGTATATTGAAGTGCTGAAGTGTTTGTACAGTAGGGCTACGATGGCTATCCGAGTACAGAACCAGAGTACGAAACCTATCCAACTGCAGATAGGTGTAAGACAGGGTGATGTTATATCCCCGAAACTCTTTACCGCTGCGTTGGAAGACGTATTCTAGTTACTGGACTGGAAAGGATACGGTATTAACATCAATGGCGAGTACATCACTCACCTTCGATTTGCCGACGATATAGTCCTTATGGCAGAATCGCTGGAGGACCTCAGCACTATGCTCAATGACCTCAATGGTGTCTCCCAACGGATAGGCCTTAAGATGAACATGGACAAAACAAAGATCATGTTTAATGTCCATGTCACACCTATGCCGGTAGTTGTTGGGAGCACTATGCTCGAAGTTGTTGACGAGTACGTTTACCTGGGACAAATAGTCTGACTAGGTAAGTCCAACTTCGACCGAGAGGTCAATCGACGGATTCAACTCGGCTGGGCAGCGTTCGGGAAATTACGAAACATCTTCTCGTCAGGTATACCTCAATCTCTAAAAACTAAAGTGTATAACCAGTGCGTGTTGCCAGTGATGACTTACGGATCTGAGACGTGGTCCTTCACCGCTGGCCGTATGAGGACGCTCAAGGTCGCTCAGCGAGCTATGGAGAGGGCTATGCTCGGAGTTTCACTGCGTGATAGACTCAGAAATGAGGATATCCGCAGTAAAACCAGAGTGACCGACATAGCCCAACGGATTAGTAAGCTGAAGTGGCAATGGGCCGGCCATATAGCTCGAAGAACCGATAACTGATGGGGAAGAAAGCTTCTCGAGTGGCAGCCTCGTACCGGTAGGCGTAGTGTAGGGCGACCCCCCACTAGATGGAGTGACGACCTGGTAAGACATGCAGGAAGTCGATGGATGCAGGTGGCTCAGGACCGTGCTTTGTGGCATTACTTTTGGGAGGCCTATGTTCAGCAGTGGACTTGTGAAGGGCTGTAATGATGATGATGATGATTAAGTTGGATTGGCCATATAGCCCACATAACGGACAACCGACGCGGAAGAAAGGATCTTGAGTGGCAGCCTAGTACCTAGTAAAAAAAATATAGGAAATCATCCACCAGAAAAAGTAACAACCTCGAAAGAAGCGCGTGAAGTCACATAGTGCGAATTTCACAAGACGTAGTGCAGAGCTAACTAGCTCTGCACTATGAATTGTGAAATTCGTTGGAAACGTTGTTCAGCGATGAACTTTTGACGGCAGTAATATAGTGATTATAATGATATGAAGTGAGTTATATCGTTAGATTAAAATTTTCAACACATATTGGAACAGCGCGTCGGACTTTGCCTACTTCAAAACTATAGTCCGAAACCCTCTCAGAAAAGAGAGGAGGCCTGGTTCATTTAGGTCGGAAATCTGTCGACGTTTCACACATGAGTGAAACATCGACAAATTCCTGACTCTGAGCTAGTGAGAATTTTTTGACATAAAATCCAATAACAGATTTTGGCTTGACCTGAGATTCGAACACGGGACCACGTAATTGCCTCGTTATTAAGCTGCGTTGAGCGCTTCTGCTGATTATTCCATACATAGTGGATAAACTTTCCTTAAAAGCAATTAATCATTGAAACGACCAAACATGTCTGACGAAGTGTCTCTGAGAAGTCTAGAACTACTACAAGGGTTTTTGACAGGTTTTCAGTGGGTCCGAGGACGAGCTGAAATTTTCTTAGCGAGAAAACGTTGACTATGCTTTTACAGTTGACTTACACTCTTTAATTAAAAAAATCGAAACGAGGGATAATTCTCAAAAAATTGATAAAACTTTCAAACCTTATGCCACAGTAATATTTTAAAACTCGAAATATTTCACAATTCATCGCGAGCTGAGAAAAAGGAAAAAAGATGCCCTATCATGTAATTTCCTCCAGGCTAACTTATAAACCGTGGTTGCCCACCCCAAGCTCGTGTAAAAGTTTAAATTGCTTGCTTCTTTTTTTTCACTATCTTCCCACTGCACTCACTTCCTCCCATTTAAAACTTTTCCGTTTTATTTTTCAAAGCAGTTACATCGAAGGCCCGTAGGACTTTCTTGCACTTGCATGATAAAACTGTAATAACTTTGCGGTTACTTTAACTAAACTGAATACATTTCTATGTGGTTTCGTATTTTAATTTCAATCGCTGATAATTTTTAACACAAAATTTGTTTCATTTAGCACAGTATCTGTAATAATAAAAACTCAGAAAAGAGGCAAGGAAATACATAGCGAATATCTTCTTGTTTGAAATGCAAATTGCAATGTAAAAAAAAACACAACTATATCAAGTAACGTACATTAAGTGCCGTGAAAAGCTATTAGAGTTAATACAAATGTATACCTAAATGAGAATTAGAATATTTATATCGAATGAGAAATTCCCATACCGGCCACGAATAGCAGCGTGCATCTTAACGTGGTAAAGCCACGCCACAAATGGATAAGCTTGACCGGGGTAAAAAATAGCTTATTTCTGCTGTTTCGTACCGTGAGTGCAGAGAACTGGAGACTATTTTTACTGGTATCGAGAGAGAGAGATTTGTCAACGGGCTTATGCATCTACATTTTGTTTGTTAATTAAGTGTTATATAGCTGACTATACTCCACAGGGTCCACTTACCGTCAGGTGGAGTGTGTAATCCTTTGTCATCCTTATTCTATAAAAAAGCGTCAAATTGGCAAGACATTAAGTACTATGATTGCGTTTTTGCCTACCAAGCGTGGCGATTACGATAAATATGGCTCTATACTCTATACTAATGGGTGCAGTCCATCTCGAGAGACTTTCAGCCGATAAATGCGGCAGAGAATGCTTCTAGTAGTTAGTCCGGCTTTTGTTTCTTACATTGTGTAAGAACAAAGAATAAAAACAAAGAAATGACTACTTCTACACTATATATTACTTATAATGTATATATATATATATTTTTTATATAATATATTATTACCATTGGAATCCTACATTATCCCTGGTGAACATAGGCTATATTGTATTTTCAAAAGTTAGGGATCCGTATGAAAACTTCGTTAATGTAACCCATACTGTGTATAGAAAAAAGACCCGTACAGATAGATATTTAAACGGTGATTCTCACCACCATCCTTCACAGTTAGCTACCGTGGGTAATCTTTGTTTCAGAGAGCACGAGGGATCTGTGACAGTAAACACCTGGCTGCAGAGCTCCACCATGTCAAGCAAGTTTTGCATGACAACAAGCTTCGAGTCCCGCGCCTACGTCACAGTGAACGAGTGAAGCCGGCCACAGTCGAGCGTGTACCTGCTGTACTGCCATATGTTAGAGGAGTCACTGACAAGATTGGCTACATCTTGAAGCGCGCTTCCATCAAAACGTACTTCAAGCCGCTGAAGAAGATTGGTCAGTTTTTACCATCAGTCAAGTGTAATGTCCCTCCGCAAGATGCAGGAGTGTACAAGCTTGATTGTGAATGTGGTCTCTCCTACATAGGACAAACTAAAAGATCAATAAAAACCCGCGTTAAAGAACATGTAACTGATGTGAAGAATCGACGCTCCGGGAAGTCTGCAGTCTGTGAAAACGTACAGGATCGCCCCCGTCACTACATCAGATTTGATAGACCACAGATCCTCGCTAAAGAACACCGATTCCTTCCAAGGATGATTCGCGAGGCTATTGAAATCAAAAAACATCCTAATTTCAATAGAGAAGATGGCTGGGTGCTACCATCTGCTTGGGATCCTATAATAAATAAGATTAAATCCCAACCCAAGCATACAACTGCAAGACTTCAAGATACCATAAGTTCATACTGCATAGATCGGAACAAAAGTTAAATTTTAATCTATGTTAACCGTGGTTAACTATGACGTATGGACGTTGAACATCTCAGTACTGCCCGTGACCATGAGTGCTGTAAAGCGTTCGAAACGTCGGGTATTTAAAAAGTTAAATATACGCGATAAATTCCGTAAAAACTAGTATTATTTCAATGGTCAACTACCTCATACACCGAGGATATTTTGCTGCCACAAAATAAAACAACATCAAAAAGAGAGTTTACAGGGAAACTCGGAAATTATAAATTTATATTTTGTAGATATTATCTTTTAACAAATAATATAATAATATTTCTAATGAAAATAAAATATTCAAAATAAAAAGAACAAAAAATTAAAAAAATTAGTAAAAAATAATAACAAATAAAATCATTATGTATACCTTGCCTTATATATGCCTTACGTTAATAATATGAAGAAGAAAGATTTTTTTTGTTTGTTGGTTGGATTGTTTGTACCGAATAAGATCCAAAACAACTAGACCGATTTTAATTTTTTTCAGCAATAGAAAGCTAAATTATCACAAAACAACATACACTATAATTAATTTTCAAAAAAATTGGATATCTTTAAGAAAATTGTAACCCAAAATAGCAAAATTTTGCCTATGAAATTCCTTATTTGGCGTGCGCTGAGAAAA
The DNA here is from genome assembly GCA_907164705.1 of Parnassius apollo. NCBI lineage: Eukaryota > Metazoa > Arthropoda > Insecta > Lepidoptera > Papilionidae > Parnassius > Parnassius apollo. Next base: position 3,906,840 of record CAJQZP010001441.1, on the reverse strand, counting down.
CATGATACATAAAAATTATGTTTATTAAAGTACTCTTTATTACCTTCATAAAAGTCCGCGTAAGGAATATATCTATCATAATTAAGTCACAATAGTAGCTTTTGTGTTCTAAAATTTAATTAGATCACCGGTTGACACAAAAGTCGGTTATAGTCGTATTGTAGTACTAATTCTTATTCAAGTAAATAGTTTTATCATAATGAAAGAGTTAAGGAGTAATTTGTAGGTACCTCTTCTAAAGAGCATCTTCTATTTTTATATCTTCTATTATTATTACTTTAGTCATACATATTTTGGCGGTAAAGTTTAATAATTTTAATTTTATATAATATAATAATAATTTTAATAATTTTAATTAAAAATTTAATACCTAAACTTTGAGCAAATAAAATCGATTAAAGATAAGAAATGTTCATATTTTGTGGCAGAATGCGCAAAAACTAAAAATGATATCGCTTTTGTATGCATAAAAGGTTGATAGAAAATTCATCAAGTATCTTTAAAAAAAACGCGCTTTGGGGCTCTTTCTGGGGCGTTCATCCGGGAGGGGGAGAGAGAGTGGATAAAATTTAACTTTGCTGTATAACGTACAGTACCTGCATGACCGAGCTTTGTTCGGTTTCTTTTTTGAAATTACATTTAGATACAAATTACATACTGATAAACAGGAATCCTATTTTAAATCTTATTGATATAATAGAAAAATCTGAACTGGTTATTTGAATAAAAAATCATGAGTGTAATTAGTTTAATTAAAATTTTCGTATTTTTAAAAAATACTAAAAAAAGGGCTCGAAATAATAGATTTTCTCACAAAAGTCAACTTGAAAAAAAAGGGGAAAAAGTCGGACCGAAGCCAGGACGCGAACCAAGGCATTACGATTTCGCGACCGTTCGATATACACTTGAGCTATTACGATCAATAACACGGTGTCAAAATTTACCTTCTTATATTGTAGCAGTTTTTCATAGCCTGAAAATACGGACAAAAAAGACATTTTCTAAAAATAAATCCTAGCTAGATCGATTTATTGCCCCCGAAACTCCCTGGACACTAAATTTTATGAAAATCGTTGGAGCCGTTTCCGAGATTCCGATTATATATATATACAAGAATTGCTCGTTTAAAGGTATAGGATATACCGATAGATAAAAGTACTACATTAATTTTGCCAATTTTTTAGCTAAAATGATTGAACTAAATAAGCGAGGTGTAATGTCATGTCGCGCAGCGCAGACACGTGATATACGCGGTTGAAACCGCGGTGTTTTTTGTTTTACAAATATTTTATACACAGCTGTATAAAATATTTGTGAAACAAAAAACAATTTTAAAATGTTTGCGTCTATTGTTCTGTTTGTTCCGGCTAATCTCCGAAATGACAGCACCAATTTTGTCAGGATTTTCACTGGCAGATAGCTGATGTTATAAGGAGTAACTTAGTCTTATTTTAATTTTAGAAAAAGAATTGGGGTCATTCAAAAAAAATTCAAATCCATTGAATTTAATCGTAATAAATTTCACGTGAACAAAGTCGCGGGGAACAGCTAGTCCATTTATAAGAGAATGATATTAAAAGAAAAGGTGCTCGAAAATAAAACTTTAAAGCAAAAGTCGACTTCAAACACCTAAAAGAATAAAATAGTTTCCCAAAATAGCTTCAGAAGTCGGTGCTAAGCCATAATGTATTAAAGCCCCGACTTCTGAAATTTATCCATGAATATTGAAATTATTTTACTCTTTTAAGTTCTTTGAAGTCGGTTTTTACTTTTTCTAAAAGTCGCCGAACCCTTTTGAGCTCTTACGTGGTAGATCCACATTGCAGCTATATTATAGTTGAGCACTATTGGGTCGGCTCGACCGGGGTAGGACCACGCTCTCACAGAGTACCGACGTAAAATAGCAGCGCAATGCTGTTATGCATTGTAAGGCGAGTGTAGAGAATCGGAGACTCTTTTTACTGAAATCGAGGCATTCCATCTTAGTTCTCAGGGGTGACAACGCGTTTGCATTTTGATCCTTAGTTGAGGATAAATCTCAATGTGTATGGGACACAGTATTCACTTATCATCAGGTGGACTGTGTGCTCGTTTGTCACCCAATGCTATAAAAAAAGCTCAAATGCCGTCTAAGTAGTTACATTAAAAACTTATACCCCTATTTTTCTACCTTTAGACGTGGTTATTTTCCTTCGAATTTATCCATCTCTAAAGTATTGAATGAAGGGCCACTTAAATCGATTCACAATTGAAGAAGTTTACGAGTAACATACATACGAAATAAAAACACAGTTGTTAATTACTAACATTAAATTTTCTTAAATTATTTTTGTTACTTATACATGCAGGTTTCCTCACATTATTCCTTCACTGCCGAACACGTGTAACATCAAAGTGCAGAGCAGAAAATTATATTTACGAGTAAACGAAAACAAAAAGCCGCAATTTGTCTGGTGCGTTCAGTAAATGGACGCAAAGGGCCTGAGGCGAGCATCCAGCATATTTTAAGGGAGAATATAAAATTTATCATAAGTTAACCCTACACGTCCCATTCGAGTGACGTACTGCATACGTTTGGGAGCGGTAAATATTACCCGTTCTCTTGCACGAGTCTTGATATATGTCCGCATTTTTAAATATCTCATAACGGCTGACCAACGGCAAAATGGCTACAAAAGTAAAAATAATATTTCTTCAAGAAAAACATGTGATGTGTTATGTGTTATCTATTCACAATGTTTTAACGAAGAGTTTAGAAAGTGGAAATACATACATACAATATCTTAATCCTGTACGCGGTACACAGAGATCAGAGCGGCGAGCTATGGACCACGTATAGCTAAAAATATCTTGCTATCTCGTACCCTTCCAAAAACGGGGATAACACTGTAATACATAATATCAGCACTATGAATATGTTGGCAAATAGCGGCGTAAGAAAATCCATTAATCACGCGACCTCGTTCGACGAGTATCGCAATGAGAGTTTACTATCAAGTGTACTGACTATCGACATAATAATGACCGTAAAAAAACTGCGGTTACCATCCCACTTGCTAGGCGTTTTCACTATGGAAAATAGCCCCCTATGAGGCAATCTATGGGGAGGCCTATGTTCAGCAGTGGACTTACAGTTGTTACGGTAACGGGGTGTACACCAAGTGTGTATGACCAGTTAGTCCGTCGCGCTCGCGCTGCACCACTACGTGTTGGCAAACTTCACATGTCTTCAAAATATTTTCGTTGCTTAGACATGCAGGTTTCTTAACGATGTTTCCCTCTTCAAAAAGCACGTTATAAATTTTGAAATCGCAAGTAAACTTAGATTCTACGTCACAAACAAAAGAAGTACTTCATGATAGAGCTTCGTTACTTCTGATTTGCTAGTTTGATTGGGGAACACTCTCTTTCCTCTTTCTACCGTCAACAAGCAGTACATCTGAGTACAACCATTGTTGTATTTTAGTTTGAGAGATATTAAAATAAAGTGTAACTTCAGGCTAAGAAGCATTTCTTTTAAGTCCTCAAGGGTGACAAAACACCTGCAGCCTCCCTTACTAGACGATAGTTACAAGTATGTATTGGTTGTAGTAATCAATTATCATTGGACGAACTGTAAACTCATTTTTGGATTTTTGGCACAAATAAGAAGTACCCGGTTGACCGAGATTTGCTCGGTATTTTTCGCTCAGTATTTTTTAATTCGTGTGTTTTGGAATTTATATTTAGATACAAATTACATACTGATGAAATATGAATAATATTTTTTGATCTTAGCGACATAATATAAAAAACTGAACTGGTTATTTTAAAAAAAAATCATGAGTGCAATTAGTTTAATTTAAATTTTCGTATTTTTAAAAAATACTAAAAAAAGGGGCTCGAAAAAATAGATTTTCTCAAAAAAGAAAGGAACTTGAAAAGAAAAATTAAAAAAGTCGGTCGGTCGGTCTGGGCTCGAACCGGGGTTTTACGATTCTGTGACCGCTCATTATACCAATTAAGCTATTTATAATCATTAACAATCTGTCAAAATTTACCTTCTTATTCTAACGATATTGTAGCAGTTTTTCATTGCCTAAAAACACGGACAAAAAGACATTTTCTAAAAATAAATCCTAGCTAGATCGATTTATTATCCCCGAAACTCCCTGGACACTAAATTTTATGAAAATCGTTGGAGCCGTTTCCGAGATCCCGATTATATATATATATATATATATATATATATATATATATATATATATATATATATATATATATATATATACAAGAATTGCTCGTTTAATAGTATAGGATAAATTGCAGTGTTGGCTAGTTTGTGAACCATAAATACACGACTTTGTGTACTCTACCTGAGCACTAAATAGCACTATTATTACCATAAAAGAAAGTTAAACTCTCTTTTATTATCTACAATTTAGTAGTAGATATCTTTATACAATAAAATACTACATCTGTTACCGTTACAGCCTGTAAGATCAAAAAAACTTGAAGTGTTGAACATAGGCCCGTCCCAATTCCCATAGATTGCCTCAGAAGGAGAATATTTGATATGGTTGCGACGGGCGACGAGCGGGTTGAGAAATGCAATTATTTTTAAGCTATTGCATAACTTCTATCGCGGGCCTTGAGCGCGGGGACCGAATCCAGAAATTCCGTAACGAAAAAAAACCTCACGCTCCCCACTCCGACGGGCACGGAGGTGTGGCGTTGAAAGCCGTGCATCGTCTAACGTCGTTTCAGTTCGGCAGACTTCGGCACGGTGTTTGTGTGTGTGCGACTAGACGTATGCGTGTACACTAGCTGCTAACTCAATGATAAAAATTCCTGAATAACCTACATGTAATGTAAGATATTAAAAATATTTTAAACAATATTAACTTCTCATTTATACAATAAGAGAAAAAAATTGTTTTCTTATCGGTCACCACGCTCAAAAAGTGTAACTTGATTTAATATCAAAGACTTAACTGCATAAATAAAATAAATAAATAATTATAATTGCATAAGTTGATAAAAAATGCTATGCAATAGCTTTACCGCGGCAGTCACCGAGTGCCACACGTATTTTTTTTAGTTTTATTAAGAAAACGCTGCTCTCTATATCTCCTGACTTGTTTCCCTCTGTCGCTTCTTACAACACCCACGGGATGATACGGGGTAGCGGATATTCTTACACCGCCACTACCTACCAATGTATTAAGTATATCATAACATTATTTGAATTTACTACTTTCCATTTCCTGAAAACTTGGTCAGTTTTCTTTTTTAGGCTAAACTAGATTTTAAATGTTTTAAAATGTAAGTGCAAATAAAATAAAATATTTTAATTACAGCCAGGATAATAATACTTTGTAACATCATTTTATGTATATCTTTTTTATTGATGTGTTTAATATTAATGGAAACGATTACTCTGTGACATCGAATTGGAATCGCGACTATAGTTCTTTTTTTAATAGTATAAGGGTGACAAACGAGCACACAGTTTACCTGATGTTAAGTGAATGCTGTGGCCCACAGACATCTACAGATGCGTTGCCAGCCCTCAGGACTGAGATGGAATGCCTTGTTTCCAGTAAAAAGGGTCTCCGGTTCTCTACACTCACCATACGAAACACAGCACCATTAAGCTGCTATTTTACGGTATTCTGTGAGAACGTGGTCCTTCCCCGGTCGAGCCGACTCATTCGTGCTACAACCATAATAGCTGCAGCTTGGCTCTACCACGTAAAAAATTCCTGAATTCAATGCTAACATTATATCAAATGTACCAATGGGGCGCAAAACGCAATATAAAGTATAATATATCTCTCTTAAACACGATAGCACAGTACACTGATATTAACTAAGTATAAAAATAAATATCTATATTATCTGCCTTAATATTTAAATTATTGGTATAATAACGAAACAGTTGCTTTTTCACGTTTAACTTTCACGTTGAATTTTGGCAAAGTTTTCGCGGTATTGTATCGAACAGGACCGCAATTTGCGCGCCCACCTACGGCATCAAAATACGTTGTCATGGCAACACCCTTTGCGGTGCGGACCCAACCCGGGACTGTTTTGAAATTTCCCTAAAGCCTGGCCATTTTTAATCCCTATTAAACAATAAAATAACTCAATACCCACCGTATTTCACGAGAACCTCCGTTATGTGCCTTCGTTAAAATATTTTCCGTGTAAACCTGCATTACGAAGGTTTTAGCATGTTCAGATGACGTAGTGATATTTTATAATATTTTATAACACAAGTACTTGAATACCTACATTACTTTGTATATTTTTATATTTTATTGGCGTTATACATTTGAATGTCAAAGGTAAAACTCTTGGTTTAGCCTCTAATCAAAGTAAATACAAGTATGTTGCTGGTTATAAGAACTAAGATGTAAGGGCTTAGCTCCATTACCTCTAATTATTTAAAATAGACCCAGTTACCTGCAAGCCCAAGGTAGTGGACACTGTAACTTAGCGTCTGTAAGAACTAAGAGGATAGTAGGTACATATCCAGATAGACAAAAAAGGAATCCTTGAATTCTTGACAGAAAACCGCCTATTAAAGATCCATTCTTTGATAGTAGTAGATGTATGTATATGTATGTATGTGTATGTAGTATGATATATGTATTATAAAAGTATATGTGCATACGTTTTGCAAATCGCCTCCCACAATTTACATATAACCTAAGAACAAACAAAATTTGAATAGCACCATAAAAACAGTGAATTAAAATGCCATAGGGCAATCAAGCCACTAGCTCTTAACTTCAAGATAAAAACGATAAATCAAAATAAAACTTTTCCTTTGATACATAACCTCTCTTAACACCACCGCTACTACAAGACTAGTACCCTATCTGCTCAATCTTTCTTAAATCCAAGCAAACAATGATGTTCTTCAGAACGATGATGCTTTGCGTAAGCTTTTAAACCTAATGTAAGAATTCTAACCACTGGTAACACCAGGAGACCAGAAACATTAAAGTGGTGGCGAACGGAACAAGGGTCCGTAATTGCTCGTTAAAGCTCATGGAGCGTGGAGCCGCGGTAACGGCGGGGAAGGGCGGAGTACTCGAAATGTACTAGACCCCTATCGCGAAATTACGATTATATCCGTTTACTGCATTACCATTAACAAATTAGGGCAGTGGAAAGTGACAAAGTATTAGAGCAGAAATATAATTGATTAAGAAAAATGTGATTTTTTATTGATTAACCTTCTAAAACGTGTAAGAAATCAATCGAAAAACCCTAAAAATGGCGGTTAGTCAATCCGTTTCAATGACTCTGTCATACAAATTTTGAAATACGCAGTCACTAAAACGTTGGCAACTTTGGTAAATATCCACCCCCTCCCCCACGAAGTAGGTACGGTAGGCCTATGCTCAGCAGTGAGTGCTGTAATTGACGTACAGGAAACGGGTTGAAAATTTAATTTATAAAATCTTTTATTACTAACTCTACAAACTGATAAGAACTTCATATATTTTTATTTACATTACAACCTTTTTTGAATATGAGTCTTATATCTTTTACCTGTTCATCTTTTATGATATTTTTATCCAGAAAAAAGTTGAAACTCTACTTGATTTATTTTATTATAGCCATCGTGAAGTAGGATGGCGGAAACCAGCTGGTACCCGGCGCGTTGCAGTTATATTGTTTGGTTAGGAATGATAATACATTAATTGAATGATATAAGAGTTTCAAATCAATTTATTGGTACGGTACTTGCGCCACCTACTCTAAGTTAATTGTACTATTCCTATAACCTTTGCACAACAAGTACTAGCAATAAGTTGGCAAAATTTTAGCGTATTCTGAAGAGCGCATAAACTTACAAACAACAACTTTGCAATGAACAAACAAAAATTAATTTTTATTTATTAGATTTTCTATAATACTAATTATATGTATGACATAAATGTGACAGAAAAATTTCTTCTTGTTTTCTTGATACTAAGAATATGTTTAGTAATTTACAAACAGTACGGTTGCAGTCATGTACTGACAACCTGACAAGCAAAGTGTACTTGAACCTCAGTAGGATTGATAATCTACCTATATGTACCTATATGTAAGCATACACAGAACCACTAGATATAAAGTGGCTAAAAATAAGGTAGTTGTGGTAGTTTTTGAAGAAGGTGTACCAATAATCAGTAGATTTTAATATTAAATTTAGTATGAATAATAACAACTTTATCATTTTTTTTGATGTCATGCTCGCATAAGGTTCTCAGACCAATCGTCAAATTCTCTTTAATATCATCAGGTGACCTGTAAGCTTATTTGGTTCCCCTCCCATAAAAATGTACATATGTAATACATTCAAACCACAAATCGCAAACCATTAATTTCTTTTTTCGATTTACATATTTGTTGACCTTTTAGAATTCGAACTCATAACCAAGAAAACAATAACCAGCCACTCATAAACAAGCAACGAGGTATAGCAAAAAACTGATATGTACATATATGTAAAATACACATGTAAACGTAAAGTTTCTCTTAATTGTTTTTACTTTTTATGAAACAATTGAACAGGTTTTCTTTTATAAACCAAGATTCATTAGATTGCGTTTCAATGGAATAACGGTTAGTTGAAAGCTTTAAATGGAACGAGTTACAGAATTCGTATCTTAATGTACATTGCTTTTTCTGAATGTAGTCATTTGAATGAAATACTATTTGAATGTAGTTAATCACTGTTTTCTATATTTTTATAGTTTTGCGTCATAGATAGTTTTTTTCTATCACTATGCTTGCTTACAAGCAAGGAAGCAAAAGACCAGCTTGTATTAGCAATTAAAAATAAATAAAACATTAATAAAAGAATTTTTGGCTCGTCCTTACCATAATTCATGTTTTTCAAAATGACAATTAGGTATATGCTTGAAATTTTGTATTTAGAGACGTTTTAACACAACGCGAAATAAACCTGCTAATTAATTTGAACATACTTAGCATACAGGGGCGTTATGTACGACAGGTCAAATGTTCAACTACATTGAGTATCGACTATATTCTCCCTTTCATCTGCCCATAAGAATACTCTGCTGAACATATATCACTTCTGTAATAAATTCTGCTATACCCCCAAACTTTTAGCAGGACAATTGCTATTGCAATACCAGGCGTATGGCAGCTTTGACGCTTCTACTCGTCCCCAGTCTGAGTATTTCTGGGTATATTATACGAGATGGCTACTTTCTGGCATTTGATAAGTCGCCTCATAATTTTGGCAACATCTACAAGGCGAACAGAAAATATAGCTTTTAGCTCTAATGATTTCTTATATTTACGCGAACACTACACATTGATTAAAACTACTTTTACGGATTTTATCGCGTTTAATTTGAATTCAAATTCGTTATTAAAAAATCCGTAAAAGTAGATTTTAGCTCTATTTTTTATTCTCTATTTTTTACCTACACATGGGTTTTAGTAACAAAAAAGCCTAAGGTCATTAAATACCTCCTAAAAAAATGCCAACATCATGATCAAATAAATAACACCACATTTACAACAACATTCATCTAACGCTTCCAAACTACCTGTATCAGTTAACAGCGCAAACATTGACCAGTAATTTATAGAAAATATTACAATAATATTTTACTATCTTATTTAAATATGAGATTTACGACATTCAATGATACGGGCTAGTATTTGCACTAAACTGTACTGAAGTCTTAATTTTATGTTTTTATTCATTTACCTCTAACTATTTTAAACACGGGGGACTTAATTCCCTGTAGTATTCTTCTTTTTTATAGAATAGGGGTGACAAACGAGCACATAGTCCACGTGACTGGTCCACGTAAATAGATGCTGAGGCCCATAGACATCTACAGTTATCCTCGATTAAGAATCAAAACGCAGATGCGTTGTCACCCCTGAGGACTAAGATGAAATGCCTCGTTACAAGTAAAAAAGGGTCTCTGGTTCTCTACACTCGCCATACGAAACACAGCAGTATTAAGCTGCCATTTTACGCTGATATTCTATGAGAGCGTGGTCCTACCCCGGTCGAGCCGACCCATTCGTGCTACAACCATAATATAGCTGCAGCGTGGCTTTACCAAGTATATACCATCAGTTATACTCGGCGAATATAAAAAATTGTAGCGATAAAGGTAAGGATAATAAATGAGAAATATTCCTAACAATGTATTTCAAATTATATTCAATAATTAAACATAAATATAACTTCTACTTAAATCATACGCCATGTAATGGCGACGTAAAAAAATCCACTAAGCCATATCATCCCGTGAGTGTCGCAAGAGGTAACAGAGGAAAATGCAATAGTGGATGTACAACAGCGTCCTAGAAACCCCTAGTACTAGCAATGGCGCATTCATAATTACGTATTTGTTCTTTAGGATACCAAAGTATCTACATTTTAATCGAAGACTTACGTGATAATGGGCGACATCATCCACTTACCATCAAATAGACCATGCGCTTGTTTGTTATAAGAGCTGATTTTTCGATCATAAAATAAAAGTTGTTCCTAGGATAAATTACATCATCAACAAATAAAAATTACAGTTTTATGAACAAAATAATTTAATTGTTTTATTTACACTGAGTCAGGTTATAATTTAATTGAATAATAATTTTTATCTGAAGTTTTAATGATCATAATCAGTAAGAATTTTAAAAATGCTGGAAATAAAAATTAAAATAACGAAAACAAAAAATAAACATTTTTGAAAAACGAAACGATCATATCGTATATATTTCACAAAACGATTATAAAAACAACAGCAATTTCGCAAGCGGATTATTCGTAATCGGCTATAGACCTGTTGTTCTCTGTGGCACAAGGGTAATACGTCATCTGAATTGGTATTGATACGTCAGCTCCATTACCACTCTCGACACGAGTGGATGAAGCACGAGATCGAAATTGAATTAATAGGATTCATTGTATAAAGCTATCGTTTCGTACGTTGTGGTCCTTTAATACCGTCCCTATTTATATTATTATTAAAACTTTTAACTGGAACATAACAAAATATTGAAATGATATTATATTTTACTTGGATTATTATTACCAAAAAAATCATGTTCGTACATTATCAGGGTATGTCGAGAACTCTTTAACCCTCAGTTAGTCGCGCGTCGCGTGGGGTCTTTGAAAGCCCTTAAAATAAATAAGTTAAAAAATACATAAATTTATATATTTACCTACATTATTTTATATTTTAGTCTTATTTGATTCAATATCAATAAAATAAAATCAAAAACATTTAGTTATTTATATATTTATAGCTTTAACTTACATGCTAGAAATAGGAACTAAAATTTCTCTCCATGAGATCACTAGGTAATTAAAATTAAAAAAAAAGCCAACAGAAATTAAAATCTAGTATAAAAACTTAAGTAATACAGATGAAAAGGAAATTGTATATATCTTTTATTGTAAAATTTGGTACACTTAATCACAAAAACATATAAACTTTGACTTATTGAAAAACTTAATTAATTTTCAGTACGAACACATTTAGTACAAAGGTTGCGCTTACAAAACTGACAAATAGATTTAAATTTTCTGTCTGTTCTTCGAGAAAAATGAATACATCGCTTTCTCATTGGCACTACGTTTACTTTTGGTTTACTTTAGGTTGTATATCCTGAATCGATGGTACAAATCTTCTTAAACTGTGTGTCTTAAATCACGCGGCAAATTCTGTTTTTTGCTATGTTAAAGTTACTGGACGAAATATTTATCAATGGTTCTTCATCCCAATCACTGAACGCAGATTCGAGAACTTCCATAGATTTGTTCACCAATCTCAAACCCAAGTGCTCTTCGTTTGATATTTCCGAAGAATCGTCATAATTCGAAAATACTTGATGCAAATCATCGTCACATTCTTATTCTGAGTCAGTATCATGCTACACTTTATCAGGAAACCATCATCATCACTATCGAGGATGTCATCGGCATCTTCTTCTAGCCAGTTTAATGTGCGTCTTTGCTGCTGTTCGTCCATTTTTTTATAAAAAGATGATAAAAGTAATCCAAAACTGAAAAGAAACACAATATAATACAATAAAATTAAAGTTCATTAATTATCAACGAAATTATAATATAAAAAACAAAAAAGGAGTTGTATTACGAATATTGCATAATAATAGGTTATGAAAATTTTACTTACGCGGTTCGTCGCGTGGGGTCTTTCAGAGCCCGCGCGCACACCAACATGTCCATACCACATAGCGCCTGTGCGCGAACTGAAGTTAGCGGTAATACGCGCCAATTGTAATTCAATTCAGGAAGGTACCTAAGAAGCAGTCACTACGATTATTTTGAATATAGGTTTTTATTGATTTTGTAATACCTTGAAAGAAGCCACGCGACGATCCGAGGGTTAAAATTATTAGACTTAATTACTTATTAGAGATAATTATTGAACATCATTTATGTTTTTACCGTGTATTGGTGCTGCGGTGTGAGAATATGTACTACCGTGGGTGCCGTAAAAGGCGAAAGAAGGAAACAAATCAGAAGATAGGCAGCAACTCTTTCTAATAAATACTAAAAACCGGCCAAGAGCGTGTCGGGCCACGCTCAGTGTAGGGTTCCGTAGTTTCCCATCCGTCACAATAAGTGTTCCCACTTATGAGTTTAAAGGCAGGTATCCATTATGTTCGCGCTCCTGCAACTGCTCCCGGTAGGGGGTACTGTTGTTTCCATCCAAGTTTAAAATGATCTTCCTAGAAAGTCCTTATAAAGTTCTACTTTTCAGATTTTTTTCATATTTTCTAAACTTATGGTTCAAAAGTTGAGGGGGGAACACATTTTTCACTTTGGAGCGATTATCCGAAATTATGAATCAAAATGATTTTAGTAAACCCCTATTCATTTTTAAATACCTTTTCAACAATATATCACACGTTAGGGTTGAAATTAAAAAAAAAATCACTTCCCACTTTACATATAGGGGGGCTACCCTAATAGAATATTTTTTTTCCAATTTTTATTTTACCACTTTGTCGGCGTGATTGATACACATATTGGTACCAAATTTCAGCTTTCTAGTGCTAACGGTCACAGAGATTAAGCGAGGACGGACAGACGGACAGACAGACATGGCGAAACTATAAGGGTTCCTAGTTGACTACGGAACCCTGAAAACAGTGTGTATCGAGAAGACACGCGACAGAAATGAAACTTTTGTATTTCAGGTAAACATTTCAATTATTCATCAATGACATCTAAATAGCGTAGATTGTGTATTAGTGTTGTAGTTTTTCATGAGCAGCGATAGTTGGTCAGGTGAGCCACATGCTCGTTTGCCTTCGCTTTTACAAAAAATAAGTTGTCTTTATTTGGTGAATAGCATCTTTTACAAGGTGCCGTTTGGTGCCGGCGTAAGAGAATCTATGGTTTCATTTAGTCGCATTAGTATCCTAAGAAATGACTTTCTGAAATGCCATAACGATCTGATGATAAATTGCAGTATAACCAGATAACGACCACACATACCCATACTCAAACCAACTACATATAAGGTTTTTTATATGGGATATGGTGACAAAGGAGCACACAGTCTACCTGATGGTAAGTGGTTGCTGCTGCCCATAGACATCTACATCTACCCTCGATTTAGAATGCAGATGCGCTGCCACCCCTGATGGCTAAGATGTAATGCCTCGTTTCCAGCAAAAATTCCAGTTCTCTACACTCACCATACCAAACACAACAGCATTAAGCTACTATTTTACGCTAGTATTCTGTGAGAGCGTGGTCCTTCCCCGGTCGAGCCGACCCATTCGTGCTACAACTATACTACCAATATTACTGCAGCATGGCTCTACCACGTATAACAAGACAAAGGTCGGGAAATGGAATGGAATGGAAAATCTATCTATAGGGTATACATAAGTTGGGATACATTGGATTATGGCAAACCTCACCAATATTGGAAGAGGAATATGTCCAAGAGTAGACTATTAAGGGATGGTGATGATAACTTTACATTTTGAATTATACTCTATGCTAAATTCATAGGCAAATGTCCTTTCTCTTCCAAAAGTAAAATTCAATTATTATAACAACCGCCATCGCGACTGCTGGAGACAACAACAAATAGCTGCAATTAATTACATACTTTTCCGTATACCATTTTTCCTCTACTCGCTTACATAATGCAATCCAGTTAGGAAGATAATATATGAAACTTTTTTACACTCAGTTATTTAAATATTAACGTAAGAAGAGCTTCTTTTGTATTGTTATCCTTTTGTCGATTTTGGTAATGTAACGTTTTGGATACGTATGTTAGTGAACGATATTAATAGTTTCTACTGTCACTTGTATAGAATTCATATTTTAAGTACTTCTTATGACTGCCTCGTTGGTCTAGTGGTTCTAGTAGTGCGACTGCTTATCATGGGGTCCTGAATTCGATTCCTGGGTCGGGCCAAAAAATCAATAATTGAGTTTTTCTGTCAAGATATTCTCAGTAGCTGCCCAGAGTCACGAAATTGGTGGTGTCTCACCCTCGTGCCTAGGAAAGCACGTAAAGCCGTTGATCCTGCGCCTGATCTCTCTCCGGACGTGTCGGTTTACCGTCCCATCGGATTATGAGAGTAAGGGAATAGAGAGTGCACCTGTGCTTGCTCATACACTTTGGCTCTATAATCCTGTCCTGCGCCGATGGCTAGTCTCCGAAGAGGCAGGCCACCGTGGCCGAAATTCTGTCTGGAGGACTTTTACTTCTTATGCATATGGTCATGTAGCTCAGGGGCTAAGCGCTCACCATAAATTTCATCTAGGTTCAATACATGTTTGCACCAACGAAATTGTAAATTCCAAGTTTAAGCGCCGATTTACCACATGCTCGGCGATGAAGGAAACTATCTTGAGGAAACCTGCATGCCTGAGGAATAAAAATATTTCGAAGACATGTAAAGTCTGCCAACACTTACTGGAGCAACAGAGCGATCGAATTATATCAATTCGTATACATATACCCACGCAGCGCGGTGGACATTTCCTTGCTCTAAAACCCTCTCAGAAATGAGAGAAGGCCTGTGGCTAGCCGATGGGCGTATATAAACTGTAACTTTAATGCACTATATCGTTACATAACACTCTTTAACGCATTTACCACGCGTATAGTCTTCTATCGCTTTTGCTACGGGGAGTGCTCCGAGGAATTTTCCGAATTAATTCCGGCTGATAAATTTCACTGTTGTACACTGTAAAACTAAAAAAAATTAATTCTATACACATTAGCTTGATGGTTAGCTGTGCACTATCGAACGTTTAACAAGGAATTTTCTGCCACGCACGAACTCGTAGAATTTACTGCCTGCAGCAGTGTTTCCGAACCAATACGACTTAGGGATCATTAAGAAAAGAGCCTACTCTATTCCAAAAGGTCGACAACGCAACTGTGATTCCTTTGGTGTTGTATATGTAACCCCATTTCAAATAAATTATAAAACAACTTCGGTATAGAAACCTACGGTTTATCGCGGAACTTATGCTTATAAAGTCTCTTTTAATAATGCTTGCAAAAAACCACTAAGCAGGTGTGTGTGTGTGTGTGTGTGTGAATGTGTGAAACATTTAAAATTAAAAATTTTAATTATATTATAATTTAAAATAGTATTATAAATTTAAATAACCGTAAAATCGTTTTGTAGATGAACATGTCAAATACAAAAGGTGCTTCAAAGTCCATCAAATAAATTACAAGTTGAAAAATATTTACAGTTCTATCATATAAAAGAATTAAATCTAAGAAAATTATCTTCAACATAAAAACTATAATCATGTTTAGAATTAATCACCACGCTATATGAAAAATATTGTGTATAAAAATATATTTGATAACATTAATTTCAACATCATTTTCAATAGTGTAAGCTTAACAAACACAAACATAAACACTCGCGCCTGTCACCCATAGGGGTAGGCAGAGACTACAGACTTCCATTTGGCACGATCCTGACACACCTCTCTCGCCTCCTTCACATCCATACACCTACGCATACATGCTCGTCGGTTAAAGGTACTCCTAGTTTGGCCCGTTTTCAATAAATCGCCAATTTGGTCGATAAATTTTCGTCTAGGACGTCCCTTTCCGACTCTGCCACTCACTTCTGCAACATAAATTTTCTTTATCATTCTTTCCTCATTCATTCTTTCCACATGACCAAACCACCGAAGCATTCCTTTCTTAATCCTGGTCACAACATCATCTTGCAAACCACACTCTTCTCTTATTACACAATTTCTTACCCTGTCATTCAGATTCAGCCCTAACATACTCCTTAACGACCGCATTTCTACTGCGTTCTACTTTCGTGTTTCTTCTGCCACACCCAACTTTCACTACCATACGTTAAAGTAGGGACCAACACAGCATTGTGAATTGCCATACGTGCCTTTTTCGACACATTTTGACTCTTCACAATAGAGTGCAGGGCCCCATTTACTCTATTTCGCGCATTCACTCTTCGTTCTATATCCTTATCATATCTCCCATCCCTGCTAAATAGGCAGCCCAAATATACAAACTCATCTACTTGCTCGATCAACTCCCCCTTCTATTCTTATTTCACAAATGTAAGCTTAATATTTATTAATTATGATTATAGGTACTGGCAAATTTTCTGTGATAAGAAATTTTGCAATATTAAATGGTTTCTTACAATTTTAAATTAAAAACAGAAAATGTTAAATTTATTAACTTGTGCCAAGTTGACTTTTCAGCGACGTGTCAGAAAACCCGTCGGGTCATTTCGTCCCGTGGATTTCATATGAAGTGATAGAAAGAAAAATGGCCGAAAGATCTCTTAAGTTGCCCTATAATTTCTCCTCTAAGGGACAGACAGTTGCATTAATCACGGTTGTTTGTTTACGAATTATTGGGAAGATAAGATTAAGTTATCAAAATGTAATCGCATATTTCTCACTGAAAACTTTATAACAATAGCATATAAAACGAAATGAAAAGAAGGGCCGTAAAAACGAAACGAAATGAGCTAAAGTTAAACGCTTGTTGTAAATTTCACAATACGCGAGCAAACCTTGTTCGATCTCCACCAGCACGAATAAAATCGCAATTTTAAGTGCTGATTTACCAAGTGCACGGCGATGATGGAAAATATCGTGAAATTTTTTATTTCGAAGATATGTGTGTCTACCAACACGCATATGGGTCAGTGCGACAATCCGTGTCCTAAAACCCTCTCAGATATGATAGAAGGCCTGTTCCAAGGGAGGAACGTATATTATAGGCAGTGACTTATTTGATCTGATAGTACTTACAAGTAAATCTTGAATGTAGAGGTATATTACAAGTAATTGAATGTAGTACCTTTATAAATTTCCAGAGTCATAAAGTTTGTTTTATTTCACAAAAGCTTTTCGCTCAGTTAACGAGACAGTCACACTGAAATAATTATTACTATTCATGTTAATAAACAAAACCTCCTCTATAACTCGTTTACTTGTAATATAGTATATATCATATCAATCCATTAATAATAGTATTTGTTTTTTATTAATTAATTTTAAATAAATAAGTTGTAGTAATAACCATTACGAGTTAATATTGATAAAAATTTGAAACAAAGCGTTAAACTTCAACGGTTGCGTGACAAATCGACTGTGCTCAAATAGCTATAGATATGATAATATTAAATTTCTAGCCTTGTCACCACGAGTCCACTGCTAAACATACGCCTCCCCTAAGGAATGCCACAAAGCACGGTCTTGAGCCATTTGTAACCATCGATATCCTGCATTTCTTACCAGGGCATCACCACATCTAGTGAGGAAGCGTCCTAAACTTCGCTTAACGGTACGTAGCTGTCACTTGAGAAACTTTCTTCCTCATCGGTTGTTGGTTTTTCGAACAATAAGGCCGGCTTATTGCCCCAGCTTCAATGATCGACGATAAACATCTTATAATCTGTACTCTGTCCTGATCTGTTCCGTAGCCTCTTTCAAATTTAAAAAGAGATTCATTCAATTTTAAGACGTTTCAAAGCTATATATATATATATATATATATATATATATATATATATATATATATATATATATATATATATATATCATCATCATCATTACAGCCCTTCACAAGTCCACTGCTGAACATAGGCTTCCCCCAAGTAATGCCACAAAGCACGGTCCTGAGCCACCTGCATCCATCGACTTCCTGCATGTCTTACCAGGTCGTCACTCCATCTAGTGGGGGGTCGCCCTACACTACGCCTACCGGTACGCTGCCACTCGAGAACCTTTCTTCCCCATCGGTTATCGGTTCTTCGAGCTATATGGCCGGCTCATTGCCACTTCAGCTTACTAATCCGTTGGGCTTTGTCGGTCACTCTGGTTTTACTGCGGATATCCTCATTTCTGAGTCTATCACGCAGAGAAACTCCGAGCATAGCCCTCTCCATAGCTCGCTGAGCGACCTTGAGCGTCCTCATACGGTCAGCAGTGAAGGACCACGTCTCTGATCCGTAAGTCATCACTGGCAACACGCACTGGTTGTACACTTTAGTTTTCAGAGATTGAGGAATACCTGACGAGAAGATGTGTCGTAATTTCCCGAACGCTGCCCAGCCGAGTTGAATCCGTCGATTGACCTCTCGGTCGAAGTTGGACTTACCTATTCGGACTATTTGTCCCAGGTAAACGTACTCGTCAACAACTTCGAGCATAGTGCTACCCACAACTACCGGCATAGGTATGACATGGACATTGAACATAATCTTTGTTTTGTCCATGTTCATCTTAAGACCTATCCATTGGGAGACACCATTGAGGTCATTGAGCATAGTGCTAAGGTCATCCAGCGATTCTGCCATAAAGACTATATCGTCGGCAAATCAAAGGTGAGTGATGTACTCGCCATTGATGTTAATACCGTATCCTTTCCAGTCCAGTAGCTTGAAAACGTCTTCCAACGCAGCGGTGAAAAGTTTCGGGGATATAACGTCACCCTGTCTTACACCTCTCTGCAGTAGGATAGGTTTCGAACTCTGGTTCTGTGCTCGGATAGCCATCGTAGCCCTACTGTACAAACACTTCAGCACTTCGATATACCGACAGTCGGCACCGCTGAAGGGACTGTAGCACCGCCCAAATTTCGACGGAATCAAAGGCTTTCTCATAGTCCACATACGCCAGGCAGATTGTACTCTTCGGTCTTCTGTATAATCTGCCGCAGGGTATGTATGTGGTCTATGGTACTGAAGCCTTTTCGGAAACCGGCTTGTTCGGGAGGCTGGAAGTCGTCGAGTCTGCGTGCGAGACGATTCGTAATGACTCTCGAAAATAGCACGTAGACGCGGCTCAAAAGGGAAATCGGTCTGTAGTTCTTCAAGAGAGCGTTATCGCCTTTCTTAAAGAACAAGACCACCGCACTTCTGCTCCACGCCTCCGGAGTAGTGCCACCATGGAGGACGGAATTGAAGAGCTTCTGAAGGACTTCAAGTACCGGTGTTCCACCCGCTTTCAGAAGCTCCGCTGTAATTCCATCTTCGCCTGGGGCCCTGCCGTTTTTAAGGTGCTGGAGAGCCATTCTAATCTCGCTCAGACTGACGTCCGGGATATCATCGGAATAGTGTCGGGTAAGACTTGCTCTTGTATCGTTACTCACACTTGCGTGTGGCTCCAACGATGATGTGTACAGCTGCCCATAGAACCTCTCAATCTCACTCAAAATCTCACGTCTCCCGGAACCGATGCTGCCACACTCAGTCTTCAGCTTTGACAGTTGGCTCTTTCTGGCAGACAGATCTCTGGCAAAGACTTTGGAGCCCTGGTTCCGCTCGATCGCTTCTTTAATACGAGCAGTATTAAAGTTGCGTAAGTCTTGCCGCACGCATTTGGAGATCTGTCTGTTCAGTTGCCTGTATGCTGTCAAATCTGTTGACGATTGCAACCTCATCTCCCATCTAACAGCCATGAGATTAAGAGTGTGATCGGAGAGTTTTTGTGTTCTTCTGCGGCGGGTCTTGCAGAACTTAGCTCCGACCGCATGGACAGTTTCCACGAGCTTGTCATTCATATCGTCCAGTGCATTGCAATCTTCTAGGCACTGAAAGCGGTTACGTAACTCGAGCTGAAAAGTCTCGGGATTCTGAATTAGAGCACGAGGGGGGACGGAGCGTTGACTTCATTAGACAAGACCTCTCCAACTTAACGTTTAGGTTCAGTGTACCTCTAACCATTCGGTGATCGCTGCCAGTTTTCACCCTTGCAATCACTGAGACATCACTGAACAGTTGGCGTCTGGTCGTCATAATGAAGTCAATCTCATTTTTTGTCGAACCGTAGGGGCTCAACCAGGTCCACTTCCTGTGGGGCTGCTTCTGGAAAAAAGAGTTCATCATAAAGAGTCCCTCTTTCTCCATAAAGTCAGCCAACTGCTGGCCCATACGGTTCCGTTGCCCTACTCCAAATTTCCCCTAACTTCAGCTCACTGCCTTCTCTTTTGCCTAGTTTTGCGTTGAAGTCTCCCATCAACACCGTGTAGTGGGTTTTGGAGGAATGCATGGCTCTAGAAATATCCTCATACATTTCCTCCAACTCCTCATCGGGATGTGCCGAGGTTGGTGCGTAGACCTGTATGACGTACAGCGAATACCGTTTGGTGATTCTGAGTATCAGGTACGCGACCCTCGTCGACACACTCTCAATCTTTACAACGTTGTTGACGAGAGACTTGTGGACGATAAATCCGACACCTCCTTGGGACAGATGGTCGCCCTCCCGGTGATAGAACAAGTTGCCGGACTCGAGGATTACCGTGTCCTCCCCCTCTCTTCGGACCTCAGATAATCCAATAATATGCCAGCGCAACTTGTCTACCTCTTCTTCCAGCTCCAGTATCTTCTCGTCAGTCCTCAGGGTGCGTGCGTTATACGTTGCCAGGTCGAGTCGTTGTAGGTGGCAACTGAACCTCCACCGGAGATTCTTAGCACCCCCTGCCCCACCGTTACCAAGGTCGCCACCGTAACCAGGAATAGCGGGGCCGCCGGGGACTGGGGGCCGTTTATTTGTGTCGTTGCTCACAAATAAACGGCTGGGGGGATATTTGCCATAGTTTCCACGATTGGCGAGCGGGTTGGCAACCGCATTTTTTTATTATGTTATTGTTGTTATTAGGAAGATGCTGCTGCACATCTCCTTTCTGTGTCCCTCTGTCGCCTCTTACGACACCCACGTGAAGATATGGGGTAGTGGATATTCTCAACCGCCACTACACGGTTGTATATATATATATATATTTATATATATATATATATATATATATCGAAATATTTTCGGTTTTCGATTGTTAAGTTTAATTATGTCATGTATTTGCACTCGGATAAACAATTTCATCAACAAAAACTGAGAAAAACATAAGCATGGCCTTCATTTGAATTAAATTTTACTTAGTAGCTCATATAACTAAAACAGTAATTCACTATTCTAGATATTATATTCTTCTAAAACGGCACTTAAAATTAGTCAAAACAGTACTATAAAACACCCTCACGTCAACCGCATGTATTGTCTATCAGACTCAGTGAAGTGTGATAGCACAAGGTCGGCCCACACCCTGATCCGCAGTACCCCCACTGTTGCTCTGCACAAGTACATTCGTTTCCCAGCTGTAAGGTCTTTAGATTGACTGTAGTACGGCTCGACATTAAGACTACATAAGATATCTCGTAAAAATCTGCGTTGACTCTTCGTTGCCCCGTCATCTTCAAAACACATATTTTTCCATTAAATTTAAAAGTTTTAATATGTGAAAAGAAAAAAAATCTCAAACAAGTATGTAGATAATATCTGAGAGACTTATCTCTCGATGAAATTTTAATTCTCAACTTCAACATTTGGAATTGTATCGCAGTCACTAACCAAAATCTTAGTCAGCCGTTGAACTCTAAATTATTACATTTAAGTTCATTAAAATACTGTTTGTTCAGTGCAAAAGAATGTTAAAATTGAAATGTAACGTTTTATTTTACCGGAACCGAAATAACGGCGTCAGAGTTGAGCCTTTAGAAAGGCTTTTACAAAAGTTATTTTCACACAATCTCTACTCGAAAAACAATTTTATTTGTCAAAGCACTAAATGCTGAGAAACTTGAAGCTTGCACAAGCATCGCAGCTTCAATAACGTCAGTGCTTGACGGACTCAAGAGCCTTAAGAGCTCTCGTCGAGCAGCTGCTGCTACAGACGCGACAGAATGCAGTGTTGTCATGTAATTTTCCTTTCATAAGCGTTACTTTTGCGTCTGCCGCCATTTTTTTTTATCACAAATTGAATTTTGATAAATTAAGATTAATAAATCAAGAACTTGTATACATAAATCTCCAGATATTTTTATATTTACATGAACGCATAAATTGCACATTTATAATCATCAGCATTCAACATTCAGACATCCCCATACGTCCCATCTACTACCTGCATCGACTGACTTACTCTGTCGTTATTCCATGTAGTTAGGGCCGCCTCATACTTCGCTTACCGGTTCTTACGAGGCTGTTCTCGAATACATGTCTTCCTCATCAGTTGTCAGTTCATCAAGCCGTTCAGCGACCGACCCATTGCCAATTCAGCTTACTGATTGGATGCGCGATGTCGGTTACTCTTGTTCTACTACGGGTAATTTAGTTACATATTCTATAATACAAAGAATCAGTGTTTCTTATTCCTCTCGATAGCACGATGAGCGACCTTAAGCTTTTTCATACGGCCAGCAGGAAAGGACGTCATCTCATTTCACACTAGTTGTATGTCTTGTTCTATGATTTTTAGGAATGACGAGATGTCTCGTAACGTCCAGACCATTTATGGCCGTTAATTTTTTTAATTAAAATATTTTATTACCGTCACCATATTATAAAACTATATTGACATATTAAAATAAACACTTAATGAAAAACTAATCAATAATTATTTAAACGAGCTTATATATTCCCAAAATTGTATAGTCCCATTTAATTTTTAAAGAGTAGCAACACTGGTTTAGACAGCCAGCTGCGCGCCGTCACAGATTAAAAGAGAAAAATATACGAAATATACACGATCATTGTGCAAACAAAACGAGACGGCCTGTGTTTAAACGGACCCAAACAGAAAGAACACTGTAGTTTGTTTTGTTCTTGTATAAACATTTTGTTAGGCGGTTTGTTAAATTAACCTTTGTGGTTTGAATATGGAATGCTTTTATTATATCGCCATGGGGTTGCTAACTGATAAAATAATTTCTGTTTCTTAATCATCGGTCTGATTTAAATGTGCATGAAATTAATAAGGAAATTTGTTAAAAAAAAAGCGGCAGTAGCCTTATGGTAGGGTGCGGACACAAACTCATAAAGTAGTGGGTTCGATTCCGCCATTCGACTACTGTGGTGAACCATTCTAAAAACAAGCAATTAAAAGCTTCCTTGAAGTTGTTAACGGGAACATTAGTATTCTTAGTAGAGTTACTAGCATTCATCATCATCAGTAATTTGTTTCTTTACAGAAGAAAATGAAACTGAGTAAGTTTAAAGTTTTCAGTCACTTTTTCTGACTACTGATAACGTTAAACGTAACATGATTAGTATATAATCAAAGCGTAACACCAAATCAAACCAATTTTTTTAAAGCTTAAAATAGCAACGACATTTACGCACATTGAATTTACAAAACAACTATGCGAAGAAGGTATGTCCATTGTTCGTCCATTAATCCAAAACTGGCCGTGTCGAATACGACGCTACTGTAATTTTCAGTGGAACTACGCCATAAAAATACCACACCGCGTTCGTAGCCAAACACAAACGCTTAGCACGAAACATGTTGAATATAAATATGTATACAACGAGTTGATAAAACAAAACAAATACCAATTACATCACTAGCGGTAAACAAATGTCACGAGCAACCAAATGCTAATGTCAACCGATCTGCATATTGTTCTATTGGTTATAACAAACCCGTATGCATTGTATGTTTGTTTTAAGTGCTTGCTTATAATACGTGGGGAATGTTGAAACTCTGTTTGCACTGACTGACGGTTAACACCTGCCGACAAACGTAGGTCTAGGTTTAGAAATCGATTTTATGTTTAAATTTAAATTAGTTTCATATTTTTTGGTTGGACAAAAGTCAGGGCCTATTAAGATATTTTAGAAATTAATAAGTTTTTCTTGTATTTACTTAGGTCTCCGTACACTGCTATAAAATATATACGTTATGATTGCATCATAACGTATATATTTTTTTAAAAATTGAAATATGTACTAAAGCTATTAATTCAATTCAGAAACAACATCCAAATGCAATGGGCGAGAGGCTGCCAGCTATCATTTACCACCTTTCATCGCGCTATTGCAACCAAAATATTATTGAATTATTTTGAGTAATCTTGTTTTGCGGATGTGCTCCTACTTCAGATCATAGAAACAGCAGCCTATCTATATACTTCGTTATACGGTCACCAATAAATTACGACGTCTCACAATACGTATTCAATCTCTACAGAATATCAAAAATGCACTACTGAGCATAGTTCTCCCCCATAGATTGCCTCATTGGGGTATATTTGCCTTAGTTGCATTGAATGATATTGCCATAGTTACGCTTGCCAAGCGGGTTATCAAATTATAGTATATTTTTTAATTTTTTAAGCTTTTATCAGTAAAATTCTGCTGCCAATATCCCGTATTATTGTTTGTCACCTCTTACGACACTCGCGGTATTATACAGGGTAGCGGATACATAGTACAATAATATAAAGATAATGAACGCATTACAAATGTAGTGTGCACCGACGAAGCCATCGTACCATCGTCGATGGTAATCTGAAATCTTTTTTTAACAGAATATGGGTGACGAACGAGCACGCAGGTCCCCTTATTGTAAGTGGATGATGTCGCCCATAGACATCTACAATCTACATCTACCCTCAATTAAGAAAACATACAGATGCAGTCATCTCTCCTGAGGAATAAGCCTCGTTTTCAGTAAAAGGGTCTCCGGTTTTTCAGTAAAAAGGGTCTCCGATGATAATCTATCTGTACCCGTTTATATATTTATTATTTATCCTATGTTATATATAATGCAGGAAACAAAGTAAATGGGGCTTTACACTCTATTGTGAAAAGTCAGAATGTGTCAAAAAAGGCACGTATGGCAATTCACAATGCTGTATTAGTCCCTGCTTTAACATTTGGTAGTGAAAGTTGGGTGTGGCAGAAGGAGCACGAGAGTAGAATAAATGCAGTAGAAATGCGGTCGCGAAGGAGTAGGTTAGGGCTGAATCTGAGTGACAGGGTGAGAAACTGTGTGATAAAAGAAGAGTGTGGTTTGCAAGATGATACAGTGACCAGGATTAAAAAGGAATGCTTCGGTGGTTTGGTCATGTAGAAAGAATGAATGCGGAAAGACTGACAAAACAAATATATGTTGCAGAAGTGAATGGAATAGTCGGAAAGGGACGTCCTAGGCGGAAGTCTGTCGACCAAATTGGTGATATACTAAAAGTGGGCCAAATTAAGAGTACGCTTAACCGACGAGCATGTATGCGTAGGTATATGGATGTGGAAGAGGCGAGAGAGGTATGTCAGGATCGTGCTAAATGGAAGTCTGTAGTCTCTGCCTACCCCTCTGGGTGACAGGCGTGAGTGTTTACGTATTATGTTATATATTAGATATTAAGTAAGTATGTATATTTTACTAACTATATTTATTCTCTTCATTTGCATTTTATTTTGTCTTATATCCTTATATATATATATATATATGAAGTGATTGTTTACACCTGCCACAGTTTCTCAAATCATCCAGGGTTGACTGGCAGAGAATGCCATAATGCATTATGTCCACCCTTTATATCCTTTAGTATAAGGTGTTTAATAAAGATTAAGTAAATAAATAAAATCTATTTTTACTTTACTTTATAATAAGACGTTGTACATTAAGATCTTGGCTGACTTTGACCATGGTCACTTCTTTCTGTTAGCAACCAACAGCCATACTTATATCAACCCATCCATTACAGCCCATAAACGTCCACTGTCGAACATACACCTCACCAATGGATTGCCTTATAGGGTGGATTTTGCACCTACCATCCATGGCAAATATGGCAAAATCCCATGGCAAAAAATTCATTAATTGAAGCTGTTATGAAGAAAATGCTGCTGCCCATTTCGTGTTTCAGTTTGCCTGTACACTCTTACGACACCCACGGGACTACATGGAGTAGTGGACATTCTTACAATACAACTACGCGGTTAAAATCAAGCAGTAATGATGATATAATACTATAGTACACAATAGAATGGCTATCAACCTTATTTTGTACGAGGATCGATGTCACCGGAAGCACACATGCAAGCAATTATGTCGTATTAACATATTAATGTTTCTGACACACCAATATTTCTTTATTTTTGTTTCTAATATTTATAAAATATAAATAGTTTCGACTTACTGGTTGTAGGATATGTCTCCTTTATTTAAATTCCATTTCCCGCTGTTTTTTCGACACGTAAATATTGCACAATTTGCCATTTTTTTTATTAATTTGCACGAAAATTCAAAACGATTGATTGTGTTGACATTTATAGGTGTGAATTGACATGTTAGTGGCTACACGGGCTCCGCCCACTCCCCCGTTCTTTTATGTATGTATTATAGTATTCTGTGTGTTGTATTATTCTGTGATAATGATCGATTTTATAATCCAACTTTGATACTGCTTACTCATAAGAGTTGCGATAACAGTGCACATGATTGTAAGATTTTATTATATACTTGTCTATATAATCAAAGATTGTAATTTAGCTATTAAATGCACCCTTGAACGAGTGGTTAATTCGTTCAAGGCTGCACCCTATGAATACCAGTAATCATTTGTTTTTGTTTTAATAATAAAACACAACTTCACGAATTTTTAAAAACTTGAAAATAGCTAAAAATATGCAAAGCTAAGTAAGCAAAAACACGGTATTCAAAGTCACAAATTCAAAAATTATTAGGTTATTCTGAAGTGCAGGAGAATTATTTTTAGCATTCATTTCTGATTCAATCGCAGAGTACCTAAAAGCGTCAATGAACATGTCGAGATTAAGTCGAAGGTTATTACGTAGTTCTTGGTTCTGCGGTAGGTCGCACAACGCATCGCTACGTTCCTTGAAGTGCTAATCCGAAACATGTGCGACAAAAAAATCTTAAGATAAGGGTCATTTTCGAGAACACGCCTTGCACTGAATAAAATTAGGGACGTTATACGAGTGTACTTCTGGAACCAATCTTGGTAATTTTTGGTTCTTTTATTTTATTTCTAGTTTTTAAATTCCCATAGATAATTTTAAAAAAGGTGTATGAGTTTTTATTTAAATAAAATTTACGACATTTGAATCAATCACTATGCCCTACTAATGTCTTTTTAATTCTCAAAGAAGGACAATTATTTGTTTATTTTTTAGTTTTTCCTTTTTTACTGCACTTTTATTCTTAATCAAAGATCTATCTTTAAATATGTTTTGATAGGTATCCATAGGCCACTGCGCCCACTTACCAATAGGTGGAATGTGTGTGTGCTTAGTTCTACAAAAAAAAATTGTACTTTTTAATGTTAACGACGCGTATGCGTACTTACAATCTTTGTCATCAAAGGTCACAATACAACTACATTTTCATGCTGTGGCTTATAGACATTTACATTCAGAATTAAAAACTCTAAATTTAAATGTCTATAAGCCACAGCATTCACTTACCATTAGACTGTGTACTTATTTGCCGCACGTAATTATGTGAAATAAATAAGTAGCTTAATAGATGTAATGATGAAATGAAAACCGTGAAGTTTTTTTTAACTATTCGTACAGACATGTACCAAAAAACTAGAACGTGGTACAACACTATAAATATTGAGCTATAAAAAGAACAGATCAACACATGGATTGACAATGACAAGCGTTTAAAAGCGCCGTTTATTTATTTATACAAGTATTTCCTTTTAGCGAAGCGACGTTGTAAGACAAAACAAGAAACTTATGTAGATAAATGTTGTACCTTAGGAACAAAAAGTGCTTTATTATGGTAATAACTGGGATTGTGATCGGCTGGTGGATGTCACTTGTTATACAGTAAAAATAGAATTAGATAGTCTTTTTGGGCCCCCATTTGAACACCACCATGGACGTATCACTACAATATGTTTAAAATGTACTGTGCACAGAAACCGTAATTATAAGATTACTATTTTTGTGATATTGTGGCTGTAAATTAATATATGGACCCTGATATTTTTGAAACCATTAAAAACATGAGAACTTATTTAGAAAGTTAAAAAAAATTTGAAAACTTATTAAATATCTAGTTTATGAAGAAAAAATAATATTAAGTATATTGATTAATAAAAATGAAAATCAAGAAGCTTAAGCAATAAAAGTCACGACTTATAATTACATATAAGGTAAAAAAGTAAAGTTACAGCCTATATATGTCCCACTGGTGGGAACTCCCCTCATTTCTGAGAGGGTTTAAGGGCAAGGAAGTGTCCGCCGCGCTGCCCCAATGCGTGTTGGCGAACTTCACATGTGTTCGAAATATTTTTTTCTCTTATTCCTCAGACATACAGGTTTCCTCACGATGTTTTCCTTCAGCGCGTGGTAAATCAGCACTTAAAATTGCAATTAACAATTTCATTGGTGCCGGCAGGGATCGAACCCGGGTTACTCACGTTCTGTTATAGCGAGCGTTAACCATCTGAGCTACCACGGTTACATATAAGGTAACTTACGATTAATTAATTATTATAATACAATTTTTAATGCCTAATGGAGGATAAAATTGCTACAGCTGACAAAACGCTTCAGTCCCACATAATGATTTATTTAGTTGCACTCCAGACGACAGTTCGTTGGCCTCGTAAAAGCTTATAGTTTTCAAATCGACACGGGCTACCCAAAAAACTATCGAATGTGTAATTGAGTCGTCGTGAGTCACCCGGGCGCGCACATCTGCTGCGTAACGCACACTTTTACTTCCTGGTATGTAGCTGGATATTTAAAAAATAAACTTAATAATAAAATAACAATTACACAAAAATTTAAATTGACTTCAATAATTTACAAAAAATAATTTACATAATATACTATAGCTTCAAAATCTTCAATCGAACAGTTAAAATCCTAAGTTCACTAGCTATTAATTTAAAATTATTTCATTTTGTAAATATTGAAGTCTAAATTTTAAGAAGGTTTTCAGGGCAAGGAAACCGCGTTTCCCCAATGCGTGTTGGCGGACTTCACGCGTCTTCGAATTTTTGTTTTTATTTCTCAGACTTCTTCCACGGTTTTCACCACTAAATACTAAATAACCACTTAAAATTGCACTTGAAATATTTCATTTGTGCTGGCGTAGGTCGAACCGGTTCGCTCAAGTACTGTGAAAACGGCGAGAGCGTTAGCTCCTGAACTCATAATTAAAATTATAGTTTTAATAGCTCATTATTCAAACTGATTTGTTTTGCAAAGTGTAAACTACTTATTTGCGTAATGCAAACTGATTTGATTGAAATACAATAATTTCCACATAACAGCTTTAGAAGTCCGGGCTTTAATACTCTACAGTATGCCTTAGGACCGATTCCTCAAGATGTTATGCAGAAATTATTTTATTCTATTTAGCTCCTTGAAGTCGACTTTCACTTTTTATTTAAAGTCTATTTTTTATTTTATTCAGTTTAAAAACAATAACTTAAAATTACTAAAAATGTTATTAATCTAAAGTACCCTACAGCTGCACATTGCGCAGTCAATTAAAATCTTAAACAAAGCAAATATTTGCTATTATGTAAATTAACCAATTATCTTATTACAATTTGGTAATCTAATTTTATTTTTGACAGTGATTTAAACGTCCCAATTTTAACATTTTCATTGAATCGATGTTTGGTAGACGGATCAGTTATTATTGTGTAATAAATCTTTTCTTTAAAAAAATTAATATTTTTTTTATTATTAATACTCACAGCTACATACCACATCACATGCACACCTATTCCCCGCGGTACACTACTATGCTTAGTTCCGGTACTCGAATGGTTTTTATTCAGCCCCTCCGTTACATTGCTGGTGTATTATTTAGCGAAAACCAAAGGGACTTATTTAATGGATTTCAAAAACCAGAAAACAAGGGGTCGGATAAAATATTAGATTTCTTATCGATCAAATTAGAGATTGTAATCAAAACGTAGTTTTCTAATGAATGTATCGATTGGGGATCTACTAACGAGGATAAACACAACTCAACCAAACATGTGTCAAAGCATTCAAACAATTTCTGTTTTTACACAAATGTTGACTCCCTAGACATGTGTCAATCATTCATTTTCGTGACGAGAGAAATGGATATTAAACCAAATGTTGACTCCCTAGACATGTGTCAATCATTCATTTCTCGTGACCAAATCATTCTAGTACATTTCGTCACGCGTACCGGTACATTTGGATCGATCATTCAAATGGATCATTTCGGGCTCGAGTACCATAAACTAAAAACAATTCATTCAGATCATTCGGGATTCAGTGGGTTTTCGACTCATTCAAAATTCACATCAATCACGAGTTAAAAAGGCTCCGTCAATAGTTTGTGACTTTGTGATTGGTTGTACCGGAACATTCAAAAACAGATTAAGGAGCCATCAATACTTTTGAGTATACCAGCTCAATCGAACGAATCATTCATGAATGACACATGTCTAGCGTCGCCATGTAGAAGCAGCGTAAGAGAATTTAAAACCCCATATCATCCTTTGAATGTCGTAAGAGGCGACGAACAAGAAACGCGGGACATGGACAGCATTATCTTCCTGCAAAACAAAACACGGGCATATAAGGAAGCTCAGACACAACACAAGCAGCCATTATAACCAACTATTTGTGTTTCGACGTCATATAGTGGCGGCATAAGCAAACCCTCTATCCCATATCATCCTGATCACCCCTTCAGCCTTAACTCTATAATAATGAAACACAGCGGCTGCCACGCCGCCAGTCAAGCGTGGCAACAATGGCAAATAATCCCGCTACGAGGAAATCTATGGAGAAGGCCTATGTCCAACAGCGCATCAGAAACCGAAACTTTTTTATTCAATATGAATTATAAATAATACTTATTGAAAGTCACTTGTTTTCCATTACCACTGGTTCGCAAAAGAAAACCTCTGTCCCAGCGGTACTAGTTTTTTAAATAAAAGCTTACAATCATCTTTGATAGTCTCTTATGAATTAGCGAAGATCAACAACAGAATGTGGATCCCTAGTACATTTAAATGGGTATTAACTTAAAAATCCCATGCGAGTACGTCACCGTCTGTGATGTGACGTATTGAAGCAGCATTTACGTTGACCGTGCAGAAATGATAACTTAGTTTATTTATGACAGCGGGAATGTATTAAATTAGGTTTTCTACTCGTACATACGCAGACAGGCAGACTAAACACTAGACTACTTTAAAAATCCTTCGAAAATATTACGTCATCTCAAAGGCATTAATTGTACCTCATCAGTAAACAATAAACCATAAAATTTAACACGGATCTCAGAAATGGTCGCGCGTTTCATAATCCTTGCGGAGAACAGACTGGCATTTTCGTGTATGCGGGCAAGCACGGCCACCGTAATTATATTAATTATCTTCCTCCCACCCCACTATTGTTCTTACGGCACCAGAGCCATTAACACGATGCGTGATGAACTAATCACATTGCATTTATTCATGACATGCTAATTACCATTGCTTTAATTTAGGATCGAGATAATATTAGTTAAAATTATAACAAATTTAGTCCAATTTAAAAGTACATTTTAATGTACGGTTACGATAATGAAGTTTAAATGCCTAATTAATTGGTGTATGTTTTAAACTATTATTAATTTAAAGTCGTTATTAAGATTTTTATATCGCAATTAATTTAAAAAAAATTAATTACAAATGTTGTTTTGTTTTTAGTAATTTTGCATTATTTCTACAAAAGTTTTGACATTGAAAAAAAAAACAGTCGATCATATAAGCGTTATATTATATGTAAGTATTAACTATTCGTTAGCGTCTAACATAAACTACATTTTTTTATAGAATAAGTGTTACAAACAAGCATACAGTCCACCTGATGGTAAGTGGAAGCTGCGGCCTAAAGTCATCTACATTTCTCCTCGATCAAGAATCAAAATGCAGATGCGTCGTCACCAGTGAGGAGTAAGATGGAATGCCTCGTTTCTACTAAAAAGGGTCTCCGGTTCTCTACACTTACCATACGAAACACAACATCGTCAAGCTGCTATTTTACGCTGGTATTCTGTGAGATCGTGGTCCTACCCCGGTCGAGCCGACTCATTGGTGGTACAGCCATAATAAAGCTGTAGAATGGTTCTACCATACGCAAAATATATTTTGTATTGTCTGACTAAAAATATTGAATTTAGGTCAATTTTAGTTTAAGAAGCATAGTTTAATCTTATCGTACATAGCATAATTATTGACCTAAAACTCAATTTGTAGATACTGAAGTGCAATTTCGCTTAAACCTAAATCCTGCAAAATTCTTAATTTTATTAAATTAGAAAGTCTCATAATGTGCATTCAAAATATCCAGAGTCGCGATCAACAATGTGCCTGCAAAGCGTATTGATGATGGAAAACACTCATATAAAAAAATTTAGAAGCTAGAACGAAAGGATGTATAAAAATGTAGATTTTTGTGTTCTGGCATAAATATCTTTAATATTCGTATTATAAATAGGCAAAAAAGGGCATTACAAATTTAGAACACTGACTAGACCCGTCTTTAAGTAATTACATTAACGATTCAAAAGTTGGTTACATCAGTTAGGAGAGTGCTTTAAAAATATGCCAGCTAAACATATGCCCCCCCCCCCCCCATAAATTGCCTATATTCGCCATAGTTGCCACGCTTGGCAAGTGGGTTGGCAACCGCAGTTTTTTTAATTTTAGTCGTTATTAGGATTACGCTGCTGCCCATCTCCTGATTTGTTTCCCTCTGTCGCCTCGCACGACTCCCACGGGATGATATAGGGTAGTGGATATACTTATATCCGCTACTACACGGTAAGTAATAACTAGCATTTTAAATAGTACACTAGACAAATAGTGAAGTTCTATTATCGATTAAGAAGCATCGATTACTTTATCAGATATTTTCGAAGAATCGACGTATAATCATATTTATATATATATATATTTTTACTAACTCTTTATATGATTACGATTTATATGTGGATGAAAGCGACAGTAGCCTAATAGCAGGGCGCGGACCGCGAACTCAAAAAGGTCGTTGGTTCTGTTAAAAATATTAATTTAAGGTTTTAATTCTGTCCTTTTTATTGTCTAAATATTGTTATTTAAATTACTTGGGAAAATTTATATAAATCACTATGGTATTAATAGCCTCCTTGGGAGTCTTTTTTATATATAACTGGCAACTTTGTTTTTTGGTGAGATTGAAATTCGCTGTGTGTAAAAATTAATAACAGATTAAAAGATTTAAACAGTCTAAACCTATTATTTATTTAAAAATTCAGAAGTGGGATTAGTTAGCCCATGTGTTTTATACATTAAATGAACTGAAAGGTAAAATAAGTGAGGATTGGGTAAGTGAATTATATCTAATTAGCTCATAAGTTTAATGGAGCAAACAAAATGGAGAATGTTGTAAAGTTCAAAATGCAATTAATAAATTAGTATGATTAGGTATTCATAGATACTTCATTGTATCATCATTATCATACTATTGGGGGATTGGAAAGATTCCTGGTTTCAAAAAAAAAAGTAATACTGTTTACCTTACATTGGCTCGAACAGAAATCATGTCAGTTACCTGTTTATATATAAAGATTTATAGGTATAAATCAAGTTTAATGTCTTTGTACCTATTCATGTAACGTTTTTGATTGCATGCACTTTTGTATAATGTTATCTTAGTTACCACCCCAGCTGCATTTAATAATTTATGTGATATACTTATGCACATGCTTATTACACTGGCAAAATATGTATTTTCTGGAATAAATATAAAACCATGTAGTTTACTAATGCTTAGGACATGCTATAAGATATGTGAAGATATAAATATCTTAATTCAGAATGAGATTTGGTCATTAATGTTGATGCAAAATGGTAACAAGCACACTTCATTAAATATCTCATTCCAATATCAACACCACAAACTTTTACTCTTATAATATAAAAAACAAAATATTTAACTGTTTATGCTTTTATGCTGTTTATGTTTATTTATCTTGCCATCTCATACTTTAATAGAAGATTCATCGAGGCACCCACTAATGAGTCTGTTCTAATATATAACAAAATTTTCATGAAACTAATGTTAAATATGCATAAAGATGACCTTAATTTGATAAGATTTCTCTTCCAGTAAACCTTATAGTGGAAAGGTAAGTTTTTCTACGTGGGTTTAGAGTGTACATCTTAATTTATTTAATAATATTGTGAAACAATTGCCTCTTAACAATTTTTATTAGAATATATTTTTATTATGAATAAACCTTAATACATTTCCTTTAATATTTTATAGTTATTTCTCCCAAAAGGTAACAAAATGGCTGAAATACATATCACTTAAGTGTATTAGAAAATGAAGGGTTTGAATATGAAGATAATAACTTTATATTATATCGTTGGAAGTTGTCTATTATTTTCTTCTTTGTATTTTAATCTACTCATATTGAGTGATAATTGTGACCTGTTCAATCAGTATTTTATAATGTAATGATGAACATATGACTCAGTGAACAATATTTGCCTGCCAAGTCATAGGCTCAGGGTTGAACCATACAAATATATATACATTACTAAGTATTGCCTTTCATACCCTGTGATAGTAAACGTCCCTATGGATGAGGTTGGTCAAGCAAACCTTATTAGGTAATACCTATGCAATGTGTTTAATAACTACTTTTATAGGATTGTTTATTATTATTTTTTATTTCTTTACCTCTGAGGGTTGAGACTACAAGAGGTATATTAAAATTCTTCTAGCAAATTTAGTTAGTGTTCTATATTTATTTGACTTAAGTTGCTATGAAGTCATATGTATATTATACGAAACTCAAGAAGTGATATGCTATTTTAATAGATATATTTATTTACATAGACATTTCTGAATATTTCAGATTTGAGTTCATCCCATTCCACTTCCTTAAGCCCTAAAGCTATTAACAATGAGTTCTTATTCGTGTGACCCCATTAATGAAAATACAACACCAAATGCAACACCACCTTTACCACCCAAAGGCAGTAGTAGTAATACTCACATCACGGATAAGCGAATGTCATCAAGTAGAAGTAATCGCAAAGTTTCACACTCTCGCAGTAAATATAGGAGAAGGACTGCATCGCGTTCTCCCGTGGAGAGTGATAATCGCTCTCATATGTCGCAATATAGTCATCGTAGAAGCCGTCTTCGGACACCAGTATCTTCAAGGAATCGATACCGAGACATGTCTCGGACATATAATAAACGACAATCACATGATCGTGGTAGCTTAAGTAGCTCGTCAAAAGGTAGAAATTTGGTGTCAGAATCAGGACGATCGGGAACAGAATATACTCATAGGCATTCGAGAAATACTTTAAAGCGAAGTAGATCAAACTCTTCAATTTTATCCAAAAGCCATAATTCTAAAGTACGGCGTCATGGTTCACGCGAGTCACTTAGTTTAAAGGAAACACCGAATACAACGCTGCTAAAGCAATTAGTTAGTGTTCTCAACAATAAAATTAATGCTGGGTCTCCTGGTACTGCCATACATAACGCTCAGCACATAATAGCAGAATTCGACCCACAAGCTAAGTCACAGACAATGAAAGATTGGCTTTCTAAAATAAACGAGTCAGCACATGTGTACGGGTGGTCAGAACGTCAAACGATATTCTGTGCTTTACCTAAGCTGAAAGTTTAGCCAAACGTTGGTATGACGGACTGACAAGCATTAAATATACCTGGCCAGAATGGCAAGATAAACTTTTATCTGCATTCCCGTGTGAGCAGAACTATGGGGACTTGTTGTCCGAAATGTTAATACGAAAAACAAGACGCAACGAAACATTGGAAGAGTATTATTACGACAAAATTATGCTTGTCAACAGATGCGAAATTAAAGGCAGGCATGCGGTAGATTGCTTGACTCACGGAATATTTGATTCAAATGTGAGAATGAATGTGCAAGGAGCCAACCTTCAAGAACCTGAAGAAGTCTTGAAGTACTTTAGAAATATATCGAGTAAGGTTGTAGACACGGTTAAGAGATACACTCCGATTAATCGTGAGAATACAGACCACAGTCACATTAAGAAAACTATGGATTTAAATGCGAGAAGACAAATTCTGATAACATGTTTTAACTGTGGTGAACAAGGTCACACTGTCACAAGATGTTCCAAGGAGCTTATTAAATGTAAAAAGTGCCGACGCTATGGTCACACAGAAAAAGACTGTAATGGATTTGCAGATCCAACAAAAAAAGAACAAAGATTAATCCCAAACACCACGAATACAACAAAAAGTGTATTAAACATTACAAATAACGACAGCAGAGGCAATAAATACTATAAACAAGTTAAAGTAAATGGTCAAATAATATCAGGTTTTATTGACTTTGGTAGTCAGTGCACGTTATTAAGAAAAGATTTAGGAATAAAGTTGAACATCCCGATTGATAACATCAATTTACCAGACTTGAAGGGATTCGGCAATGGTACCTTAATTCCGTATGGCCGAATCATCATTCAAGTGGAATTAGATGGAATAAATGAAAGAGTAGAAGCCTATTTAGTGGAGCCCAATTTATTGCCAGCAGATGTATTGATTGGACAATCCTTCACAGAACTTCCAGATATACAAGTGTATAAATCTGATACTAGATTAACATTTTACAAGAAATTGGGTACTCAAACTGAAAAACTTCCATTAGTTATTTTAGAAAGCGTTTTACTTTCCGGAGTAACAATTGTTACATGTGGCACAACAGTTAAAGCGAGCGGTTCTATTTTCGTATCTACAGATGCCTGTTTAAAGAAAGGCAAGGAATACATGGTAATTCCGGGGTTGTATTCTATAGAACACGGAAAGGGGACCGTCATAGTGATCAGTTTAAATTCAGAACCATTTAGTTTGCCACAGGGTACGTTAATCTCTCGAGCGACATTCATTTCAAACGAACTATTGCCAAAAGTTACAACAGATGAAACTATAATAAAAAATGTTAGTAGCATAACAACAAACGACTCGACTAAGACTATACTTGTCGATCAGCTTAACGTAGACGAGGGCCTACAATGTGAAGTAAAAGAAAGGCTACTTGAAATAATAAATTCACGACGTGATTGTTTTGCATTTTCACTTGAGGAACTGGGACAAACTTCTCACGCTGAAATGCATATCAAGCTCAAAGATGATGAACCGGTAACCTACAGACCGTATCGACTCTCATTATCTGAACGCGGGAAACTCAAATAATCTCAAAAAACTCAAAAAATAATGGCATCATACGAGAGTCAAAATCTCAGTACGCTAGCCCTATAATATTAGTCGCAAAAAAGAACGGCGAGTCAAGGCTTTGTGTTGACTACAGAGCATTAAATAGGAAGACTATTAGAGAAAATTTCCCGATGCCTCTGATCGATGATCAGATAGATAGCCTCTCCGGTCAGGTTTTCTTTACGACGCTTGACCTTACTTCTGGATACCATCAAGTACCAGTATCAGAGGAGTCGAAACCGCTAACGGCCTTCGTCACTCCAGATGGGCACTACGAATACAATCGTATGCCATTTGGGCTGACCAATGCTCCGGCGGTATTTCAGAGGCTCATTTTGAAACTTCTAAGAAAACGTAATATTCCAGGAGTTTTAGCATACATGGACGATATAATAATTGCATCCAAAACAATAGACGAAGGAATGGAAAAGTTGCAAGCCGTACTTGACTTGTTAAAGGAAGCAAACTTGACGTTGAACCTTACAAAATGTAATTTCTTTAAAAAATTAATTAACTACCTTGGATTTGAGATATCGCACGAAGGTGTAAGGCCAGGTCTTAAAAAGATTGAAGCTGTTGCTGCCTTTAAGGTGCCAGAAAATGTCCACGAGGTTCGACAGTTTATAGGCTTGTCGAGTTTCTTTCGACGTTTTGTACCTGGCTTCGCCTCAATTGCCAGACCTATAACCTCTCTTACAAAAGCAAACGCAACATGGACTTGGGATAAAGACCAAGTAAAAGCATTTGCTGAACTTAAAAGAATATTAACAACACGCCCAGTATTAGCCATTTATAATCCCTGCTATGAGACCGAATTGCACACTGATGCTAGTTCCTCCGGACTAGGCGGCATCTTGCTCCAACGTCAAAGTGCAGCTGCAGCGTTTCGACCTGTAGCATATTTTAGCAGGCAGACTACAGCCGAGGAACAACATTTTCATTCCTATGAACTTGAGACGCTGGCCGTTGTCGCATCGCTTAATCGATTTAGAGTTTATCTCATTGGCATTGACTTCAAGGTTGTTACAGATTGCAATGCTTTGCGTACAACTTTGACCAAGAGAGACCTTATACCGAGAATAGCTCGATGGTGGCTCTTGGTCCAAGAATTTTCATTTTCAATTGAATACCGTCCAGGAAAACAATTAGCTCACGCAGATGCGCTCAGCCGAAACGCACTATCTTCAGAAAAGGCTAATGAATTCTACAGTTCGAATAGATTTACTAATGTGCTACAAATAGGAGAAGTGCATTGGTTACAATCGGTTCAGATGAGTGATCCGAGACTTTGC
Source organism: Parnassius apollo (assembly GCA_907164705.1). Lineage (NCBI taxonomy): Eukaryota > Metazoa > Arthropoda > Insecta > Lepidoptera > Papilionidae > Parnassius > Parnassius apollo. Next base: position 3,867,966 of record CAJQZP010001441.1, on the reverse strand, counting down.
CATATAAAGGCTGTATTGGATGCCAAAAGTCAAGAGGCAAAAGACATTCAGAATAACTACGTACTGAAAGATGGTAAGATTTATAGGAGAGTTGAAGGCCAATTACGATGGGCGGTACCTAGAGATGCACGGTGGAAGATTTGTCAACAGTGCCATGATGAAGCTGGTCATTTTTCCTGCGAGAAAACATTGGAAAAAGTGAAAAGAGATTACTGGTTTCCTAAATTGACTCAATTTGTAAAAAAATATGTACGTGCTTGTATTCCATGCGCACATGCCCGACAGCCAGGCGGTAAAAAACAAGGATTTCTACATTCCATACCAAAACCTTGTAACCCTTTTCAATGCTTACATATTGACCATTTGGGTCCCTTTGTAAAAACCAAACGAGGTAATATGTATATTCTCGGTATAATTGACAGTTTCACAAAGTTTGTGGTAATAAAAGCGGTCAAAAATACAAAAAGCAAGACGTCGATCGACCTTCTTAAGGACGTATTCGGACTATTCGGGGTACCGCAAAGCTTGATATCTGATCGGGGAACTAGCTTTACCTCCAATGAATTTAAAACATTCGTTGAATCAGTAGGACTTAAGCACATCTTAAACGCAGTGGCTACCCCTCGGGCTAATGGCCAAATTGAGCGGTATAACCGCACAATCCTGGCGTCGATCACAGCTTTATGTCATGGAGAGGATGATAGGAATTGGGACCTTCATATTAATCAGGTGCAATGGAGTCTCAATAACACAGTGAACCAAAGTACTGGCAAAAGTCCTACAGAAATTATTTTCGGAAAAAAATACGATAAATGCTTCTGAGACTCACCTGCACGATATAATTTCATCTAAAGATATTTCGCCCGAAACTATACAGAAAATCAGGAATGAGGCAAGTGACAAGTTAGTTAAACAACAAGAGACAATGAAGGAACGGTTTGATAAAAAAAGATGTAAGGCCACAGTATACAAGGTCGGGGATTTAGTAATGGCACAAAAGAGTACCAGGACACCCGGAGAGAATCAGAAACTTGTCCCAGCCTTCAGTGGCCCATATCGCGTGACAGCAGTGTTGGACCATGACCGTTATTTGATTTGTAGCGTTGAGGGTTACTCAAAAAAAAAGTATAGTAACGTTTTTCCGGTAGACAAATTAAAGCCTTGGGTGACATTTAATGATTCAGAATCCGAAAGTGATTACTGCGATAGTAACTAACAATTAATCTCATTATTCACCCGTACAAATTGTGTAATTTTTATGTGTTATTTATACTACTGCCCTGTGATTCTGATATAGTGTGCTATTCAAATATACAAATTTCCTTAATTCCTTGTCCTGAGTATTCTTTTCCAACATCCAGTCCTGATTGAACTCTATGATGCCAACGAGGGTGCACACATGGTGCCCGGGCAGTAAAGCAATGCTGATATCCTAGAAGACTGGAGGGAGACCAGAGCACCTTGTGTGTGCACATGGTGCCCAGTAAACATGAAATTCCCTGGAGTGAGGCCGAAGCATCTTGGGAATGCAAACGGTGCCCAGACTTGTTAGCTGTTGATGAACTGGAGTGAGGCCGAAGCACCTGGTGCGTGCAAGCGGTGCCCAGACTTGTTGACTTGAAATGAACTGGAGTGATGCCGAAGCACCCTGTGTGTGCAAGCGGTGCCCATTCATATACAATCTCTAGAGAGAGGCCGAAGTACCTTGTGTGTGCAAGCGGTGCCCAGAGATTACTTAATTTCGCTGGAGTGAGGCCGAAGTATACTATGTATGCAAGCGGTGCCCAGTCGAACCAAATTGCTGTACAGATGCGGTGAACTTCTCGCGAGAAAGGGATGCTGAACCAACTCAAGGCACATAATTCCAACATCTAAACATTATACAGAATGGGGACATTCCGTGGTGCGGGATGGCCGACAAAGTATCAAGCTACCAGTTGTAATTTTGTAATTTTTTTTTGCAATGTGTAATATTTCATTATATGAATGTGTTCCAGTATAATAGACAATTGATGGTCACTTATGATTCCAATAACATTTTTTTAAATATTATTTTGTTCTTGTGTCTGGGACAGCCACCATTTCAGGATGGCCGACTGTTAAAAATATTAATTTAAGGTTTTAATTCTGTCCTTTTTATTGTTTAAATATTGTTATTTAAATTACTTGGGAAAATTTATATAAATCACTATGGTATTAATAGCCTCCTTGGGAGTCTTTTTTATATATAACTGGCAACTTTGTTTTTTGGTGAGATTGAAATTCGCTGTGTGTAAAAATTAATAACAGATTAAAAGATTTAAACAGTCTAAACCTATTATTTCTTTAAAAGTTCGAATCCGCCGTTCGACTACTGGCGTGATCCACTCGTAACACAAGCAATTTAAGCTTACCACGTGTGGTTAAGGGAAATATTAGTAATGTTTATTGCATTGTTAATATTCTTTTTTTTTAATTAAAAATAAAATAAAATATGTGTTTGTTTACACGTATATAGTGGCTTGGGTCGACCGGAGAAGGATAAGACTCTCACAGAATATCTATATAAAATAGTACTCGTAGAATAATGTCTTTTATGTGATCCGTAACGAGAACCGGAGACCCTTTTTATACATCTGCATTTTGATTAACAATAAAGTATTGAAGTAAGTAAATCTATGGGCCACAGCAATCGCAATTGACTGTGTGTTAATCGATCAATATTTGACACCTTTACTTGCTACAGTTTTTACAGTACTCCGATAATGCAGTAATAGTAGCTTGCATATGTATACTCTGAGTAAAAACTATGAATGCCTCGATACGCCGTTTCGCCGATACGATACTGATACCGATACTCTTATAAAAATATCGGCGATACTGATACCGTAACACAAGTCAGATTATTTTTTAATTAATATAAAAATAATAAATTACAGGACAAACTAAATAAAACCGTTTAAAACTATGGTCATTTTCATTTGCAATGAAATACACGAGACAACACGTGCGTTTGCATTACATTTTTGAAGCACGAAATTTGAAAAGTATTGTTGAATCGGCCATAAAAATATCGCCGATGGGGATATATCGGCAAATAAATAACCTATCATTATTCCAATTACCATATCCGAAAATTTCTTCACAGATTTTTAGATATTTGATAAAATATAAAACATCCCTAGATTCTATTGATGTGTTTAGTTTTGAGCAATTTTAAGAAATGTTTCTGAACAGTTTTTATTCAGTTTTCTCAGACTACAGATATTATTATCGATCATTTATTTTGTAATGTAAAACTCTATTATTTACGTTCTTTCAAATATGTTTAAAGTTCTTCGTATATTAATAATTTATTAAAATAAAAATTAAATAAGTATACAATATTTTTTTACAATAATTAAAAAATCTAGAACTAAAAACTTAAATTATCATAAAGTAATACTCCCCGCGGTATATTTTCAAGAGCGCTGCCTACTTATCGTCAAAGTTGACAACTATGAACGTCATTTCTACAGAAATTGGCCCCCTTTTCTGCTTTATGTCTTTGGTGGTATACATTCAAAGAGAATGAAGTACTTATATTATTTTCATTTTTGTACTATATAAACTTTCAAAGGCAAATTATCGATTTCGTAAGCAAAAAAAAAATCATAAACATATCTAGTATCCCGGACAGATCTGAAGCCATCCCAACGGAATAAATTATGATACATGATAATAATCTTCGTGGCTCTACCCGCAGATCCGGTGTCCCCTAATATTGAATGTGACAAAATGAATGACTAGCGTATGAATAGCGAAAATTGAATACATCGAATAATAACTAACCAAGAAATCTTACAATGAGTTAATTTACGACTAACTTTTTCTGTTTCTATTGAGGCTTACTGTTACAAGTCACTTTGTAAATGATTAATGAGTGACGGTTTTAGGTTGGGGTTAACGCGTAATTAATTCGAGTTTAGTTAAGGTAGGTATTTCTTTGTTGTAATAAACATATTTTTTTAATGACATGGAGATTTTCTCACCATGTTTTTAATTAACGCCAACCTTGTGATAAATTAGCACTTAAAATTACTTGGCCGCGAACGTGTACTCCTGAACTAAAGCCATTAGAATGCAGATGTATTATCAATCCAGAAGACGAAGATGTAATGCCTCATCATGTAATGGCTCTTTTACTCTTCAAATCAAACCGAAAACAACAATCAGTACACTACAGGCTAGCTGCAGAATTAAACAAAACTGTAGTATTTACCTAGCGAAACTTGGCAGAAAAATCATACGTCAAAATCAACGTTTCGTTATAGTCTAACAAGATATATACTCAAATATTTACGCTTAATCACATCTCAAAAACGATAATTCAGGAATTAACATTAAAGCACAAACACGTAAACACAACAGTTGAATTTTAATCAAAGTCTATAAAACCTTATACTAATATATTCAAATCGTTCTAGACTCCTCGTATGCATTCCCATAACCGTCACTTAATAAAACTGAGGCGTTAAGACAGTTTGTTGGAATGGCCCTATAAAGCCGTGAGTTTGAGGAGTCCAACAATGAAGTCGGACGTCCCAGGACATTCGGGCCGAGTTTATATCAGTGACGCCACTAAAATGTGCAGTAAAAACCCGCCCACGACATACAATTCTCATGATATTTCTCCCGACCTTTGCCCCCGGATAATGGGACTTGTACATTTGACAGAAACACCTATCTTCCGAACTTTACCGGCAGCAATTCTTAACATTGTGCTTACATAGAACTACTTAAAATTGTAAGTAATTTTAATAATTACTTTATAATTATTTTTCTATAAATTAAACGACGCGACTTTTCGTTTGAGTATATTATATATAGTCTTACAACACTAATTTGAAATTAATTTTAGTATCACATTTTTAAACCCTAGCAAATCTATCAAATTTTAATTACAGACAGAAGTATAAGAACCATGGAAGTATAAAAAATAAGGAACACTTTTTATAAAACTGTGAACTTTTAAAGTCAGATTCACAGATATCGTAATAATTTATTACGATTTCTGTGGTCAGATTGCATAAAGGAACGCTACAAGCTGATTTAATTGTTTTCGGTTCAAGGCTAAATGACAAGTAGAGAAAAGCATTGAGGAAAGAATAATGCTTGCATACACTTATTAGCAAGGATATTTTTATCCTTGATGATCACAAAACCCAAAGCCTGTTTTTATGGGAAAATTCTGGTTATAAAATATAGTATTAATATTAGATATTGGTCTAGTGGACGTAAACGCGGTCACGAGTTCGAATCCCGGGTCGAGCCAAAATCAGTTATTAGCTTTTTCTGTCGAGATATCCTCAGTAGCTGCTCGGAGTTAGGAAGTTGGCGGTGTCTCATCCTCGAGCCTCGGAAAGCACCTAAAGCCGCTGGTCCTGCGCCTGTTCTCTCGGGTCGTGTAGAATTACCTTCCCATCGGACTAGGAGAGTGAGGGAATAGAGAGTGCATCTGTACTTGCGCATACACTTGGATAATATAATCACGTCCTGCACTGATGTTTATCCTCCGTTGAGACTTGCCGCCGGAACAAATTCGGTCTGAAGTACACATACTATCTGTATGTGACAATCGCATGGTCTTCACACAAGCTAAAGCTATTTTTTGCACAGATTGTCTCGCTTCGAATTATAAGACTAATTGCACATTCATGTAATATGTAATTGCAAACCTCCAAGATGCGGCGACTTGTAATAGCTATCAAACCCTAACAGGAAGCTATCATCATTATCTGATCATCAGACATATAGGTACACAGGCTTCTACTAGTGACTTAGTTGTAACTATTAACACTACAAATCATGATCTAGTGGAGCACAACAAATAGTTCGACGATTAACCCTCAGGAGATTCACGTTGTAATAGGTAATCCGTATAATTCACATTGACCAAAGCAAGTTGAGAGGGTGCGTGAAATTTGATACTGCTATCGATAATAAAAGCCGTATGAAGACGTCACCTTCCAATAGATTAATTCATAAATGTTCAAGAAAAAATTACTAGAGCATAAATATTAATAATAATAATTTGGCTTACAATTCTTGTATATCGGTTTATTTATATTAACACAAGTAACTTTTATTTTTAAACTTATATAGATATAACGTTAAAGATTTCCCTTTTAGAGATATTTGTGTAAATATTAAATAAGGGGCAAGACTAACATAAAGTCAAAATCAGATGTACCAAATAATTTTTCGTTTGTATATGTAAAATATACAATACAATTACAAAAATTCATTGCTTTTATTTTTAAATTTTGTTTTTTCTATTAATTTTCTGATGTATGGAAGACAAGATGCTGCGCCGACTCAAAAGAAATTGGAGATAAGAAGGATTATGATGACGTCGCATGCCATCTGATTTACTTCGGGCTACGAATGTATGTAATTATTATAATGATGTTGTTTAATTACAATTATTCCTACATACAAATAATATATTGTTATATATTGTACAATTAATGTTTGAAATATATTACAAATTGTATTTAAATATTTATATATTTTCTTGGCTATAAATATTTCAGAAATAAATTAAAGATTTCGTGTAAAATCGAATAAATTACAAAATAAAAGGTTTTCAATGATTATCTCGTAATCTTTAAGAGATACAAAAAAATATTTCGAATAAAACTTCGAAAGGTGACGGTCCAAAATTGTATGAAGCGTAGCCTGGTTTTGTACAAGTAGGGAAATGAATTAAAATAATATATTACACCACTTTTGGTCGTTCAATTCCACGAGTTTGTCTTTATTTCAGTGGTATTAATATTTTATTCTTACCGGAAACTGCAACACTAATGTTGAATTGATGTCGTTTTGACAATAGCTGTCAACTGTCATGAGGTTTTTGATCAATTTATTGACAGATATTTAAATTCTGATATTCTGTGTTATTCTTATCACTGACAGCCTATCAGGTAGACTTATTATGTACAATGGCTAAAATGTCTCGAAACTATGTAGTACGAAGGGAGGGCAAAAAAGGTTGTTAAACACGGATAATTGGGGATATGCTATTTCGGTCTTGGAACAAGTAACGTTCTTGTGGATATTTTTGCATATCAATCGCCAAAGAAATCTAAAAGAAACACAATAAACGCATTCACGAGTTCACAAATACACGAACAAGCTCGGAATATACGAAAAAATATCACACTACCTACATTATTTCATGACTCAAATCACTTGTCAAACATGACATTTGACATAAAATATTATGACTGGAATGGCGCCATCTTGTAAAATCTTCAACAATTGTGATAGCATTTTTATTTTTAGGAAGTAATTTAGTTTGATTTATTCTATTTTATTTTTAATAAAATCCCTGAATTTTTCACTTTTTTACAGTATAGTGTATGTAGACTGGGTCTGAAATGGACCGTTCCCTTTTACACAATAAGGGTCCTTACACTTTAGCCTTAAAAATTTAATACATAATCGATTTGTAACATTTTCTTTTACTTCAACAGCATTTTGCACCAGAACATTAACATATTGTGAACATTTTTTCATATTGTAGGTACATAGATTTCGAGATAATACCAAAAAAATAAGTTAAAAGTTTTCGATGGTTGAACGAAAGTAGTTCACTAGACCAAGACGATTATCCCAATCGTTCTCAGTTACTCTCAAAAACTTCTAAAACATGTTCTGATTCACTGGTACTTATATCTGTAAACATTCGTTTGATTAAGAGGGAAATGTCAATTCTAATTAATTAAAACGAATAAAAATATAGGACTAAAGAATAAAAAATGTTTGATCAGTGTTGGGACAGTTAGTTTTATAAAACTGACTGAATCATATTAAACATAGTCTCAGAAAACTAAAGAATTATTATAGATCTGCAGGTTTATTTCGTTTAAGTTCTACGCGATTCAAGTTGGGAGTAAAAGTTATTAATATAAAGTTTCAAACCGTGTAAAATACCAACTTACTCAATTTTAAAACAATCGAAGAAAAAGATTCTATGCGAACAATTTCACAGGCATACATAAATTGTAAACACGGTGCTGATAAAATTTGATACATGTCTTTTAAATAACTACGCAATGCGGCTTGTGTGCTGGCTAGTCTCCAGCTTTCAGATTGTACGGAAAATTGTGTTGGCTGCTTCATACAACCTTAGTCTTAAGATAACGCCAGGGCTATCGTCGCAACAAAAACATCACACTGGTAACATTTTTCTGGATATTCGTATAAAAGAAATTTTAACGAGAACTCAACTTTAAACGTATCAACGTCCCTGTATTGTACTTCTTGTGAAGAAGTATGTTAACTTATTTAAATTTTAAACAATATTATAATTCTTTTGGTTTAACGTCGTATCGCCTTTACCATACTGTAAAGTATATACATCGGTAAATAATATATACCAAATTGTTGTCGATGGAGAAGACACCTAGTAAACTTATATTACCTACTTCTTCACCGGTGGATATAGGCCTTTCTCGTCGTGGGGAAAATTTGTCTTAATCTCCACGTTATATCATCACAAATTTGTCTAATCAAACGTCTTGCTTCTTTAAAGCTGCTTCCCGTCGCACGTCAGGATATTTTATATCTGGCGTAAACAATACGATTATACTGTCATCTATCGAAAGCCATAAGATCTTCTTGACATAATATGGGTGACGGTCGCACTTACGGTTACGAAGCCTACTCCAGGCAAAAAATTACATATACTATGCTTAAAATATACACAAGAAAAAGTCACATAAATATACGGAAATACTAACCATATGAATGGTAAAACTGGTTGCTTAACATGTTGCCATCACAGAAAAATAAAACACGTCTCAACTCAGCACGATGACAAAAAGCGAATGATAACAATAACATATTGGGGTTTTTTGGTTTTTTCAGTTTTTTTATATTAAAATTTTAAATATATTTATTTTGTCATTATATTTATTAAAAAATTCAAAACTTTCTTATTTTAAAAAAAAAATAATAAAAAAAGGGGGGTTTTGGCCGGGCTCCTAATGAAACGGTCCGCAAATTTTTAGCTGTAAGCGCTTGCTAGGTTGCAAAGCAGTGTACATGCGCTTGTCAATTACTTGAAATTGCTGATATATCAGCTGGGCTAACATAACTCATCGAAGTAATGTGCCCACTTTGTATTTTAACAATAAGTAGTTGGTAACTCGGATATCATTACTGATGCAGCTATCTCCATGGGGCGGAGGTTTATTGGCTTTATGTCGTTTAACTTGTTTAGTTTTATTGGGCTTAAGCCGTTTATCGTATTAAGACAGTTAGCTCTAAGTCTAGTTCATTACGCTATCACACTTTAGGTACTTTGAGTGTATGGATTAATATTCAATTGTAAAAAAATTGATACGAAAAAACGTCTAAAAAATTTGTTATTCTAAAAATTATGGCACAACGTTAAACGGACGGCTAGATGGAATTTTTTAGTTATGAAGTGATACTTCATAGCAGTGGTCGAAACCTATCGGACGTGGTTAACGACATTGTTAATAAGTTTAATTTATAATCTATGTTGAATACAACACAAAAGATTTAATACAACTTATTCCGTTCTATTATATTCTATTCAACCAATCAGGAAACCATAAACATTATAGATTTTTAAAATCTGTATATCAACAAACATTTTACATGTAATTGCGTATATCAGGCAACGCTTAAAAGCTTTAAAATTATCCTTTACGATATGCACATGTTTTTAATTTAAGTTTTATTTTGAAATTGTCTTGCGTCAGCTTATTATTTTAAATAACAACGGTGTCAAGCGATCACGTCTAATTGATAACGGACAGGCGGCAGTGCGCCAAATGCATGTGACACAAAATCAATAAACCAGTGATGGATGGCGCAGAATTTTAATTAAGCTCACATCACCGTGTTAGTCAACAAAATGAGCTTATAATGGAGAACGTCGCATGCGCGATACACGACCAGTCTCATCGCTCTCAAGTTATTACACAAGCTATAAATATTACATAAGTACCCCGTTTTACAACTTACTGCACATAAACATAATATAAAATTACTAATATTAATTTCTTTAATCGTTCGTAGTACTTATCTATAATTTTTACGTCGTACGATATAGGTACCTACTGTTACACTTTCACAGATTGCTTCTTAGAACGTACGAGCACGTAGCATTTTAAGCAATGACTTGAGTCACTTGATCGTCGGAAAACTATATTGCATTTTATTTATTTATTTAAACTTCATATAATATGTACACACATCATACTATGTTGGCGGACTTTAATGTTTAAGGCATTCCCTACCAATCTACATTGGGATAATGCAGAGATAGAATAAAGTAGGTGTAGTAAAAAGTTAATATGAGAATACCTAAAATAACTAATAATTTGTAATACATGGAAACAAAATACATGAGATACAAACGGTACGTCACAAAAAATACATAAATAAACTATAATAAAAATTATAAAATGAAATATAAAATTACTAAGATAATAAAATTTACAATACATATAAATGTATGTATGTACATATTATAATATCAGATGTACATAAACTCGTAAGGATAAGAATTTTCTCTTCTTCATATTCCTGTAAATAATTATCTGCTGGATACAGGCAGTCAAAGATTTATATAGAAATAATTACTACAATAGATTCCTAGCTCCAGATTCTCCTTTAACAACACTTTCTCGCGTAGATTATTGATAGGACCTATCAATAGTTTAAAACTTAAATATTAAAGTTTTTATTTCGTCTTCTTTAGATTTCAAACGCTGCACGTGAGCATGCCATCACCAAGTTGCTAATTGCTATATAATGGAGACCAAAGATATTTTATATTTTATCTTCGATGGATACCAAACAATTTTCCCACATTTGCCGTCATCGATATATGTGTCGCCCAGTTGTGATGATGATGATTTCCTTACGGTGGCCATTTCCAACATGTTACTATAATTTGCTTATCACATTCGGTTTGGTAAAGTTTATTAACGACGAAATGGAATTAAGACTAATTAACGTACTTCCCGTCTCTCTAGGAAAGACTACAAATTCCCCTCAAATATGCTTCTTTTACTATAACGCTAATAAACATGAAATGCCATTATTTTGTGGGAATCCCTTATTGCTAACACAGTAAGAACCATGATGGACCAAAAGCGACAAGATGGTGCGGGACGAATGCCCCTTAGCATCCCCAAAGCGCCCCCTGCCTCGACGAAATGAATAACCATGAAATTACTCGTAAAAGTTGCATTAGTGAGGCAGTTAACAAAGCACCATAGTCCATGTGGTCCACTCGTAAACCCGCCAACCCGTAAGAACTCGTATGAAAAAATATTAAAACAACTATTCGTCTTTAGGTTGTAAAATACATCTAAATTGGGAGTATTAATAGCGACGTTAGTTTATTAATGTCATTAACTTTTACGATTTCAGCATCGACGTCTTGACGGGGTGGCAATATGGCATATAAGGTTTTAAGTTTCAAATATTAGAAACAAATTATTTGTATAATAATAAATTTGATACAATGGCATTACATAAAAGAAAAAGTTATAAAATATTTGTGCATTAATAGATCAATATACCGTTTTTATTTGAATGATGAATAAAACTTTCAATTAATCGTCTTTTAATGAGTGAATAAGATATATAATATTAGACATACAAAATCTGCGACATAAGGAATTCAAAAAGGTACTAAATCAGTAAGTATCTCAATTCTCGTAGTGACGAGGTTGAAAACCTAGAAATATATCTCGACTTAGGCGTCAAAAGCAGATTTTTCACGCTTTATAGGTGCGACTGGCGGCTGTTTGATTGGCCCGCGCGCTATTTAATCGCACAATATTTATTTGATATTTCTTTATAAAATGATATATACTCTTTAATTGAAAAATAAAACCATAATTCACTCACGTATTTACTGGCGAACACATAGCCTAAATTTAATTGAAATTGATTTCATTACATTCGAATAAAACTGCTTTTTTTACTTAGAATATGTACCTTAAATTGTAGATTTTGAGGAAACTTTGCGATCTTTTTCTATCGAGCCAAAATGCGTCAATGATGTTTTGGCCAACATAATTCACTAAGAAAAATTTTTAACTTTCATAATAATTTAAAATAAATGTGTATTCGTAGTTTTTTAATGACAAAAAATGCTTTTCTGCGCATCTATAAAGCGTGAAAAATCTGCTTTTGGCGCCCACATCACCTTAAGTCAAACGGAGATCACGTAAATTTCTTCCCTCTCTTCTCCCTAGTTTAGGTTGCTCAGTCTCTTCTGTCCATCGTTTACCGCAAATTTTTGATATCTCGACAATACTGCTTTATAAACTTGAACCCATTCCAAATTTATGTATTAGAATTATACTTGAGCTCCGCAAATATGATCTCATTTCTGAAGTGCGCAAACAGCTTAAGTGACTCCTAATTGCCTTCGTAGGAATACTCACATTGTCTCTGCTTTTAACGACATGCTGTTTAATCCTTCCACTTCTCCCAGTAGTTTTGACAGTCCTCTCTTCTAACACTACCCAAAGAGTTCTGAAGAGACTGAAACAGGTGAAAATCTGAGCGTGCAAGATCAGGACTATATGGTGGATGCATTAACACTACCCAACCCGCAAAAAGATGTGTGTGGTCTGGCGTTATTATGATGAAAGACCACTCCTTTTCTGTTGATCAATTCCGTCCATTTTTTTTTCAATTTCTAGCTTAACTCTCATTAGTTGTTGGCAGTAGAAATCCTATACGATGGTTTTGCCCGGCTGTAACTCATGCCCTTCCAATCCCTCCATTTATAGTTAAATTGTATATTTTGTTTCGTTTTATAATATACTACACGTAACTTTATCATAGTACATGCTGTGCTAACCTGTAAATAGTGAGTCATTTACTTAGAATTATTATTAATGTGTATGATTAATTTTAGTATACTCATTGTTGTTCAGCTAAATAAAATAAATAAATAAATACATACAGCATCACCTTATTGCGTGTTAATCTGGATTTCGCTACAGTCTGTGGAGCTTGACTAGTCCATGATGAACATTAACAGGCTGTAGTGGTAAACAGATGGTGGCGTCACCTGTTATCCTTGGGAGGAATCGATGCATTTTCGCGAGGATTATTACATGAGATTTGATAGACCACGATAAATATAACATTAATATATTATACAAGTCGACAAGATACCTTTGAAAGTTAAAAAAAAACCTCCGTGTTGGTAGAACAGTGAATTCCTATAGGCTTCCCCACATTTCTAAAGGAATTCGAATAGGCCTACGCCACAAGCCTACGAAATTAAATTTATCAGAAACTTTATTATGCTTATGTTTAACTACACATGCAAGAATAATATATTTTTAAAAGCATGTATGCTTTAATTAATTATCTGATCTTTTATCATGACAGATTAATCACAAAATAAACGATGTTATTAAAAGAAATTTTCGCTTCAACGAATGTGCGAAGTGACACAAGGCATTAAAGTTTTAATAAAATTCAATAATGAATTGCCTTTAAAATCACTTTTAAAAACATTAATGCTCAAATTTTATATAACATTTAAATTTAACGTTGGTTAAAGATTTTCGGATGCGACTCGACTCAAGTATAAAATTGGGCACATCAATTTGAATAAGCTCTCTTGTGAATGATTACGACGCGTTGGCGTCGAAGAGGTCATCGCCCTGATGCCATATTCCAATTATTCACATTCTTGAAAACCGTAGAAAATTAAACCATTTAAAAAATTAACAAGACAGTGCTATTGTAAACGACCTAGATTCCATTGAATTTCAAATCTTTTTTTAAATGTCTTGATAGATGACTATACTGTCTTCGAGCAAAAGGCACGTAATTGGACCACTATTTTTCAATAGTCCAATAACACGTTTCGGCTTCTTCTCACTAGCTGTCATGCGTTTCACAGTCCAATGGTTCTACAAAGGGACCTGGACACCGTGACATGATGAAGTGTCACCCCCGGATGATAAACGACACGCTATCTCGAGCGTCAAATGAGAAATCTAATTTCCCGCTACCGTGAGCTACTACTGCGAGAATTTAGCCGAGTAACTTATTGGTATTATTTTGATAGATGTTAGATGTGGAAGAAAATAGTACAAATATTCAAAATATTTTTATTATTTATTACAATAATCAAATTTCTATTTCAACCTTCAGTTAACAGAACTTCATCACATACTGCTTTCATTGATAATAAATGTGATCTCTTCATATTTACTTTTGATAACTGGCGTCTCATACGTTGTTCACAGACTTGAAATAAAAAATTTAAGTACGTGTCCATATATTTTTATTTAATATATTAAATCTATCTAAAGCCACATTTGTTTCTTGTTTATTGTATATATAGCTAAATTTTCATTCATGTTTTTTTTTACTTTTTTACTTCTAAAGGGCTCTCAATCCTGGAGGCCCAAATTACATGGTCTAAGTCGGCCCTTGATTTAACTATACTCACCATGTTGGGTAGATGAGTTGGTGTCGCTGTTCCTCATCAGAATATAATATTTTTTTAATTAATATAGATTATTAACGAATACTTATTAAACAAGTAACCTCTAACTAGACCTCTAGTAAGGTTTAGGACCTTACTCTAGACAAATATGATTAAGTACCGTAATAGCTCAGAGTATGGTACTCGAACAAACCGAGTTCAATCCTCACGGGCACTTATAGTAATTGCAATTACGAGTATTTGCCACGATTTATCACATACTAGGCATTAAAACATCGTGAGGAAAATACATGTCCTGTGAAATTTACAGCGAGCGCTAACCATCTGAGCTACCACGCCTCCATCCAACGATTCTTATCATTTTATTTTAAATAATATGCACTTATTATTTTTGTGAAACAACTACTTGTATTTGCATGTGTCGTGGCTTATGGCACCGTAAGAGAATTTATTGGGTGTCATAACAAGCGGCCTCCTATATATGGCGGTATACCATTTTTCACAGATATAAATACGCGAGCCGTCGTGGAGTAGCGTCCAAGGTGCCAGACCTGTGGTGCGGAGATCGCAAATTGCAAATTGCAGGCCATGGACGGCAATTACTATAAGTATTTCGTAGATTGGGAAACGGTTACGTGGTACGTACGTGGTAAAGCCATGTTGCAGCTATATTGTGATTGCAGCACGAATGGGTCGGCTCGAGTGGGGAAGGACCACGCTCTCACAGAATACCACCGTAAAATAGTAGCTTAATACTGATGTGTTTCGAATGGTAAGTGTAGAGACCCGGAGACCTTTTCACTGGACACTAGGCATTCCATCTTAGACCACAGGAGTGACAAAGCATCTGCATATTGATTCTTCTTCGAGGGAAAAATGTAGATGTCCATAGGCCACAGTACCCACTTACGACCAGGTACCACTGTGTGATCGTTTGTCACCCTTATTCTATTAAAAAGCCTATATTTAACAGTGGACTGTTACAAACTGAGACAATTACTAGACACGAAATAAATTACTAATAGAAAAAGTCTTTACATTTTATCTCTCGACAAATATATTGCGTTTTCTCATATACATTTTACACATCTATTAAACCAATGTACGTTACACATAGGTCACGTTAGTGCATAAGATTCCTAAAATTCATTTTTTATTACACTATAAATGTAAACCTAACAAGAAAACATCACGTTTCGCTTTTACACGTAATAAGAACACGGACTGAATGTTATAGGATGATACGTCCTAGAGGACCAGATAAAAGTCAAAACCCGAAACTACTTCCTATAAAATAGAACAAAGGAAACTAGTCGCATTTGAAACCGCTTTAAGGTAAATTATCCCGTGCAAGCAAATTCAGGTGATATAGATAAGTTAAAGAGTCGGTGTCCAAGAACACATAATATTTTTAATGCTCTTGGCGAGATTTGATTTATTTGATGCCTGTCGTCGTGCTTATGTTTGTATTCTAACATAATAACAACATAAGCCGAGCACCGATGTTTTCATAACTTCCGCCGTCAATCGACGTAAAGCATCGTAAAGCTGCATTGTTCAAGAATGCGATTATAATAAAGAAACTAAGCCGTGCAAGATTGAAATAGGCGTTGAATACAGTCACAAACGCACAGTATGCCTTTATTCACAAATAAAGCCCTACACTAATTGACAGAAAGATCAAAGAATAGTGCACTTGTTTGATATGCAAGTTAATTGTGTTCACAACCATACACAGAAGTTATGTAATAACGCTTAGAAATTTATCGTTTCCTTTTCTTTTGCTGAACAAAGACCTCCCACATTGATATCCTAATAGCGGACTATTTGCCATAGTTGTAACGCTTGACAAGTGGTTTGGCAAACACAGATATTTATTTTCATTCAGCTGTTATCCAGAAAACTGCTCCATCTCCTGATTCAATTTTCCCCTATAGCCCTTTACGACAACCACGAGATGATGTCAAGTACTGAATATCCTTTACATCTGTGTATTTATTTATTTTTCATATTTTATTACAAAGATTTTGAAAAATATGGTTTTTATTTCATTTTTACATTCATTGTTTTTTATTATAACGCATCATGAAATCCTATACAAATATCTTCTTATTTTCTTCGATTCAAAATATTAAAGTAACCTCAAGCAATAGGAAAATTCTTATATTAGCAATCTAATATTACCAAATTTTACGTGGTAGAGCCATGCTGCAGCACGAATGGGTCGGCTCGACCGAGGTAGCACCGCGCTCTCACAAATTCTAGCGTAAAATAGCAGCTTAATAGTGCTGTGTTTCGTATGGTGAGTGTAGAGAACCGGAGACCCTTTTTAATGGAAACGAGGCAATCCATATCAGTCCTCAGGGCTGGCAACGCATCTGCATTTTGATTTTTAATTGAAGATAAATGTAGATGTCTATGGGACACAGTCATCCACTTACCATCAGGTGGACTGTGTGCTCGTTTGTCACCCTTATACTATAAAAACAATCTACTTTCACCATATATTCTCCTCATATGAGATTGTGGTTTAAACAAGGAAAATTCGAGAAGCTTCATTAAATATTCTGGTATGGATTTTTATCCATGCGCAACCGCGATTTGAGCTGTAAAATCTGTCTCCAAATCTTCGAATCCAACACTGTACGTACGCGGTGTGTACGGAAATACACGGAACTCAACATTATGAAAGTATACACTAGATGGCAAGACTCCTTTACTGCTAAGGTCTGGAAAGGTCCTCCCCCCCCCCCGATTTCCTAATTATGCTGCTAAATGGTAATATAAATAAAAAAAAAATTATTTTTTTTTTTTTTTTTTATTTATTTTTTTATAAAAATAAATATATTTAAATAAATTAAAAAAAAAAAAAAAAATATAAAAAAAAAAAAAAAATTAAAAAAAAAAATTTTTTGGTTAAATAATATAAAAAAAAAATTTATAATATTAGCTCCCGGTGGGGTTTTTCACCACTTTTGTGGATAAATTTTTTTTTAAAATATTTTATTTATAAATAAAATAAAAAAATAATAAAATAATAATTTTTTTTTTAATTATTAAAAATAATTTTTTTTTTTTTTTTTTTTTTTTTTTTTTTTTTTTTTATTTTTTTTTTTTTTTTTTTTTTTTTTTATTTTTTTTTTTTTGGTTTGTTTGTTTTGTTTTTTGGGGGGGGTGCTTTTTTTTTTAATGGGGGTTTTGTTGGGGGGGGTTTTTTTTTTTTGTTTTTTTTTTTTTTGTGGGTGTGTTTTGTGGTTTTTTTTTGTGTGGTTTGGAAAAAAAGCCGGGGGAGAAATTTTTTTTTATTTTTTTTTTTTTTTTTTTTTTTTTTTTCTCCTCGGGGGGGGGGGGGGGGGGGGGGGGGGGGCACACTGCTGTGTTTCGTACGTTGAGTGTAGAGAACCGGAGACCCTTTTTACTGGAAACGAGGCATTCCATCTCAGTCCTCAGGGCTGGCAACGCATCTGCATTTTGATTCTTAAGCGAGCTTAAATGTAAATGTGTACGAGCCACAGCGTCCACTTACCATCAGGTGGACTGTGTGCTCGTTTGTAACCCTTATCCTGTAAAAAAATATATAAGAAATTTCCTATTGTTTGAGATTACTTTAATGATTTCGTTGCTGCTGCGTTCCAGTCTAATGATAGAGACAGCTAGTAAAGTTACAGGTTGTGCATCTTAGTTTCGCAGAGGTGACAACGATCTGTATTTATGTAGCCTTCTTTGTTTTAACTTGAGTAGAGGTTTTTATGAACCCAAACCAGTACTTAGCATCAGTTTTTATAAAATAATGATTCTCACATAAATATAGTTCTTTATTAAATTGTAATTTAAGACCAGCCCTGGTCCTCACTAGAAGCCCCTGCTAGACCGTGATCCATGACATTCCTTGCGTAAGGCCACTGTTCAACAGTGGTCTTGCGAAGAGTTGAAATGATGGTGTCAAACTAATATCAACTTGATTATCAATCAACGAAATTAAAGTTCAAAACTATGAGATGTAACTAGATTTGCGTAGAACATATCAGTGTTGCTAACACAGAAATCTCTCTTTTTTTCGTCTGTAGTTTTCCGTATATAACATTATTTTTCTTACAGCGTCTAGATAAAGTTATAAAAACCCACAACGGTTGAGGTATTAGCCAATCGACTAAGAAACTTTCCAATAACCCAGAATCCGCCAGTCGTAAATTATAAGAAGTAGGTACGTATTTATATAAAATCTATATGAATTGTAGCTCTTAAAGTAGAGAAATCGTTCGAATTGTATTCCCAGTAGCACAGGCAGTAAGGTGTTATGATATAAAAATACTTCTTTGTCACTTAATTATTGTTGTGCATTTGCGCCGCGCCTATTCCGCCCACCGCCATCCAACGCCGAGACAAAGCCATAAACTGTGTCAAATTAAAAGCCCCTTTGAACTCGCCGAGAACATAATCGTATACGAAAATAAAAAGATCGTTTCGAATTCGAGACATGTGTCCACATGCTCCTAACAGACAAACCGTGTATAATGTGATAAAGTATGACCCTAGATGCCGCTCCGATGACGGCCACTTTAATTATGGTGTGTGAGCTAAAGTTTTTATTTTATATCGCAAGAGCGCACCAGTAATACGTTACAGATTTTATATCATTTCTACATATAAATTGATTTGTAGACGATTTTGATTACAAATGATTTGTGTTACGTATTTATTTGATAACTGTCATAATAATGCATTCATTGACGTTTACGTTTTAGAAAATTAAAAACAACATTTATTACTTTATTTGGAAGTAAATACATTGAAATATATACGATATTAAAAAACTACATACATAAACACTCACGCTTGTCACACAGAGGGGTAGGCAGAGACTACAGACTTCCATTTGGCACGATACTGACAATCCTCTCTCGCCTCCTCTACATTCATATACCTACGCATACATGCTCGTCGGTTATTAGGGTACTCACCTAATTTAGCCCATTTTCAATATATCACCAATTTCGTCGATAAAATTACGCCTAGGCCTTTCCGACTCTTCCGTTCACTTCTGCAACATAAATTTGCTTTGTCACTCTTTCCTCATTCATTCTTTCCACATGACCAAACCACCGAAGCGTTCCTTTCTTAATCCTGGTCACAACATCATCTTGCAAACCACACTCTTCTTTTATCACAATATTTCTCACCCTGTCACTCAGAATCAGCCCTAAATTACTATTTAGCGACCGCATTTCTACTGTATTTATTATACTCTCGTGCTTCTTCTGCCACATCCAACTCTCACTACCATACGTTAAAGTAGGGACTAACACAGCATTTTGAATTGCCATACAGCCTTTTTTGACACACTTTTCACAATAGAGTGTAGAGCCCCATTTATTTTATTTCCTGCGTTCTATCGTCGTTCTATATCCTTATCACATCTTCCATCCTTGCTGAATACACATCCCAAATATAAAAACTCATCTACTTGCTCGACCAACTCCCCTTCTATTATTATATCACATATCGTTTTACTTTCTTCTCTTTCAAAAACAATAACTTTCGTCTTACTTGCGTTCGCTTTCCCACCCCTTTCTTTTAAAGACCTGTTCATTAATGTAACCATCATTTGCAACTCGGCCGCCGACGACGCAAAAATAACTTGATCTTCGGCGTACAAAAGGTATTTGACTGTTAATTCACCCATTCTTAACCCGCGTTCTTCAACTTTCAAATTTTCCAAATAACTGTCCATAAATAGGTTGAAAAGTCACGGGGAAACCACAGAGCCCTGTCTGACACCTTTATGGATGCCAAACCAGTCCGAGTAGACCCCGTTGATCCTAACACAAGCACAAGGGTCCCTATAAAGAGACTCTAATTCCTGTATCAACCCAGCGCTCAACCAAGATGAATTCAGTGTTTGCCATAACACATCCCTGTCTTCTCTGTCATAAACCTTTTCCAAGTCCATGAACGCATAAAAAACTCTTTGGTTTTTGGCCAAAAACTTCTCCGCGATCATGGGCATGGAAAAGACTTGATCTGTACACCCCATTACCTTTCTAAATACCGCTTGCACTTCCCAAATTTTTTTACATAGCTCTTTCAATTAGTACCTTAGCATACAGTTTTCCCACAATGCTAAGAAGGCCGATACCACGGTAGTTTTTACAGTCCTGCTACGACCCTTTTCCCTTATATGTTGGTGCTATCACGGATTTGCAGTCTTCCGGTACCCGCTTTAGTTCCCAACATAAATTAAGCAAGGTGTAAGAATCCCCTCCGCTGTTCGAGAGAAACTCTATCATATCATAATGATTTTGAAAATTGTGTTTGGTGTTTGATATTCTAACTAGTATTTTCTATATATCATATCATATAGCCGACTGCCTTACCCGCTTTCATGCTTTTCATTGCTTTCATTATTTCATCTATACTTATCTCCCTACTTCTTTCGGAATTTCTATTTCATTTAGTTCATATATGACGTCTCCTCACTCATAAACACGCTTCCAAAATATTCCTTCCATCTCTTTTAACTTCGTCACTTAGAATACATTCGTTCTCATCTCTTATAGCATTCTTTCTAGGCTGTTTTGAATAAAAAAAACTATGATAAAAAAAACTAAATATTATACAGTCCTACGCCCGTGGTATCGTGCCAAGAACGCTGGCTACGTTTACTCGCTGAACGGCTACACTTAGCCTTAGAATGAGAAAAGTCGCGTATAGAGTTCCTTTTATAACTTCACCGCACGTGGACTCCACGGACCGATAGTCTCTACGTCAAATGGCACAAATATGTAGCCATCTCTCAGAGACTCATATTTGTCAGCTGCCTCTGATGCCACACCCGCTCTAAACGAGATATTTATTTGAAAAATGGTAATATCTTCTTTCCTCCATGACCGACAACCCACAAAAGACTTGCGGGAGTAAAATAGGATGCTGCCATGGGTATAGATAACTATAAAAAGTAAATTAAATTATTTTGTTCATTGTTACATAATATACAATGACAAATGCCGGTAAGGTGCGGCATTTTAGCTCTAGCGGTCCCGGCTGCAAAAACCCACAGAAATCTAAATAATTTATTTAGAATAATAAACTATTTAGATATCTGTGCTAAAACCCCATGCTACGCCATTGTCTACACTGCGCTACTAATTTGCTTGACGATCTAAGGTTTAATAACCTATGGACAGTTATAAGTTACATTAATATTTCTAATAGTTACAGTCTATCAAAATTTAACTTCTAAAAATAAGCTAACTAAGCTAACTTCTAAATAATAAAATAAATAAATATCTAATATTGTACGTGGTAGAGCCATGCTGCAGTTATATTAGTAGTATAGTTGTAGCACGAATGGGTCGGCTCGACCGGGGAAGGACTACGCTCTCACAGAATACCAGCGTTAAATAGTAGCTTAATGCTGCTGTATTTCGTATGGTGAGTGTAGAGAACCGGAGACCCTTTTTACTGGAAACGAGGCATTCCATCTTAGTCCTCACGGGTGACAACGCATCTGCATTTTGATTCGTAATCGAGGATAGATGTAGATGTCTGTGGGCCACAGTGCTCGTTTGTCATCCTATCCTATTAAAAAAAAAGCCTCCCCCATAGATTGCCTCATATTTGCCATAGTTGCCACGTTTGGCAGGCTGTTTGGCAACCGTTGTTTTTTATTTGTAGTTGTTATTATGAAAACGCTGCTGCATATCTCCAGATTTGTTTCCCTCTGTCGCCGTTTACGAGTACCGCGGCACGACATGCGGTAATGGATATTCTTACACCGCCACAACATGGTCAAAATTCGTAGTACCTACACATAATATGGCCAGGTCGTTTCTGCCTTAACTCAACTTCTATTCAACACTATTGCTAAGGTAGTGCCCACGTTTATAATAATATTTAGAGAAAGTTGTTAATTATATTTTAATAACCCGCTTACGAAACAGTTCCGATTACATTACAAAAACGATTTTACTGAACTAATCGGTGCGTCGGGATCATCCATTCTACATTAACTGTACTCCCATCAGTTTTTGCTCCATACAGATAATTAACGCAAGAGTATACACAGATATTTTAAATGTTATACTTGGTAGAGTAATATGCTGTACCTGTATTATGGTTGTAGCACGAATGGGTCGGCTCGACCGGACTACGCTCCCACGGTATACCAGCGTGAAATAGGAGCTTAATACTGCTGTATTTCGTATGACAAGTATAGCCGGGTACAGTTTTTACTAAAAACGAGGCATTCCATATTAGTCGTCGTCAGGGGTAGTATCATTTGAACTCCGTATGCCCGCTGAGATGGACCTAGATGAAACTGTTGCTGCGTTTTGCCTTTGTGCTATTAGTTATTATAACTTTTGACACATTTACCATAAAAACAAAATTAATAAGCCACGGCGAAGAAGAAGATGATGGGTGGTTTCTATTTACCGTAACTGAACCATGTACGGTGAATAGAATATAGTACGCTCTCGTTTTCATCGCGAGACTCACGAGACCCTTTGATGCGAGCGCAAAAAACCGACACGCTTTCGAGAGAGCACGAGGGCCACGATACGCGACGAGACGCAACGAGAGCACCATGAATACATTCGTACTCGGCCTGTCTCTTGGTGTCCCGACGAGCGTGTACAGCCGCCATATAACGTGTCATCGTCCGTGTTTAACAAATGTAAAAAGGTGGTAACAATTTGCTACGTTGCAATGCATTCTACTATACTTATGTGTGAATACGTGTCTTGTGATAGAAGCATTTATCAATCGTTAGAAATAGGTATTCCCAAAATCTTACAGCTTCTGATAGATGAAGGTATATAGGTCATCACATAAATAGATAAAACTAAATATCCAGACCAGTGATAATAAAAGTCACCTGTTACAACAAAAACGATCATGCAACTAATCAGTGAACCGTGCTAGAAAATATTTAGGCCATTTTTTTTAATTTTTAATCAAGCACATTTAATTAATGGACCACGCTCTCACAGAATACCAGCGTAAAATAGTAGCTTAATGCTACTGTGTTTCGTATGGTGAGTGTAGAGAACCGGAGACCCTTTTTACTGTAAACGAGGCATTCCATCTTAGTCCTCACGGGTGACAATGCATTTGCGTTTTGATTCGTAATAGAGGATAGATGTAGATGTCAATTGGCCACAGCAAACATTTACCATCAGGTGGACTGTGTGCTCGTTTGTCACCCTATCCTATAAAAAAGCAATAATCAGATTATAGAAAAAAAACCTTTTGTTCTATAATCCGAGAAGCAAACAAAAAATTTCGATATCCGGTGGCGCAAACACTGAAAATGTAAATTACAATAATTATTATATGTGTTGACTGGTGTTGACTTATGACGTGCTTGGCAGAAAACATTTGGAGGCAACTTAAATATACATTATATGAAATTTGTATTTTGTCGACTTCACCAAGAAATCTAATAGCATATACTTTTCTTTTTAAACTGAAGTTTCAAACGAACTACTTCTTATCCGCCTGATGGTAAGTAGCTACTGCAGTACTTAGATACCTGCTATAGCAGCTTGACTTGGGTAGTAAGCTGGCGAACGCGTGACGAAAGCGTTACGAAAAGTGTGATCGGGCGAGGCGAACGGGAGTTGAGTGGGGGATATAAGCAAGAGAAAACAGTTCGCGCGCACATTTTCTTTCTCTCTTTTTCTCATAGCCAGTTATTTTCCGTAATTTTATTTCGCTTTGAACAATTTTATGAATTAATATTTTGTTCAATACATTAAATGACGCACTGTACGTTTAGTCACAGATTTTAGGGGGTAATCTGTGGTTTAAAGTGAATAAAATTGTAAATTCATTTTAAAGTTCATGTTTTATGAATTTTTGGGTGAATAATAACAAATTATGGAAGAAATCGTGTGGTCGTAAGCACACTCGGTTCTTTTTTTATTAGATAGATTGTATTTTAGTGGCGGTCTCAGATAAAATTTGGAGAAAAATTGCATCCCTAAAGTGACTATTTAAACGATTGTGTCATTCCTGAGTCCACTCAAAAGGGTAAAAATAATAAACTTTACATTAAAACCAAAAGTCCCTTCAACGATTTAAAAATAAAATGATTTCATATTTTGAAGTCACGGCAGCAAAACTTCGGTGCAATGTAATTGACAAACATAGGTTTGCCAAGATTGAGGCACATGACATGTTTATCTTTGAAGGTATTCCTATACTGACCATGTTGACTGTTGTAGGCGGATTATTATGTGCAGAGTGGCTAAATTCACTCTGCATAAGTCTACAATCCACGAGGCCCGTGCCTAGGGCAGCAAAACTTTAGAAGAGAACCAATTTTAGACTTTTATAATATACGATCAAATTAAAAATTAGAATGATCAAAGTTAAAATTAAAATCAAATTCTAATATATACGCCCTACTACTGGAAACAGGTCTCCTCTCATTTCTGAGAGAGTTTTAGAGTGATTGTCCGCCGCGCTTATCTAGTACATATTGGCAGACTTCGTATTATGATTATCTTTACGACATTTTCCTTCGCTGCTTAACACGTGTTTTTTTATAGAAGATGAAGCAAACGAGCATGATCACCTGATGCTAAGTAACTACCACCACTCATGAACAACTGCAACCCCAAGGGATTTGCAGGTGCATTTCCCGTCTTTTAAAAAGGAGTGAGCTCGTTTTTTTAAAAGTTCCAAGTCGTATCAGTTCGGAAAAATTGCTGGTGATATCCGATCCGATCCGAGAAGTTTTTTTTAATGCTGATTTAAATAAAACTTCTGGTAATTCGCACAGTGGTGGAGTTATGGATGGTCTGAATATTATTGCGAGTTTTGTCGCAACGTAGAATGGTTAACTTCGGTGGCTGGAATTAATGTGAACAATTTTTCTGAGCACCCCTCGTGGTAGATGCGATAGAACATGCACGCAACGCAACGCAACCTGATCAGAAAAAACTCGATCGTTGACGAATCGGACTGCTCATCGCTGGATACGGTGAATGTCCTGGCTCAAAGCTGAGAACAGTATTCAATGTGAGTCTGAACTTGCGCCTTGTAACTGCGCCAAGCGCCGGCATTAAAATACTGTCCCGCTCTACTTAGCAAGCCTAGCTTTTTAGAGACCAATTTGGCCTTCCCTTCCAAATGATCATAGAATTGAACGTCATTCGATGTTTTGACGCAGAGGATTCCGGTGCTAGCTGAGATACAAGAGGAATGCTCTGAAAATTGAGATGATATATCAAAGATATTTTTTTGGGGGTAAACACGTAAACCCATGTCTTCTGAATGTTAAACTGTACTAGATTTAGTCGCCTCCGATTCGAGACTTTGGTTAATATATACACAAGTTTGTTCCGGCACTCGACGACGTGTCCTCGAAAAATATAAGCATGGCTGATTTTTAATGCATCGCCAGGCCTGTCGTCTGCATAACAATGAATGTTTCTTACTAGTTTGCAACATAATAATATCATTGATAATTCACAAGGAACAGGGTAGGCAATACCCGTGGAACACCAGCACTCACGGAACACTGGCTTGGAGTAGAAACATGTACTGTCGACTACAAACTCGTAAAAACTGGTGACTCAATTGCATAATTTCACAGTAGTCTCATAAGAAGGAAGGTTCAGAAGAAACGAGTCGTGACTCGTGGCAAACCCACCGAAAGCCTTCACTATGTCACGTCATGCGATAAATTTGTGTATTGGTGCCAGGGGAAATCATACCTAGGTATAGGCTACCTAGTTACATACTTTTTCGCTTACTATAAATGACGAAAGCGTTATACTTAACGATCATAAATTGTTATCACAAGCGGAGCAGAAAACACATAATATATTTTTACAGAAATAATCGAATTAAATAATTTATGTGTTATTTTTTAAATTTAATGGTGCTAACAGGTGTTGCCTGCTTATAAAATAGCAAAGATTTTGTAATAGAGTTTAGAGTATATACTTCTAACTTAATAGCAAAGTCATTTTGAATTAACATGACAGGTAATAAGATGAATAAGATGAAAACGAAAGGTTATGAAACTATTTAATACGTCAGGAAATATCCACTAGTATTGAAAATAGTTGTTTACATCGCAGCCCCTTACGTCTCCTTGACGTACATAATATCGGCATACGAGCTGACACTCTGAAGTACGCTCCCACGGCCTGAGGCCACGCGTCTATCACATATATAATAATAATAATAATAATAATTTATTTTATTTTGATAAAATGTACAAATTATTCCAATAAGTCTTAACTTAAAAATAGTCTACAATAACAGGCACCTGAACTAGGATAAACCTGTATCTCAGGTGTATGTGCTAAAAGATACATTAACAAATATTTTCTGTTTCTTATATAAAATGAATAACGTACTAACTAATAAGGGTTATTTTGGTAAAATATATTATCATTAATTTACTTATGATATTATTTACTTAAAACAATCAGCAACTTTTCGGTATCATCGTATGACAAATTTTGTAACCATGTTCGAATTACCTTTTTACAGTCTGCCATTTTTAATGGATATATATACAAAATTGCATTGACTTGATTATACAAAAAAGGGCCGAGAAATGTAAAAAATCTATGCATGAAATAATGCCTTATTCTAATGTTAGTTTCAATTACTTTATCTTTGCGCCTTTTATCAGTGACCTCTCTTCTATAAGGCAATCTCAAGTGCTGTTTTAGTAACATGCTCATAACAAATAACTGGCGCACTGAGAGGACATTATAGGATTTGTATAAGAGATGGGATGGAAATAGAATAGGGCGGAATGTTGCAACTTTTAATACAGCTCTTTGAGCGCGTTCCAGTGGTAGTAGTGTAGTTTTAGCTGCTCCACCCCAAGAGGTTTTACAATAGGTGAGTATTGACTGACATAATGCGTAATATACTTGTTTTACTACCTTATTATCAGCAAAAGAACGAATTTTTTTTAAAATCAAACATTAGTTTACGAACTCTATTGCATAGGTGGTTTATGTGGTTTTTAAATGTAAACGTAGAATCTATAATTATTCCAAGGTACTTAACAGTTTTTGTATTAGAAATAACTGGGCAGTAACATTTAGACTCTGTGACTGAGTAACATTGATGTGCATAAAGTTCTGGAATGTTATATACTGGGTTGAGCTGCGCATAGAAAAATGAATATATTTGGTTTTGTCCGTATTCAGTGTTAATATGTTTTGTTGGAGCCATTTATTAACTCTATCAAAACCTTGCTGAGCATATGAATAAACCTTGTCAACTGTATTTGCGGAAAAAAGTAGCACGGTATCATCTGCGTAAGATATTATTTTACCTGAGTTAAGTTCAAGATTGCAAAGGTCATTTATATAAATCAAAAATAGGGTTGGCCCTAATACACTTCCTTGAGGCACGCCAAAATGAGTACTTTTTTGTTCAGAGCTAACAACCTTATCGATTTTTATGCATTGATATCGATTTTCTAAATAATTCTTAAAAAGTTGAAGCAGCTTACCTCGAATACCTATGCTCTCTAACTTATTTAATAGGATAGGAATAGAAACCGTATCAAATGCTTTTGCAAGGTCAAGGAAAATGCCAATTGATTGGTTGCCTTTATCCAATTCTTGAGAGACATAATCGGTCATTTCCTGCACAGCATCAGCAGTGGACATTTTAGGCCTGAAACCATACAATAATATGGATTTACTTTGTAAATAATTCATTAATCTGTTGTTAATTAATTTTTCTAATATTTTAGACGTGGATGAGAGTATTGAGATAGGCCGATAATTGGAAACGTTTTTTTTGTCCCCCCGATTTGAATACTGGAACTACAATTACTTTTTTTAAACAATCTGGGAAAATTCCTTCAGAGAGACAAATTCTGAAAATATGGGTTAATGGTGGTACTAGAATTTGTCTATATTTTTTTAATATACTAGTGGGTAATCCGTCCCATCCAACCGCGCTTGTTTCTTTCAGTCCCATTATAATCCTTTCCACCTCACTAGGGTCCGTATCTAATAATGTGAACGAGCTTAATTGGCAGGTTTTTTGAGTTAATAAAGTGGCCCTGTATTCACAATTATTGTTAGAGTTGTTTGTTATCTGCTCAGCCAGATTTTTACCAACGTTCACAAAGTAATTATTTACTGTATTTGCTGATATAAGCGGCGAGGCATTATTTTGTAATAATTCTGACGAAGATTCATGCTGTTTGGAAATAAATGCAATATCTTTTACATGCCGCCAAATCTTTTTATTATCTCTACCAGACTCTTCTAGTAAGTTTGTAAGATAATTATACTTCAACTTTTTTAATAAATTGTTACAAAAATTCCTATATCTTTTATATGAAATTTGTAAAATGGAATTATCTGAAGAGGTCTTTGCCATCAGGTGTAGTTTGTCCCTGTGTTTCATGCACCTAATCAGGCCAGGTGTAATCCAAGGCTTTAAGTTATTATTTTTTTTAGCTACTGTTCTATACGAAGTATTGCTAGCAATGGCATTTCGTATGTTATTTATTAAGTAAGGCAAAGAGATGTTTACGTCATCGGTTTTATAAACTGGGCTAAAGTCAATGTTTTGAATTGCTTGTTCAAGGTTTTTCGTATTAATTTTAGTAATAGAGTACTTACAATTAGGTTTCGATATTTTAAGGCTTAAGTTAAGAATGACGGCACTATGATCGGTTACTATAGGACTGGTGACAAGGGTTATTGATGGTAACCTAGTTTTTAGTAAAGTGTGGTCTAAACAAGAACCACTTAGATGTGTAAGGAGCAAATGTGCTGGAAGCAGGCCCTGGCATGCACATATATTAAGGTAGTCTTTTGCTCCGCCTTCACTGCCTTCTGGGTTAATATCAATATTCATATCACCCGTTAACACTATATTTTTGAACGACGACAGTTTCCTAAGTGTAATGTCTAATGACGTGATAAAATTGTCTATTTGCTTAAAAACATACATATTTATCTCAATATAGGTAACATATTTATCTCAATTCTGCATACTATATTTATCTCAATATTTATCTCAATTCTGCATACTAATCTAGTTTTTCTTTAAATCATTTATATCTGTAAGTCTCTATCACTACTTAGCGTAGACAGAGTGTATCTACGCTCATGTCACAGTCAGAGTGACAAATATAAAAAATTCTGTATATATATAATGTTAAAAATTTGAATTATGTTTGTTTTGTGTTATTATTTTATTTTGTTATAGCTGTTTAGGTGATTAGTTTATATTTCTGTATATTTTGCATGCCTACTGGTAAAATATGGCTGAACTCACTACCTATATTTCCATGTACTGTACCCATATTTGCAAAATAAAATATCTTTATCTTTATCTGTTTTGGTAAGAACTTAAGAAATTTATTTACTTACTAGAAGAAAAATTAAAATTATTCCCACATTATTCTAAATACGGGGCAATAATTATTTTATAAACTCTTTAGCTGTGTTAGTACCGTTTTCACAGGCTATCGTGTGGAAATATTACATTTTCTTAGTTGTTTGAAGCATTTTCAATTTTTGTAAAAGATTTTTTTATCAGACCTTAACATAATTGGTTCGACAAACAGTAGGTTACTGCTAAACGATGACTGTTCAAAAACTGCGCAGTGATCGCAAGGGTGAAAACGGCAGCTAATACCTATTGAATAATCACTTGGAACTTCTACATTTAAGTTGAAGAGGTAACTTCTAATAAAGTCAAGATTTCGTCGTCCCCGTACCCCAAGAGTACCTGAGACGCTTTTATCTCTATATATAAAATTGACGTCAATGACTTCATTCATTAATTTTTTTAAACGTTTCCGTTTCCCCACAATAGAATTATCTCCTATATCGTGGAGGCAATTTAAGTACATAAATTACAACCGCACTTTATTATTATTATGGGGGGTATCTATATAGCTTTCTCATCTGGGGGCCTAGACAAAATCTGTTTTCTGTAAGCGTTAACGCCAACGGAAAAATCTAATTGTATGGAGTTTACATTTGCTAACCAGATGTCACGTGATTGCTGATTAATTGGTAGACAAAGTCATTATTCCTCATGCGGAAAGGAACGTCGAAGTGAGCGTGTCTCTAGTACATAGTCAGTACCTAATCTATGTGAGCGTGGCACGCTAACGACAAAAATGTTCACATCAAAATGGTAGACAATTGCCACTTTTGACAAACGCCAATGATATTTTGACCATTCCGCAACACGCTATATAGCGGGTTAGCGGGAAATCGGATCCAGACGCTAACGCTACAAACGAGTAAACAGTGATATTTTTGTTGTAGTACTTGTAATACGGCAAAACTTGGTTGTGCCTCTGCAAGTACTCAGAGTTCGAAAGAGCCGAACAACCCGAGATGACATGCCTAAGCGACTCACCGGGATTCGATAAGCTTGACGACAGACTTTGACGGTGCCATCTTTTAGGATGTTCTCTGATAGTTGTTGGTCTTAATAACCTGATCCTGTATCGCACAGACAAAACCCTCGGTTTCCCCGAAGAGGTCACCGAAACGTTGCTAGTTGAGGGAGGCGACTGTGTCTACGAAAGGTTCATGTAGAGTTGTAGAGCCTTGTAGAACCTCCCGTGGAGCTCTTTCTCCTTCCATAGAGTCTCCCGGACGGAATTGCTCTGTACTGCCGGGTCTTGCGATTGCTCGTTGGTCAAGGATAGAAAAAAAAAGAAAAGAAAAAAAACATTTATTCACGGTCTAATCACAATAGATACAAAACAAAGCAAGAAATTGGAATTAAACAATATTTCCCTAAACTAAACAAAAATGTAAAAATAATATAAAATGAGTCTGTGTAGCAGCATAAGACCGTGAAATGGACAGGACTCAGTAAAAATCGAGATACAGAAACACGAATTGCTCTGATCCCAACACTAGTTTTCAGTCCGGCCCGCACTCCGACGCAACTCGGACGGCTGCCTCAATGCACATGCTATAATGCGACGCGGAATATATAAAAAAAATATGTGTTTTTAATATAGATAGATAGAGAGGTAAGCCCTTTATTACAACAAATGACTTCCATATAGAATGGATGATCCGATCTCTTCAGAAAGTAATTATGGAGGCTGCACACTTCACGATTATGCATGGTAAGCGCGCTTAAAAAACCGCGCCCACCATTTTTCCGCGGCAAGTACAGACTCATAATCGAAGATCTCGGGTGATGCATCCTATGCGACGTCATAGTAGTGCGGACTTTTCTATCCAGGGCGTTAAGTTCAGTCTGAGTCCACCTAAGTATGCCAAAGGTGTACATGAGTACAGGCATGACCCAACCGTTATATGCTTGTCTTATTCACACCATACAAAAGGCTGTTAAGCACTTTGGTCAAGCGTGCATAAAACACGTCGCAAACTGACTGTTTCATACCAGCCTCATCGATACCGATGTTCTGTGACATACCCAGGTATCGGTATGTTTCAGCCTCGGAAAGGGTCCTTAAGTTGACGGGCATAGATAAGTCTATGCTCTCAGAGTTAGCAACCCTTCCCCTCTCAACATGGAGGACCGCACACTTATCCGTTCCCAGCTCCATTCCAATAGCACTGCTAAATTCACAAGTGATATTTAGCAATTCCACAAGATGGGAGATGTGACTTGCTGGGACAAACTAACATTTGTCCCAGCAAACGCCATCCTAACGGTGTGCACAGTCCTTGGCCTGTTGTTGCCTGACCTAAAGCATATCAGTCTGCCAATGAGGGCCCTAGCCCTTACGATACGTTCTCCAATTCTTATTCTCCAGGATGGAATAGCGCTACTTTGTCCAGTAGCGCGTCCAGCCGTGGAAAGTTTGGCGCCTATAATACGGCATACTGCCAGTGCGGTGCCAAAAAGAATTGAATCCGTCTCGCAAAGGTCCCGGCTGACTTCCAAATACGTCACCAGCATTAGGTTCAGAGCCCTTAAGACAGCCCGATTCCGCTTGCGGAGAAGTCGCCATAGTTTTAAGCGACTTTAAAAAAGAAGAGGTATACAATTCAACTATATATATTTTTTATGTATGTTACGCAAAATTATCGTCAATTGTGATCCAATTTTGATGATTATTTTTTATTACATAATAGAAAAAGAATCACCTTAAAGGATGACAAAATAGAGGAAGTAATTAAGACGACAACACTAAGATTGTGATATATATTAGTTCACTCAAAAAAAGCCTACGTCTAAAAATTTTTCATTCTGAAGTCCACGGTGACTGTAGTCCCTAAAAAAATCCTTGCGTCAACTGTCCATGGTGACTACAGTCACCGAACGACATCGTTCGTTTTAATTGTATCCTCCGTTTTTGAAAGTGGCTAAATAGTAGTGAGGTTTTGTGCATGTGAACTAGTAGTCTACTTCAAGTTTTTTTATTCAGCTTGAGATACTAGTCTTTAACTATCGGCCGGGAAAAACTGTCCAAAATTTTCCACAAATAATCGCAATAAGAGAATATGACACATTGCCTTATTGCTTATTGCGCATAAAATACACATCAGACTAGACTAATCTTTTAATTATTCAGCCCTGTATCCACAGTCATGTAATAAATTAAAAAAGTGAGTCGACAAGTGGCTTAGACTAGATTAATTACATAAATACTTATGCATAGAGCCAACCTGCAATTCTACATAATTTGAGTAATATACTTCTGCAACATACTTGTCTCGTTTTTTCTAATTAAATTTTCAAATATCGCAAGAAGAAACAAATCTATTAAAAGATATTACGTGTAATTCGTGCGTGCAAATAGAAATATCAAGTAGTCATCTTTGGTCTCTTTATACTATACCAAATTTGAGAATAAAATTTACAAGTATAGTATTTAATACACTTGTAAATTCTGATTTAGAAAAATGACATCCCTATTATAGTAGTATTATATGTGAAGTTACTTAACAAGACATGACACATGATGCCTTTAATCTATAGTGATTTCGTTCGCAATGTTAGCAACAATCGACATCGACATTGTTTAGCTATTTATTTTTATTTCTTTATATGGCTAAAAATATTAAAAAAAAATATGACTAGAGAGATTTATTTTTGTAACGATCAAGTAAATTGTTTTCTGAATCAAGTGATGATGATTATTATATTACATTTCAAATATTCGTTTCGCAAACTTTAAAAACTAATAATTAGGGAGGTATCAATACTAAGTTTTGACAGACACATGGTACATGAGTAAGTTGGATCCCATTTGTAATCCCAATTTTCGAATGTGTGTGTGAATGTCCATCAAAATCTGTCCAGCTATTCTTAAGTAATAAGCTTTTATACAAGCAGCAATTGATTTTTATTTATACGGATTTACCACTTACTTAACGCAAAATATAACCATCGACTATATTCACCAAAGCTTTAACTGCTTGGATGAAAATATTTCAAAACCACGAGGTTAAGGCAGGATCTCGATAATGCCATAATATGTATTATTACTTAGAAGCTTTAAGCCTACATACCATCCCGTAAGTGTCGTAAAAGACGACAGAGAGAAATGAAACAGGAGATAAGCAACAGTACCGTCCTGATAACAACTCAAATTAATAAAATTTGCAGTTGTCAAACCACTTGCTAAAAGAGGGCACAATGGCAAATATTTCCCCTACGTTTAGTAATGGACTTTTGATAGGCTTTAATGAATAGACTAGATTTAATTAATGAATGATGGATAATATCTACAGTAAGCAGAGAGATAAAGTTGTGATCTAGCGACAAAATAGAAGGCAGGCATATAATATTTGTAGCACGAATGGGTCGGCTCGACCATGGTACGACCGTGCTTTCGACACCTAGCAGCTTAGGGCTGCTGTGTTTTGCATGGTGAGTGTAGATAACCCTAGACCATTTTTTGCTGGAAACAAGGCATTCCGTCTAAGTCTTCAGTGGTGACAACGCCCCCCCCCCGAACGGGTTCCCGCCTTGTCGTGGCGGGGGGGCTTAGTAGCCGTGGCTTGGTCTCCCACGGTGAACAAAGAGGAACCCACGTGGCTGGCCCGAGGTGAAGGGCCGGCCTGAGGTGGCCGCTCCGAGTGGGCTTGGGGAGCCCACTTCGGATGTGTGCTGGTGGACTGCAGCGAGTGGGGACTCGCGCACCCTCTACCGCTGCAGCCGAGGTGGAGTCGCGGAGGAAGAGGAGTGTTGGTATGGCGATGCGCCACTCGCCCTATCCTTCGCGACTCAAACGGGGCCGCACCGTTGATGCGGTGGTGGTGGGGCTGCGGGGGGAGAGGATTGTCGGTATTGCGAGGCGCCGCTCTCCCTACCCTCCGCAGCCGAATCTTGGTTGGCGGCGGAGCCATAGACCAGATCCGCCGCTGGGGTCGGGAAGGCTAGTACTTCTAAGTGTTCGTTTTTCCTGGCCCCATGGCCTTTGTGCATCGGACGCGGGGGCGTCTGTTGCACAGACGTAGTTGGAGGCCATGGAGGAAGGCGCGCCATGTGTTCTGGTGCTCCTTACCTGGGAAGGAGAACGGGGAGGAATTTTCCTCCCCCGAGGAGGTGCTGCCATGGGGCGGCAGGCGCTAGTAGGGCCGCGGATGTGTGCGAAAGCGTTCTCGTAGCCCTGCCAATATGCGACAAAGGTGGAACACCATGGGGTTTTGGTCGGTGCGAGCCCGACATAACCAGTCCTTGCCCCCGCGAGGCGGGTATGCGTAGGCATTTCCCCATGCAAAAAAAAAAAGTGGTGACAACGCATCTGCATTTTGATTTTTAATCGAAGATAAAGCCCCAACAATTTGGTTACAAGCCTCAGTTAAATAAAAATCAATACACTGGGCCCAGTGACGTCACAATGCGAACGGCACCACCCCTTAAAACAAATCAACAAGGCTTTCAGTTAACTCGACCTTGATAATACGTATTACGATGATGCGTGCAGCGATGTGTACCCAATTTCTTATGATAACTGCTGCTATGTGGAGTACTCAAGCAGTGGCCTTAATGTCCCCGAGCGCGATTATTATGAAAATGAATATCCGACAATAATTCCTGAAGTAACACATGGCGTCCCAACCAATATGGACGACAAGGATTTTAAGGTCGAAGCCTCGGAACCTACGAAAAAATAGAGTTAAATTGTAGTGCTAATTTGAAATTGCCGTTTATATAAATACTAAATAAACAAAACAAATAAATTTATGATTGATACGGGTAGTACGCGATCATTCATTAGTCCATCAAAAGCTTATAAGTACTTTCCAGAGTACATAAGTCACGAACTCACGAACCATTCGAAATCATTAGCATCGAGCAGACATGATCAAGTTATTCAAATCCCGTCTTTACCAATTTTCAACTGTAACGATATTCGTAAACTATATATTTACAATGTCGACTCTAGGTACGATGGCTTAATTGGGAATGATATACTTTGCAATCTAGAAGCAGTAATAGATTTAAAAAACGAGATTCTTAAAACCAAAACTACCGTAATATATCATCATCATCTCTATAACACATAGTAAATCTTCTTACGTTTTGGAGTTATCTCCCCGTTCCGAGCAGAGAGTCAAACTCCCAACAAATGTGTATTCAATTAATGCTGTAATCGATTATAAAGAATTCTGTAAGGGTGTGCGAATGCCTAGTGCGTTAGTGAGATTTAAGGATGGTTATACGACTACAGTAATCCAGAATACCTTAGATATACCGATAAAATTAACTATTAAAAGACCATTGAATGTAGAAGCATATGCTTTTTAGTCGCTTTACTCTCTTATATGAAGAGAGTAAAGCGACTAGATGTGTAGTTAACCATATTACAGATATATCAGATATTGAAGTTGATAAAATATTAGAGCAAAATTTTGGGAAATTACGCTTAGACCACATGTCGGAAGAAGAACAAAAGTCGATATACCACTTATGTAGAGAATATAAAGATATTTTTATAGCGAGCAAATACCTTTATCTTTTGCTAATAAAGTCAAACACTATATTAGAACAAAAAACGAAGACCCTATCTATATCAAACCCTATAGGCAACCTCCCGCATAAACACATGAAATTAAAAACCAGTTACATAAACTATTAAATGATAATGTGATTCAGGAATCCTTTTCCCCTTGGTCAGCCCCAGTCCATTTAGTACCCAAAAAGAAAGACGCATCTGGTGAAATGAAGTATAGGATGGTTATCGATTACAGACATCTAAACGACATAACTGTGGACGATAAGTACCCTTTAGCCAATATCACTGACATTTTTGACAAACTGGGTAAAAGTACTTACTTTTCAACCTTGGACTTAGCTAGTGGGTACCACCAAATTGAGATCAACGAATCAGATAGACAAAAAACGGCATTCAGCACAGAGAACGGACACTATGAATTCCTTCGAATGCCCTTTGGCCTGAAAACAGCTCCAGCCACTTTCTAAAGAGCCATGAATAATATCCTAAGAGGCTTACAAGGAATTCATTGCCTTGTCTATCTTGATGACATAATGATTTTCTCAAGTAGCCTCCAGGAGCATTTACAAAAATTAAGGACCGTTTTTGACAGATTAAGATCGACTAATTTAAAAATACAACTTGACAAATCAGAATTCTTGAGAAAAGAAGTGCTATACCTAGGGCACGTTATTACTAAAGACGGACTTAAACCAAACGATGATAAGATTCAGGCTGTATGAAGCTACCCGTTACCAAGGACGACTACCGAGATCAAGAGTTTTCTAGGATTGATTGGTTATTACAGACGCATTGTAAAAGTCTTCGCCAAAATCACTCGGCCCCTTACAGCATGCCTAAAGAAAAGAAATAAAATTGTAATAGATCAAAAATATATTGATGCGTTTCACAAGAAACGCATCAATATATTTTTGATCTTTTTTATATTTTTTGTGTAAGGAGCTTCTGACTAATGCACCTTTACTCCAATACCCAGACCCAAACAAACCTTATGTTTTAACTACAGATGCTTCGACTGTTGCTTTGGGTGCGGTCTTATCGCAAGGGACAATCGGATCCGATAAGCCCATTGCCTACGCCAGTGGAACTCTCAGCGATACTGAGACCAGATATAGTACAATAGAGCGTAAACTACTCGCCATAAAATGGGCCGTAAAACATTTTAGACCATACCTTTACGGGCGTAAGTTCACCATATATGGTGAATACTGACCACAGACTAGTTTGGCTTTATTCACTCAAAAAACCGAACAGTAAATTGACCCTTTGGCGTTTACGTCGTAAGAGTAGGACTTCGATATTGTATACAAAAACGGAAAACAAAATAGTAACGCTGATGTCCTCTCTCGGATAAAACTAAATGCCATAGACTCTGATGACTCACAATCACTGAAAGTAAACCCGGACCCTAAAGAACAAAAACTGCAAAAATATCTGACTGAATTAACTGACCATATTGCGGACTTAACGACTGAAAACAGGGACGACTCTAGGACAATAACTATAACTGACACATCCGCCACTGTATCCGTCGACCAGTTAGAGACTAACACGAAATACCCGTTACCACCTATACGTTACACCTATATCTACTGATAGTAGTATAGTAACTGTATATTCTGGACAAGATCTGGAATCTAATGGTATTCCGATATTAAAGGAGGTCATTGACTCAAAACCTAACAAAATTTCATTTTATATCTGGCATAAAAATGAAGTACAAGTGAGAAATTTATCCAGGGATAAACAAAAGGTTCTCGAAGTTTTTAC
Source organism: Parnassius apollo (assembly GCA_907164705.1). NCBI lineage: Eukaryota > Metazoa > Arthropoda > Insecta > Lepidoptera > Papilionidae > Parnassius > Parnassius apollo. The sequence continues at coordinate 3,829,780 of CAJQZP010001441.1, read as the reverse complement.
CCCACTTAAGAATGATGATCTTATTAAAAATTTATTAAAAGAGTACATTAAGCCCAAGATTAAATATTTTATTTATTTCGAAAACATTCAACATAGAAAAGAATTCTCTAAAATTATTATACAGCTAATTTATTGAATGTACAGCGCGTGTTATATATGTAGAAGACGAGGGAGAACAAAAAGAAATCATACTGCAACATCATGGGGGAAGGACGTGTCACAGAGGAATAAAGGAAACAATGAGTAGAATTAAAAGAAACTATTATTGGCAGAACATGCAAGAGACGATTGCTGCAGTGCTTAATGTTTGTGATGCCTGTAGAAAAATGAAATATGAAAGAAAACCCATTAAACCATTACTTCAATTAACTCAAACCCAAAACGCCCCCTTCCAAGAAGTTTTCATGGACCTTTTTTCAATTGAATCCGTTTATTACCTAACTTTGGTTGACGCATTTAGTAAGTTAGGACAAGCTATCGAAATTCCAAATATATCTGCACCGGAAATCGTAAGAGCGTTTATTAAATATTTTTCAATGTACGGAACACCTAAAAAATAACTTCTGATCCCGGTAGTGAGTTTAATAATGACCTCATTAAGGAACTTATGACTATGTATAATATACTACTACACATTACTACTCCTAATAATCCGAATTCAACAGGCATAATAGAGAGATTCCACTCCACAATTATAGAGATATACAGATTGGCGAAATACGAACGGAAGTGTACAGATGCAGCTACTACTCAATTATGGCTTATAACCACACCATACATAGTACAACCGGCCTTACTCCTTTCGAAATCGTTTTCGGGCATACCGACTCTAATTCAACGTTCGCCGCGAATTTCGAGAAATGCTACACCCAACAACTATTAAAAGCTAAACGTATTAGATATCTATATAATTACATATCAGATAAAATGTTAGAGAAAAAGGAAAAGGTAAGGGAACAAAAGGGCGGCGAAACAGATAGAAATTTTAGAATAGGAGACGTTATATACGCCAAGGAATCTAACATAAGAAGAAGTAAAGATAAACCGAGATATAGGAAAGCTGTCGTTAGTGGTAATATAGAAAGAAATATAGTTCCTGCCAATTAAAAACATTAAACGTCCTCCACAGCTGGTGTATAATAATTTTGACGATGGTTCAGAAAGGATGGGCCCTTCAACTTCGAAAACTTGAAAAAACCCAGGAATCCTGCCTGTCAAACTGGGTCGTACCTCATTGCAAATAGACAACTGGCTTATTATTAAAACTTTAAACTTAGAAGGTTTTAGTATATTAAAGTACGACGAGTTCGTTGCGTTGATAGATGTTAATAAACCATATATTCACGAATTTTTAGCTATTCGACCACATGTAGGGTATTTAAGAGATGCAACTATAGGAAAATTTCGGCAACTTGTGCCATCGAAAAGATTTAAAAGAGGCATTATTGACCCGCTTGGGTCTATGATAAAAATAGTTACTGGAAATTTGGATCATGATGATGCCATCAGATATGACTCATTGATTTCTAAACTAAACGATAATCAGGTCGTTTCGGATAAGAAAATTACATTAGTCTTCAAAATCTTAGATAGTTTCATCAACAATACAGAGACCTTACATAACAATACTTTAATTTTAGATGAACGCTCGAAGAGAATTGAAAGAATTGTTAAATTCCTAACTACAAAAGAAGAAAATTCCATTTATTCTACCTATGTCCTAGGTATGTTTGACATGTTTTTGAGTTATTTTAGAACTATTAACGTAATACTAGGAGAAATTGAAACTGCACTAGCATTCAATAAGGTATCTGTTCTGCATCAAGCAATTTTTAACTCTACGGAATTGTAAAATTTATTACAATCAATCGCGACAACCGAAAATCTTTTTTATCCTCTAAATGAAAATAACTTAGTTAAATTAGAAAATTGTATTAAGGTTAAGGTTTTTATAAAAGGAAACCAGATCACGTTTATCTTAGAGGTCCCTTTAGTAGGGAATAAAACATATAGTTATTTCAAAATGTATTCATTGCCAATTGCTATTGCAAACAAAACTATTATAGTTATTCCCAAATACCCATACCTATTGGTGAAAGATAAAGAATACTTGCCAGTCCCGAGAGCCTGTAAACAAATTGCTTTGGATAACCAATTCCTGTGCAATAACGACGATGTGCTGCTGCATACAGAACAAAGCTGCGTGGAACAGCTCATGGAGTTTCAAAAAAACCTCGATACCTGTGAACAGCATACTGTGGACATTGAAGATCCCAAAATCCAACGAATAAGCCACGAAAGCTGGATACTATACGTGAGAAGCCATAGGATACTTACCAGAAAGTGCGACAATGACGTTACTCACGAACTGTTATGCGGTACTTACATAATCACCGTAGACAATTTCTGTGAAGGCGAAATTGGAAATATTCATTTTAAATACCACCAATCTTCTTCAGATGACCTAAATTACCAAATTTACCCAATGACTAACTTACCAGAACTTTAGATTTCAAAGCCTCCCATTGTCAGTGAAGTGAGTTTAAAAGGTATAAATCTAGACGAAACTAAACAATTAATTCAACTAGTAAAATTTAACAAAATAAATCTCAGTGAAAATGCAAGTGCTATTAACGTTAAAAGTGTGAGTTTAGGAACGATAATTTTGTATGTAATTCTACCAATTATTTTCTGTATTGTAATTATAATTAGATATAAACTGTGTGTAATTAAGCGAATTCGTCGGATCCCTGAAAATGCCGATACTTTCGCTCTTGAGGAGGGAAGAGTCATGGATTCGACCCCACACAGAGTGATACAAGTACGTGCATAAATGCTATTGTTGACTTTGCACCCTGTGTGTGGTCTATATCGCGTCACTTGAGTAAACAAATGTAAGAACGTCTGCACGAAAGATGTATTAGAATAAGTTTGGCATTGTTAAAGTACATAAGCTTCTGTACGGACATCTCTTAGTTTTATTTTAGTTTTTAAAAACGCCTCCACCGCTCCCGTTAACTTGACTACCTTGCAAATGAAACTATAATATTATTATGGGTTTTTTATTAGTTTTATTATAGGTGAGAGACTTCAGCTATAAGGCCCTCCACATATATACGGAATTCCGATTCTAAGTTCCGATTCGGGATTCCGAACGCAGCAAATCCATATAAAATCAAGGACCTGTTCCAAACCTTCGGTAGTTTTCCGTTCGAAATTTTGTGGGCAAAACAGAATTCCGTATATTTGTGTAAACCCGTTCTTTCCGTTTTGGAATTCCGAAATGGAATCTCGTATGTAATGTTTCTATGCTGGTAAATACTCTGAGACTATTGGCATGTGTAATTAACCATAATCCATGGAGGTAGAGGTTAAAGAGAAGGAGAACGATCGCTGTAGAAAATAGTGTCCCAGAAATATGGACAAAATAAGTTCTCTCAATAAAAGTCATTTTCAGTCTAATTTTCCGATCAGATGCTAAATCACTTTTTTAATGTTACTTTTTGTTAAACATTAAAAAATTACGGAGCACGATTATTTTTGCACCCATGCCGCCTCCAGTTCTTTAACCTCCATGGCATTAGATAACAATATTTGACAGTTGATAGAGTTTTAGCGGGAACTTAGCCGTAGACGGATTGTCGCTCCTGTTTTGTCGCTTAAATAATGATTTGAAGTGGATTTTGATTCGTAAAAGTGATGCGACTTTGTTAATTAAGTGTCTTCGTGTGTGAAATATTAAAGAAAACGACGAAACAAGTGCTTTTATGTCGATATAAACCTCAAGCTATTTTGATCGCTTGGGCGCCTTATGAACTTGAGTGGCTGTCGTCATCAACTGTCCGCTGGGTTGAACTGTCGTCAAAATCTTCTAAGGGCTTTGCAATGTGACGCATCAGCATATTGTGAAGATAAATATGAAATGATACTCAGAAGGAAGAAAAAGAAGAAGCCTAGAACCCATAGCTGTAAAGCCAGTTAATAAAAAAAAATTACAGTTGACAAATGACAATGACACATGCAAATGACAACTGAACTGTCGTTGAGTCAGATATTAACTGTTTTCTTCTTATCAATTATTTAATTCCCAAACCCAAACCTTTTTCATTTTAATCAGCAACTTAAATCATCTAAAATAGACATAAGTACAAATATTAAAAATGAACTCATTGTGGCGACGGACGACGATTGCAATTTTGAGAAATGGTTTAGTAAAACTTGACATAAGAGCGAAGTCTTTACACAGTGCACTGTATAACTTGAACATTCAAAATGCTAAAAAACCGATGACCTTTTGTCCTTTAAATATTTCTTACATTACTTTTAGAAATAAATCTAAAAAGGTAAGTATGGGATGCTTGTATTTTTCCAATAAATATTAAATAAAGAGATACACCCAGATTAACCCTATTTTAAATTACAAAGCAAGATATTTTTAATGTATTAGGTGATCATTAAGAATTGCAATTCTGCTATGGAATCTAGGTTTCATTTGATTACAAAGTAAGAAACCACATCAAATAGGTAGATTATTTAATAATTGGATAAGACACCATAAAAAAATTGAATACATTCCAGAATTATGTATAATTTCTATTAATAATCAATGTTGAAATTGTTCTCAATTATGTCTGCAATCCCTTATTCATAAAATTTAATATAAAAGGGTATTTTGAGTCTATTTAAAATATATTATGATATTGTTTTAAAAATATTCAATCCATTCATAAAAGCAATTAGCTGCATTTTTTTTATATAGGATAAGGGTGACAAACGAGCACACAGTCCACCTGATGGTAAGCGGATGCTGTGGAACATAGACATCTACATTTAACCTCGATTAAGAATCAAAATGCAGATACATTCTCACCCTTGAGGACTAAGATAGAATGCCTTTATTCCAGTAAAACGGGTCTCCAGTTCTCTACACTTACCATACAAAACAGCAGCATTAAGCTACCATTTTATGCGGTATTCTGTGAGAGTGTGGTCCTTCCCCAGTCAAGCTTACCCATTCATGTTACAACCATAATAGCTGCAGCATAGCTTTACCATATATAACGCATGAAATTGTGCTTTGAAAACTAGTGAATTATGAGCTGTTATGAAAAGTTTCTCATTCATCGTCATGGTAAAGCATTCATGCCACGTGGTAGTGCCAAGTACTATCCATATTGTTTGCTTATTTATTAGTTTATTTAATATTATAATTTATTTAGTTACTTTATGCCTATGAAATTGTGACATTATGCTTGTTGATTTGTTGCCTAGACTTTTAGGACTCTTCTAGAAAACTTTTAGGTATTTTTTATTTATTAACCCTTTGAACACCAAGCAAACGCCAAGGCCAAGTAACAAACTAGTTTCTCTATTTAAACTCAATTAAAACAAGTTTTTATTGAATAAAGCTCATCCCTAAAATGAAATTTACATCACTACTTGATGCCTGAAAGCAACAATGGCATTTGGTTTCAAGGAAAACGTGGCTATTTTAGGGATGTGGTAATGGAATAAAAACATTTATAGCAAACTGTTGTTTTGCAAAAGCAAACTATTGCAGATCTGTATAATATGTATAATTTTCACTCATAATTAGATAATGTTTTCGGGAAAATAAATTCGACAGGTCACTATTGACACCCAAAAGCGACAATGGCGAGGGTGCGAATGAAGTAAAGTTCCAAATTAGTGACGAGACTGCTTGATGACCATAGATAAAGCGATGTTTTAAACATATGTAGGTTTTAACAATATTAATTTGATTTTTATATGTGTATGATGTCATATTAATCATATTAATAATAAAGTAACACTAACTCCTCAATGGATGCACTGTTTGTAGTTTTAATTAATGTTTTAGTTCAATTAGCACAATCTTCTTGTAAATTGTAGAAGATTAAATTACCCCATCACTAGTGTCACTTCAAAGTGACAATGGCATTTGTTGGACATATATTTTAAGGTCTTATTTTTGCCTAAAACAAGTTCAAATTTGGAATGAATACTACCATGATTAAGCTTAACTTTGGTTTAATTTGTGTGACATACGGAGATGACAAAATTTAAAAAATTTGCTTTTCACCTATTTTGTATAATATTACATTATAAATTAGCACATCTATTTGTCGCCTAAACTTGTCATTGGCATTCTAGCGGCCAATTACGTTTGTCGCTTGTGTCGTTGGCGTTCAAAGGGTTAAATACAAACGGCACCTGTGCCATCACATGGCTTTTGTAAAGGACTGGTTCCTCATCGCATTGGTACTTGTGATGTATTATCCAAGAGGCAGTTGCTTCCACTATGTAGAAATGGAAGTAAATTTATCAAGCTTTTTGAAACAATTTGTATTCAAGATATTTTTAATTTTTAACTTATATGTTAATCAGAATACTAGAGGATTGTTTTTTTTATTGTTAGAATATCAGGTTTTTTTAAACAAACGCAAATTCATATATAAGTATTCAATTATGTGTGTAACACTTATGGAATTTGAATTTTTTTAACTTATAAGAATAGCAGAAAGATTTAGACTCGGATGATGAACAAGATGTGTATGAAGATGATGCTTCACTATCGAGGGATTCAAAGGTTTTAAAATTTAACACAACTTCACTAAGGGCCGATGTTGTATTAAAATCAGCTCTAGGAGTCTCTAGGAAGTGAGTAAATATTTCTATAATTATTATAATTAATATTGATTCTATGTATTAAGTATAAATATTGAACATTGAATATATATACTGGATGAACTTTTTTACAGCCTGGAAAAAACAGGTGTAACATGTGAACGGAGTTCAGTGCCTATCGCACTGATATTTTACAAAAAATAAAACCAAAAATTTTGAAATCAATCAATGAAAATCTATCGAAATTCAAATAATATCCACCTTACTTTATGAACGGCAATAAAACAAGAAATTTAGTAGGTATCTTTGACCTTGTCACTTCGCAGGGTCACAGACTAGGGTGGTTATGATTTGAATTTCAGTAGATTTTAATTAATTTAATGGTTTAATTCAAAATTTTTGTTTTTAATTTTTGTAAAATATGAGTGCCATAGGCTTTTACTCCGTTCACATGCTACACACAGATGGTAAAAAGGTCATCTAGTATATTTGATTATTTGTCTACAATGTGACACTTTATCACAATTATGGATGTCAGCTACTTTTTTATGTAGCTCAATATTATTAGCAATAATACAATTAGGATTGTAATCAAATTCAACATGTTAAACTTATATGTATAACTATTATCGCACATGAATTTCAATAATAATAATTCCTTCATGAACCTTTTAGAAACCAAAGAACCAACTATAACAAATTAATAAATTATTTGGTAATGAATATCAAAATAGGAAAAACTAGAAAACCTTACAATAATAAAAAAAACATACATACATACATAAACATAGTTATTAATCTAACTTATAATCAACATTAACTAATGTTTACAATTCACAATATTCCAGCAAAATTGAGCAAGTATTTTATGAAAGTAAAATCAGAGTTAATGGAAAGAAAATAATGAAAAAAAGTAGTCCTGTAAGTATTTATAATAAAATAAAATTTTCTCTGTATATAAGTATATGCATTTATTATAGCAATTGGAAAAATATTGTTACAGATAAAATTAGGAAGTGAAATAGATGTTATTAAAAGTATTAGTCCTCATAATCCAGATCACTTGTATGTGTCTCGTGTTGAAGTTCTGAATATAGTTGCCAAAGAAGAAAGTATAGCAATAACAGTGAGAAGATTTAAAAATTTGTTAATAGAGAATTATGAAATTGACCCTTACAAAGCTTCTTCAAATGAAGACAGTAATGAATAATTTTTGGTAAAACTTAAAAAATAAAGTATAGTTTAAATCAATACACTTTACAGTTTTATTGACCACCATGATTTCATATACATACTTATGTATTTATTATATATCTAAATCTATATCACAGTCTGTGCTCTCAAAAATAGATATTTGTGAGCTAGAAACTGATGCCGGTTTTTCAAAACTTATATTAGCAATACTGTGGTTTGATTCCTTTTTAACAATGGTGCTTGTTGTAATAACATTACAATTATTAACATCATTTTCTACATGTGATTTATTAGTATCATGTTTTTTAACAAATTCAAACTGTTTCAAGAAATTCATTGTTTTCGACATTGGTTGGTTTTCTTCACCTGATTTATGTGAGTTACATGAGTCTACTTTTGCGCTAATTGCATTTTCTCTTTGAATTTTATCATTTGAGTCATCCTTACCATTTTCCACATTCTCATAAATTGAGTTGTCCATTTTTAAATCAATTTCTAAATCTTTGAATACATCATTAACACTTGGAACAGCTTTTAACATACTAGTAGTATCATTAAAATCTCCATCACTCTCAGATGAATGCTCAATATTAATCTTACCACGATTATTGGATTTCTTTGATATCTTCTTTTTAACTGAATTTGTGTTTACAGTTACTTCTCTCCGTTTCCTCTTTTGGGTAACTTTTTTTGGTATAATTGGCAATTTGCTTTCACATTTATTAAGAGTTGCATGTTTTTTAAGTGTAGCAGCCAATCTTTCTTTTACTATACATTTTCGATCTTTGTCACCATCAGAATTTATATTCTCTTTATTTAATAATTTAGTATCAGGGTTCGCTGATTTCTTTCCATTTTTATTAAAATATGAACTTGTCACAAGCGACGCCGATAGTGGAATATTATCATCTACGACATCATCATATTTTGAAAATAACTGAGGATTGCCTTTTTCTACTTCACTTTCTAAAGTTTTATAATCAACTTGTAATAACTTCGCATAGTAGAGCAATTCTTCTTTCCATATATGGTGAAGATTTAAGCATTTCAAGACCTTATTTGCTGTGCGCAGATATTCAAAATCTGGATACTTTTGAAATGCCGAATGCAACGCGTCCATTGTATCGTTCAAAGTGCAGTCTTGCATTGATAAATCCATCAAAGACACTGCCATTATCGCATCAACTGGTAATATAGTTGTGCGAAACATAAGGCGACAATGCGCTTGCGATAATCTGTAACAGTAAAGTGTCCTTATGTAAAAACTGATTCAGAAAAATGTCATGTGTTCTTACTTAATAATTTGATTATACGATATAAGTAAGCGGTCAATTATTACGAGCGCTTGACTTTTCACGCGTTGCAAACTTTTTTAAACTGGTATCAGATGAAACGCGGAGGCCACACACCCCATTGTATCCAATTGTTTCGTTTTTTTTTTATAGGATAGGATGATAAACGAGCACACAGTCCACCTGATAGTAAATGGTTGCTGTGGCCCATAGACATCTACATCTATCCTCGATTACACATCAAAATACAGATGCGTTGTCATCCGTGAGGACTTGGGTGGAATGCTTCTTTCCAGTAAAAAGGATCTCCGGTTCTCTACACTCACCATACGAAACACAGTAGCATTAAGCTACTATTTGACGCTGCTATTCTGTGAGAGCGTGGTCCTTCCCCGGTCGAGCCGACTCATTCGTGCTACAATTATACTACTAATATAACTGCAGCATGGCTCTACCACGTGTAAACCACCACCACCACCACATTGTCCATTAAATAGTCAATGAACAATATATTTGTACCTGAATTCACAAACACAACTTTTTAAGTGTAAGAGCAGTGTTATAATAGTAAAGATGTCTTTCAGTGCATTCGGTATGGAATATTCATTTTATAAACAATACTTAAAGGACTTTGATGTGCGTGTATTTAATGAGGCGCTGTGATTAACTTTCCACCAATCTAAATAAAATGCGATTTCATTTGTTATTAGTGATATATATAATAATAAATTATGTGTAGTTATTTATGTGTTGTCACAATATATTTTAAAAAATCTATAGCAAACTTTCAAATTCATTGGCAATGTAATAATCGAAAAGATTTTGAAAGTTGTCTTGTAGTGATCCTTCTTTGTCTGAAGAATATAAATATCGTATTATTCTTCGCTACTGTAAGCCATCGCAATTTTTCAAATAATTAATAATATTCAATAAATAGTTTCAAAAATTTTATTAATGTCACTGAAACAATCAACGAAGCAAACTAAACCAGCTAGCGAACTAATAATAATAGTTACAGCTTATCAAAATTCTCGATTAATTGAACGCATAGTGTTGTTCGTCCCTCAAGTGTTGTTTATGATTAACTTTTCTGTACCCTGTGCACTATGAGATTATAAAGGAATATTTATGTATACAGGTATTAGTGTTGGATTAAAAAAAATGTTTGTCAAATTAACTTTGTAAAATTAAGAGATATCATTTTATTTCAATATTTAAAGTTGTTGTATAAAGCCCCCAAAATTGTACAGCGCTTAAAACTCGAGGTATAACAATAGTGCTGCAAATGCACCCGCAAATACTTAGGCACTTGTTTGACTCGAAAACAATCACAGTAAGATCTTAGATTATTAGGTCTCCTTTTATTCCTCGGATCCAGATGTTTTATCTGATAATATTCTCTCCATAATAAGTCAGAGACCTCAATATATTACTTAATTATTATGTAGGCCCTTAGTCGACTTTTAAGAAACCCAACTTTTTTTAACAATTTATGAAAATATCCAATAATTCTCTTTTATATAAAAAAGAGTAACAACCAAAACTTAAGAATTTTGTTCTCATCGTAATTAAAAGTTTTATACAAACCTAACAAGGCTGTCTAACATTCTTACTGTTGTGCGGGAAGGATCTCTATTATTAGACTTCCTCTGCATCATGTAATAGGACTGAATTATGGCGTTAGCCGATTTTGACATTTCTGTATGTCTTGGTCCAACTAAACCTATGTACATCTGAAAATAATTTAATTCAATATAGATGTGAAATTTTTGCCTTCTTTAAATCACAAAGGTATGAAACTATATTTACTTTTTATACCTTTACATATTACTAGCTAAAATCTGCGTGTAAAAATAACCTGGTATTTATTAAGTACCTACTTTGAAGAGCATGTCCCTCTACAGTAACCAACATCATTACGCTAGGAAACCGTTAACCCCCGGCCACATACTCGTCGAGTGACATGGGAAGTAGTGAGGAAAGGAGGCAGAGACGTAGTGTAGTGTGGCCACAATACTCATGATGGCGCACGTCATTTCCAACGCTCTCTGTTTTGTCGGTTTTTTGGGCGCGAGTCAAAGGACTGGCAATATGAGCGCGAGTGACGCCACAAACTCGCGCAAACGCAGTCCGAATCGAGTTCTCGAGCTCGTTACGGAAGCGCGTCACGTGTCATTTAAAAATCATTAATAGTGTACCTATCATCATCATTCAGCCATATTATCACATGAGTCAATAAATTACAGAGAAAAAGCTATCTCGACGACGATAACGTATATTTCTTTTATGACATTGATAAGCTCGCACGCTGCAACAGTTTCAACATCCATTGTTTTGCAAACGCGAGCGAGCTAGTGCGGAGCGTCGCGAGTAGAGCAGTGTGCGAACAGACAGGGCAACATGGCGGCAGCTCGAGGAGCATAGTGTGGCCAAGCCATTATAGTACAGTCTAAACTAAGCATTCATCAGAAGAAGTAGACCGTTCAATGGCTAACCGCAAACTGATAGAAAGCTAATTAACTTTTACAGCTTTACTATAATGAATTTTAGCAAAGAAGTGTCACCTTGTCTTCATTTATGAGTTTTATTTAAAATTTTACCTGTAATTTTTCAATGCTCCATCTTGTTTTAGATTCTGATGCTTTAGATCCTCCAAACAATATGTATGATGACACTAAGTTATCCCACGAACTATTTTTTGAATCAAGTAGAATGAATATCAAGTCAAATCTGAAACATTTTACTTTACATGTACTAGAAGAATATTTGAAAATATTAGAATTACCAAGATAGCATTTACTAAAATTCAATTACAGTTCTTGTTAAGCGTTTATTGCTACCTTCCTTTAATGCCGAGTAATAAAAAAGGAAAACAGCAGAATTATGTGTCCGAAAAAAAATATTTCGAGAATGTATCAACGAGAGAGCCGTCGTGCACACGCGCCTTACATTACGAGTATATTTCTCTCTCATTTCATTCTCGATTCATTGGTCTCACTTTGTCATAATACCGCAACAGTTTAACCTCTCAATCACTAAGCGGTCAAATTCGACCGCGGTGCTATTCCGTCAAACTCCCAAGCGATCGGATTTGACCGCGCACACCCACAGCACTTTAAACCATTAAAACTTATATTAAGAAACTACTTTTCTATGAAGAAGTTTGGCATTATAAAATCAAAATGAAATGTTCTATCCTCTAGTGCAATAAAAAGTCAGTTAGTCTAAGGGCATTTATTTGTAATCTATGTTCATTGCGTACGCCATTTTCATTTGGATGTTGTTGTTGATTTTTGGATTTTTCGTGTTTTATTATAAAATTGTTATGAAAGTTTTTGTGTGAATATAATTTATCTTTCTAATTAAATAATATTGAGTAATATATAGAAATATAATAATGATTTTCACGCTACCGACAACCACTTGGTATTTACGCGTTTTTTGTTATCAAAATACAATAGTCTTTTTGTAATGAAATAAAACCAGACTTTTTAGACCACGGGATAGAGAATGTTTTATAGATTTTATAATTCCAAACTTATTCATAGAAAATTAGTCGTAAATATAAGTTTTAATGGTTTAAAGTACTGTGAGTGGTGGATGTGGTCGCATGCGACCGCTTGAGATTTGACGGACGCATGCGACGGCATGGGATTTTTATGGGGATTGCAGGGTTAATTTGACGAACAAAGCAGGTGCCGAAGAAACAGTTTTGCAACATCAGGGTGGCGTGCTGGAACAATGTCATTATAAATAAGGTAATCTCTGGTTATTGCAGCCTTTACTTGAATATTCGATCATAATAATTTCATCCATTCCGCACCCTAAACAACACGTTTAAATGCAAACAGAACTTAATGTCATTTGACGTGGTTGTGAGAGTACGTGTAAAGCCACAAATACTGTGTGGCCTCCGATAAATGACCCTCTCTCATATCACATATAAATAACCAGGCCGGCGCCGTACAAGACATTTGGACAATCTGCAAAGCGGGGCGATGGCGATGTATGCAATAATACATGATGTCTACTGCTGGAAATGGGCGTCTCTCACTACGCGCTCATATAGAGAAAGATGGTGATGGTGGTGTCTAGCCATAACAAAGACCTTGGTGTATTTGTTACCTGCTCAATAAAGGTGTCCCCAAAGACACATTTGCACTAAGCGGTTCATCGGTTTGATAATGTCCTTTAGGATTGCACGCTGCTATTACTGCACAACGCGTGTTCAATTTACACACTATGCCAGCCTAAAATAAAGCAATGTGAAAAATTGAGTTAGGCAAAAGTACTAAATAGTTTTTCTGTTCCATTAGCATAAATGAAACGGTTAGCCGTTTTGTAATTACATACAGGTATTACCGTGCTCTTTGTGTCAATTTATTTATCTTAAATAAAATAATGAGCCCACTGAAATGAAACATGGAATCACTATGTTGATTGTCCATCTATGGCATGCGCTTTCTCATGAACTATTTGACGTCTTAGTTAAGAGGATTGTGAAGCCGTTAATTTTCATACAAAAGTCAAAAGTTTTTCCACCCGTAAACAAAGTCTAGTTTTCATAATTTTTGGAAATGTCATAGGTATAATGAAAAGTATATTTGAAATCACTAAGGCCTAATATATGTACGATTCTGCGTCGATCTCAAAAGAATATCTAGGTATAGTTGTTTTATCACCTCTGTGAACTAAGGAACAACCCCTTTTTATTACAACTAATTATGTAATCTACAGCTTTCGTCTGTCACAATAGTTAAAAAATTGTTTATATACTAAATACTGCCTTACTATGGTGTTAACAATTTACTATTAATACAAAAACAACGTCTTTATTACCTTAGCTATAGAGATAGTTTGCTGCTCCATAGCTTCGTGAATAGCAGTGCGATCATGCTCTCTCAGATGTGAGATCTCATCGATACAACAAACTCCGCCATCTGATAGAACTAAAGCGCCTGCTTCCAATTGCCACTCGCCATCTTCCTGGAAAAAACTGATTTTACTTATACAAAGAAATTGATTTACTTTTACTGAAAGAACGTCACTGAGCCCCACCGCTTTAGCCTTAGCCTTAGATATTGATTCATCTACGTCTCACATACGTTTCCTTAGGCGCGATGTCGTCACTAGAATGTATCTACTCCAATAGTTGTCGCTTCTGCGACAGAATGTGGCCAACCCATTTCCCATACCCCATTACCCATATAAAAAAAAATTGCATGGTTTTGGTTCTCCGATACATACTTTGCTCCTTTATACAGATCGCTGAGCCAGTATCAACGTGTGAGCAACGTTTTGTCTTCTTTAGCGGAAACAGCAACATGAAAAAGGGCTTTTCCCCTTCCTACGTCACAGCGGACTTTCCGTGGTTACTAAGGGCTGTCAATAAAGAGTAAAAAATACATAGCGAAATGGTAAGTTACTTAGGTAAAGTACCTATTCTGACTATGATCACTGACCATATTTTCACCACTATGTGAGTTCTGTGATGGCCAACGCATGCAACTTGCAAGGCCATTCGTCGGGAATCGCTATGCTTAGCTCAGAAAAAAATAGTATTGTTTTAATTACAAAATACAAGTACAGGTAGTAGGTACTTGGATAGTGAAGTAAAACTTCAACTAACAGAAACAGCAACTTTTTATTCAATATAGATTATAAATAATACTTATTGAAAGTCACTTTTTTATTTACCATTGGATCGGAAAAAAATCTCGGTCCTGGGAAAAACCAGCAAGAAATCCAGCGGGACTATATTTTTTTAAATAACAGCTTACAATCATAACAACAACAATAACAACACAAATTAAAAATAGCTTTGAAGCGATCACCCTTCTCAGGGGTTATTATCATCCATAAATTCCTTAATATTATAATAACCCTTTTTATACAATCTCAGTTTAATAAAGTTTTTGAACTTTGTTCAGGTCGAATTTTGTATATTTTCTGGTATTTTGTTGTAAAAAAGCGTATCCATCGCTCCAAGGATGAATTAATGACTCGGTAGAGTCGAGTAAATGGTACTACTAGCTTGTGTCTGTTCCTAGTATTCACAGAATGATTACCACTTATTTTTGTGTACGTACATTACATTTTCATAAATGTATTGAGAGGCCTAAGTTAATATATTAATTTCCTTAAATTTTTGTCTGAGCGACTCTTTAGGTTTTAAATCATAAATTACTCTAATGGCCCTATTCTGTAAAACAAATATAATTTCAGTGTCAGTCGCGTATCCTTACAGCAAAATACCATACGAAATTATGCTATGGAAATAGCTAAAGTAAATTAGTCTAGCTGTTTCAACACTGGTAAGAGTTCTAATCTTTTTTTACAGCACATGCTGTAGAACTAAGTCTGCAAGGTAGTTTTGATATATATTTTTTACATTGAAGCTTTACATCTCTAGTACGATTTCAAGAAAAAGGTGTTATCAACAAGACTCAGCTCTGAAAAGTATTAGTAAAAGTATTTAGTAATTAATGTAGTGTCATCAGCAAATAATACTATATCACGGTTATCCCTTACTGTGTAAGGTAAGGTATTAATATATACAAAAAACAGAAAAGGGCCGAGAATTGAGCCCTAAGACTCGCCTAATTGTACTATCGTTCCGGAAGAACTCATACTATTAATGACAACTTTTTGCATTCTGTTACTTAAATATGAAATAATTAATTTAAGAGCATTACTTCTTACACCGTAGTGTTGGAAGTTTCCTGGTTAATGTTTCATGGCGAACACAATCGAAGGCTTTGGATATAGGTCACAAAATATACCCAAAGCAACCTGTGAATTCTCCCATACATTATAAGATATATTTAATCAGCTCAACACCAGCATCAGTTTTCGAGCGACCCCTTGTGAAACCGAATTGATTTTTATGAAGTAAATTATTTAAATTAAAAAAATTTTAACATTTGATCAAGAATAATTTTTTTTTAAATTTGTAAGTGTTGACAGTACAGAAATAGGTCTAAAATCAGCGGAGTCCAATGTACTGCCAAATTTAAATAAAGGTATTACTTTACTATGCTTCATTAAATCAGAAAACACACCAGATTAGATACTAGTATTAAAAATAATAGATAGTTGAGGTGCGATTGCATCTATTATAGATGCAATAACTTTAACGGAAATCCCCCATAGATCTGCGGTTTTTTTTAATATCAATATTCTCAAAATATTTTACAATATCTTTTAATGATACCTACTTTATGAAATGTAAAATTCTTTGTACACGCATTTTTTACATTTTGTTTAAGTAACGATTCGGCGACGGCAGAATTCAGTGACTTAGTGGTTAAGATCAGAATATCAGTAAAATATTTCTCAAAAACCATTGCAACGTCCTGATCTGATTTAGTTAATTTGTTGTTAAAACTTAACAGGTAGTTTGAATTGCGAGAGTACTTTGAGTTTCACTATTAATTATACTCCATGTCATTTTAATTTTATTAGAAGCCGTCTTTATTTTGTTGTTCAAATACAAAGACTTGGCTATGGAGCACACTCTTTTAATTTTTTTTGAATATTTTTACATATTCCTTAAATTCGACGCTAGCATTATATGACCTTTCATTGTAAAATTTCATTAAACCTTTGTCTACTCTTATGGACTCCAACTGTCGCCCATTCATTGAATGTCTTGCGATTGTTCAAGGATAATGTTTTAGAAGAAAAAGTATTATCAAATTCATTGCAAATAGGTATATTAATATTCCATACAAAAAAATTTGGATTATTTTGGTATGAAAGTGATGGAAGTTTTTTTTACTATGTTACTTTTAAACTTTTCCAAGCGACATGCATTTACTGGAACAAACACAACTTTTTCATATACTTGCTTTTTGTGAACATAAGGTAACAAAACTAATTGTCCACAGTGATCAGAGCTCAATTTTTGAATTATACATTTATGGAACGGCTTAACATTTGTAAAAATATTATCTAATATGTAGCATTAGATTCAGCAATACGCGTTGGCTCCAAAAATTAAGTAAGTAAGTTTTGTAATAAAGTACTTGGGTAGGTAGTACTTCTGTAGTTAAGTTATTGTTTATTTTTGCTATAAGTACCAATCTAACAAAAAATGAAATAAATTCACCTTTTATAACTTCCTATTAAAATCATACGGTATCTTAAATAATGATATATCCACGTTACAATTATAGTAGGAACGACGTTTTGCCATTATAATTTATCAAATAGATAGGTAATATACATAATATATATAATTTTTAAATTACATTAAAACTTTTCAACTATTTTATTCTACAATTAAATAAACTAAATACTAAACAAAATCTATTTCAACAAATATTTACAAAAAACTATTTTACGTAAACAGTGTTAAAAAACTTTAACATTCAATCGCCTATAACGCGCTAGCCCCGACTGCGTATGCGGCCCGGGCCGTCTCGCGATTGTAGGTAATTATTTCACGCAGCCAGCGTGAGTGACAGATGCCTGGCCAAAGTTAAAGTATTTACTTTATGTTAAGTATTACATATACAACATGTAACAAAAACCCAAACATCCAAGCGTATAGAAATGATTTTTTTTTCAAAAAACTTAAAAAAATATTAATTTGCAAATTGTATGTGGTTTTATTTCCTTTAACTTACACGAGTATCGGTAATGTGGGGTCTTTGACAATCCTCTTATTCCTCGGCTAATGCAGAGATAATAAAACCACATACAATTTGCAAATTAATTTTTTTTTCATTAAAATTCTATATGCTTGGATACTGATTCTCATAACGCAGTTAATGGGAACCACAGGGTTTTTGTTACATATTGTACATAAAATTATAAATGTTAATGTCACACATTTACTCTTATTCTGTGTCATCGGAATCCCTCTGAGATGCAGTATCAGTCAGTACCATAGAATACTATAATACATATATAATAGAACGGGGGAGTGGGCGGAGCCCGTGTAGCCACTAACATGTCGATTCACACCTATAAATGTCAACACAAATGTCAAAGTTTCCAATTATCGTATAAGCGTCGCCGCATGCAAATTTTTAAAAATGGCAAATTGTGTAATAATTACGTGTCGAAAGAACAGCGGGAAATGGAATTTAAATAAAGAAGACATATTCTACAACCAGTAAGCCGAAACTATTTATATTTGGTGAATATTAGAAACAAAAATAAAGAAATATTTATGTGTCAAAAACATTAATCAAAAGTGTTTGTAGTAGTGATAACTGATAATAAAACGAAATTGCTTGTATATGTGGGAGCACACAACCCTCCTACAAAATAAGGTTGACAGCCATTCTATTGTGTATTATAGTATTCTATGGTCAGTACAATCAGCAGATCCATATATAATAAGATATTAATATAGAAACAAATATAATCGATACTGTTATATTTATAAAAATATAACGAAACCAAACATCAAGCACTAAGACGAAGCACACATATGCCATCACACAATTGTACTGCACTAAGCAAATATTGGCTCTTGCGATAAGTTGAAGGAAACATCTAGTATAGTGTTATTTTTACCTTAAGCGCTGCGCAAGTTAACCCCGCCCTTGTACTTCCAGCACCAGATGTGAACACGGAACGAGGTGTTAATTCCGCACTTGCTCGGAGCAACTGTGACTTGCCAGTACCTGAAAAAGAAATGTGTTTGAAGTGGGGTGGGGCAAGGACTACTCGCACAGATACAATAGCTGTGATGGCTGATAGATATAATGTAGTAAATAAATAGATCATATAAATGGAATAGTTTATAGATAAAAATAAAAAAGCACCTGGGTCCCCAACTAACAGTAAATGACACTGGCCTCTCACATGCATCGAGTATTTCTCATCGTGTGTTGATTTGTTGCATTCATCTTCTAATGCGTGGTTTGATCCAGTGATTACTGTAAGCATTACAGCCAGTTTTACTAAATGCAAACCATATACCTGAAAAAGGATGTTATGTATAGACCGGACAGCAAAATAATACATTTGCCCTGTTGTAAATATTTAGCATTTTCTGTCAACATGATGTCAATTATGGTGAGAGATAGATATTGAGATTCCTTATATGGCCAGTTGCTGTATTTCGTATGATGAGTGTAGGGAACCGGAGACCTTTTTAATTGAAAACGGAGCATTATATCTTAGTCCTCAGAGGTAACAATGTATCTGTGATTTGATTCTTTATCGAGAATTGATGTAGATGTCTATGTGACACTGCATCCATTTACCATCAGGTGGACTGTGTGGCTGTTTGTCACCCTTAATCTATAAAATAAAATACGTTTCAATTCCGTTATTCATTTTGGTTTTAAGTTATATAAAAATACCTAAATACTTATTTTAAATTAATACAACATACATATTATGCAATAAATTGTTTGCAGTTTTGTATGCTTTATCTATATTTCAAATCTGGACTATACTGGAGGGCTCCGGGAGGAGTTTTCAGCTTCGGAAAGGAGGTACAAAAGTGACCCACCTTTTCTAAATGGATGACCTCAAATTATTCGCCTCCAGTCTCTCCCATCTTGTGGAATTGCTAAACATCACTTGTGATTTTATCAATTCCATTAGAATGGAGCTGGGAACGGATAAGTGTGCGGTCCTCCATGTTGAAAGGGGAAGGACTCTGAGGGCATAGATTTAACTGTATCCGTCAACTAAAAGACCATTTCCGAGACTGAAACATACCAATAACTGGGTATGTCACATGTGAAATCGTTAAGTGCTGAAACAATACAGCAATATAACAACAATGTTATATGTTGAGAAAAGAAAGATAGTGTGGTTTTTAAGAGAATGTCTATGCATATATATATGTACAAATTAATAATGATATCCTTACTGGTGGTAGGACTTCTTTTACGGGTACGTACCTCCGTCTTACCTGTATCTACCACTAAAAGGCAGTGCCAGACCTGCAGTTTTCCAGTCTGAAATGTAAAGATAGACAGTATTATTACAGGCTGTGAGGCATTCCATCTTAGTCCTCAGAGGTGACCACGCATCTGTAGCTGTTCTTTGTTTGAAGCTGTCTGGTGTCTATGGACTGTAGGGGTAACTTACTATCAGGTGCACTGTAAGTTTTTTTGTCGCTACCGCTTTATTAAAAAAAATATCCACGTTCGGACTGGTTTTATTTGACTGCATTACCTAGTTTTAAAAATTTTCCTTTCCATTCCCGCTGCTACAACTATGTGTAATAACTGACTAAGGCTAACAATGGCAGTGTCTCCATATGAATTAAAAAGGCCCAACTTTTCCCAGAAAAATTAAGAGTGAAAACTTTTCTAACTCTTAAATATTGTAATACCTGTGGACATACTGAAGAAAGAATCTGATCTCTGCCTTTCAATGGGCATGCTTCAAATTTGCACCAATACTCATTAAAACAATCCTTGATGTCAGGAGCCGTTGCTATCACTTCAGATCTCTTAGCATTGCTAACTTCAACATAGTTAGCCTGCATAACCAACTCTACTTCCGATCGTTTGTTTTGCACTGAGGGACGCCATCGGCGACGGACTGTCCCACTGTAAATATAAAAGTTAAATATATTCTATTGCTTATATATAGTACGTTTCTAGGGCAGGCGGAAAAAAGTACATTGACCTCAAGTATTATGTTAGCATCGAAACAAAACGACAGTTATTGCTTCCATACATTTCTTTATGGATTACGTATCGTTATGCGCTGAGCGTGTCTCATGGTACGGGGTAGGGTGAAGGAAGCGATCATTCACAGGTAATAAACCTGTTTCGACGCGATTTGCAACAGGTCTCACGCTGTGCGTATTTGAGAAAGCGGATGGAGCAGAACTCATTCCTGATTCTGCCTTGGGATGCGCTTGCGAGTAGATAGTTTGAGATTTAAAATTTTCGGTAATAGCAGTTGCTTTAATTTTTATTACGTTTGTTTTGTTAGTTGTATCATTACGTTTTGTATTAAAGTTTTGTGACGTTTTGTATATTATCACTAGTATGATATTGAGTCCATCAACATGAAAATCTCATAAAGACTTTACGTCACCATGAAAGAAGCGGAAAGTGTCGCATATTTCGGAAACCGAAAAAATAATCATTGTAAACATCTATAAATACGTAAAAGAAACGAGGTCTAGTGACGTACATCCATTCAAAACGGATATAAAAAAGAAGACTGCCGATATTTTAGGTTATAATCAATGTGACGGACTCTTCTACGTCTTCATCATCATAAAATCATTTTGAAATAGATACAGATGAATAGTCTGTCAAGTGTTTCTGACAATCTTTTATGAGAAGTTTTATGCATGCTTCAAGGTTGGCTGCTTAAGAATGCTTAGCATTAAAAGTTCGTCTTTTTACCTGACTGCCAAGAAGTGGTTATGTTTTATACAACTACCTACCTACCTACTTATTAAACACAAATCACAATTTCATATACTTAATAGTACTTACCTACTATTAAAGTAATAATGAAAATTGTGATTATGATTTATAAATAATAAATTTAAATTAATATCAATTTGCTTTTAAATTCATTTAGGTACAGGATATTCTTCTTTCTTCATAATATAATAATAGACATAGGGCCTGTAAAGAACTTCGCACTCGGCACCCTTATCTTTCACTCTGATGATGTATGTAATGATAAAAGGATAAAAAATGAACCTAAACAAAAAAGATTGCCTACCCCGATCATATCTTCAAAGGTCGATGTACTTTTTTCCGCCTGCCCTAGAAACCTACTATAGTTAAAATATATTCTTCATATGAATTAAAATAGACTAGGTTGTTCCTCTTGTTACCTATTAAAAATGCCTATGCACAATGTGTTTTACGTGGTAGAGCCATGCTGCAGCTATATTAATTGTATAGATATAGCACAAATGGAACAGCTTTACCGGGGAAGAACCACACTCTCACAGAATACCAGCGTCAAATAGCAGCTTAATGCTGCTGTGTTTCGTATGGTGAGTGTAGAGAACCGGAGAACCTTTTTACTGGAAAAGAGGCATTCTATCTTAATCCTCAAGGCTGACAATGCATCTGCATTTAGATTTGCTAATGAGGATAGATGTAAATGTATATGGGCCACAGCAACCACTTACCATCAGGTGGACTGTGTGCCCACTTGTCACCCCTTTCCCATTAAAAAAAAAGCTTCATATTATATTCTTCATATTATATTCTTATTATATACTTCCTTATTGACGTTAAAGTGCTTTAGCTTTGCGTTGTGCCCGCCCTAGAAAAAAGCCTACGCTCATACCTATTTAATTAAAATGATCAAAAATATCTTGTTAACAGAACACATTGTGGATTAGCAATTTCTGGATTAGAAGTAACATGCACATTTCACTGCTCTCTGTAATCAGCCTAGGTATCTGGTCCAGTTATGCCAGCATCTGTTGCAAGCCAAATGGCAGTTTTATAATTATTATCTTTGCTCTATAATATTTTTTTTATAGAAGAGGGGGCAAACGAGCATGCGGCTCACCTGATGTTAAGTGACTACCGCCGCCTATGATCAACCGCAACACCAGGGGAATTGCAGATGCGGTGCCGGCTCTTTAGAAAGGAGTAAGCTCTTTTCTTGAAGGTCCCCAAGTTGTATCGGTCCGGAAAAATCGCCGGTGGTAAACTATTCCACAGAGAGGTCGTACGCGGAAGAAAACTCCTTTTGAAACGTACAGTGGTGGACCGCCAAGCATCCAGATGGTGTGGATGGTATCGGGAAGTTTGCCGCGTAGTGTTACGAAATTTGGCGGCTGGTTCCGATTCCTCAGAGCACTCCCCATGGTATATGCGAATGAAAATGCAAAGAGATGCAACATCTCTTCGCAGCGCCAGTGAATCGAGCCGATCGGAAAGCACTCGGTCGTCAACGATTCGAGCCGCTCTGCGCTGGATGCGGTCAAGTGGAAAGAGCTGGTACTGGAAATCCCCAGCCCAGAGATGGGAACAGTATTACATGTGCGGCCGAACCTGCGCCTTGTAAAGTTGCAGGCGGTGTGCAGGCATGAAATACTGTCCCGCTCTGCTGAGCACGCCAAGATTTTTAGAGGCCAATTTGGCCTTCTCTTCCAAGTGACCACGAAACTGCAAGTCAATCGATATGTCGACGCAGAGAATTCGCATACTGGCTGAGGCAACAAGGGGGGTGCCTTGAAACTGAGGAGATACGACAAAGGGGTTCTTTTTAGGGGTTAACGCGCAAACTTGTGTCTTCTGGAGGTTAAACTGGACTAGATTTAGTCGCCCCCAATCCGAGACTGTTCAGCAGAGACTCGCTTCAGACACAAGTTCGTCCCGGTACTCGGAGACGTTTTCCCGAGAAATATTGGCACGGCCGGTGTACAGAGCATCACTAGTGCTGTTATCTGCATAGCAATGAATGTTACATGTTTGCAACATATCATTGATATGCAGAAGAAACAGCGTTTGCGATAGCACGCAGCCTTGTGGAACACCAGCATTAACAGGGTAATCGGAGCTTGCACCGTCTACAACGACCTTGATGCTCCGATCTGCAAGAAAGCTGGTGATCCAATCGCACAATTTCTCGGGAAGCCCATAGGAAAAAAGCTTCGAAAGAAGCGCTTTGTGCAAAACCCGATCGAAGGCCTTAGCGATGTCCAAGCTAACGGCCAATGCCTCCGACTCTACTGCCTCCGCCCATCTGTGAGTTAGGTAGACCAGAGGATCACCAGCTGACCGACCATGGCGAAAACCGTATTGGCGATCGCTAATCAGCTGGTGATTCTCAAGGTACCTCATGAGCTGGCAGTTAACAATAGACTCCATTGTTTTGGCGAACAAGGAGGTGATGGCGATAGGCCGGTAGTTGGACGGGTCTGAGCGGTCGCCTTTTTTAGGGATCGGGTGGACAAAAGCCGTCTTCCGTGATTTCGGAACTACGCCTAGGGAGTAGGAGTACCGGAAAAGACGCGTTAAAACCGGTGCCAACTCTGGAGCACACGTCCTCAGCACAATTGGGGGGGATTCCGTCAGGCCCACTCGACTTGTGGATGTCCAGGGAGAGGAGTGCTTTGCGAACCGAGCGCTGTGTAAGCTGCACTTAGGACGCATAGAAAACCGCATCCCATCCCAATCGGCTGACCTATAGTGCCAAACACGTCGGCAGCCTGCAGAATACAACTGCGATTTCAGCGTGAGTGGCACCACACTCCGGACAAGACAATGTTCCGAAGAGCCTAAAGGGGCGTCGACGAAAATCTGATATCCGTCCGGGTGAGAGGGCAGCAGAAGGTTCAATAGGGAAGGTGCATGATCCTCCACATCTGGAATCCGCGTAGGCGAAGTAACCAGTTGTGTCAGATCATATGCCAAGGCAAAATCATGAACAGATCTCCCCGCATGATCGGTCAAACGTGAACAAAGCCATTCGGCGAGATGGGCGTAAAGTCGCCGAGGATCACGATCTCTGCGAAGGGGATCTGCTGTAGCAACGAATCTGTAGCCATTTGGACGTGGTCGAAGAGTCGGTCTGTTTCAATGCAATAATACATTGCCACAGTTGCATTACCGCTATCGGATCTATAGAGGCACCCGTAGACGCGCGGATGGTCGTCGCTGTCTACGCGTAGCCAAAAATTTGGACAGGTCCGAACCTACAAGACTGCCGAGGTGTCGAGAACAGATGTCCTCTCTGACGTAAACGCAAACTCCAGCCCGAGGCACAAAAGAGTGTTCCAGTTTGTACCCCGGGCAGGAGAGATACGAGACATCAGCCTGAGAAGACACCTGCGTCTCGGTCAGAAAGAGCAGAGCCGGCCTCGCCGTCTCGAGATGGTAGTGGACGGCGTTTAGGTTAGAGTGAAGTCCCCTGATATTGCAGAAATTCACGGATAGTGTGGTGGGGTCGCCTTGGTCTTGTTGCTCCGTTTGCCCCGAGCAGTTGTAGTCTTGAGCGGAATTTAGCCGCCCACCCCAGAATACGCAGCCTGAGCACCCACGCTCGGGAGGTGAGTAACTTGGCCGTGGATGCTCAGCAAGGGATTCTCCAGGGGTGCTGGTACCATCCTGGGGTAGTTTGATTTTTAATCTCGCTGCCATGTTGATGGGGGGCAGGGATTTAGGCCTCCGGCTACCTGCACTACACTAAACGCGGAAGCAGAGCTTCCACTTCACGCCGGTATTCTGTGAGGTCGTGGTACCACCCCGGTTTGAGCCGGCCCATATGCGCAAAAGCAAAGCTGCCGCATGGCTCTACCACTGTAATTGCGGGTATAAAATATTAATAAGAGTGCTATAATCTTACCAAATAATAACATCATCTCCAGGCTTACAACAGTCAACAAGATCATCTTCAAGTACCACCCACATAGAGCCCGGGATTGTGCCAATACTAAGCTTATTGACTTGTTCCTACAAAGAAATTGCACACTATATACATAGAGATATTTTAAAGTTATTCATTATTGAGATACAACATGTTTTATCAATTCCACATCTGGTTTTGCTTATAGTAACAATCAAAATATTTTTCCCATTGCAGATTTTCTCAAAATGTTTACTTTCACAGCAAAGTATGTAGTAAAAAAAATTTGTATATATATATATATATATATATATAATTATAGTACAAGCTAATTTTCAGACCACTCAGAACTACTTATGTAAGGTAAACTTCTCATACTCTTCTCATGTCCTGGGCTGAGAAAGGTAGAACCAGTTAAACCGCCGTGCTATTACTGCTATCCATTTATTTTACCGCTTATTTATTAAAATGAAATCATCATCATATATCTTGATCTCATCATATATAGTATATACGGGTTTAAAAATAAATATTAAAATATCCATCCAATCCAAAACATCGCCATTTCACTTGCTTAACGTTAAGATCAAGGATGGACACCTAGGCCAGGAATACAACGTTGTGGAGGAGGTATGTTCAGGAGTGGACTTGTGAGGGATGTGATGATAATAGTGATGAATCAAAAACTGATTTTGAGGTACTCTTGCCTAACAAGTAACAAGTATTTTAATTGATTTGATGGAGGCGTATGTCAATGGACCAATATATTAAGCCTACTACTCCCTGCTTCTCATACCAGGGGTTCCCAAAATTCTTTTTTCTTTTTTTAATATTTTTTTAATACATTACCCCCACACTAGCATTTTCTCATGTACCTATCGTGGAGGCAGTTTACATACACAAATTGCACAAGGACAAACATCCAGACCGGGAACAATTACTTGTAGGCCATACAAATACTTGTTCCGTTCGGGATTCGACAAGACGACAAGATTGGCTACATCTTGAAGCGAGCTTCTATTAGAACATTCTACAAGCCACAGAAGAAGATTAGTCAGTTCCTACCATCCGTCAAATGTCATATTTCTCTACAAGATGCAGGAGTGTACAAGCTTGATTGTGAATATGGTCTCTCTTATATAGGACAAACAAAAAGATCTATTAGAATCCGCGTAAAAGAACATATAGCTGATGTGAAGCATCAACGTTCCGGGAAGTCTGCAGTTTGCGATCATATCCTAGATGGCCCCAACCATTACATCAGATTTGATAGACCACAAATCCTTGCGAAAGAACACCGATTCCTACCAAGGATGATACGTGAGGCTATGGAAATTAAAAAACATCCTAATTTCAATAGAGAAGGAGGCTGGGTACTACCACCTGCTTGGGACCCTATAATCAATAAAATTAAAACTAAACCCAAGCATACCACTGCAAGACCTCAGGACATACGTCAGTTCATTTTGCATAGATCGGACCATAAACAATAATTAAAAAAGCTGAAGGTACTCCGGGTTTAACAATGACATTGGGATGTCAGTCATCTCAGTCGTGACCATGGGTACTGGAAAGCGCCCGAAACATCGGGAATTAAAAATAAAAGTAATTAAAAGTAAAATAAACGCTATAAAATCCGTAAAAGTAGTTTTAATCAATGTCACATTGTCTAGGCTGCCATTGTATTTTATTTCCTACTAGCTGGTACCCAGTGCAATGCTGCTGCAGAAGAAATAATTTTGTAAATATTGTTTTAAATTTGGAATAGTTAGGTATATTGTTTAATTAGGTATGATAATACAATCATTGAAATAGAATCATCAATAACTTTCGAATAAACAGTCGGTGTGATATGCGCACTACCTAGTTTAAGTAATTTTACCATGGCTATAACCTTCGCAAGTGCAAACAATAGGTTGACATTATTTAACAGCAATCTAATGAATGGTATGGCAGCGCATAAAATATGAACAAACAAACATTAATTTTTATATTAGATTTTTCTCAAAAAATGTGTTCTTGTGTGTCAATATAAATGTAAAAACTCAACTTCATATTTGGGATATATTATAAATTTTTGTATCATTGTACCCTATTTCAATTAGCTAGGTCGCCGAGACAAAATACTAAACCTTGTCTTTTTTAGTTTAAGTTTTGGAAACCCTGTTAATATGAACACCAAACATGCAAGTTAATATGACATGTGTTTTTACCAAGTTAGTGGTAAAAACACATGTTGCTGCTTACAAATACTCAAATTCAAAACAGGTTACCTGTATTAAAAAAAATCATTCATCTAATCAATAAATTATTCTTATTTGCTTATTTTGTATTTTTTTTATTTTATCATAACACCTGGATGGTGGCATTTCATAAATCAGTACTTATAGCTATCAACAATTTTATCTACTAGTGCTCGCTGAGATCGAATTTAACAGACACTGCACTACCACCACCACCACTTGTCATTATAAAATCAATAATACTGTTATTGTTATTAGTAAATAAGCTTTTAACAATGAAAAAGTACCCACTTGTATCTTTATCTCTTGGTAGTCCCGACAGTGTTCTCTAGAGACCATATTTATTTGTGTGAATGTTGAACATCTGCATCTTATCTCCATATTACCACACTTAGAAGGAGCCTTCAAAATATAACGATTTTCAAAGTCAGCTTCAACACAGTTCTCATATTTACATTTCATACAAACATACTTCCTTTGATATTCCAACATTTTAGTTTGTGTAACCCTGACAACCGTACCTGGAATTTGTATAAATTTTATGTTGTTTTGTTGTTGTTTATATGCTTAGAGTACAGTCTAAAAATATGAAGGGACCATAAATTTATTTTATACTTGTTTTAAAGAAGTTCAGAGTATATTAAGAACTATAATTTGTTTTTACTTTATGTATAGGGGAAGCAGAGAGAAAGTAATATGTATACAATATGTTTTTCCATCTTATTTTCATAATTTTAAGTATTATAAAAAAGAAATGGCAAATTTGTTATCATCAATTTATTGTCTACATTATTAGCTATCAAACGAGTCCAGAGAGGTATAGCTTAATCAGTACAAGCACCCGCACCAAGTGGCGGAAAAAATGGCTGCCTTTTAATCATGGAGAGAAAAAAATATACAGATAGTGATTTGTCGATAAAAATTACCGTATATCAATCCCCAAAGTCTCCAACACTGAAGAATGGACACATTGTGTATATATAATATATTTGAAGAAAACTTTAACTTTATTCCTCTTTAATCCGCCTACCAAGTGTGGCAAATAATAATAAGCAATATGGGAGACACCTATTTTGAGCAATAGACTTTTAGGCAGTAATGGTGATAATGATGATCAACACAGAAACCCTCATCATCATCATCATTACAGCCCTTCACAAGTCCACTGCTGAACATAGGCCTCCCCCAAGGAATGCCACAAAGCACGGTCCTGAGCCATCTGCATCTATCAACTTCCTGCATGTCTTACCAGATCGTTACTCCATCTAGTGAGGGGTCGTCGAGAACCTGTTATCCCCAACAGTTGTCGGTTCTTTGAGCTATATGGCCGGCCCATTGCCACTTCAGCTTACTTATCCGTTGGGCTGAGTGTCGGTCATATCTGGTTCTACTGCAGATATCCTCATTTCTAAGTTTATGATGCAGAGAAACCCTGAGTACAGCCTCTCATAGCTCTCTGAGCGACTTGAGCGTCCTCATACGGCCAGCAGTGAAAGACCACGTCTCGGTTCCCTAGGTCATCACTGGCAACACGCACTTGTTGTACAACTTAGTTTTCAGGTTTTGAGGTATATCTGACGAGAAGATATGTCGTAATTTCCCAAACGCTGCCCAGCCAAGTTGAATCTGCCGATTGACCTCTCGGTCGAAGTTGGACTTACCTAATCGGACTATTTGTCCCAGGTAAACATACTCGTCAAAAACTTCGAGCTTAGTGCTCCTAACAACTACGGGCATAGGTGTGACTTGGACATTAAACATGATCTTTGTTTTGTCCATGTTCATCGTAAGACCTATCCATTGGGAGGTACTATTGAGGTCATTGAGCATAAAGCTTAAGTCCTCCAGCGATTCTGCCATAAGGACTATATCGTCCGCAAATTGAAGGTGAGTGATGTACTCGCCATTGATGTTAATACCATATCCTTTCCAGTCCAGAAGCTTGAAAATGTCTTCCAATGCAATAACAATTTACAATTATATGACTTAATTCTCCATGTTCATTTTAAAGATGGCCCCTATGATTGCGCCAGGTTACTTTCTACAATTCCATGAGGATCGCCTTTAAATCAATAACTACATATGTAAATGCAGCTTTAGGAAGAAATATAAATAAATTATTAAAACCATTAGATGGAAGTATTCAAGTATACATATTTTTTTATTTAAACTTCATTGTGTAAAAATAAAAGCAAAAAAACCACTATTAAAAAATATCAGGATAAAAGAACTGATTTTATTTTTCCACCAACCTATGGTATATAATATATGATTATAATAATAAATTACCTGATACTTTTAAAAAACATCCCATATCCATATTTTTTGGAAATATAGTCCGATGCAATTCAGGGCATACTGGTAATCCAAAAAATCTTGCGTGCACATTCCTTTTTAGTGAAGAATATGTAAGCTTAGATAATACAGATTTATATTCTTGTTTTTCTAAAATATTTTGTTGAGCTTTAATTATGTCCTTATTGCATGCTGGTAAATATTTTACAGGGTTACAAAGAACTTTGTCGCCCACATCTGGATATGTTTCAAATAGTTTAATAAAACTGTAATAAACAAAAACTAATGTAATAAGCTCTAACGTAGTATGCCATTTAATAACAATTAATAAGAACCATAAAAATATTTACTCTATTTTTATATTGAAGTATCCTAAGTTATCGAGTTCGGATAAAATATTAATACAGTCTAGCAAATGAAACTCAATTAAATACTCAAGAATCATCATACTGCACCATACTATTATTATTTACATTATTTTAAAACAAAAAATTAAATTCAAATCAATTTATCAAGATTTATCATTATCAATCTTTCAATTACAATTTTTTTTAAACTGACATCTGACATCACGGCTCTGGGATCTAGCCATAGATAAATAAATATGTAGCAAGCTAGTTCTAGCCCTTCTGAGCCTAACAATTACAAAACAAAAATAATCACCACAGATTAGTACGTAGCGTACTAATCTGTGGTGATTATTTACGTATAGTGCCACCAACTTATCTGTTCAGGTGGACAAAATTGGAACTAAGGCCGCCATTTTGTAAATGACATTTCGCTGTCAGTTATTATTTATTCTGAGCTATCAGGTGAGTGTTTTTAAAAAGTGCAAATAAAATGCCTAAAGCTCTTAAAAGTGATGCGCGACAGATTATCCTAAAAGTTTTATCTTTTATGAAAGAAGAAAAAATGAAAAAAAAAAAATGAAAAAATGAAAGAAGAGAAACGTGTACAAGCCCCAATTATACCATTTGAAAAGCTGTATGAACGCGTTACTGCCGCGACAGGTTAGTATTGCCAGATATGGAAAATTAAAATCACCTAATAATGTACTTGTGAAACATAGTAAAAAAAAAATTCTCAATTTACTGTAATTCGTCTAAATTACCTAGCTTTGTAATTTGTGGTCTGTGAAGTAGCTATAGTGACGGCATATACACGGGCTTATATTTATTTAATTTTACCTATACAATAATTATTTGTCGTTTCGTTACAGGTGTTTCTGAGCGATTTGTACACAAACTCGTAAATGAAGAGAAACACACTGAAGAATCAAATTCTAAAATTTCTACCCCTGGCAAAAAAAGGCAAAGAAAAACCGGGAAACAAGAAGTTGATAATTTCGACATTGGTGTTATAAGAAGAAAAATTCACGAATTTTATTCAGTGAAAAAAGAAATTCCTACCATACCCAAATTACTGAGTATTTTAAAAGAAGATATTGATTTCAAAGCAGAACGTGAAAGTCTTCGAAAATTGCTTCACAAAATAGGATTTAGTTATAAGAAAACAAAATCAAATAGAAAAGTGTTGTATGAACGTAACGACGTAGTTGCATGGAGAGCAACCTATCTACAAAAAATTAAAGAAAATGAGTGTGGTGAAAAAAGACCTATTATTTATTTAGACGAAACTTACATACATTCGTCACAATCAACTGGGAAATGTTGGCAAGGTCCTGAAGAGGATGGCGATTTGGAACCTGTTTCGAAAGGTAATAGGTGGATCATAATCCATGCAGGTGGAGAAAAAGGTTTTGTGGAAAATGCACTTCTCGTATTTAAATCAAATACAAAGTATGGGGACTACCATGATGAAATGAATAGCACTAATTTCAAAAAAATGGGTATATGAAAAATTACTACCTAATCTGCATGAACCTTCTCTCATTGTGATGGATAATGCGCCATACCATAGTATTTGCGTAAATAGGTGTCCTAATTCAAACCACAGTAAGGCTGATATGCAGAAGTGGCTTGTAGAAAACAATGTGGATTTCAATGAACAAATGACAAAACCACAGCTTTATGAGTTAATAAAGAAAAATAAACCTGCTCCGGAATATGAAATTGATAACCTGATGAAAAGTTATGGCCATGTTATTCTTAGATTGCCGCCTTATCATTGCGACTTGAACGCAATTGAAATGATATGGAGCTCTATGAAAAGGAACATAGCAGACAAAAATGTTGGAAAATCTAATGTTCTAATGCCCCAATTAATTGAAAATGCATTCAATAAAATTACACCGGTGCAGTGGAAAAACATTTGTAATCATGTGAAAACAATTGAAAATGAATACAGACTAAAAGACGCGTATTTAGATGAACCCTTTATTATAGAGTGTCAGAGCGATAGCGAAAGCGATTCCAGTGACTCAGAAGATGAATTATTGGAATCAGTAGCTAACGCGGGTACGTCTTTCAAAACAGAAATTCCTGGAGACCACGACCACAATTATTTTTATAAAATATAAATAATATATATAATAACACTAATTCTCACTAATTTTAATATATTAACACGAAATTTGTTTTATTTTATATTATGTGTACCTAATGAATATGTAGTCACCTATTTCCTCGGCGAATTTCTTAAATGGCAATAGTAAGCACTCCACTAGCGACTGTAAACTGAACAGATCAGTTGGTGGCACTAAACTAATGATAAGCGTGGCCTTGAGACTCTTATTAGTTTGTGGATAGGACGATAACGTAGTTTTAGGTTATACAATAATCTTTATCACTTATATTAAAATTTAAACGTATATTTTTATAACGAAATTTAAAATTACAATTGAATTTTATGCGTAATACCAGATAAAATGTACTATACTTACTATTGAAACGATATACCGGTGAGTTTACGTTCACTATCACTTTTACATCCTAAGACACTACATCTAACAATTTTTAAAGTTTCTAATTGTTCTAAGAACTGAACTGAACAAGATTCACCAATCTTAAGCTCACAAAATACTTTTTTTTCTCACTTAAACCAACTTGTAAACTCTTTAGATCGCCACGAACTGTCAAAGTTTGTTTCGCAAAGTGTAGTTTGCTAAACAAAAAAAACCGGCACGGAGAAAGGGACAAACAATCACACCGCTGTAGTATATGGTTATAATATATATATGCAGGATGGAATAGGAGAGGGACAGTAATAAACCTACAGTCAAGACCACTAGACTTGTTATCATTTATTCCCCGAATCTTTGCCAGGCGGTGCGCTGCTACAATGCAAGCGCACCGCCGAGACCTGCATAGAAATTGAAGTAATTGATTGAAAATAAATAAATCAAAATAAATATATGTCTGTCTCATTTCTGTTCATGACGTATACATAAATTTATCTTTTTCGTGTGTGAATGCGAAAGAATGCGTCAATTTGTCTATAGGTATCTCTGTCTACGGTACGTAGGATCTTAAATGACAAAGCAGACAAAAGACAATAGACGTATATAAAACCTTTGAGTATTTAACCAAGAAGAGAGGACACGCGCGTTGATTCCATTATAACAAGTCTGTCACTTTCGACGGAGGGCGAGGAAAACATACTACTACATATTTCACTACAAATGCAAAATAGAATCGCGTCACTAGACAGCATTTATGTTGGTGTTTACACGTGTTGATACCGTAGACAGAGAATGCTATACACAAATTGATATCTTTTGTCGCAGTCACACAAGAGGAAGAGCAATTTACGCCGATGTCGTCTAAAGAAATGAAATAGAACAATATATTTTTATTTCACTGAGCATGCCACGTTTTTCAAGGTTAGCACACTACTTTGCTAAACAAAGTTTGACAGCTAACGTGTAACGTGTAAAATACAGTATTACGTGTTTTATGTAAGTAATTCACTTCAATGTGTTCAATTCAATGTGTGGTCAATGTGTTCAAACTACGCACTCAACTACTCAGGTATACATTTCTCCTAAGCTTCCTTCTATCATTTTAAACTGCATGAATAAATGTACTATTAAGTTTAAAATGTTGATATTTTGATGTAAAAAAATCTAAGTTGATACGATTACGTAGGAAGAGCGAGACTCTCCCAACACAAGTATCTTATGATTACATTCTGGGAGGCCTCGGCAAACTAACTGTAAAAGATTTACTGAAATAAAACATTTTTGTAATTTATTTTAATTCCATAAAATCCATAAACACTCACGCCTGTCACCCAGAGGGGTAGGCAGAGACTACAGATTTCCATTTGGCACGATCCTGACACACCTCTCTCGCCTCCTTCACATCCATACACCTACGCATACATGCTCGTCGGTTAAGGGTACTCCTAATTTGGCCCGTTTCCAATAAATCGCCAATTTGGTCGATAAATTTTCGCCTAGGACGTCCCTTTCCGACTCTGCCATTCACTTCTGCAACATAAATTTTCTTTGTCACTCTTTCCTCATTCATTCTTTCCACATGACCAAACCACCGAAGCATTCCTTTCTTAATCCTGGTCACAACATCATCTTGCAAACCACACTCTTCTCTTATTACACAATTTCTTACCCTGTCATTCAGATTCAGCCCTAACATACTCCTTAACGACCGCATTTCTACTGCGTTTATTCTACTCTCGTGCTTCTTCTGCCACACCCAACTTTCACTACCATACGTTAAAGTAGGGACCAACACAGCATTGTGAATTGCCATACGTGCCTTTTTTGACACATTTTGACTCTTCACAATAGAGTGCAAGGCCCCATTTACTCTATTTCCCGCATTCACTCGTCGTTCTATATCCTTATCATATCTCCCATCCCTGCTAAATACGCAGCCCAAATATACAAACTCATCTACTTGCTCGATCAACTCCCCTTCTATTCTTATTTCACAAATCGTTTTACTTTCTTCTCTTTCAAAAAAATTTTTAATTTATATTATTTTTGTTATTAGCAATTTAGACTTAGTATTCCAATCATGTTTTGAAAATAACATGGTGTATTGTAGTGTTTTTGTGGTGTAAAAATGATAGTGGAACGAAAATACCAGGTTGTCTTTTCATTCGTATCGATTACTAAGCATTCCGTAACATTTTATAAAATTCATATATTGTGTATAATGTACCAAGCACAATAATAACAATTTTAAATTTGAACCTAAAATTTTTGGTGATGCCAACTTTTGTATAAACTATTACCGACTATTATATAAAATAATATATGTATTCTGCAGTATCTATTAATTAAGTATGAAAGGCTTGTTGCAGTTTTCCTGGACATAATAATTTTCGTCGGAATTGGATTGTAACTACAGGACGAACAGATTGGACACGAAAACCGATATCAAGAGTTTGCAACAGACATTTAAAGGATAAAATGTTAATAAAAAAAAAGAAAATTACATTGCTATTACCTAATGCTGTACTTATTCTGGTAAATAAAAATGTATTATTTCACAGCACCCGCCTTATTTTTTTAATATCTAAACAAATATTTGACGCGTAAACAAATAATTGGTACCGATAAACATCATTTTTTACGCGCAATCGATTTATACTAGTCGCATTTTTAATTATTATTTCCGGATGCCAACTTCATGGACCTTTTTATGAATTATAAAACTACGTTATCGTCCTTTCTCACTCGAGGCCACGCTAATCATTAATCTATAGATTATGTATAGACTAATGATCGGCGTGGCCTCGAGTGAGAAAGGACGATAACGAATTTTTAGGTTGTACAATAATCTTTATGACTTTTAAACACATTTAGATAAAAATTTACTTGTTCTAAGAACTGAACTGAACAAGATTCACCAATCTTAAGCTCACAAAACACTTTTTTCTCACTTAAACCGACTTGTAAACTCCTTAAATCGCTACGCTGTTAAAGTTGTTTAGCAAACTGTAGAGTTTGTTAAACAAAAAAACCGGCACGGAGAAGGCGACAAACAATCACACCGCTCTATCTCATTTCTATGCAAGACGTATGCATAAATCTATCTTTTTCGTGTGCGAATGCGAAAAAAAGCGTCAATTTGTCTACAGGTTTCTCTGTCTACGGTCTACGTATAGTATATTATCTATGATCATAATAATACTGCCATCATTTTATTAACCTTGTGTAAGTGAAAAAGGAGGATAGTGTTTTTTGACATTTACTACGAGTATAATGGCAACCCTTCATTCTAGCCTAATTGAAATGAAAAACCTATTTGCGGCCGGATCGCAATTTTATTCTCTCGCTGTAACAAATATGGAGTGTAAGGAGTACAGAATCTGTATAAAAAAGTGTCCGTAGAAAAGCTAAATAAGGGTGGCACCACTGTGGCTACAGTCTAAATTTTAAAGTACTTTTTATAATTTTTTATTGCACAGACTTTCACCACAATTCTTTTTACAATAATTATTTTATTGCTTTCAAATTTTTTTTACCAAAATCACTCTCCACGTATTTTACGGTGATTTATCATACCCTGCAGCTAATCGAGCGCTGTTGTGGAGAGTTTTTGAACTGTTATTTACTGCTTACGGATGGACACATTTTCAACTATTCTCCTATGGGAGATTGTCCTCCTTACCTTTATACTCCAGGGTAACAAAGTTTGATACGTCAAATGTCAAAGTCAAATGCTCTTGAGCCATGAAGGTTAGAGTACAGGAGAACAATCGCCGTAGAAAATAGTGTCCCAGAAATATGGACACCATCAGTGAGGCGCTGCGATCACTAAGTGCAGTCAATAAAAGTCATTTTCAGTCTATTTTTCAGATCAGATGCTCAACCACTTGCACATCCAAGCACAATAAAATATTTCTCTATTTTTTAATGTTTCTTTTTTGTCAAAAATTACAAAATTACGGAGCATGAAAATTTTCTACGAAAAACTGAAATGAAAATTTGTACAATATTAAACTAACTTCACCTACTTGTACTCATAAACAGCTAACTTCGCAGTCACTACTCACCGACGTCAGAGCCGCTACGTATTCTACAATTTTCAATGACAGGCGGGCTATGCTTTAGTACTGTTACTACACTACTACAAGGCCATGGGGCCAGGAAAAACGAGCACTTAGAAGTACTAGCCTTCCCGACCCCCGCGGCGGATCTGGTCTATGGCTCCGCCGCCAACCAAGATTCGGCTGCGGAGGATAGGGAGAGCGGCGCCTCGCAATACCGACAATCCTCTCCCCCCGCAGCCCCATCACCACCGCATCAACGGTGCGGCCCCGTTTGAGTCGCGGAGGATAGGGCGAGTGGCGCATCGCCATACCAACACTCCTCTTCCTCCGTGACTCCACCTCGGCTGCAGCGGTAGGTGGGGAGGACACACCTCTCACCGCAGTCCACCAACACACATCCGAAGTGGGATTCCCAAGCCCACTCGGAGTGGCCACCTCGGGCCGGCCCTCCACCTCGGATCAGCCATATGGGTTCCTCTTTGTTTCGCCGTGGGTGACCAAGCCACGGCTTCTAAGCCCCCCCCGCCACGACAAGGCGGGAACCCGTTCGGGGGGGATGGTGACGCTCACCTGGAACACGTCTTTCGCGCGCAGCTTAAAGATCGCGTGCAACGCTGCAACGTAAACCTGCAGCAGTGGGCCCTTGAGATGGAGCAGATGGTTCGAAAAGCATACCAGTCTGTACCATTGAAGGGAACCTGGTGCACATATTAATCGACGGCATCCGCGACCTTGAAGTCAGAGCTGCTGTGAGGCTGTGGCACCACGAGACGCTTAAGGACGCCTTGGCCCATGCACTGGAGGTGGAAGCCGTGCGGCAGGATCTTCGCTCCCATCACGTCAGGGAGATTGCAGCAGCTACGGTACGCGACCGCAATAAAGGATACAGCCCTAGGTATTAAGGTTGTGGGGAAAGGGGCCATCTTCGATCCAGCTGCCCTAAGCGAACCGTAGAAAGGGAAGGTGAACGATATCAGGAAGGTGGTGCGGCTACCAGACCCGCCCAGCAGCAGAAGGAAACGAGTAAAAGCCAGAACTGCGGGGCGGGTGCTGGCTGATGTTAAAAGAGCCCCAAGGATCTCGATCTCACAAACCCATGATGGGAACAGCCTAATCATCAAGGGCGAGATCAACGGAATGCCGTGTAAGCTGACCATAGACACTGGAGCCTCTCGCACGGTTGTTAGTTCCCAACATATAAGACAGTTCCTTGTGGACTCCGCATACAACCGAGAACGCATTAATTTGGTAACAGCCACCGGTCAGCGTATACCCGTCCGTGGAGAGAAGGAGATGGAGTTGAAGCTACGCAACGTGATCTACCTGCATAATGTCATCGTGGCTAATATAACGGATGACTGCATCCTAGGCCTAGACTTTATGAGGAATAATTGTTGTGAGATCGACGTTAAGCAAGGTGTTTTGAAATGTGGACAGGAGGAACTTTTTATGGAAGGTGCGTTACCAGGGAACGTGTACAGCATTAAGAAGATTGTTCTTCCGCCGAAATCGGAAACGGATTGTTCCGGTTAGTCTTCCTCGAAACGCTGGGCAAGCTCACCGTTGTGTACTTGTGGAAAGGGTAAACAATGACCTTCCATGGAAAGTAGCTCGAACCTTGGTCAGAACCACTGACATCTCAAGAGTACGTGTGCTGAACCTTTGTGACCGGGAACAGATTATAGAAAAAGGCACACTGGTTGGTACTTGTGAGGAAGTGGATTGGTTACGTCGGTGCAAATATATTTCGAGTGGGACCCCCAGCAAGGATTCAGAAACGAGAGTGACCACACTTTTGGAAGCCTGTCGCAGTGTTCTCTCCCCGAACGAATTGGTCAAGGCGAAGAAGTTGTTACTCAAGTACGCCGCTGTATTCTCATCAAACGATGCTGACATAGGAAAGACTGGCTTAGTTCAACACAAAATAAACACAGGAGAGGAATTTCCTATCCGTCAGCGGCCAAGAAGATTGCCGGTAGCACGTGAAAAGGAAGTGGAAACCATGATTGAGGGAATAGTGAAGGATGGTGTTATTGAAGCTTCATCTAGACCATGGTGTTCACCCGTGGTGCTGGTAAAGAAGAAGGATGGCAGCATGCGGTTCTGTGTTGATTACCGCCGTCTGAACGACGTTACAAAGAAGGACAGCTATCCCTTGCCAAGAATTGATGACACGCTGGACATGCTTACAGGAGTAAAATGGTTTAGCACGCTGGATCTAAAAAGTGGCTACTGGCAAGTTGAAATTGACCCTAAGGACAAGGAGAAAACTGCGTTCTCAACGGGAAAGGGTCTGTGGCAATTCAAAGTAATTCCGTTTGGGTTGTGCAATGCTCCAGCAACGTTTGAAAGGCTGATGGAGCTTGTACTTACTGGGCTAATTGGCGATGCCTGTCTGGTCTACTTGGATGACATCATCATCGTGGGCCGTACGTTTGAGGAACACCTTCAGAACCTGGAACGCGTGCTCATGAAGATTCAGAGTGCCAACCTCAAGTTGAGCCTGAAGAAATGTTCACTATTCAAACGGCAAGTCAACTTTTTGGGGTATGTAGTGTCGGAAGAAGGTATCCGTACGGATCCGGAGAAAAAAGCCGCTGTCAAGGATTGGCCGGTTCCAAAAGACAAGACGCAGGTTAGAGCATTTTTGGGTTTGTGCTCCTATTATCGGCGATTTGTGAAGAACTTTGCAGATATAGCCAAACGTCTGCACAAGCTAACCGAGGAGAAGCGACATTTCTGCTGGGATGAAAGTTGCAATATCGCATTCCAGGAGCTCAAGGACCGTCTGTGCAAAACACCTATTTTGGGATACCCTGATGCAAGCAAAGAATTTATAGTTGACACAAACGCAAGTGATATAGGACTTGGCGGTGTGTTGTCTCAACTGAATGGTAACCAAAAGGTCGTGATAGCGTACTTCAGCAAGTCATTGTCAAAACCGGAAAGGAACTATTGTGTGACAAGATGCGTATTGATAGCTGTGGTAAAGTCGTTGCAGCATTTTAGAAAATATCTTCTGAGGCGGAAATTCACTTACAAACTGACCATGCTGCACTAAAATGGCTATTTCAGTTAAAAAATCCAGAAGGACAAGTTGCGAGGTGGATTGAACTACTGCAGGAATATGACTTTGAAATCGAACATCGCAGCGGGAAATCTCATAGCAACGTAGATGCATTGTCAAGAAGACCTTGTCCTGAAGATTGCAAACATTGTACTAGGCAAGAGAGTAAGGAAGTGGTATCAACGAGTGGAAGGACAGCTTACAACATGCACAGCAGGAAGATCCGGACATCAAGCCGATTCTGGAATGGATGAAGGCCAGTGCTCCCAAGCCCAAGTGGAGCGACGTCTCAGCGATGAGTTCGACCACTAAAAGCTATTGGGCCCAGTGGGACAGCTTGTTGCTTCAGAATGGAGTTCTCTGCCGTAAATGGGAAAGTGTTCGGGGAGACAGCTGTCATTTGCAAATGGTTGTCCCTAAAGCTAAAGTACCGGATGTTCTACAGCTGTACCATAATGATTGTTCAGGAGGCCATCTGGGAGTTAAACGAACTCTACTGAAGATCCGAGAACGGTTTTATTGGGTCCACTGTCGAAACGATGTCGAGGACTGGTGTCGCAAATGTACAAGTTGTGCGGCTGTAAAGGGACCTCAGACTCGTAGTAGAGGTGCATTGAAGTTGTACAATGTTGGTGCACCATGGGAGAGAATAGCCATTGACGTGGCGGGCCGTTTCCGGAGAGTGAAAGCGGTAACAAGTATTTCATGGTTGTGATGGATTACGTCACTAAGTGGCCAGAAGTCTTCGCCATTCCAAATTAAGAAGCTTCAATAGTTGCAGATAAACTAGTTCATGAATTCTTCTGTCGTTTTGAAGTACCTTTGGAAATTCACAGCGATCAAGGAAGGAATTTTGAGTCTCAAATATTCCAGGAAACTTGCCGAGTTATGGGTACTCATAAAACAAGAACGACTTCTTATCACCCGCAATCTGATGGAATGGTAGAACGATTTAATCAGACATTGGAGAGGTACCTAGCAAGAGTTGTAGACAATCGGCAACGAGATTGGGACAAGTAAATACAACCGTTTTTATTGTCATATCGAAGTTCTGTTCACGAAAGTACAGCAGTGACGCCAGCTTTCGCAAACTTTGGAAGAGAATTACGGCTGCCTGCAGACCTGATCACCGGGATACCACCTGATACCCCACGCAGTATAACCGATTATGCAAATGACTTGCGGAACAAAATGAATGACATTCATGAGCACGTCAGACAATCGGGCCAGCAAATATCTGAAAAGATGAAAACCCGGTACGACCGCAAAATGAACAATAAAGGCTTCGACGAAGGTTCACTAGTGTGGTTGCACAATCCAGTCCGCAGCAAAGGGAAATCTCCTAAGTTTCAAGCTAAATGGGACGGCCCGTACCGGATTGTAACCAGGATCAACGATGTAACCTACCGGATACAGAAAGGCGCAAGAGGGACTCCTAAGATCGTCCATGTTGATCGCCTGGCGCGTTATTATGGGGCCGATAATGCTCGGGACGAGCATGTCTTAGGAGGGGGAAGTGTTACGCGCCTAAGTCGACGGCACTAGCGCCATCTATGTCAGAGACGAGAGCGAGGGGAGCTTTCCAGAAAATGACATCACTAATCTTTCAACCGACAGCGCCTTCTATTCCCGAACCGAAGAACTAAACTTCTAGAAGTTGAAACTCGAACTCTAGCTACCTTGCGCGTGTTTACTTGAATATTCTAGATATTTCGGTGCTAATTTATATTTATAGGCGCTGCAAGATACGATCGGTGAAGTAGTGAAGTTGGCGAGACAAGCGAAGCTTTGGAGCGGAATAAAGTGAATCAGTGTGATTACTTATTAGTGTTTTTAACTTTAATTAGTGTAAAGTGAATTAAAGTGTTAATTTAGGTAACTCTATCATTTATTGTCACGAACCTCAAGCTCGTAACAGTACGTAGGTAGTGATCGTTCTCCTGTTCTCTAACCTTCATGTCTTGAGCTGTGGAATGTGGATCATGGAGTGTAGAGGTAAGGAGAACCATCTCACGTAGGAGAATAGTTGTAAAAGTGTCATCGCATGACCGCAAAATGTTCAGCGCTGTGTAACCCCCGTCATCGAGAGTAGTTAGACTCAAAAAAGAAAACGTCTATGTTCGACTTTCTCCTATGCGGCCAGTGAGTAGTCTTCCCTATACAGCAGTGCCGGATTAAGCAAGCGCGGGGCCCGTAGCAAATTATATCGAGGGGCTTGATCTGCAATAGGTTTTTAAATCTAAAGTGGTATAATATACAATTATTACAATTCAATACTCAGAAAGTTTATTTGCGATCTTAGGTTACAATTTTGTTGGTGTTTAATGGTACAGTCAGTTACTATTTTATAGTATTCTATGTTTATATTTGTATTATAGTATTCTATGGTTACTATAGTCCCTGTCAGACTCTGGTAAGAAGAAAAAGCCATACGTGAGATTGTCCTGGTAATTTTGAATAATTTTGATAAGAAACTAACAATTTAAAACCGACGATGCTAACAAATAATCGTAAATCTTTTTACTACATATTTCAAAGTTTATATTTATAACAAAATATCTTATATTTTTAGGAATAGCTAATATTTTATTTTATCAATAGGGTGTTTAAATTACGAATATATTATATATTTATTTATTTGTTTCTTTTATTACTTTTCAAACGTCTATGGTTGCGCGGAAAAAAGAAACGGGTTCTCTGACATTTTTTTCGGTTGGTATGTTTGCCAGTGTCTTTTTCCGTCCTATCACGCATTCCATTCCACACGCCCTGAAGGGGGGGGGGGAACTAAATTATGTGATGCTATTTTGGTCGCCAATAAGAAGGGCGCCCCGCCGAGATGGAAGTGCTGAAAATGGTCGACCCATATAAGGACGCCCGCTGCCGCCACTCGTTCTTCTTGCATGATAGTCGAAGTGAACCGCTAGTTGCGATTGCACCTCTGTGGCAGTCGCGCCACAGAAGAACCGCTAGTAGTAACCGCGTCGCGTGGTCCAATCTGTCGTCGCGCACCTCTCTTTCAACGCATCACACCACCAGGAGCGTCGTCCACGAGGCCGCCAGCAAAAGGAACCCTATCCCGGTAGGTGCTCCTTAATTTGCCTTGAGCCGTTTTATTTCGTTGCCATATTTTTCTTCCCTAACAGCTCAAGTAGAATTCCATCTCGGGACACTGGCAAAATAGTAGATTTGGATTAGCGAGTGCATCGTTAAAAACCTGCCGAGTGCCACATCAGCCATCTCGTTTTGGTTGTAAGAAACCACGCATACAGTCCACCAAGAAAATCGAGCTTATTAAAGTCGAGGTTCGACCCGGGAATCGAATACGAGACACGGTCATATCGCGACCAGTCTACGAAGTAACTTTTCTAGATTTCATGTGAGCAAATTTAGAAATAATACTATCCGTATCAATTTATAACAATCAATATATAAAACAATATAGCAACAACAATCAGGGAAATAATTCAGGCTAATTTTTTTATACGGATCAATGTCGAAAATGAACGTTCACCGCTGCAGTTATTGATCATAAGAGACAATAAATGCGCTGAGCAGTTTCCAAGTTGGGGAAACATGATTCTAAGGAATTATCCATTACGAATTTATATTGAATCTCTGGAAATGGATGTGGCCGGTGCATTGATATTATCGCACCACCGTTTTGAGCAATTCGGCAAACTGCACTAATTCGCCGTCTATGATGTATTTCAAATCATTTGTAGTAAGCACTGACCGTAATTGGAGTTTCTTTCAAAATATTCTCAGCTGTAATATATTTACATGATAGTGCGGTTTAAAAATTTCGCACGTCTCAAAGCGTACTTCGCGCTGATGATCATTGAGTTCGTGGGGCATCCATTTGTCAAGCTTTTTTACCTTGCCAATTTGACGCAAATATTAGTCACATCGTTTTGAAGCTAACGTCGAAAGTTACTGCTAATTCAGCCGTAGATTGAGTATTTATCACACCTTGCTATATATAATATGCTTTCATGCGTTTATCTAAAGGAGATAGCAAGTTATCAATAATGACAACAAACATTTCAATTTCCAAATGTTTAAGGGGATAGAGTAAGTCAGCTCAAATTCTAATTTCGTCCCCACTTGCCCGCGCGTCGTATGCTCAGTGCCGTCTTTAAGGCAGGGCCCGCAGGGCCCCGGCCCGAGGCCCCGAGGTAGGCAGGGGCCCCACAATTCTGAAAATTTTCGATATACAACAACAAATTTTATAACATAATAAGAAAAATATCAAATCACACACTTGGTAAAATAGAAACAAGATTTAGAAAATTTGTTTAAAAATTTATTTTTGCACTAAAATAACAGTAATTATATACAGCTTAAAAAAACTTTTTTTCTCGATTTCTTCGCAGCAAAATTAGATATGAGTTCATCAAAATCAATCGATTTTAATAAGTCCGATTCTATACTCATTAAACTTAGATGATTCAATCGTGACTGTGACATTGTGCTTCGATGATCGGATTTTATCAACTTTAATCTAGAAAATGATCGTTCACCAGCACAATTGGTGATCATTAGGGTAAGGAATATTCGGAGACTTATTTCAATATTTGGGAATGTAGACGTCAGAAATTCTTTCTTCAGTTGCAAGTATAGATCAGGAATAAATAATTCTTCGTTCTTTCGTGTATCACGAAGATAATGTTTAT
The DNA here is from genome assembly GCA_907164705.1 of Parnassius apollo. NCBI lineage: Eukaryota > Metazoa > Arthropoda > Insecta > Lepidoptera > Papilionidae > Parnassius > Parnassius apollo. The sequence continues at coordinate 3,785,202 of CAJQZP010001441.1, read as the reverse complement.
AATGTAAACATTCTGATATTAAATTTTCTGCAGAAATGTCTTGATCATATTTTCTGGCAAGCTTTTCGCAGCATTCTTTTATTCCTTCGTATGTCATGTTTGGTAGAGCAGTAAAAAACTTGAAGTTATCATTCACCGTTTCGTAAGCAGTTTTTCTGGTTTTCAAATTGGAACAAAGTGAATCGATTATCGGATAAAAAATCTCTATTTTGAGCTTTTCATCTCCAGTAAATTGTGTATGTTCACTCTCTCCTTCAAAGCGAGTAAGTTTTACGCTTCTTCTTCGATTTCTTGGCTCAGATGTAGATTCACTTTCGCAGATATCAGTAAAGCTTTTTGCTTTTTCTAAAAACTCATCGAATTTATCCCTGATATCCAATAAATACAATTCTAAGGAATTTAAAAGACTGCATGCTATATACAAATCCATATTTTCTTTTTTGTAAATTTTTAGATGTATCATTAATACGTGTCAAGATTTCGTGCCATACCACAGTTATAAAGACATTTTCAAATTTTGTAATTTGCTTTAAAATGGTCTTAGCTTCAAGTCTAGTCTCGTTAGACTGCGTATCATCCTTTGATAAATCATCTAGAGCTTTCGTAATATCTGTATGACCTGTGAAAAGAGCGATGATTGCATCAGCTCGGGCTGACCATCGAGTAGCGGATAAAGATTTAACGACTTTTTTTTTCGTTCCTAAATATGACAATAGTTTTTGCCATCTATAAGTCGATCCTGATAAAAATGTGTACAAATTTTGTACGATATAGAAATACTTAACGACTGCATTAACACATTCAGCTGCCTTAACGCCGACTAAATTTAACGAGTGCCCGGCACAAGGAATATAATCAGCATACTTATTGATTTCCCTTATCCTGGTTTGCAGTCCTGAATAGCGTCCAGACATATTCGATGCGTTGTCATAAGATTGACCTCTACAGTCATTTATATCAATATCATTATCTTTAAAAAATTTGACTACAACCTCTGTTAAATATTCGGCATTATGACCTTCTATAGGAACGAACATTAAAAAACGTTCGATAGGCCCCTGATCGGTAACGTAGCGCACGGTGAACGTTAATTGATCTAGATGAGTGATGTCCGGCGTAGAATCCACAGAAAAAGAATAATATTTTGCCTTCTTCAACTCACTTATAATGCAAGCAAGAACTTTTTCCCCCATAAGGCCTATAAATTCCTCACAAATATTAGCTGATAAGTATGATGTTACTCCATGTCCTTTATTTCCGTAGGTATTAATGTGCTCTTTAAGGAAAGGGTCATATTCGCTCAGTAATTCTAAAATACCTAAGTAATTGCCATTTTGACTAGATCCGAATCGTTCGTTCTCCCCTCGAAAAGCGAGACCTCGTGAAGCAAGAAACTTTATAGTGTCAGTTATTCGACGTAATACTTGAATCCAATAATTTTTCTCATTTTTTTGTTGAATCGTTAATGCATTTTCTAAACTACCAGTTTCTCTTCTCCGTTTAGAATAAATAGTTAAAGTTTGTTTATGAGCTTTGCTTTGCTCATGCTCCGTAATTCGCTCTGGGTGTTTCCAATCATTAAATCCGTAAAATGTAAATTGATCTTTTTCAGATGAAAAAAGTCGACATACAAAGCAATATATACGTCCAGTTGATGGCGAATACGATAACCACTCACGCTCTACTATTTCATTATTTTGTAGTTTCAATTGAAATAATGATTTGTTTAGAGTTCTCACTTTTTGTTTATCTCCTTCTTGGTAAATCCGTGCAGATTTTGAGAAATCTTTATCCTTATTGCTGCATAAACCTGGATTTTTTTGCAACCAGTATAATCGTAACTTCTCGTTGATTTCGCCCCATAACGCAATATCAGTCGAATAACTTTCAATTTTTTCTGACGTGCTTCTCAATGCTGCCTCCTCTATTAAAATAAAATATATTTTTTGTAAATCGCTTTTAATTGAAAAAAATATTTAAAATTATTCAGCTTTTTTAGAATCTAAATATTTACAATTTGAAACTCTTTATTTACCTTCTGTTCTATGATTTATAAGAACTTGTGTAGCTACTGATAATTCCGACTGTTCTGAAGGATTCAAATCGACTGATTCGTTTTGAATAACATTTTCCTGTAAATCAGCGGTACCTTTTGGCGTTTCATCATTTTTGCCTAATAAATAAAATGCAATGATCTTATTATCATACTGTTAGCACGGTTTGTTTCATAAATTAATTTCATAAAAATGATATTAAATCGACTTTTCATAAAAAAACTTTTGCTACATGCGAACAACAATGAGGTTATAGGACTCAATTAATGAACTAATCACTCTTAATTCAAATAATATATAGTATTACTTACTAGTAATGTCATGTTGTTTTAAAAATCCAGTAATTTTTGGTAACTTGTCTATTTTCTTTTGTTCTTCTTTCGCTTTTCGTTTTTTTGCAGCACCACTTTCATAAACACGATTCATGATTTTGATGTACTTCAAATGATTCGATAAACAATACTAAATTAACTGTTGCTACATCGCGTGAAAATCTGGTAATGAACTAATGAACCTGCTGGCTGTTTCACGTGTCGAAACACGGACGTTGACTATTCATTTTCTCACCAAAAACAAAAGCAAGCTTAAACAAGTTTCTTTCAAAACAATCGCGCTTCTGCTTGCGCGCAAGAGCGCGCATGCGTAAGAATCCGAATGAAGATTTTGGCGCGTTAGTTTGAATATTGTAATTGAGAAAACGTTTACATGGCATTATAAACATTACATTTAATCGTTTGTTTAAAGAAATTAAAATATACGAAAATTGTAAATTGTAAGAAATTAAATGTATGCATGGCTAAAATTACGGGTATTTAAAACAAAGCAAATAAGTTAATTGTAAAGTAAAAATGAATTAAGAAATAAGTTGAAATGCCAAGTGTTCGTTTGAGAAGCCATTGAGAACTGAGGTCGATCCGGAACGACGAAATATTGTAGTCCGATCTAATACAGCGGGGACAGTTTACGGCACTTCCTCGAAGAAAAACCGATAGCCCTTGTTTATTAAACAAGATTCGGCGCAGCATCGCGCTGTAGTTATAGACTTGGTATGCAGTGGCTCGCTAACCAATGCTGTTATAGGCTATGATGTCACGGATGACGTCACTTTCATATATTTGTATATGAATAAATATAAGTATTGTTCTTTGTATAGATTATAATATATGGTTTTCATTCAATTTTATTTAAATTAGAATTGGTGGGGTATTAGTTTTTTAGATTCAAAAAATTTATTTATTGAACTCTCATATGTGGGGTGTTAAGAGACGGGGTTACGATTTAGCCTATTGCGTTATTGTAAACTGAAAAATGATAAAGTTAAAATTTAAGGATTTTCCATCCCTTACATAGGCCCCAGCCAGTACCTTGGCCCATAGCCTCGTTGATCCTAAAGACGGCACTGCGTATGCTATGTACCGACATGTTTGTAATCACTAACACTGTAAGTAGAAAGGTCGTTAGACACTTATTTCATTAGGTTTATCATATTTATGCCTGTTTCTTAACGCCAAGCCAATCGCTTCTTATTTTTATTACGGTTATTTCTTATTATATTAAGATACGTTCAGATATTAGAATCAGCATCACTGATACAATTAAAACAGCGGAACATCAGCTACCCCTTCTAATTTTACCTTATTTTATTAAAATTAAAAATATTTGTCCAGGCACGGAAATAAGATTATTTATAGATTACAAATAAAATAAGACCCGCAGATTGTCGGAACCTATTGCTAACCTACAGGCGGCCACACAAGGCGGCCTCTGCTCAATCTATCAGCAGGTGGATTAAGAAAGTATTAGCGGAGAGCGGCGTGGACGTGACTGTGTTTAGTGCACACAGCACCCGCCATGCTGTCACCTCGGCTGCTAGGTCTGCTGGAATCTCTCTAGATACGATCAGAAAAACAGCCGGTTGGTCGTCAGCATCAGAGACCTTTGCAAAATTTTATCATCGCCAAATTATTGACGAAAATAAGTTTGCAAGAACTGTCCTCCTAAATAATTAAATTTGATTAATTAAATAAGATAGACAAGTGAATAATTGTACGTTATTTTGTTACAATCGAACTAATAAATTATATTTTTTATGATTTTTTTTAAAGTTCAAAGTACACATAAGTAATAAATTATAAGTATAAAATAAGTAATAAATTACAATAAGCAAAACTTTAAGCTCTAAACATTTACGTTGTTAATATTATATCTGAAGAATGAAGCGATGAAATATAATATATGATCAAACGAACTTCTACAAGTGAAGTTCGATCAGTATTATATGAATCGCTTCATTCGAAGATATAATTTCCCTCCCACCCATAACCCACAAAAAGTTTTGCTTAAAATAATATCTCTAAAAGAATGAGGCAGTAGAGTACGCTCGGACGGCGAGAGACGTTTGTAGGAAGGGGCAATTGTTTTGATGTGGGTAGAGTAAAAATCTTTAAAGGTGCGACTAGCCTTGTAGAATAGTAGTTTACCACCGGCGATTTTTCCGGACCGATACGACCTGGGGACCTTCAAGAAAAGAGCTTACTCCTTTCTAAAGGGCCGGCAACGCACCCGCAATTCTCCTGGTGTTGCGGTTGATCATGGGCGGCGGTAGTCACTTAAGTACATCAGGTGAGCCACATGCTCGTTTGCCCCTTCTTCTATAAAAAAAATAATAAGGGAACTACGTTGTTAATATTATATCTGAAGAATGAAGCGATGAAATATAATTATGTTAGTTAGAAAACAATATTTATAAAATAAATAAAAAATGTAAAGTTGCATACAATTTTGACATGTTGCAAGCATAATACAGTAGACTTTACATACACATTTTGAGCAAATAATGTTAGTTTTATTCTTCCTCTTTCGAAGGACAAACAAATCTGACAACGTATAATGTTGTTGGTAAATTCTAGGATCTTTCCAGTTAGTTCATCAGTAAACAGGATCGCCTACGCTTGCAGTGGAGATGTCGACTTGTTTCGACGTGCTTTCCCTGGCAAACTAGGTAATTGGGTAACAATGTTTTGACGTCGAGTTCTCGAAGAATATGGAGGCGTCTTCGACCATTTAAACTGATTACGTCCGTACCAGTAACCTCTGGATGAACCACGTGATCGTGATGGTGGTGGTAGTGGTTCGCCATGAATGAGCTCGTCATATTGTGAAACAATCTCAGCAAAACTTCTCGCAGTGTCGAAACGTGATGACTCCTCCGAGTTATCCTCCAATTCACTTAGTTTAGACACTGAGTTGTGATCAATATGTTCGGAGCAGTTGTCGCCATAGTCCGAGTCACTCTCACACTCATCAAGCCCCCGCAGTATTTGTTTTTCTTCATTTTCCGCCATTTTCAAACTTCGCCTCCGAAACAAAAAGTAACACTTAAGGTATATGGGTCAAATCTGACCCGAGGGCGTACGCAATTCCGAAAATTCGCACCAAAACTAGACATGCGTGCACTTGCATTGTTGTGTTCTGTGCGACCGAGGAATACAGGGCACGGTGTGAGTGAATATCGAACTAATGTTGACTTATGATCGATCAAAAGTTAGTCCGGGTCTGTTTTGACCCTTGTATAGTTAAGGGTTAATCGAGGATAAATGTAGATGTCTATGGGCCACAGAATCCACTTGCCATCAGGTGGACTGTGTGCTAGTATGTCACCCTATTCTATAAAAAAAGTTTCCAGACCAATACTGGGATCTGCCGCCGGTAGGCACTGCGGATGACGTGATTAAAAGTTTCATCCCCTGAGGAAACACACCGGCGACAGACTCAGTAACGAATTTTTTGGGATCATCTAGCGAGAAAATAATCCGCTACCCATGGGTAGGATGCAAAAAAAACCCCACATGTCATCCCAATCCGCTGACTTATGACACACACGGTGGTCGCCCACAGACCGTGCCTGCAATGAGCAAGTGATAGACACTGTACTCCGGATCAGTAAATGATCCGAAGAGCCAAGAGAGGCATCATCGGACACTTGATAGCCATCCGGATGAGAGATCAGCAGAAGGTCCAACAGGGAAGGTGTATGATCCTCCACATCTGGAATATGCATGGGCAAAGTGAACATTTATGCCAGACCATATGCCAAGGCAAAGCCGTAAACAGATCTATGATCAGTAGTATGAGAACCGAGCTATTCGACGTGTTGGTCATTGAAACTTGTACGTTTACTGTATGAAATTCTGTTTGATTTTCGTCAACGAAATAATCGGTTACCTACTGTCATTTGCTACGTTTCACGTTTATGTGACACCAAGTAAATTCAATATACCGTCTTAATAAGTTGAACTTAAAAAAGTACGCTTAAGCGATTATGGGATGCTTGGATACGCTGGGCCCCTTTTGCGCGGAGCCCGTAGCAATTGCTACTCTTGCTACGTGGTTGATCCGGCACTGCTAAACAGATATGGAAGAAATCGACAGAAGGTCCCATGGACACCCTTGGCAAAACACCATAACTAAGTTATAGGTAGAGAAGGAGCTTAAGATATTTAAAATCTTTGAATCACAGCCAGTCTGTCAACATAAGACGAAATATGGTCTAAGGACGAAAGGCAACAAATAATTAAAATTCTTATTTTTACAATCTAAACTTGTTTTGCAACAAAAATAAAGAAAGAATAACAAGTAAAATGCTTGCTACATTTCTGTACTGTATTATTTATTAAGATTATTACACCAAATTTTATAAACTACACTTCTGTAGACAAGCGTCCCCTCGGACCACGCGTCCTGAGCTCCAGCCTTATTAGCCTGTGGGTAAATCAGGCCCTGTTTTAAAAAATGATTGTAAATTCGGTTTACGGACGAAAGTTTAACGTGACGTCATCATAATAAAACATTGATGAAATAATTGCATACTTTTATGAATAAAATTGAATTATTTTTATTGAATTATCACTATTTTGTATGGATACAAAGGAGTGAAATGAAGTCTACATTGGCTTGAGCGTCGTGCTTGCCAATCGTCTTTAGCTCGTTCGTGCCGCACTCTCGCTCCGATCGTGCTCGGTTTGGCTGGGGCGTAACGGGACAATCATCGACGAGTCATCATTTTTCGTGCACGCAGTCGGCGTTCGTCGATTTATTAGACGTTGTCACGTCAAAAGGTAGGTATGAAATGAAATTTTGGTTGGACAGCAAATAAAAAGCAATTTTCTTTTATTTTATGGTATTATATTCCACACATCGAGACGGATCAGTTGGAAAGTATTCTTGGCACTTTGTCATTAGTCTTTTCAAAGCCTGTATATATTTTCTTTGTGTTTCGTCGTTCATCACATGGGCTACGTTCTTCGAAAAGATTTTTTCACGACCTGTACGCGCATGAATACCGACCATAGTTACTCCAATTGGCCATGGGGCATTTCCTATTGCCATTTGCAGGTAAGCATCACTTGCCTGTAATAAATTCAGATATTCATAAAACGGGATTGTCAAGAGAAGAGAATTTTTACACATTTTTCACACTCACACAGACACTCTTTTTTACAGTATTTTTTTCTTATTATATAAGCCTATGTGTGAACACAATCCTTCCTGGTGATAAGTGGCGATGAAGACAACTCTTTCTAGATGTTTGTATGCTATCACATCATATTTTTTATTGCAGACCTATGTTCAGCAGTGAATTTAAAATGGGCTAAATACGAAGACAGTACTGTAATAATGATCTGTGCTAATAGCACATAACTAATATAAAAGGACGATAGATGAAAAGCAGCCATGAAATACGAAAAATATTAACTGCATATGACATAACATTGAAGTGCTATAAGGTATGCAAACAATGTTGTGAAAATTAAAGATACAAAAATGGCAACACATATCTTTGTATTACTCTTTAACTTCCTATCGAAAGTTTGAGATCCATATAGTACTCCTACTCATATATACTAACTGAACCTGAAATACTCTGACTGACTGCGTCACTGTAGTTGTATTAGAGTGATTGTTATATACAGCTCCAGTTGTGTTATAATTAAACTGCTACAAGAAATAAGATATTGTACCATAATTACCATAATATAATTTCTTTCCAACAGATGCTTTGTTATTTCCATAAGGCTGTCACAAATGTCTTCAGGTAAAGTCTTTTTCTTTAATTTTCTAGTTAGAGGCTTGAGATATACTTGTGTTTGAGTGTATGTTGCCCTTGCCATTTTATGTTTAACTGAGTTTTTCTCTGCTGCTGTCGCAGAGTTAAGTTGCTGGCCCCACATTTTTAGGAGAAACTGTTAACAATATTTTTTGATTAATATCTACTGTTACATCAACAAAAAGCGACAGTCTGATTTTAGTCTACTGCCGCATATTTTAAGTGTGCCCCGCGTGAAAAACATTATTTGCTACAATTTGATACTCACGACACACACACGCGCGCGCGCTCACACACATGGTGCTAAGAATTTAAGAAGAACATTCCAAATATCTCATGAATTTGAAAACTTTGTTTGGAAACTGCGCTGCTGGAATTTAAGCACGTTAAGGCTAAGGTCTAGCTTTGCTGTTTTACGTTCACAGCCATTAGAGGGGGCGCTCGCCCCCGTGCATAAATACGTTCGAGATCGCAGGTGAAGGTTGCTCTACTTCATTAAATATCATCATTCATCATCATCATCATTACAGCCCTTCACAAGTCCAGTGCTGAACATAGGCCTCCCCCAAGTAATGCCACAAAGCACGGTCCTGAGCCACCTGTATCTATCGACTTCCTGCATGTTTTACAAGGTCTTCACTCAATCTAGTGGGGGATCGCCCTACACTACGCCTACCGGTACGAGGCTACCACTCGAGAACCCTTCTTCCCATCGGTTATCGGTTCTTCGAGCTATATGGCCGGCCCATTGCCACTTCAGGTTACTAATCCGTTGGGCTATGTCGGTCACTCTGGTTTTACTGCGGATATCCTCATTTCTGAGTCTATCACGCAGAGAAACTCCAAGCATAACCCTCTCCATAGCTCGCTGAGCGACCTTCAGCGTCCTCATACGGCCAGCAGTGAAGGACCACGTCTCAGATCATTAAATATATAACTTATTAATTTTTTTGTACAAAAATATTCCTTTTACTTTTGTCGTGGTAGTATAATTTTTTACACTTTTATATTTCATAAATGTCATTTTTAGTAATGTTTATACGGGATGTAGGTTTAAAAAGGCTACATACAACCGAAGGAAAATAAAAACTGCCTCTTCATACAAATTTCGCCTCTACCTTGTACATTTTGTACTTTACTACTACTTTTACTACTATTTTTCGTATATTTCTTCTTCTTTCTATCCATCTTTTTCCGTTTTTTTTTTTGGTAATAAATTGAAATTCTCCAAATATAAAAGTCCAAGTCAATTAATCTAATATTAATATGAACACTAATACACTTAAAACTAGAACTAATATGACAATTAAATAAAAATAATATATATTTAAATAGAGCAACTTTCACGATATGCTCCGCTCAGTCTATAAGCCCAGCGCGAGGGAAAGAGATCAACCGTGCGAGCGAGAGGTAAAGTAACGTTGAGCAACACTGCACACGTCTGAACGCCGAGAAATCCCAGCGGAACTGAGTGAATTTTCAGGCGTTTTTGGTTTATAAATAGAATATAGGTAAAAAGTACGAAAATATATATATTTTTAATTTTATTTATTTCTAATTCACTTGAAATAGTTCTATTTTATATGGTTTTAAGTACGACTGCGCTATATTTATACTTCTAATAGAAAAAAATAGATCAGTAAAAAATCATGAAATTACAACTTTTTAAGCCCTCCAAATAAGAAAATTAAAGCATTTATAAAAAAAGTGACCAGATCAGATTATTGCAGACAATATTTAAATAAATGTGCTCTGAATACTTTTCAGAGGCTTGAATAAGACCTCTTACGCATGTACCCTAAACATAGGCATGTTTAACGCCTAATAGAGCTATTAATTTAAACACCAAAATAAAATTAAAAACAGTTTCGAAAATATCAAATCCTACACTTTCAATAAATATGAAATATGTTTCACTTTTTCTTTTCTTTTTTAAATACTATAAAAAATATTTGTTTTGCTTTAAGTTTTGCGAGAACACTAATTTTACAAGACTGGGGCCTTTGCAAGTTAACACGACGTTAAAGTGGTTGCTGTGCTGTGGCAGTGCGTCTCGTAGGCGATTTTCTTTGTATGAAATAACTTACGATACGGCGCTGTGCATCCGGCTTCATGTACATAAACCTAACAGATGTTATTGCTTCATAAACTAATACACGGAGCTCACCTCATAATTTCCCCGTAATCCTCTCAGAAATGAGAGATATATGCCCAGTAATGGGATGTATAACTATGCTTTTCAACTTTAATATATCAGCCAGGGCTGGAGAGAGCACGCCAAGTAAAACTATTTTAAACTCCGGAATAAATAGATCCAGATAATACTTTTTCTGTTATAAAAATAGTGATGATAGATAGATGATGATAATTATAATATTTTGTGACGGTGATAATGACGATAAATTATTATCAGGGTATATTTTACCGTCTAAATTAACAGCCAAAGTTTTTGCTACTTTTATCAATACCAATTGGGTTCTATCAAGTTAAATATTTGTGATATAATATAGTCTCGCTAAAACTCAAAAACAGCTTGACCGACTTTGATGAAATTTTTTGTGTTGTTTTGCGTGGGTTCATAGATGATGTAGATTCACATTTGTACCCAGTAGGTGGCGCTATGGCAGATCGCTAGTTTCAAATAATAATTATCTGTCTGACAGGCCGGTGGTGTAATGTGTGTGTGTATAAATGTGTATGTAACTGTGTAGCACTAGTTCGGCTCCCACATATAACAAATATTTGTATAGCTAAAACATAATAATAAGAAATTACCGTCCAATGAATAATTAATGAAAACACAAACCTGCAACAAGGCCATGATAACATTCATGTCATGATTTCTATCTCCTTGACCCATTGTCTTGGCCATGTCTTGAATAAATTCATAGGTAATGGAGTCATCTAAGTCATCTTCTTTGTTAGATTTTTCACTATCATTCTGTAATTACCAACAAAAACCTACTAAGACCCTGCACAGTATAAGGTAAGTGTAATATATTTTAATGTTGTTAATATGATAGAAGGTATTAAATTGTATTAATCTTAAATTAACTTAAATTATATTTATACTTACTTGTGTTCCTAATGCTAATATTTCATTCAAATATGCTTGATCAACTTTTTCCATAGCTTCTTGGAAATCATTCCTTAAGCCCTGAAAATAATAGCAATATGAATAAATTCATAATATTCTAAACAACCTTCCTTAATGGAAAATACAAAAAAAAAAGTAAATGTTTAACAAAATATCTATTATATTGTACACATTTTTAATCACTGAGCGGGTAATGTATCTTGAAAGAGGCTAATATGCAGCTATGCTGCTCTAATGCATGAAGTCTAATACATGTTGACAGATTCTACTGCAATAAAAGAACTGGGTATTCAAAATGAATTTCCAGTTCTTTCGGGAATCAGCTTGAATATTATAAACTTACTTTTAATTTTTCATGCGAAAGTTAAGTTGATATTTTCTAAGGGTTCAAAATCAATCAGTTAACAAATTACGTAAATCTGTTGATATGATTCAAAATGGTATCGTTAAAATAGCAAGAAAATCTGACAATAATCAGTCTATGGGAGGGTTAAAATGAGGAGGCTTGCCATAAAAAAATGTGTTAAAGAAATAAGAAGTAAATTAATTGAATTAAATGACAACTGGAAGTCAATATCATCACTAAAATAATGGATAGCTGCATGATAACCAAAATTGGCAAATTTTTGTCGTCTCGCATCTTACCACCAAAAGTATAGCGCTCATGCACTTCAGCTTCAAACTTCGGCTTTAAACCTGGCTACCAAGTCCTACAAAACAGCAGCATGGAAAATCAGTTTTCAATCAAACATAACGACACAAACTTTCCTTATATAATATCTTGAAAGCCTTTGACAGTCTGACAAATTTTAAAGCACTGGCTTTTAGCATATGGCTTATCCCCTGATCTGATTGGCTGGATGAAGGACTTTTTGTGTGAATTGTCTTATTTAGACATTGTGCATATTCTATCATCTAGAATATCTTCTATAAACCAGATCTAGATGTTAAAATAGATATATGTCTAAGGCGTACATTACACGCTCATGCAGGCTGTCAGTTTTACAACAATCACGGTTGTGATTGACGAATAACCTACCGTGTAATGCAGTATGTACGTAATGTACGCCTATCAGTCACCATCCGTTTTTTATCCATCATGATTGATGGAATTGATTGACGCCTGCATGAGCGTGTAATATATGCCTAATAATACACAGATAGATGGCGAGTGTGTGACATATTTGCTGCTGCTACATGCCTACCAATTATGACAACTCCTTCCCACATTGGAAAGAGCCCATATCCAGTAGTCAACAGTTGTTAGGCGTACATTACACGGTCATGCAGGCACGACGTTCGCATCATGCATTACACGATAGATTATTCGTCAATCACAACCGCGATTGTTGTAAAACTGACAGCCTGGCCTAAGAATGATTTATGTAAATTAAATAAAATTATACCCACAATAACTCCGAATTACATCAAAGAATAACATTACCATTAACATGGATAAATAAAATAACTAAGGCAATGACCATATTATTGTTCAGCTTACCCTATTTGCCTCAGGTTCTTGAATTTCTATTCTTCTGAGTCTCCTAAATGACTGTACTTCACTTTCACCAAATAAAATTATAGGATGTCCTCTCTCTCTAAGTCTTTTAATCACTTCAGCTCTAGGAAGTGATGCTGTTTCAGTTTGTTCCGTCTCACTTTCTTGTTTGGTAACTGTAATAATTTAACTTGAACAATTTACATAATATGAAAGCAAGGACTTCACTCAATAAACATATTCATATAATATATGGAATATGTTTTCACCCCAGTCTTCAAAATCGAGTTCTCATCAGATCTCCACGTTGGGAGATCCTGTAAGTCATTCTGACTATTTCTATGAGGATGTCTGTATGTATGTATATGCGTGCGTGCGAGCGTGCGTGCGTGCGTGCGTGCGTGTGTGTGTGTGTGTCCTCTTATAACTTTTGAATGGTTTGACCGATTTGATCGAACACGGCGTCCTTCGAAAGGGCTTCACTAAAATTAGATTTTCTGTACCATTTGAACCAAAGTTTTTTTAATTTTTTTTTCAAAATAACTTTTATATTGATGTAACAAACAATTCCCAAATCTAATTAGCTTTTTAAATCGAGAAACGCCGTCGATTGCTAAAAACCACAACAAAATCGGTTGATGCGTTGAAGAAAAATCGTTAACGAAAAATTTCGAAAAACTTTTTTTTTCAAATAACTTTAAAATTTCTTCTCGGATCGTTTTGATGTAATAACGTGTACTTAAAATCCTGCGTCCAACGCCGTCAAGTTCGTCATAATTCGGTTGATTTGTTCATGAAATATTCAATTTTGAAAAATAGCTTAGCTTAACTTATAATAGGTGGAAATTGGAGCGCTTTGCTTTTGAAATTCGCGGGAAGTTCTAGGAATAGCCTGTAAGTAGGGTCAACAATATTTTTTATAGAAAAAGGGTGAATAACAAGCACTTAGTCCACCGCTGCCGCTCAAAATCATTATCATCCACATAGTAAGTGGATGCTGTGGTACATAGATATTCACAATTAAGAATCAAAATGCAGATGGGTTGTCACCCCTGAGGACTAGTTGGAATGCCTCGTTTTCAATAAAAGGATCTCTGATTCACTATACTCACCATTCGGAACACAGCAGCATTATGCTGCTTTTATTAAAACAGATATTAAGTGAGAATATGGTCCTTCTCTAGTCGAGCGAGTTGTGCCACCTTTATAGAATTTGCACAACAAATAGCGACAACTGTAACTTACTAAATCTTAAAGCACCTAAAGGTGTTTTTTATTGTAAGAATTAAACTTACAGAACATGAATGACAAATATTATTTTAAATTAATTGAGATGTGTTATGGTGGTAAATATAAAAAATGTTGATTATTGTAACATAAGATATAATGATTTAATTTCACTAAACTTTTTCATGTAAACAACATAGAATATTAGTGCGAGCATCAGTTCCCTGTCAAAATATGCATTAATTAAGCTAAATCTTTCATGCACCAGTGAAACCTGTGATATTTGCTGTAATTTATCTTACTAAAGTGCATTAAAATTATAAGGTTAATTTTGCAATTTTTTTTGATTTAGTTGTTGGAACTTGTGGTGAATTTACTATGGCATGAAATTCAAAAAGGTTTATTTATTGTGAAAAGAATGATCTCTAAAATAAGAAAACTGATTGTTTATTTGACATACATAATTCATCAAATACTGCCTGCCAGGTAATGGCGACTTTTTACAAAAGCCTTTGAAATCATAAAGGCCAAGCCTTTAAATTTTACGTGGTAGAGCCATGCTGCAGTTATATTAGTAGTATAGTTGTAGCACGTATGGGTCGGCTCGACCGGGGAGGGGACCACGCTCTCACAGAATACCAGCGTGAAATAGTAGCTTAATGCTGCTGTATTTCGTATGGTGAGTGTAGAGAACTGGAGACCCTTTTTTACTGGAAACGAAGCATTCCATCTCAGTCCTCACGGGTGACGACGCATCTGCATTTTGATTTTTAATGGAGGATAGATGTAGATGTCTCTGGGCCGTAGCAACCACTTACCATCAGGTGGACTGCGTGCTCGTTTGTCACCCTATTCTATAAAAAAAAAAAAAATCTACTATATCCATTATAACAATTTTAGAAGTAGTATGGTGCTAGTGATAATTATTTTGGAGCTTTAAGATGTATAATCACCGAATTTTTACTAATTTTGAGGTACAAAAGCACATAAGAACCTTTTTAATATCGAAAAATTTTTGGCTCTGTTCCAGGTCCATGCTAACCAAGATAATAAATATTTCGTGAAATTATTTAATAACGTTTTGTACAGACTTTACTGTATTAATAGTGATACAGAATAGATTAAAACAACTTATAGCCATATAAAACATCTTTAGAATGCCTAATGCAGGCAGTGGCTGTGTTTACACATTGTATTTAACTAATATACTGCTTTTAGTGCTTTTGTCGAGCTATAATTCTACAATATGATAAAAGTGCTATTAAGATCCTCACACAGTGGACCGCAGTAATCCGGCCTCTGTCTAATCCAGCACCACATGGTCTAACATGGTCTAATATTTATTATTGAATATTTTTTTGTCAATCTTCGATAATGTATGATTGAACAAGTTATAACTGTACACACCACCACTATTGAGCAAGAGTATAGGGTATTGTTTTAATTTTGATTGCTTAGTTTGAATTTGACTACATGTGATGAGGATAGCAGTGTGGCCTAACATGTTTTCAGGTGGGAGTACATAATATACATAACATATATTTCAATGTATATATATTTATAATATATTTAAAAAAAAGATATAGAATCTTATCATTGAATCTGTAATTTTTCAGATTACAAGGCACTCTTTTGTAAAAAATTCTGGACTATAGGGGGTCTTAGGCGGTACTCTGTAATCCGACAAATTAGATAGTTCGACACTCCTCTGCAAAATGTTCGTCGGATTACCGGGGATCCACTGTATATTGTAAAGTTATAGACTATATAGCACTACTTAGTATTATCTTGAGTGCTATATGCAATATTTATAACTCAATTGAAGCACTTTTATTTTCCTTATTCCTCTTTTAGATCTCATAGTGTTAAAATGTATATTTATAACTTGATTTTATATCCTATGCCTGTACCAAAGTTCTACCCTTAAACCATTTTTTCACTACTAAACAGCTACTTTATCACTCTGCTTTTTTCTTTCTTTTATAGGATAGGGTGCAAACGAGCACACAGTACGCGTGATAGTAAGTGGTTGCTGCGGCCCATAGACATCTATATCTATCCTCGATTACAAATCAAAATGCAGATGCCTTTTCACCCATGAGGACTAAGATGGAATGCCTCGTTTCCAGTAAAAAGGGTCTCCGGTACTCTACACTCACAATACGAAACACAGCAGCATTAAGCTACTATTTTACGCTGGTATTAGTTTAGTTTACGACGGGCTGTTTTCCGCAACTCCACGTCTAAGCGCGTATTTTGCGTGTGGGCAGGAATAATATGCCTATTCGAGCCATGATATCTCCCCCGAAGAAGCTCAGCAGTCCCTTGATGTCGTAAGCAACTTCGGGGAGCGATCTCGGTGTGCCGAGATGTTTAGCCCTTTACGCTGGTATTCTGTGAGAGCATGGTCCTTCCCCAGTCGAGCCAACCCATTCATGTTACAACTATACTACTAAAATAACTGCAGCATGGCTCTACCACATATAGAAATTAAGAATCAATTATATGTATACATGTTAAGAAAGATACAAACTTCCTTAAACAGCTGTTATACAGCAAGATAGGTATATAGTGTCTGCATATATTGCTTGTGTGCTACTTGGGATATTTGTACTATAGTTGTAGTACAAATGGGTCTGCTTGATCGTGAAGGATCACTCTCTCACAGAGCACTAGTGTAAAAGAGCAGCTTAACATTGCTGTTTTGTATAGTAAGTGTAGAAAACCAGAGACCATTTTTACTATAAACAAGGCATTCCATCTTAGTCCTCACTGGTGAAATTGCATCTGTATTTTGATTAGTAATTAAGGATAGATGTCTATGGGTCACAGCAACCTCTCACCATCATGTAGACTGTGTGCTTATTTACCCTAATCTGATAAAAAAATACAAATACAATCACTGTATTTTGTTATCTGCAACTAACATTATCTCTGTTAGTTGCAGATAACAAAATACAGTGATTCGAAGTCCACCTTTTTAATTTTTACTAATTATCATAGACTCTTACTTCTAGATAGATATAACCATTATAAGGCATTAGTAATACTTCTAAAGGAAATATTTTTAATATTGAATACAATTGTACCTTTTTCTGATGTATCCTTTGAGTCATCTTGTTGAGAGTCCTCTGCTTTTAGACCATATTTTTTAAAATATTCCTCTTGCTCCTTTGCTATAAGCTCCCCTCTTTTAAAATATTTTTTTGATGGATTCTGTTGAAGATAAATCAATTGTATGATTGATTTCACATATTTGTATGAAACAAATACCTATAATGATTTATGACCAAATATGTGCAAGTGCACCTGGCTGTTTGACAGACGACTAAGACTTCCTTTGAACAACAAAAAATTGAAATATTATCACTCTCCTAAGGGAGAAACTAAAAATTTAACTAAAGGTCTAAAGTTCTATTTGGTCATTGGTTATCTTAAAAAATGGTTAAGTTAGTATAACAAAAATTTTAACATGTATGTAATATGATCAATAAAAATATTTTTATGATTAGAAAAAAGCGCGAGATTAACTAAATAACAAACAAATATGTTTTCGAACCAAAATTTCTCTTTCTTCAAGAAGTTTCCGTTTTTTGGCGATTTCAGCTTTTAAAATATCCATTGTCACAATGAAAGTTCAAAACATCTGTATGATAAATTTGTTTTACTTAGTTATGAAACTGGATAAGAAATTGAGAAATTTAAATGTAAATGATAAAGTCGGAAATGGAAATGTAAATAAAATATAAAATGACATTAGCTGTCAATCGTCTGTGTAATGTCACTTTGAATGTCACGAACAGGAGAACGATCGCTACCAAAGAATATAGTACTCTATAGCCGAGAGAACGCTACTAATCGCTACGCACCACAGAACACTAATACCCTCCCGCCCGCCTCTCCTTGAAAATTGTAGAATTTATAGCAGCGCTGACGTCGGTGAGTAATGACTGTGAAGTTAGCTGTTTATGAGTACAAGTAGCTGAAGTTAATTGAATAAATAACAATATATAACAAATAAATACAAATTTTCTTTGCGGCATTGGTGAGAAAAGGGGGACGCCCATTTTCGGCCATGGAACGCCCAACAATGTGAATTTGTTAAAAAATTATATCTTTATTTATGGTTATTAATCGCGGTATTCATTTATCCTCAAACAATGGGAATATTTTTGCACAAATTAAAAGTACCGGAAACATAATAATAAAAATTAGGTAAATCATTATGTCATTAGTTTGTGAATAAAAAAAAAGTGTTGCCAATCACAAAACACATTTAAAAAATCGATTCTCTTTTTTCGATCGATTATTTACGGTGTCATCATTACAGTGCTAATATAATTTTTAAATAATTATGATGTTACGATAATTAAACAACGAATTACTAGCTGATTTCCAATGAATTCTTTGGAGAATAACAAATGCTACGGCACAATTTAACTGTTAATCTTAACCGATCTTCTTTGAAAACAGATAAGAACTGTTATTCTTATCTGTTTTTAAAGAAGATCGATTAAGTTATTCTTATCTGTTTATAACAATACATTTAAAATAGAATCATGTTATGATAACGAAACAAGTTAATTTCCAGCTGATTTACCATGAATCCTTTAACCTTTTGAGCGCCAAAGTCGCCTATACTTGACCAACACCTGCGGGCCCTGAGCGCCAACGACGTCTATAGTTGACAAAAAACCCGGCTCCGAAAAATATGAAATATAGATATTGGAAAATTATTACAGGTATTTTAATTCTACACTCCTCAAAATAGGAATAACCCAGCAACATGTGAGTATAGAAAACAAGTCTTCTAGAGTCACAAGTACTAAGAAACATTGAACTAATAAAAATGGATTTTTATCTAAGCAAATACTATGTCCAGCACGCCAAAGTCGTCTATGGTTGACCGCTAGTGTCAAACGCGGGAGGCATATATTTCTTGAAAACTATCCAAAATTCAGCTCAATGGTGTTTTTTTTCTATTATTATTGATATTTGAATAAAATTAAAGGTTAGAAACATAAAACTATAATTAGCTACATGAATAAAAAAATGTTATCAGATTATCTTCGCATAATAAATCTAATATCTCAACTCTAGCGCATCTTTAGCGCGTCATCGAAAATCAGTTCACTGGGCACCGTGATCAAGGATAGACGACACCCTGATGACGTCATAAGTGATTACCGAGAAAAGTAGAGCAATGCAACATGAACGATTCCTCAGAACTCATTCGGATTTTGGAAAGCGTCGATGATGATGAATTTTGATTTTTGATTGATGAATTGAATTTTTGATTGATTGGTGAACAAATATGTTTATTTATTCCATGACCAAGATTTTAGTATTATAAGGCTGATTTACCTAGTGCGAATAATTATATACAATTGTTGATTAATGAATAATTATGTACCTTTTTTAATAATAATACAAAATTACAATTAATGTTTTTTTTACTTAGGTTGTGAAGAGCAATTTATCATTTTGTGTTGTGCCATTTTCTTTCTCAGTCTCAAAATCATCTAGCAGCATCAGCATCATATCAAATCCCCATTGTCATAAGAGTGTAAGACTTTTCTTCAGTGCGTCACTTGGCCTACGCCTTCCCCGACACGTAAAATATTATGAATCGATGTCTGTATATTTCGGTTAGATCGATTTTGAAATCGATACACAACATTCTAAGAATGTTTCAAAAGGGAAGGTCAGCTACGCCGTTGTCGTCCAGTCGCGACAGTGTCGTCATTAGGATGGAGAGTAGTGCTAATGTTTACTACTATTTTATTGTTATTGTTTGTTTTTTATTTATGTTTATATGTACAAAGTACATATATAAAAAGAGTGGAAGACGGCACAAGATTAAATAAAACATACAGTTTATTAAGAGTCATTTATAGCATAAAAAACCAACAAAAACAAGTTATTTCACGTTATCGATATATCAACTCTTGGCAACACTATTTTGTTTTGGCGCTTTGGCGTACAGGACACGGTAATGCGTTTTTGGCGTGGCGCTCAAAAAGGTTAAAGCTTAACAAAACGCAACTGCACAATTTTTATCAATTTCAAGACAAAAACAACCGTTGTTATCGGCTTGGTTGAAAACGTTAACAACCGCCTTCACATCTGTAGTTATGATAATTAAATAAGCGATTTAATAGCTGATTTACAATGAATTCTATGCAGTATAACATAACGCTACTGCACAATATAACTATTATTCTTATCTTTTCTTAACAATACATTTAAAATGAAATCATGTTACGATAATTAAACAAGTGAATTTCTAGCTGATATACCATGAATTTTTTAGAGCTTCGTAAAACACTACTGCACAATTAACTGTTCTTAAAAATACACTTAAAATAGAATTTAAATAAAAAAGGAAGATACATTTTAAAAAGCGAGCAGAAGTTAAAACACCTCCAAGATTATTCTCTTTTTATGAAATTATTAATCGAATAATAATCGAATCGCTATGGATATTATGATGTTACGATAATTAAACAAGCGAATTACTAGCTGATTTACTATGAATTCTTTAGAGTACAATAAAATGCTACTGCACAATTTAACTGTTATTGTTATCTGTTTTAACAATACATTTAAAATGGAATCATGTTATGATAATTAAACAAGTGAATTTTTAGCTGATTTACCATGAACTGTTTAGAGCATAACAATACGCTACTCCACATTTTAACTGTTCTTAAAAATACGTTTAAAACATAATTTAAAAAAATAAAAGAAAATATATTTTAAAAAGCGTGTAGAACTGAAAGCGAAACTCAAATATTATTATTTTTTCATTAAATTACTAATCGAATACAAATCGATATCGTTTCGTTGTATTTATGTTAGTTATGTGGCAACATCAAATCTGACAGCTATAGGAAATATGTCATGCGAAATGAAATTACAATTCAACAAGTAAAAAAGGTACTAGTGAATTCACAACTAAATAGTTGCCATTGTGTTATTTTGTTTGTTATTTTTCAAATAAATTCTCAAGAACTCATATGGAGTGAGATTGTCGATCACATTATAGTGTGACAACAGTTAAAAGTAAGTGTTCAACAGTTTTTAATTTATTAATTCTAGTGCTGATATTTGATAGTGATGAATGTATGAAATGATGAAGTTGTTTTATTTTTTAACATATGCACAAGCTATACCTGACAAACAAAATAGCTTATTTGTAACACGGCGATAAGATTAGCTAGCTAACACCAGATAGTTACGAAATGGACAATTTTTATCAAATACCAAGAAATAAGACAGTCGATTTTTAATTGTTTTTGGACTACTGGTAGGCAGTCAGTCCTTAATTATTAAATAATATAGGGCATTAAGTTTTAAGTAACATTTACCTATATTTGAGTTTAAAGTAAACAAATCTATTTTATTTTGTTCACTTTGTCTTATTTTTTTATTTAATATTATTTCAGTTGCCATCGTCATTGCGTGAGTGTCATGATTGCAAAGGATTGATAAAGCAGCAACACGTTAAACTTTAGAACGGGAACCATCTGAATCATCTAGTCCATCCTTGTAGCAATCTAAAGTGAGTAATGTATTGAACCTAGAACAACAAAGCTTAGATCATACATCATACAATATACTGCTGCCTAATTTTGTAAGAGCACCACTCACACAAAATCAATGTTTTTTCCTGGTTGTAACAATTCCAATCAACTCACTGTTCCATCAGCATTGCGGGTATGTATTTTTGTGAATACAATTACTATGTACCTCCAGAATGTAGAATCAGTAACTACCATTTAAATAGTAACTCTTGGTATTTACTTTTAGAATTAATATATAACCATATTAAAACATTTAGTGTAGCACAAATTATAGATTTTTCTACATTATTGTAAGATAATATTTACCATCATATAGACTTTGAAAATATTTACAATATGCCCGAATATACTGTACATTATTATCTACGCTTATCAAAGGCACAACGCCAATAAATTCTGTCAGAAGTGCCCAAAATGTCAAGTAAACATAGTGGATGCTTTGCACTTGCTGTATATTTGATAAAAGTAAGAACAGGAGATAGTGATGAATGCATATAGGCATTATTGCAAGTACCAAGAAACAAATTAGAGCGGCTCATGAATATGGCCCAAGAAATATTAAATCAGGATGTTGTTTCTATGAATTTTATCCATCGTTACCACTCTCTGTGTCAAATTATATTCAGTAATTATGATATTATATCTGAGGCAAATAATTTCTTAGCTTTCCTAGATGTTTTTGTTATCCAAAATCCTAACAACATCATAGGTCACACTGTGTATAGAAAAAAGACCCATACAAACTGATATTTAAGCGGTGAATCTCACCATAATCCTTCACAGTTAGTTACCATGAGCAAATCTTTGTTACAGAGAGCATATGGGATCTGTGAGAACAAGCACCTGGCCGCGGAGCTTCAGCACGTCAAGCAGGTTCTGCACAAAATCAAGCTTCGGGTCCCACGTCTTCGTCACAGTGACCGAGTGAAGCCGACCGCAGTTGAGCGTGTGCCTGCTGTACTACCGTATGTCAAGGGTGTCACCCCAACCAGATAGACATACATCAGATTTGATAGACCACAAATCCTCGTTAAAGAACATTAATTCCTACCAAGGATGATATGTGAGGCTACTGAAATTAAAAAACATCCTAATTTCAGTAGAGAAGGCAGTTGGGTACTGCCACCTGCTTGGGACACTATAATTAATAAAATTAAAACAAACCCCAAGCATACCACTGCAAGACTTAAAGATAGAGTAAGTTCAATCTGCGTAGATTGGACTATAAAAATAATAATAAAAAGCTGAAGGTACTCCATGTCCCAATACTGACATTGGGATGGCAGTCACCTCAGTACCCCGTGACCATGGGTGCTATAAAGCACCTGAAACGTCAGGAATTAATAATAATAGTATAATAATAATATAGCCATTTATTTCCGAACTTTGGGGTTACATAATATTTGTGTTTGAATTCCTATTGTAATACTAGTTAAAGTAAGTCCCTCTGTTCGGTGTGCCTTTTGGCATAGGCCTCCAAAAGAAAAATCACGCGTCGGGAATTAAAAGTTAAAGAAATTAAAAGCAATAAAATTGGTAAAAGTAGTCGTTAAAAAGCTGTATTTGTGAAAATAAAAAGCTTTATATCATAAAAATCCCGACTTTTTTTTAAACCAATTCCTTAACCATTTCATTATTTTAATTGCATATTATCATTTCCATATGCTTTTATATGTGGGCACCCATGGCCGAAGTGTCTATGAACAGTGGGCATCCCCCTTTTCATGCTCCGCAATTTTGTAATTTTTGACAAAAAGACACATAAAAAATGGAGAAATATTTTATTGTGCGGGGATGTGCAAGTGATTTAGCATCTGATCGGAAAAATAGACTAAAAATGACTTTTATTGAGCGAACTGAGCGATCGCAGCGCCTCACTTATGGTGTCCAAATTTCTGGGACACTATTTCTATCGCGATCGTTCTCCTGTTCTCTAGCCTTCATGGTGTAGATGTAAGGAGTACAGACTCTGTATAAAAAAGTGTCCGTAGGAAAGCGCTAAATAAGGGTGGCGCCACTGTAGCTACAGTCTAAATATTAAAGAACTTTTTATAATTTTTTTATTGCACAGACTTTCACCATAATTCTTTTTACAATTATTATTTTATTGCTTTCTAATTTTTAATTTTCAAAATCACTCTCAACGTATTTTACGGCGGTATATCATAGCCCGTAGCTACTCGAGCGCTGTTGTGGAGAGTTTTTGAACTGTTATTTACACTTAAACGGGCTACACACGAGACGATATCGGTGGCGATCTAGGGTGGAAAGAAATCGGGGCTTTTATCGGGGCAGACCCTACACACGGGCCTGCCTAGCAGTACGCGTTCGGACTTGGAGCGGAACACATATGCGGTAGAGTTCTTCAAAATAGCTTCAACTCTCTTAAAACACCAATGTATTGGTTTGGCATTAGCCATCTCGGTAAATTTATTCGAAAATAGAAAAAGAGGAGTTTCTGGGTGAAAAAATGGCTCCAAAAAAAATAAAAATTAAGCTACATAAACGTACTAAATGGCCTGTAATCCAAGGACGTCATTAATTTTCTCCGGATGGATGAAGACAGTTTTTATAATCTTCTAGAAATGATTTCGCCACTTATATAAAAACGTCAATTTCTCCTACCTATGCTATTTAGTTATTTCTTCTCTTTGTTCATTTCTGCTTTGGTCAAAATCTGGTTATGTATACACACAACAAACAAGGAAATAAAATACTTTTGTATAATAATATGTATACTTTTTTTTAATGTAATCTTTATTTATGGAGTAAAACTATCAGAAAATAAAATAGCTTATATCTTTTTTTTAAACATAAAGAAACCTTTAATTTCGGACATACTCCCTTTTATATAACTTGTTTGTTGATGTGGAGATGGTGAAGGAGTAGAAGTTAGTTGTTGATAAGAGGATGAAGGCACGTAAGAGATCGAAGTGTGGTCTTGTGGAGTTGTAAGAGATATGAGTGCGGTCTTGTGTTGATAGCGTTGGAATAGGAGTTAGTTGTTGAGGAGAGGCTTTATCTTCTCCTTACTTACATCATACACTCTACTTTACGAACGGCAATAAAAAAAATTAGTTTAGTAGGCATTCTTGACCATGTCACTTCGCAGGGTCACAGGCTAGGGTGGATATGATTTGAATTTCGATAAAATTTCAATTAATTTATATATTTTATTCACTTTTTTTTTTTGGTTTTTTGTAAAATATCAGTGCCATAGGCTTCTACTCCGTTTATATGATTAAAATGTAAAAATTTTGTTATATAAAAAAAGGTCATTCAGTATCACTGTTTTGTTAACTTCCTTCCGCGAGGGTTGCCGGCAGCGACTGCCTAAAGAAATCGGGCCGATGCGCCTACACACACGCAGTAAGGAGGGGGCGGTGCCCCGATCTAGGAAGCATCGGCTGATATAGGAAGCATTTTTGCTCCTGCCAGCCGATTAAGGAGGCGATATCGGCCACGACTTAGGATGGCCCTACATACGACACGATTTAGAGGCAATCTAGGAGGCATCCCCACTACTCTACTACCAGAAGACACAAGTTTGCGCGTTAACCGCTAAAAAGAACCCCTTTGTCGTATCCCCTCAGTTTCAAGGCACTCCCCTTGTTGCCTCAGCCAGTATCGGAATCCTCGGCGTCGACATATCGAGTGACGTGCAGTTTCGTGGTCACTTGGAAGGGAAGGCCAAATTGGCCTCTAAAAAGCTTGGCGTGCTCAGCAGAGCGGGACAGTATTTCATGCCGGCACACCGCCTGCAACTTTACAAGGCGCAGGTTCGGCCGCTCATGGAATACTGTTCCCATCTCTGGGCTGGGGCTCCCCAGTACCAGCTCCTTCCACTTGACCGCATCCAGCGCAGAGCGGCTCGAATCGTTGACGACCGAGTGCTTTCCGATCGGCTCGATTCACTGGCGCTGCGAAGAGATGTTGCATCTCTTTGCGTATTTTATCGCATCTATCACGGGGAGTGCTCTGAGGAATTGTTCGGATTAATCCCAGCCGCCAAATTTCGTGAACGCACTACACGGCAAACGTCCTGATACCATCCACACCATCTGGATGCTTGGCGGTCCACCACTGTACGTTTCAAAAGGAGTTTTCTTCCGCGTACAACCTCTCTGTGGAATAATTTACCACCGGT
Organism: Parnassius apollo; assembly: GCA_907164705.1. Lineage (NCBI taxonomy): Eukaryota > Metazoa > Arthropoda > Insecta > Lepidoptera > Papilionidae > Parnassius > Parnassius apollo. Next base: position 3,759,487 of record CAJQZP010001441.1, on the reverse strand, counting down.
GATTTTTCCGGACCGATACGACCTGGGGACCTTCAAGAAAAGAGCTTACTCCTTTCTAAAGGGCCGGCAACGCACCTGCAATTCCCCTGGTGTTGCGATTGATCATGGGCGGCGGTAGTCACTTAACATCAGGTGAGCCACATGCTCGTTTGCCCCCTCTTCTATAAAAAAAAAAAAAAAAAAAAAAATACTTCACCCTAGATCGCCACCGATATCGTGTCGTATGTAGCCCGCTTTACGGATGGACACAATTTTAACTATTCTCCTATAGGAGATTGTCCTCCTTACCTCTATACTCCATGGCACGAATGAAACATTCATCCAAGGTTATAAAAATTCACTTTCACACTAGGCGTGTGAAAGTGACAGACAGACACGCATTGCGTAGATAGATAACGACGTTATCTGTCTACGCAATGGACAAACCGGACAAACATATCATTTGTCATTGCGATTTGATTGTTTTCAAATTTTCTTAGAAATTTAATGTTTTTATGCGTTTTATGCGAAAATTGTGCATTTTAAAACTAATAGAAGACCACATTTATCATGGGCAGGTGCAGTATAATAAGCTGCCGGATGAAAAACAAGAACACACATGAAAATATTACTTTGCATAGGTAAGTAACCTACTTCTTTTTCATAATGATCCAATGTTAATATACGCGATAAAACCCGTAAAAATTAGTATTATTTAAACACTACACGTTCACGTGAATATAAGAAACCACTGTGATCTAATGTTTTCTGTCATTTAGTGATCGAAAAACAGTTCGGTTCGGCATTTTCAATATATCGATAGATGAATATATTAGATTTCTTTTTTGTGGTTTTAGGTTACCAAAGTGTGAGAAACAAAAAGAAAAGTGGCTGAATATACTTTGTGTAGAAAACCTCAACACCAAAACTAAAGACGTTTTTATTTGTTCGCTACATTTTGAAGAAAAATGTTTTAATCGAACTTTAAATGTTACAAGGCTGCGCGATGATGCTTTGCCTTCAAGGAATTTGTTGGTAAGTGGTAAAATGCTTACGCAGTATGGCTGCTGGTTAAAAACGGTTAATATTTCCAATATGGACCATCGATTTCAAAGCCCATATTGTTTTTTGTAGATAGTACTCACTAAAAGAAAGCGTTTCGCAAAGTTTTAGGTTGCGGAAACTTACGGTTCATGAGATAGATTTTTTTATACTTTTCATACAAATTGGCAAATAACACGCAATTACAAAATAAATTTGACAAATGATTGATGTCAAACGTCAATTAGTGTAGGGTTCCGAATATTTTGAAAGTATCGATATGTACTCCATACCAAGTATCGTATCAAAAGTATCAATACTATTTGGTATCAAGTACATTTGGTTAATTTTGGAGACTAGGGGGATAAGAAGCCGGGAAGTTGTGCTCCGGCGCTCCGTGGCAGCTCCAGCGCTGCGGGATGAGCAGTGCCTCCGCCCTAGCGTAGGGAAGCGCAGGCACCGAGATCGCCGTAGCGGCTGAGGCTGGTCGCCGAAGGCGACCAAAAAGCCGAAGCGGCGGGCGGGCACTGCCCTCCCTCCGCGCCTCCGGGCTCTTATATACACTCTAGGGGTAGGGCAGACAAGACCACGTGGATAGTAGGGTCCTCTGATTCGGTTTTGGGTACTTTTTGGATATTAAATAAGTAAGTCAATAAGTAAGTAAACACTTTATTGTAGTAAGAATTAGATAATACAGAAAGTTGCAAACAATAAAATAAAAGTACAAAAGCTGTACTAATTAACAAATACAAACAAGTTGCAAACAATGAAATACAAGTACTAAGGTGGAACTTAAATAGAGTAAACTTTATTCTTCTTTATATACATATATAATTGCACTTATCAGCTCTTCCTATGCATCTAATTGGTTTGTCATAATTTTTCGTCTCCAAAATTAACGAAATGTACTCGATACCAAGTAGTATTGATACTTTTGATACGATACTTGGTATCGAGTAGGTATCGATACTTTCAAAATATTCGGAACCCTACACTAACTGACGTTTGACATCAATCATTTGTCAAATTTATTTTGTAATTGTGTGTTATTTACCAATTTGTATGAAAAGTTTAATAAAATATTTCTCATGAACCGTAAGTTTCCGCAACCTAAAACTTTGCAAAACGCTTTCTTTTAGTGAGTACTATCTACAAAAAAAATATGGGCTTTGAAATCGATGGTCCATATTGGAAATATTAGCCCTTATGTTACTTTCTAGGTATACAATGTGGACTTAAATACAAATTCACTTAATATTAAAATATGTTATTGTTTATTTTTCTTTAACAGTTACCAGCCCCATGTTACAGGAGTGAGAAGCAAAAAACTGTTCCTTGCAAAGTATTTGGAGAGAAACCTGTCTGCAGCACTTCTAACTTTAGTGAGGTGACTGTGTTATTTTTACATGTTTTTATAACATATAATCTTAAAGAATTTTAACCAACCACATTAAATGTAGGTAGATGAACTGCTTCTTGTAAAATATTCATCATGAGTTGGATCGATAGCCTATTTTTCTTTTTATTGAAACTTACAAAATTAACAGAAAAATACTTAGAACACTTTAGTTTTGTAAATGAATTTTTTTGTTTCAGGATCAACAGCTTAAAATAATCGAAAAACTTAAGACGAAATGTGAACATCAAAAGAAAAAAATTAAAAGACTGAATGAAAAAGTGAGGAGACAAAGTAAGAAAATAGCTGATTTTAAAATTTTAATGAAAGATTTAAAGGACAAAAATTATGTTAATGATGATCATGCAACTGTGTTGGAGTAGTGCGCAGGCCCCAAAGATTTTCTTAAGACACGAATTTCTAAATCAGTAGGTTTGCCTATGAAAAGGCAATACAGCGAAGATGTTCGAAAATTCCATTTGACACTTCACTTTCTGTCTCCGATTTTGTTCGGCCTATGATTTTGTTCGTCGTACCTGCAATATGTGTTTGCCACACCCGAGAACTTTAAGTAGGTGATGCCAGAATGTAAATGCTAAGCCTGATTTTTGTACAGAAGCTTTTAATGCTTTGAAACTCAAAGCTCAAACAAGTGAGATGCCAGTGTTATGTTCTTTAGTGGTAGATGAAATGGCTATCAGAAAGTGTCTTTGCTGGGATCCTCAAACTAAGACTTATTATGGAAGAGTTAAAGTGGGCACTGACTGTGATATGGACTCACTAGAAGTAGCCAATGAGTGTCTTATCTTACTCCTGACCTGTATAAACGGTAATTGGATTTTGCCTGTGGGATACTTTTGTTATAACAGTTTTGTCTGGAGAACAAAAAGCAGTACTAGTAAAAATGTGCATCCACAAATGTGAAGAAGTAGGCGTCAAAGTTGTGAGCTTGACCTGGGATGGTCAATAACTCAGTGTAACTTTAGTAAATCTTCCGCCAAAGTTGAATACCACGAACTCGCATGTTTCGCGTTCCGGCGACGCCAATCTGCCAAACAAAGAAAACTTAGTAAACATGTGTTGCTAAATTATGGTAAAGTATGTATTAAATACACTTACCTTTGCTCTCGCCTTTTATGCGGAGGCGCGTCAGGCATAGCTCGAGCCACCTCAGCTTTGCGCTTGCGAGTTAAAAGCTCCTTTTTACTTCTGCTGGCAGCGCTGCAAGACTCTTCTAGGTGAGCTGCTGCTGAGCGCGAATTAAGTCTAGTTCACTATTACATAGAAATAGTATCTTGTAGCATCAAAAATAAAAGTCCCACAATAAATCTGTGTAGGATATACTTACCACCCTGCTTAGGATGGCTGATTGTCGTGTTTCAGCACCCACCGTTTCTTTACATCCTCTTTGGCCTATCCAGCATCCTCGGCTAGGGCGTTCTCCACCATCACGGTTGCCGTGGCCACCACGACTGCCGTGGCCTCAATGGCTCCCGTGGTCAAATGGCAAAACATTTTCACTAGGTGATCTACAATATAATATAACTATTTAACACTTGTCAACATATTTTTTATAGGATAAGGTGACAAACGAGCACACAGTCCACCTGATGGTAAGTGGTTGCTGCGGTCCATAGACATCTACATGCATCCTTGATTACAAATCAAAATGCAGATGTTTGTTATGCATGAGGACTAAGAATGCCTCCTTTCTAGTAAAAAGGGTCTCCGGTTCTCTACACCCACTATATGAAACACAGCAGCATTAAGCTACTATTTTACGAATGTATTCTGTGAGAGCGTGGTCCTTCCCCGGTTGAGCCGATCTAATCGTGCTACAATTATACTACTAATATAACTGCAGCATGGCTCTACCACGTATAAAAAATATTATATAAGATGAGAAAAACAAAATATTAGAGATGGGCTGAATATTCGTTTCATATTCAGTATTCGGCATATTCGGCATCTTTACCGAATATTCGTATTCGGCCGAATATTCGGCTAAATTACCGAACATTCGTTAAAGTGCTACTAAAAGTGTCCACAGTGTATTGAAATGTACGAATTGAGTATTGCCATGTCTTTCATAATTTTACTATTGAAAGTATATTTTATTTATGGGTTAAATATACTTGTATAGCGTTATGTTTTTAGGCACTAGATTTTTTCCAATTATAGCAAATATAACGCTTGATAAAATGTTTAGGAATCAAACAAAGAAACATTACATTAGTACATTTCACTTTACTTTGGTCATTAGTCTCTCTAAAATAAGTCCAAATAGTAGATCTCCTGCCACTTATTATTATCATATAATTATCAATTTTCTCTAAGAATAACACAATGAAATAGTTTTTTAAATTTGGAAGTTCCAAGTAATTTAAATTAGAAAATGAGACAATAGAGGTAATCTCTAGCAGTTATAAAATTTAAATAATTTAGAATGTAGCTTACAAATCCTTAATAGTTGCAATTGTATAACTCCACAAAATGATAATGAAAATTGTTAACACCTGGTCCATCAAAATATACAAGGCATGATAGGCAAAGAGCTAGAAATTGAATGGTTCTTAAATAGCAACAATATTCATATTTTATGTATTACTGAACATTGGTTAAAAGCTCATAATTTATTGTTTAACTTCAGTAATCACCAGGTGGCCAGTGCTTTCAATAGAGAAATGGTTTTAAGAGGTGGCTCCTTAATTTTAGTTAGTAAATTATTATCATGTAAAGAACGTAAAGATATTGTGAGCTTCTCTGTTGAGTGAACTGTAGAAATGGCATGTGTTGAGTTTGAGCACCTCATTGTTGTGAATGTTTACAGACCCCCATGTTCTTTATATGATACTTTTGAAAAAATTTTGGAGGAAGTTTTTGCCAAGCTTAGTAAACAGAATAAATCTGTTGTAATATGTGGAGACTTTAATATCAATCTCCTAGAAGCTTCCTCCACCAATATTAAATTTAGATCATTGTTTAAATCCTATGGTCTTTTTAATTTATTTTTGGAGCCAATGCGTATTGCTGAATCTAGTGCAACATGTATAGATAACATTTTTACGAATGTTAAGCCGTTCAATAAATGTATTATTCAAAATTTGAGCTCTGATCACTGTGGACAATTAGTTTCCTTACCTTATGTTCACAAAAAGCAAGTAAATAAAAAAGTAGTGTTCGTTGTCGTCGTGGACGCCGTAAATGCACGTCGCTTGGAGAAGTTTAGAAGTAAATAAACTTCCATCACTTTCATACCAAAATAATCCAGATTTTTTGTATGGAACATTATTTAAGCTTATTAGCAATGAATTTAAAATAATACTTTTACTTCTAAAACATTCTCCTTGAACAATCGCAAGGCATTTAATGAATGGGCGACAGTAGGAGTCCATAAGAGTAGACAAAGGTTATATGAACTTTACAATGAAAGGTCATATAATTCTAGCGTTGAATTTAGGGAATATGTAAAAAAATATTCCAAAATATTTAAAAGAGTGTGCTCATTGTATTTGAGCAACAAAATAAAGATGCCTTCTAATAAAATTAAAATGACATAGAGTATAATTAATAGTGAAACTGGTAAGGTTAACTCTCGCAATTCGAACTACCAGTTAAGTTTTAACAATAAATTAACTGAATCAGATCAGGACGTTTTCGAGAAATATTTTACTGATATTTCCTATCTTAACCACTAAGTCACTGAATTCTTCTCCTGCCGTCGCCGAATCATTACTTAAACAAAATGTAAATGCGTGTACAAAGAATTTTACATGTCATAAAGTATCATCAAAAGATATTTTAAGACTATTGATATTAAGAAAACCGCCGATCTGTGGGGGATTTCCGTTAAAGTTATTGCGTCTATAATAGATGCAATCGCACCTCAACTATCTATTATTTTTAATACTAGTATCAAATCTGGTGTGTTTCCTGATTTAATGAAGCATAGTAAAGTAATACCTTTATTTAAATCTGGCAGTACATTGGACCCCGCTAATTTTAGACCTATTTCTGTACTGCCAACACTTAATAAAATTTTTGAAAAAATTATTCTTGATCAAATTTTAAATTTTTTTATGTAAATAATTTACTTCATAAAAATCAATTCGGTTTCACAAGGGGTCGCTCGACAACTGATGCTGGTGTTGAGCTTATTAAATATATCTTTAATGCATTGGAGAATTCACAGGATGCTTTGGGTATATTCTGTGACCTATCCAAGGCCTTCGATTGTGTTCACCATGAAACATAAATCAGGAAACTTCAACACTACGGTGTAAGAAGTGATGCTCTTAAATTAATTATTTCATATTTAAGTGACAGAATGCAAAAAGTTGTCATTAATAGTATGAGTTCCTCCGGGTCGACTGTTCAAATGGGCGTGCCTCAGGTTTCAATTCTCGGCCCCTTTCTGTTTCTTGTATATATTAATGACTTACCTTCATAGTAGGGGATAACAATGATATAGTATTATTTGCTGATGATACTTCATTAATTTTCAAATTAAAACGACAGTTATTAAATTACGACGAAGTAAATAATGCTATAGCTAAGTTAGTCAATTGGTTTAATGTTAATAATTTGCATGAAATTCGTAACTCCTAATGTCAAAATGAATGTAATTTTAAATGGGAAAGAACTGAGTCTTGTTGATACCACCATTTTTCTTGGAATCACACTAGACGCAAAGCTTCAATGGCTCCCCCATATATCAAAACTAGCTAGCAGACTTAGTTCTGCAGCATATGCTGTAAAAAAGATTAGAACTCTTATCAATGTTGGAACAGCTAGAATAGTTTACTTTAGTTAATTTCATAGCATTATGTCGTATGGTATTTTGCTGTGGGGATACGCGACTGACACTGAAATTATATTTATTTTACAAAAGAGGGCCATTAGAGCGATATATAATTTAAAACCAAAAGAGTCGCCGAGACAAAAACTTAAGGAAATTAATATATTAACTCTGGCCTCTCAATACATTTATGTAAATGTAATATACGTACACAAGAATAAACGTAGTTTTGCAAAAATAAGTGATATTCAGTCTGTAAATACTAGGAACAGACACAAGCTAGTAGTACCAGTTACTCGACTCCACCGAGTACAGTAATTCATTCTTGGGGCGATGTATACGCTTTTACAACAAAGTCCCAGAAAATATACAATATTTGCTTTAAACTAAGTTTGTATAAAAAGGGTTATTATAATATTAAGGAATTTATGGATAATAATAACTCATGGGAAGGGTGATCGCTACCAAGCTATTTCTAATTTGTCTTGTGTTGTTAATTGTAAACATGATTGTAAGCTATTATTTAAAAAAATAGTCCCGCTGTGTTTCTTGCTGGTTCTTCCCAGGACAGAGGTTTTTTTTTGCGAACCAGTGGTAAAAGAAAAAATCTATTTTCTTACAAAAGTAGTCAAAACCTAAGCACGTGCCGGCTATTTTCACAGTACTAGTTAATGCAATAACATGTCAGGTGTGGCCGGGAAGCGAGGGGCGGGGACCGGCGTTAATCCCACGCGCTTTGTGGTAACAAGTTTTGTCATAAATTGGTAAGGTACTGAGATGATCCTGCCGAATAATGTTCGGCCGAGTATTCGGTTCGGTAAATTTTTTACCGAACGTTCGGCCGAATATTCATATTCGGCAAAATCCATATTCGGCCCATCTCCACAAAATATACGAAAGTAGTTTTTATAAAATACAAAAAATCTAAAATACCACCTAACTTGAGATGGTCCACTCCCACCTCCAGTACGAACCCCTCAGCTTCTATGACTTCCACGAGCCAAGTTAGTTTTGGTTGGTGATCTAAAATTGTTATATGTATTAATTTAAACCATTAATATCATCAAGGAAAAAACAATAATAACGTGGTAAAGAAACATTAAAAATTACGATTAGATAAGAATCATTATAAATTATTAAGAAATAAAACTCAAAATCAACACCACCCAAGACCAAGACCGTAAAAAATAACAAAGCAAAACATCTTGCTAACATATTTTTCTATTTGTACCGACCCTTATTTCGAACTATTGTTGTTATGTCCGTGGATATAAACCTAGCCACAACAAAAAACCTGAGTAACCCACTAACATTTTTAACGAATCTTCAATGAATATAGTTTAATTCTGTTTGTAAAGTGCATTATTATGTTTATTATGAATTAACACTCGTTTGCTTATGTATAATTTTACTGGAAAACAAAGTAAACAAAAATAAAATTGGGTCGACAACTTAAGAGCGGCCATTTATTTCGAAACAGCTATACTTTAAATTTAAAATAAGACTCGATTTTACGATAAGAATTATGATATGTATACGTAATTATAACGGCGCCTCTACACGTTGGCCAACACAGTGACGAATGTAGTGGCGAAGATATTGGCCGAGTGTGACGACATCCACACGTTGGAAGGTCGTTCAGTTTGCTTCGGTTCAGGCCAATGTGCGGACGAATTTATTTTATTTTAGACGACGGCTCCGTGGCGCAGTGGCTTAGTAATGAGTGGTTGCGCCAGGGGCCGCGGGTTTGAATCCCGCACGGAACAAGTATTTGTATGTCCTACAAATAATTGTTCCGGGTCTGGATATGTGTCCTTGTGCAATTTATGTTTGTAAGCTGCCTCCGCGATACAGGAGAAAATCCAAATGTGGGGATAACGTTTTTATAAAATAATTATATAAGAATAGTGGATATTAATGGGGCTGTAAATAGATATACGATATACTATTAGCTTTATTTATTCTTTACATGCATCATAAACTGGAATAAATTACCATTAATTAGAACTTAACTTCCTTTAAAGTTAAAGGAGTTATAATCGATTAGCTTATGTTATAAAATTGGGTTTTGATTTTAAAGTTTAGCAAAACATGTACTTGCTTTTCTATCAGACATTTGATGTATATGCAAATGGATAGGACGAGGTGGGCCGTTGCCATGGCCAGCAAGAAGTTCGGACCTAACCCCCATGGATTTTCATGTGTGGGGGTGCATGAAAAGTCTTGTGTACAGCGAGGCGAATCCTGTTTCGTCTGTGGAAGACTTAAGAGAAAGGATTGTGGATGCAGCAAATAAAATGAGGACCACGTTGACCACTGGAGTAGTGAAGACTGGTCTCCGTAGAAGGATGCGACAATGTATCAGAAATAGAGGCGGCCATGTTGAACATGAACTGTAGAATAAGAAAAAGTTGTGTGAAAACCTTTAATAAATGACATTTCATGCTTAACTATTGTTTTATTTTACTTTTTTCGGGCATTTAAGTTTAAATTTTCTTCTCCACTGTCGCCTATGAAACTGAAGTTTTTTCAATGCATTTGAATAAAACCTTAGATTATTATACCTCGTTAGATAGCTGATGAAACGTATATATTTTAAAAAAAACATCTGGCGAACAATTGTCACAATATTTTTTTTAGATATCCCTTAGAGAAAAATAAACTTTCTAATATTTTTTTATTTCTTTACTTTCACTTGTCTACTACGGTGTACTCAATTAACTTATGCACTATTTTAATGGTTGACGCCCTAAAGCATCTTATTACACATGTAAAAATGCAATAATAATAATAATAAGATACACAAAATAAATGTAGTAGCCTAAAAATCGACAATTTTCAATAAAAAAATTAAAAGTCGAATATCACGAAAAGGGTTAGTTTAGGGTAGGGTGTTTCATAGTGAAATAAGTCAGAAATGATGGGTACTCCACGCCCTCAATGGATCTAGAACGATTTTTGTTGTAACCCTGTATATATATATATATATATATATTTTTTTTTTTTTTAGTTATATTAGTAGTATAGTTGTAGCACGAATGGGTTGGTTCGACCGGGGAAGGACCATGTTCTCACAGAATACCAGCGTGAATTATTAGCTTAATGCTGCTGTGTTTCGTATGGTGAGTGTAGAGAACCGGAGAACCTTTTTACTGGAAACGAGGCATTTCATCTTAGTCCTCACAGGTGACAAAGCATCTGCATTTTGATTTGTAATCGAGGATAGATGTAGATGTCTGTGGGCCGCAGCAACCACTTACCATCAGGTGGACTGTGTGCGCGTTTGTCACCCTATCCTATAAAAAAATATGCCATGAAAGTAACTACATGCTTATCTTATTAAATAATAACATAAACATAAAAGTCTGTACGTTGGATTCTTTTTTATGTTTGTTACTCAATCATAATAGAATGCCTGAACCGCTAACGCTCACTTGTTACACATAGAAAAAAAGAAGAAAAAAAGGCCTCCAACAGTATATATGCAAATGTTTTCATGTGTTCATGCACCCTAATTTTTATACTGTATGGGAATCAAACCGCAGCCATCTGGTATGTAGCTCACTCGTAGTACAAACCGCTAGATCATTTGCGATCACCACCATTGGTTAAATAAATTGGTTTATAGAAACTTGCAAGCATATAGGTACTAATTTGGTTAGACTAAAGAATTTGGACTTATATTTGAGAGAATTATGTTCTTCAGTGGGCGCGTAGCTTGAGCGAAGCAAGAGTGAGTGAATGCTTTTGAAATAAAGCTGATGGTTAAGTTAATCTTCAGCATCTTTTTCAAGTTTTTAAATTATTAACACAATTGAAATAATTTTAGTTCATTAAAACCTATCGGCCAATACGGACAAGTTAACAAACCTGTTATGAAATTTCTCATACAAAAAGAATCACTTAAATTAGAATGTATCTGTCCTGCACCAAAAAATGAGGTTAAACGTCATGGGAGCTTATTGCCAAATACGATACGTAGTATTGTTTGGGGTCCATCGAATTGCGGAAAAACTAACTTAGTTATCAGCTTATTGTTACATCAGAATGGACCACGTTTCCGCAACCTTTATGTATATTCAAAGTCTTTATATGAACCTAAATACTTATTTTTAGAAAAAGTACTGCAGGATGTGGAAGATACATCTTATTACAAGTATAATCATAATAGTGAAATTTTGAGTACACACGAAGCTTCGCCTAACTCAATTATAATATTTGACGATGTAGCTTGTGAAAATCAGAACAACATACGCGATTATTTCGCCATGGGCCGACATAAGAACATTGACTGTTTTATATTAATCAAACGTATACAAAGATACCTAAGCAACTAGTAAGAGATAACGCTAACCTGATCATATTGTTTAAACAAGATGACATAAATCTGCGACACATTTATGACGAACATGTAGGGTATGACATGACATGGTCTCAGTTCCGGGAAATGTGTTCAACTGTGTGGAGTAAACCTTTCAATTATGTTGTTATAGATAAAGATTGTGAACGAAATAAAGGCTGTTACAGAATGAAGTTTGATACATTCACACTAGTAGACTAAACGTTTAAATAGCTGCTATGTCACAAATAAATCAGTTTCTGTTGAGTAGTCAAACAGAGTGCAATTTCTTTACAATGGAACGAGACCTTAAGACAAATTGTAAAATCTGCTGCAGCTGTAAAAAGAAAGGTAGAAATGATAAAAGATGCAAAAAATACAAACAATCTGGCTTTGGAAACAATATTTAAACCTATCGTTGATCCGTTTAATATGCTTACCAGAAAAACTGAAGAAAAGCAGCATTTAAATGAAGATACAGACCAAGCTCACCTTATTAAACAACCTAAGTACAGCACAAGTGAGTCATTAATTTCTTTAAGTGATGTGTTTGAAGATCCTGCTAATAATGAAGAAAACTCAGATAACGATGTTTATACAACATCCAATAAAACCCTCACTCGCTTCCTGCGGATGATAATAACGACGATGAAATTTCGTTTAGATCTCATCAATCAACACCAAGTATTGCAAATGATTCATTGTCATGGTCTATGTCATCTGAATTACTAAAAGATGTGCCTTATGGTGTCAGAAATGAACATGGGAAACTAATGCTCGGCGCATTTCGTGTCTATGATGATGATCACATCTTAAAAATTGGAAAATCATAGTTTGAAAAAACTCCAGGCTTAAAAGAGTTATTGTTTAAAAAGCTACCAAATTTAGGTATTGTGACAGAGGAAGACTTACAAAATTATAAATTGTTACTTTTGGATACTAATGCACACAAACGTAGTTATGATTCATCCAAACCGATTAACTGTGTTACACAGGATTTAAATATATGCAAGTGATCAAACCATTGTCACTTACATATATTTAAATCCTGAATAAATTAAATCCTGAAATCACTCGAGAAATTATTATGATCATAAAAGTAGTGTAGAAAGTCTTCCAAACGGAGGAGTTGATATTTTAAAAAAAATTAAAAAAGATACTGATTTGGTTTACTGGAACGATCCAAACGAGTTAGTGGAACGATTGAAATTACTACTTGGATCATGGGCAGCTGGTGGTAACACAGGGGTTGATGATTACAATTAAATTTATGCAATAATCGAAGAATTGCATGAAGCTAGCATCCTAAAAGGCTTTAAATATATTAACCTGCCGACAGGAGGAGTACGCAGTACCATTTCATTACAGAAGCCGATAAGACAGCTATGAATATAGTCAAATTTAGTCATCATGTTCATAAGCGTTTACGACTATCTCAGTGCTCTGATATTCTCAGTGACGCTTTAGTAGGAACAGACGCAGGTGATTTTGATTTGAAATCAACAAGATTAAAAGGACTGCAAACTCCTGAAAAAGGAAGATGGGGCTGTGAATAAAGAATATGTGGATAAATGTGTTCAAGAACTTAAAAATGAAATGAAAACAATTCACAATAACGTCAAAAAGTAAGTAAGTAAGTAAAAATTGACTACTAGCAATTTCAGGACATTGTATTACACTAAAAAAGGAAATCGACCTCATGATTGCATCAAAACCTACCCAAAATGAGTAAACAAGATATAGTCAATGAGCTTCACAAAGCAGCCAAGACGAAATTTTTCTCGTCAACATACGATTATTAAAGGAATATATGATTTATGGCAAGCTGACCTGATGGATTTTCAAAAATATTTAACGTTTAATAAAGGATATAAATATGTTCTAGTAGTAATCGATGCTCTATCAAAATACGTATGGGTTAGACCAGAGTTCCCCAAACTTTTTTGTGCCGTAGACCCCTTGTCATGTTTTTCCGTGTTGAATAGACCCCCTACTTACCTGATATCGATTTCCTTGTAAATTTCTAACTGTAGTAAAGTTTAGTGTTAAAAACTTAAAGTAAAAACACATGTTAATTTATACATTTATTAATTGTATATAAATTAAAACTACTCAAAATAAAATTTTGTATCTGTTATATAAAATATACGTAGCATTAAATAAACATAAAATAAACTATAAATATAATAACATAAGCAATAAGTCAATATGTTTAGTGAGAAGGGTGAACCTGGTGCTTTAATAATAAATTATCAACATTTGGCGTCAATTTTGTAAGGGTTAATCTTAAATCTCCTCGGGTAATGATGTCCAGCCTGTTTCTTTTTTTGGTTAGGAGATTGGTAACAGCGCTGAACCCCCTTTCCACTAGGTATGATGATGGAAAGGAAATCAAAAATTTCCTCGCTATATTCCATAATACGGGATAAGTAACGGGTATGTTGTTTTGCAGTCAGAATTGCTGATATCCGAACCTTAAATTCTTCGTTTGTACTTAGTTCAGTTAGTTCCTCTTGTATTATGACATTCGTTTCTTCTATGTCACCATATGGATTAATTATCCACGGTGGTATTACCATAGTCAAAATATCCTCAAACCTAGATTCAAAATCTGAATAGAGGGCATTTAAATGTTGAACGTAAGTTGTCTGTGACAAATTGGGGAACTGAGAAAATTCGCCCCGTCCAATATTTTGCTTCATTAGTTTAACTCTGGCAAGAAATGCTGATAAGATGGACTTTGTTTTAATCAAATTTAAACTGTCGCTTGGGTAATTGCAAATTAACTATATTAAACTTTGTAAACAAATTTATTAAACAGGCGATGTCTGTTTTCCTCGTCATTAAATTTTCTTTTAAAATTTTATCTTTAGTATCCAGAAATTCTAAAATAGTCTCAAAAAGTGCAAAAAATCTTGTCAAACATAAGCCTTTCGACAGCCAGCGTACTTCAGTGTGAAGGAGTAATTGATGAAAGTGTTCGTCATTTTCTTCACACAATTGCGCAAATAACCGCGTATTCAACGCGTTGCTTCGGATTCGGTTTACTGCATCAATGACTAAATGAAGTGATTCATGCAATCTAACACTCAAATTTTTAGCAACTAAATGTTGTCGATGAATGACGCAATGTATTGCTAACACCCCTGACACATTTTGTTTTAAATAGCTTATAAATCCACAATAACGTTCAACCATGGCAGGTGTTCCATCTGTTATCAGCTACTGATATTATATTTGATAAAGGAATTGCTTTTTCAATGAAGTAATCCTTCAAAACATGAAATATTGATTCACCTTTAGTGTCGGTTATCAAAGTTCTTTTTTTTTTTTTTTATAGATTAGGGTGACAAACGAGCACACAGTCCACCTGATGGTAAGTGGTTGCTGCGGCCCATAGACATCTACATCTATCTTCCATTACAAATCAAAATGTAGATGCGTTGTCACCCGCGAGGACTGAGATGGAATGCCTCATTTCCAGTAACAAGGGTCTCCGGTTCTCTACACTCGCCATACGAAATACAGCAGCATTAAGCTACTATTTCACGCTGGTATTCTGTGAGAGCGTGGTCCTTCCCCGGTCGAGCCGACCCATTCGTGCTACAACTATACTACTAATATAACTGCAGCATGGCTCTACCACGTGAAAAACGTTCACGTTCTTGCGAAGAGCAGTTCTTCGTAGATTTCTTGATTCATAATAAAACGAACATTACCAATAATAATGCTGCATTATCAGGTAAAGTTGACTCGTCCAGTTGTATAGAGAAATAGGTCGTTTGCAAATAATTACATAAGAAGCTTTCAATATCAGAACTCATTTTATCAATACGTCTTTCAACAGTATTGTTGCTTAAGGGAATTCTTTTAATGATATCAGATGCAGGTTTGTGTAAAACAGTTTTTAAAACCTCTTCAACGGCTGGCAAAATTAATTTCTCTCCGATAGTATGTGGTTTTCCGGATTTTGCTATAAGTAACGAGATATTGTAAGACGCCCGCAAACAATTATCATTTCTTTGTGACGTCGAAGCGAACATTCTGTCCAGTGTAGGTCTCTTCTGAAGTTTATCTTTGAGTGTTTGAAAGTATTTCAAATCCTCTGTTTTATTAGGGTGGCATCTTCTCAGATGATCTTGCAGTTTAGATGGTTTCATAGCGCCATTGCCCAAAACTTGTTGCATAAAAGGCACATAGGCAATTGTTTGTCCGGCAGTGATAGAATGAAGCCAAATTTCAAATAATCGACACTGTACTGTCTACATTTATTTTTAGATTCGGACATGGCATCAGTCATCTGTGGGCAAAAATAAATTATTTAAATAAGACAGAAAAGCTGTATATTAAATATATTTTTTGATTTTTCAGAAAACTTTCCATAATTCGAACATCTTCTTACAACAATTAGCTCGAATTACGGAGATTGCACTGTAATTATAATACGATTATATATGATTGCTAAAACTTTCAAAAAGAAACTATTGAGGAGTACTCGTGTAATTTTGCATGATTGAATATTAAACTACTAATAACTAGTCATGATTGGCGTAATTTATCTATCTTTGCTAACTACGAGTACAAAACTAAAATTTAATAAAAAATAATGTACTTACTTTTCTCCAGCACTCTCTAACAAAATAACACTGACTCACTATAATTTGTGTGATATACTATCTGTTTATATTTTTTAAAATATTTTCTTAGCACTTTCCTTTTCAAGATTCAGGAAACGAATAAACGTATTTATCCCACATTCGTATTTATAAAGTGACGATATGAACAAGTCAGTGCAAGGTAGCAAAGCTCTGAGACTGCGACTCTCAGGTTTTTACAAGTTCAAAATGTATTGCGACCACAAAGCGAATACCAACATCCTACAACTTACACAATTTTATAAACATACTAGCTTTTACCCGCGACTTCGTCCGCATAAGTTTTTTTGTTTTCTCCCGGCTATAAGTCCCCCTGCAACAATGTCCCACTATCGTGTTCCAGTCCTCAACTTCACATCAAAATTTGTTCAAAAGCAACCTAAGCTACATAATGGATAGCTCCGAATGTTTCCTTAGTAAATATAAAAAGTAAATAATGTAAATCGGTTTAAAATACTACTAACTACCTACCTGCCAACCCCCCGATGTTAGACAGTGTGACATCCGTAACATCGTCTGCGTAGGAAGTACTAACTTAATGTAAGTAGTATAATAATGTAGGAAGCTAACAATAAGAGGCCTTATTACTGTAGTACATTTTTGTAAACTATGTTCTTTGTTTTTCCCTCTCTGGCCAACACATGGAGATTCTGTGGACTTGAAACACGTGAGCAAGCCACGTATAATTGTCCGTGAGAAAAACAACTCTTTTCTAAATTAATGCCGGCTACTTTTAATGTTTGCCCCTGAGCTTTATTTATCGTCATAGCGAATGCGATTTTCAGCGGAAACTGTAATCTCTTAAACTGGAATGGCAAATCTGTCGGAATTATGGGTATACGGGGGATTAAAACGTTCTCTCCTTTTGCCATTCCAGTCATAATGATTGCTTTTACAATATTGCGACCGAGGTGTGTCACTTGCAACCGTGTGCCATTACACAGTCTTGGTGCATCTAAACTCCGCATTAAAAGGACAGGAACGCCTACTTTCAGCCTCAGTTTGTGTGAAGGTACTCCCGACAGTTCTAAAGAATTAAGAAATTCTACAGGGTATGATGTTACTTGTTCAGTATCCATTACAGTGTCTACAGAGAGAAACTCAACAATATCACCTTCCACGCGTGACATAATTTGCTCGTTTATCTGTCCCACCATTTCATTCGTCGGCGCTAAAATTGCTCTTTCACATAACCAGTCTCTATTCCTCATATTAGTTAGCAGTTCGCTATAGACGAAGTTATTTAGATCATCTGGATTATGCACAACATTGCAGAATTCACGATCCAATGTAATCATGCCATTACCATCCTTTGCCATACGATCTTCTCCAATTTTAAGAAGAGCAGCAGCATAATGTCCAGATTGTACATCATTGTGTAGTTGCACTCTCATATTTGTAGACAGACTAAACGTTTTTACGTGCACCCATAACGTTGACGCTTTTAAACACGCATTTATTTCATCTGCAGGGGTGCCTTTAGTGATAACCGGCAAAGTCTGTCTAAAATCGCCCGCTAAAAGTACCACCATCCCCCCCATGATATTTGGATTACTCTTGATGTCTTTCAAAGTCCGATCTAGAGCTTCAATTGCTCTTTTATGGGACATAGTACACTCATCCCAAACTAATAATTTACATTGCTGCAACATACGTCCACGCTCGCTGTTTTTACTTATATTACAGACTGGCATTTCTTCATGGGCTAAGTTTAATGGCAGTTTAAGCACCGAATGTGCCGTTCGACCACCATTGAGCAGAGTGGCGGCTATTCCGGAAGAGGCAACTGCTACAGCAATTCCTTTATCTTTTCGGATTTGCGCTAAAAGCAAGTTTAAAAGAAAGGTTTTTCCCGTGCCTCCGGGAGCATCCAAAAATAACAAACCACCTTCGCCATCTTCGATTTTTTTGAAAACATTGTCAAATACTAACCTTTGTTCTGGGATCAAACGTGGAACAGACTCTGTCAATTGTTGTTGTAAGGAAGCAGTATCGTAATCTAGTTCCCGTATTAAATCGCTACTGATTTCCTCGGGTCTCTGTGGTCTGATCATTCCATAATCTGATAAATCCTTTCCAGAAATTGTTTTAACCTGGTCTTCAATTTTTGTCAAACCCTCATTGTAAATTAAATCACTGTACGTGACATTGGGATTTTGCTCTTGTAATCTGTGCAATATATCGTCGGTCATATCATTTTTGTATTTATCCCACAATTGTTGAGGATTTGAAAGACCACATGTCGCTACTAATACAGCAAATAGCTCTCTCATCTTGCCTGCTGATCTACATTGAGCAGCTTCTTCCAGTGTCACATCCCAATGGTTGTCATTCTCCAGTAATCCTCTTGCCTCACATGCCTCTCGAAATGTAGGATAATCTTGTGTGTTGTATTTTTTTAGATCATTGAAAGAGGTAGGTCCGCGCACATGGTGTAAAAGCATGCGTAGACAAAAACATTCCATGTTACTAACATGAACTGTATAAACTCGTCCTAAAGCATCTCCAGATTTGACGCCAGGCCAATCGTGAACTGAAGTACCTTGAATGCGGCGTTTCCAAGTTTTCCTACTTGCATCCCAAGTATAATACCTCGGCACCTCGACATAAAGAAGAGTTTTTGCAAACTCATCTCTGATACAAAGATCAAAAAAAGCAGTGAGTGTGGTTTTTGGCGGAGTAGTTATTCGTTCGTGGAAATTGTGTTCATTAAAATAAACGCGTTCACCATTTTCTAAATGCACGCTGAGATGTGTCACGGTGGGATGCCTTTCGTGCAACGGAAATGCTAACAGACGCCACACGGCTTCGTTGCTGCTGACATACCGACCAGACTGATAAGTTTGTACCTCATCTACGGGATTCACAAGATCAGTATTTCTAAAATTGAAAATAGCTTGATCACTACCCTTGTTTATATATTTGCAAATATATTTGATGGCGCGTACTGAACTGCATGCCTCAACATTTATGTGGGCGTTAAACATTTTTGATAAAATTGGTGAATAGGGGACTACCCAACTATTATCAACCGTAACGTAGCTACCATTTCGGAGCTTCACGGTTGCTGTTCGACCTCCGTCTGCTGGCGCTCTTCTACGATACTGCGGGTATCCGTGGTCGTTGTGAACGGTCTCTTTCACTAACTTGCGAGGAAATTTTTTTTGTGCATTTTCCGTCTTTCATGCAGTGGCACTGTGGATTTTCGGGTCCGCATGGACCGTGAATCATATTTTTTACAATAATGTCATGGAGAGTCTTGTCAATGTTAGGATCCGGTATTTCAGCGCTGATTATGTTATCTATTTGATCGGGTCGTAACTTATCTTTTAACCACAATAATATATGGACATGTGGCAGTCCACGTTTCTGCCATTCGACAGAGTACATAAAGCAGCGCACTTCTCTGAACACTCGGCCTTTATTAATCACATCCATTAGTTTTTTAACTTTTTAGTCTAAAAACTCTTGCGACTACATCATGTCTATCTATTGCGCTTTGCCCCGGCATCAACTGATTGACTATTTCGGGCCAGGCTGGGTTGCAAGTAAAGGTGACGAATAAGTCAGGGCGACCATGTGTACGCACATAAACAAACGCGTCCTGAGTATATTCGTGTAAGTACCGCGGGCTATTTACAA
The DNA here is from genome assembly GCA_907164705.1 of Parnassius apollo. Lineage (NCBI taxonomy): Eukaryota > Metazoa > Arthropoda > Insecta > Lepidoptera > Papilionidae > Parnassius > Parnassius apollo. The sequence continues at coordinate 3,739,637 of CAJQZP010001441.1, read as the reverse complement.
ATGAAGATGGTAAAATGACCATACGACCTAAGTTATTTGGATTTAAATTAGCGTCATTTGCCACAGCGTCTTGAAGATGGATGTAATTCTCTGCTCTTAGTTTAGTTTGATTTAATGATATGTACCGTAACCTCTCGCTTTCAACTTTAACGTACATGTCAACGTAAAACTGATTGGCCAGTTGCTTGCATCTTTGTACAATGTTAAAGTTGTTTTCTCGTATCATCATGTTGTAGGCATAAAAATCCATGCATGAAACCTTTTTGTTATGCAAGGGAAGACCTGTTACAGGATTAATTTGAGGAACTTGAAAGTGGTACCCCTCTTGTCCCTTACTAAATATGATCGGATATTGCAACGCATCATAAAATTTATGAGTATCAGGCACCCTGGTTAATGTGTCATCTCGGGCCTGTAAAACTATATCACGGAAAGCAAACTGTTCGCCTGTAACCAAGGCTGCGACTTCATTTATTAACGGTGCATTATACCGCCTTTCATGTTCCCCACTTGGTGTGCGATCGGGGTGCATCACCAACCTATAATCCTCTCCCGGCATTCTTTCTAGTGCTGTTTTGAAAGTATTGATAAGGCGATTATGTTCATGCAACATTCTCTGGATTTTTAAAACAGTATCCCTTTCGATTCCTTGTATATTTTGACACCTGCGATCAGCTTCGTTTTTTTTCATCGCCCATGAAATAAAGTTGCAAAAACTTTGGTTGTTCATTATTTGCGGGAAGTAAGGAACCAATCCTGTGATACACCTGTCCTTGGATGGTAAAAGTAGGTGAAAATCCAGGCATTACGACCTCCTTATCTACACCAAATGACGTCATCTGAAAGCAAGAATTATACTTTCTAATCCTGCTTAAAAACCGGCGCGATTCGTTACTGTCGTATAAAAGTAAAGATTTAAGAGGTTCCTCTGGTTCGCCAAGTAATGGAATTTTAACCTTTCCACCAGAACAGCACATACCTGGAGTTTCTTCTTTCCATTTCAGTGCTTCACAATATCTGCATTTTTTATCCATTCTCCCAATGATAACCAATCGGTGATTAACATAGTCGATCAAAGGGTCATACTCAAAAGCGGCACCATTAAATGCCTCCCACGTACTCATTGAAAACGTACGTCTTCTTTCTGCCTGCCGTTCAGCATTTAAAAGACGTCGTCTTTGTGAATCTTCGTCAGTCTCTGCCGCAATCAATTGCGCGTGACGTTCGGCATCTAAAACTCGACGTGTCTGAGTCTGTTCCACTATCTCAGCAGCTCTTTGAGATGCGTGGCGTTCAGCATCCAGGGTCTGACGGGCCTGAGTCTGCGTAAACGTCTCAGAGGCCCTTTGAAATGCGTGGCGCTCAGCATCTAAGGTTTGTCGGGCTTGAGTCTGCGTATAGGTCTCAGAGGCCCTTTGAGATGCGTGGCGTTCAGCATCCAGGGCCTGACGGGTCTCAGTCTGCGTAAACGTCTCAGAGGCTCTTTGAGATGCGTGGCGTTCAGCATCTAGGGCCTGACGGGCTTGAGTCTGTGTAAACGTCTCAGAGGCCCTTTGAGATGCGTGGCGCTCAGCATCTAAGGTCCTACGGGCTTGAGTCTGCGTATAGGTCTCAGAAGCTCTTTGAGTCGCATGACGCTGAGAATCTAACATCTGACGCGTCTGAGTCTGCTCTTCAGATTCTTGGCTTCTAGCAACTTTTGCAGTTCGAGCTCTGCTAGAACTACGGCTTAGATTGGATTTACGTTTGCGTGGCATATCGAAAACAATAAAACAATAATTAAAGATTTGTAAAATCGGTAGTTTTAAAAACTACAACGTAAGACAATTTTTTTATAAAAACTTCGATAAAGCAAACTTTTTTACTTATAACCTAAATATCTAAATCAATCAATAACGTATTGAACCGAAACAACTATGCACCTGACAAACCTTTTATACCTAAAACCTAAATTAACTAAATAAATTCAAAAATATTGAATTTATGTACCACACCACAATACACAATTTTCTTCACTACTGGTACTACCTACTTATCTATCAAAACTAACATAAAAGTACTATAATATAATGACAAAATCTATTACTAAACTAATTTACTACGAACTATAAACATCCTGATGTGAGCTAAAAAACACTTAACCTACACATGAATAAAATTGAGAATTAACAAATGAAAGCGACTGCAAAAATAAAGAATAATACGTATCTGAGTAAACCTAGAGATATGAATGATTGGTTAAGAAAATACCTACATCTAACAGCTACCTTAACTACCTAATAATAAAAATGTAACTAAGTACTTAATAAAAATACGAAAATGACGTCAACTTGGACTCAAAAATAATAACCTACCAAATATTTATTTAGATATCTAAAACAAAGGACTAAATTAAAGCTTACAGACCCTACGCGTAGACCGTAGTACCTATTTCAACTCTGAATTTAAAAAGAACGTTTTTAGCTAACCAAAAATACGCAACGAATAGAGTTTCGTAACGCAATATTTCAATATTCGCATACGTGCGACGACGACGTCTGCCCTCGTGCGTCTGCCCGCTTGGGTAGGCACAGTTGGGCACGGCCCTCCCCTCGCGCCGCACCGCCTCTTCGCTCGGCGCAGCGTCTTGTATTCACTACGACGACGTATGATTTGAAGGTTTGCGTTATATTGAATTATTTTCCCTCGTTGAATAGTAAACAAACTAAGTGTAGGTGTTATAATTTCGGTGATGAACTGATTACCTATCCGTTTCTTTGTCTAAAATGAGTATTAACTTATCACTATGATTGATTACTGAGCATAAAGTTCGTATAAATGTCTATCTAATTACCTCCTCAAGTTTAAAGCGTAGCTAGTTATGTAGTACTATATTAATTCTGTGGTGTAGGTAATTAGATTTTATCTGTATGTAATTTAACAGTCAGTTGAATAAAAAATCGTATACAAATCAGATCAATAGCTATGGCGTAATGTGATTCTAGACAGAGTTTTAATGTTGTAGATAGGTAGCTGTGTATAGGTTCCTGTGGGAATGAGATATTTTCCCGAAGTAAAAAGTAGTCTGAATTTTGGTACCTTCCTACCCTATAAGTTAAGTAGTGTGATGGTATGTCGCTAAGTTTCGATCCAAGTAAAACTGTTAAATAAAGACAGATGCATCAAAATTTTATAATAAATTCCCTAAATTATGGCGCCTACCGACCCTCTAAGTTAGAAAAGTGATCAAATACTAACTTTAAGTCTTAGTAACACTCATTTAAAAAAAAACATCAAAATCATTTCAGTAGCTATGGCGTCATTCGCTTCTTGACACGATCACGCTAGATTTCCGCGGGAATGAGGTATTTTCCCGCCGTAAGAAGTAGCCTGTGTCCGTGCCTAGGATCCTATCTTTATATTAACCAAGTCTTATAAAAATCCGTTCAGACGTTAAGGCGTGAATGAGGTAAACTTTTAAACCAAACTATTAAAAATCACTAACTTAATTAGTTTTCTGCCTACTGCCTACGCCTTAAGTACGATAGCATGAATATTAATAGCCCATATCCTTTTCTAGGTTACTATCTATCACCTAACTAAATTTCATCAGAATCCGTTCAGCCGTTTAGGCATGATAGAGCAAAATTCCCACCAAAAACCATAAAAAAATCACTAACTCAATTCAGTTTTCTGCCTACTTCCTACCCCCTAAGTACTATGACGTGATCATTTTGATCTTATATCCGTTTTTAGGTAACCATCTATTACCTTACAGATCTGTTCAGCCTTTTATACGTGAAAGAGCAAAAGTCCCAACAAAAACGACTAAAAATCACTAACTCAATTTAGTTATCTGCCTACTGCCTACCCCCTAAGAACGATGGCGTGATTATTTATAGCCTATGACCATTTCTAGGTTATCATCTATCACCATACCAAATTTCATCAAAATCCGTTCAGCCGTTTAGGCGTGAAAGAGGAGCAGACAGACAGACAGACAGACAGACAGAGTTACTTTCGCATTTATAATATTAGTATGGATATAATAAATTTTTTACTTCATACGAGTAGGTACTTTTATAAATAATGTATATGTTTTGATATTATGAGATAGTATTATGTAAGTAAATAGGTACTATCAGTGTATGTGTTGAGATCCACTATCGTGGACCCCCATTTTCATTTCATGGACCCCCAAATTTTTTTTCGCTGACGACCCCTTGCAAGTTGTCATAGACCCCTAGGGGTCGATATTGACCACTTTGGGAATCACTGGGTTAGACCATTGAAATCGATACATAAAAATTGTGTCAAAAATGCGATGTAAAGTTTATTATCTGAATCAAGACGAAAACCTAAAAATTTACAAACAGATCTTGGTACAGAGTTTTATAATGATTCTTTTAAGAATTTAATGAAAAATTATAATATAAATCATTATTCCACGTACTCCGTTAAAAAGGCCTCCATTGTAGAACGAGTAATAAGAACTTTAAAAAATCGGCTTTACAAAATATTCAGTCTATGCGGACGATATCAATGGTTCAAAAATAATTTAGATTTTGTTGTAAAGCGGTATAATAATACTTTACATCGCATTACAAAATTCAAGCGTATCAACGTTAATGATTCAAATGCGATTTTAGTAATGTCAACCATCAAGAAGTCTTAAAAACCTAAGATACGTCAAGGACCAACGTTTCACGTTGGCGATTACGTTCGTATAAGCAAATACAGAGGAAATTTTAATAAAGTTATACCCCTAATTGGTCTACAAAATTATTTCGTATCGTTAAAGTCAACCAAACCAATCCTCAAACCTATCAAATAGAAGACAAACACAATCAAAAAATTCTAGGCTCTTTTTACGATTACGAACTACAAAAAACTAGATTTCCAGACTTTTATCTTATTGAAAAAGTCATTAAAAGAAAAGAAAATAAGCTTTTAGTAAAATGGTTAGGTTTGAGTGATGAAGAAAATAGTTGGGTGGATAAAAGTGAATTAGTGGTGTAGGTATATGAATAACGTATTATTACTTAATAATCTCATTTTATACTTATCGATGAAGAAATGCAGTAGTATAATTAATAAAGTAATAGACAATTTACCCGGCTATCAACTTTGCGGTCCCGGAACGAAACTTCAAAAACAGTCACTCAAAGGCCATCGTGGGATAAACAAATTGGATAAAGCGTGCATGCTCCCTGATATTGCTTACACTAATTAAGATTCGGGCGCTCGACAAAAAGCGGATTTAGAACTTTTGAAAATGGCTAAGTGGAGGTTGAAATCAGAAGATGCTAGGAAAGGAGAAAAAATTGCCTCATGGATAGTCAAAAATGCGATGAAAGCGAAAATCCGAGCGGGGAGCGGTATAAAAGCATTTAAGAAGGGGATAAAAAAATACAGTCTCAGTTGAAAAAACTAAAATCTAAAGACTCGGCTATAAAATATGCCTATACAGCTGCAAAGAACATATTTAGTAATAAAAAAGGAATAAGTTTACCTCGTTGTATTCCTCTTCCAAAGTGTGGAGGACTTTTACCCCTTATTCCCATATTTGCAGGATTGTCAGCTTTAGGATCATTAGCTGGTGGAGCAGCGGGTATAGCAAAAGATATTAATGATTCAAAAGCAGCGCAATAGTCTTCAGGAATCTGAAAGACACAACAGAATGATGGAAGCCGTTGCTCTAGGAAAAGGATTAAACCTCATAAACAAGGAGCAGGTTTATATCTTAACCCCTCAAAAAACTAATTAGACGGCTACCCAGACGGGCGCTCATTAATTTAGACATATTAGAAGTGACATTCCATACTTTCGCGGCGTTTTCATGAGAAATAAATTACCTTTGAAACCGAGAAAGATAGAATGCGGAATACTGAATTTGGATAGCTACAGAAATCCTGGAACGCGTTGGGTAGCCTTTGTAAAGCACAATAAATACGTAGAATATTATGATAGTTTTGGTAATTTAAAGCCCCCGTTAGAATCAGGGTTTCCGATACTTTTTTTGCCGCCAGGCGGTGCTTCGTATGCGTCAGGTCCAAACAGCTGTCAGATAGCACAGATTCCTACCGAACGTATTATTTTTTTTTAGTGAAATTTTATGTATTTGGAAGAGTTATTGATTTTATTATGGATTACGGCCAAAGAAAGGTTGCCGAACTGAAAATTGAGCTCAAAAAAGAGAGGCGCAAAAGTCACTGGTACTAAAGAAAAGCTCATTGAAAGGTAAACATAATCTACTTCTGTTTGTTTCCACAATTTGATTGTTTTTTTTTTAACTACTAAATTGAAGTTATTTGTGTTTTAGTGAGTTGTTGTTGATTAATGTATATTATATATTCCAGGCTAAATGACTATGACAGAAACAACAACTTCAAATCAAATGAAAATGATAATTCTCATCTCTTAAGTGAGATTAATTATGTAATAGAATGGCCAGAAGAAAAGTTATACAAAAGTGTAGATTCAAAAACAGTTTTACCCAATTTTGACATTATTAACATAAATACGTATTTCCTTGAATTGTATAAAGACGGCATAGGAATGTCAGATTATTCTGCAGTGCACAGAAGAGGTTATAATATGCTGCAAAATAACTACCTACTCGCATTAGTGACCGCAAATACTAGTACACATATATTTTTCAAAGGTCAAGTCCATTCTGAAAATACAAAAGCCCTCACTTATTTTGCTTCCATTGCCATATGTAATGGAAGTGGATCTATTATACAATCGGTGTGTGAATGTGTAGCAGGGAAAGGACCAAAAGCCATTTGCAAGCATGTGTCAGTTTTGTGCTATGCTATACTCAAATTCCGAGAGCAGAATATATGGTTAATTAAAATGACTCCAACACAAAAAAAACAAGTATGGCATGTACCTAAAAAAAATAAACTTGATGTTTCGCCGAAAAAAGCAGAGAACCTTTCATATGAAATAGCAGAATATAATGTTTGCAAAAAAAAGAAAAGAAGTGTGTGCTATGATCCAAGACCACAGTCCTTTATCAGTCAGGGAAAAGAATGGGCTACAACAGTTAGAAATAAAGTCATTAACTACTGCTCATTGTCACAAAAAAGAATAGGATTATGTGGAATTTTGGACAGTGCAAACATGCAAGATGTGATACATGACCATGATTACCTACCTTTTCCTTTACATCATCAACTTATTCTTAATAAAATATCTGTAAGCCATTTATTCCAGATGAATTTATTTATTATAGTAGCTACGACTTGTACAATCTTATTGACTGTACTGTAGCAAGCGAGGTGGTGAATCATGAGAAGTTGTAGCTACTATATTTTTTTATTATTTAGTATATTATGTAATCATCAATATTAATTGCACTTGCATAGGGATTGTAGATGTTTGTTTAGGTTTATACTTTCATACTTTCCTTATCCTTTGCCCCTAACAGGTTACACCTGACTCAGCAAAGGAAATTGAAAAGAAAACTAAAAATCAGACGAAGACAAAGTTATGGCATACAGAACGATCTTTTCGAGTGACTGCTTCAAGAGTCGGTGAGATTTGTAAATTTACTGCTAAAAAGGACCAAGAAAAGTATGCACAAAGCCTTATATGTAATAAGAAAATAGTAAGCACGGCCTTAGAATGGGGCAAGTCTATGGAAACCACAGCAATTGAAGCATATGAGGGGAAAACTGGAAAAAAAGTAGAACGCTGTGGTTTATATGTTTCTGTGCAGTACCCTTTCATTGGCGCTTCTCCTGATGGATTAATTGGAGATAACAAAATTTTAGAAGTTAAATGTCCATATTCCATAAAGGATGAAATGATTGGATCCAACAATTATTTCCATTTAGAGCATGATTTGCAACTGAAAGAAACAAGCAACTATTATTACCAAATCCAAACGCAGTTACTTGTCACAGGAAGAGATTGTTGTGATTTATTTATATGGACTAATGTTGATGAAAAAATAATAAATGTTAAAAAAAATGATTCATTTATACAAAATATTATAATCCCTCGAGTAAAAGCTTTCTTTTTTCAATTTATGTTGCCAAAGATAGCAAAAAATATGTATGATTGTTAATATATTTTTATAGTATATTGTAAGATTCTATGTGATAGAAATTAGAACAAAGTTTAATTTTGTATTCTTGTTATTATTTAATAAAGTATGTTTAATACAGTACTGTTAAAAGCGACATCAATTAAATAAAATTGAAAAAAACATATTTTACTTTATAATATTATTTTTGAAATTGGTTAACATAAAACATACAAATATTATTCTATCTGCTAAAGGCACCAATTTTGAATCCAACTTGCCGCTTAAGATCTTAAAAGTTTTAGCCAAACCAATGACCCTTTCAACGTGTATCCGTTCTGAAGATATATTTTTTGACCTTGTCAGTTGAGAAGTCTCAAATTGTCCATCAGTATTTTTTAAAAATTCTGGCACATTAACTGTAACATCTTTATGGCACACTAGGTCTTGTACATTAAAGCCACGGTCACTAAAAATGATATCATTAGGTTCAAGTTTATCAATAAGTCCACATTTTTCAAACAATTCACGATCACTCGTAGATCCACCATATGCATCGGATACAAATGTAACGCAGCCTGATGCTGAAATCCCAATTAAAACTTTTAGAGTATTTGCTGATTTGTAAGTGGAATATGTAAGCTGTTGTGTAAGTGGATTTTTGGGCTTCTCTATTTTTATTTCCGTGCAATCTACTATCACAGTGCATGGATTAATCTTGCCATAGTATTTCATATTTTTATCTATGCATTGTTTTGGCACCCAAACATTTAACTCTTTCAATTTACAATATAAGTAATTGATCCATGTTATGAAAATGTTACTTAGTACCGTTTTATTAATCTTCGATCGAAAGGCGAGTTCTGTAAATAGCATGTTCCGGCGTAATTTAATTAACACTAGAAGGAATTGATCACAAGGGTTTAGAAACGGCACCTTCAATGTTTTCAGTTGAGGATAATATTTTAAACAATTTACTTCATCTCCAAAAATACTAAATATGAATTTGATATGTTCATAATCTTGGAAACCAGTATAAAACTGTACTTCGGCCGCATTGGTTATATCTAGCACATTTGCAATTGAAGATTTTTTATTTTTATTTTCATTTTGAAGACATTCTTTAAGTGTTTTGAGATTATCACTTCCACATAAATCACATTGGATACCAACATCATTCTGTTTCTTCTCGAATTCAATTTCTACTTCGAAAAAGTTTGTAGTTTCCATGAGGAAGGTGTCATCCTTCTCTTTTTCATTGTTTATGTGTACTTGGACACTAATTTTCCTTTCATTTCGCGCCAAACGCCTTTGATGCCGCTCCTTCTTTTTTTGATGCAAACTAGAATTTTGGTCAATCCATGGGAATCGACTTGGCACTGCACATTTTTTCAACACAGGCCTGGCTGGAATAATAATTCAATAAATATAATGTCATAATGAAATCATTTTTGATAAGGCAAGTACTAAAAAACGTTTACACTACATCATTGAAGGTTAGTCGCGCACAGATATAATCAAGGTGACTTAACTGAAGCTTATCATTATAAATAAGTACAAAATATTCTTACGTTTTTCTAATACTGAGTCCTTCGGTAGCTGGTAATCATCCTTTGTGAAGTGGCTTTTGCAAACGAGGCTATTTTTCGTTGGAGTAAATTTATCTCTGCGAATGGCTACAAGCCACTGTTTTAATCGGTTTTTATCTTCTGTAGGGAACTTATGCCCTCCTTTTTTTATTTGCACACATAGGCACTGCACAACACTGTGGCATTTTGGAAAACAATATTCTGTTTGTAACGTTTTTAAGGATAAATAAACCAAAAAAATGATCGAAAAATATAAATCGTGTAAGTGTTTTGACAGGTAGTTGGACCTGACACTACAGCGCTGCCATCTCACGGGGAACATTTCAGAAAACCCTCATTAATTAAATATATGTGTAGCGGCGCTGTCGTCGCACTACAAGCGAAACACACCGAAGCCTAAATCGCGCTATCAACATTCCGAATCATAAACAGTATATATAGAACTTCTCCGAACTATCACATGGAGTGTTAGCCGCTCCCCGGGCAGAACACCTTGCCCGGCGGGAGATCTCCCCCTTTCTTACCACGGCCACAGTGGTGACTAACCGACGTGATCTGAACACGCAACCAAACAACCTTCGGAAACTTCAAGCTTCATCATCGTCATAGAATACCCCACCCATTCGCTCCCGAGCAGATATAAACTGCAGTCTTCATATCCTGCAAGCCATCTAGCTTCACAAGGTTCATCGCAGCACTGGAATAATAATGCTTCCTGTTCCTTCAAGCTACTCTGCGCCATACAGTGTTCGGCACGGCTCTGAGCCTTACTGCTTGCCTCTGCTTCACGGCACTCTCGCAGATTACTTGCCTTCTTCTCGACTCACCGCAGACTACAAGGCAATCTCCTGGCACTTGCACATTCGTCGGCAACGAGGCTGCACTATCGACCTCCGGTCTGAGCAGGGGGTGATGTAGCGGCGCTGTCGTCGCACTACAAGCGAAACACACCGAAGCCTAAATCGCGATATCAACATTCCGAATCATAAACAGTATATATAGAACTTCTCCGAACTATCACTCGGAGTGTCGGCCGCTCCCCGGGCATAACACCTTGCCCGGCGGGAGATCCCCCCTTTTCCTTTCACGGCCACATATGCATAACTTACCTATTAACTATAATTATGCGCGACATCAAGCGTTTGATGCTACAAACTGTGGACATCTTTGTCTAAAATTTTTAAGGAATTACTGGAAAAAGCATTTATATAGTGTATGAAATAAATAAACGTATCAGTATAAAAATGTCTTGCACTGTGTCTATAACTGGGACAGGAGTCTCTTTATCAACGAACTATTCACCGACAATAGAACTACGAGGAGACCACGAATGTGGCCTATCGTATTTTTCAACTTTCAATTCTATTCCCAATATAGATGAAAGAAACAATAAATTTTATTACGGTGAAAAAGAAATGATCGAAATTCCTGAAGGGTCTTACGAGCTTCAAGATATTTGTAATTATCTAAAAAATAATATTAAGAACACTGTCCTGAAACTAACTTGTAACAATAATACATTGAAAACAAATATTTTTTGCTCTGAAGATGTGCACTTTAATAGAAGCGAATCACTGGGTAAAATTTTAGGCTTTGGTATGGAAACAATAAAAGCAAATATAAGTACTGAATCAATTATCCTGTCAGTATTCTACCGACAACCATCGTGCGGATTGAATGCGATGTAGTTAGTGGTTCATTTGTCAACGGGAAAGCAAGCCACATAATTTATGAATTTGCACCTAATGTACCACCTGGTTATCGAATAATTGAAATACCTAGAAACTGCTATCAATATAAAGTTATTGAAAATTGATTAAAGTTACTTGGATTGATAAAATGAATATTTTAAACGTATCTCAACAAAATCATACGATAACAGCATTGAAAGTTTTGAGTATTATTCATACAAACCATATGTAACTAGTTTTAACAAGAATGATGAAATACGTATTCCTATTAATCAGCAAGACCTGTACGTACTATCCTCACTCAGTAGTTTATATATCGAGGAAAAGGTGAACGTTTATAACAGTACCACAAAAGAAAAGGTATCAAACGTACATTTTGTCAATAATCCCGTGCTATTTCTTTTTCAAGACATACGATATAAACTTAATGGAGTAGAAATAGATAAAATTAAGAATGCTGGTGTCACTACTACAACAAAATCTTACCTATCCTTAAATGAAAATAAATCCAAATGTGCTCGAGTTTGGGGCTGGTCAACTGGCGGAACCAGCAATACTAGTGGTGGAGCGTTTTCCGCGTCTATAACATTGAACAAGATATTAAGATTTGCAGAAGATTATGAAAAAATTATAATTAATTGTAAACATGAGTTAGTATTACTACGAAGCAATACAAATCTTAATGCGATCAAGTTAAATACAGGTGAAGTTGTAGAAGATATTATAATACATAAAATTGTTTGGCGAGTTCCACATCAAAGTATCAGATCGTGAAAGAATCAGCCTATTAAAACATTTAGAGAAGGATAGAGTTATTCCATTGGAATTTCGTTCCTGGAATTTATATGAGTATCCATTGCTACCCAAAACACGTAAACATACTTGGTCTACAAAAACTTCATCGCAAATAGAGAAACCACGATTTGTGATCATTGCCTTACAAACCAACCACAAACATAACGCGAAATTATCAATGGCATAGTTTGGTCATTGTTACGTACGAGATGTAAGAGTCTTTTACATTCATCATATTATCCTTATGAGGGGCTGAATGTCAGTTTTTCAGATGATAAGTTTACTTTATTATACGATCAGTTTGCGAGATTTCAACAGTCGTATCATAGACGCCGGTCAGAGCCGTTGATGGGTTTAAAGGAGTTCAGAGACGTGGCTTCATTACTTGTAATTGATTGTTCAAGACAACACGAAACTTTAAAAGGTTCGATCGATGTGAGAGTTGAAATCGAAACAGACCAAGAAATACCGGATCAGACAACCGCTTATTGCTTGATATTAAACGACTGTATATTCGAATACAAACCAGTGAGTAATATCGTTAAGAAAATATCATGAATGCTCGACACGAAATCTCGACCTATCACCTCCACACAAATGTCGAATGACATTTAGTGTTGCCACAGAGTATAAACGAAAGTTGCAAAAAAACCATAACTAACTGGCACATAGTCGCCACAAATGACGGTAGTCAGTTTACAATCAAATCAGTGCAACGGTGTTACAAATTTTCGCTCCGTGATTAAATTTAAAGCATATAAAACATTGTAAAAGCGGCGCAATATACTGATGCAACTTATATTGGAATAAATCTAGATGTACAAACTCAGGTAAGTTGACGAGACTAGACTAGAAGACTAGTACACTCACAAAACTGAAAGGCTTGTTATCTGTCTAATTACTTTTTTTTTGAAACGACGCACTGCGATGACCTCATATTTCGATGACAGTTTTTTAAACATCTCTTTATTACTTACGCTGATGGTAAAATACCCGAGTATCCCGATTGATTCCACCGCCCTTGCCTTAATAAATGTCTTGTAATCATTCTTCTCTAAGAAGCTTTCATTTTTCAAAAAGTCGTTGGCGTTAATCGCCCGCGCAAACACCTGTCAAACGATTCTAAATCCAACCCGGGGTGAGTTGGATTTAGAATCGTTTGACAGGAATTTAGGTTAGTAAGGTGTTTTATTTGGTAGAGGCTTGGTCCCCGATTATAATAATACCACTCACATTAAAAGGTAATGCACCGTTATCTAAATAATAAATATTATGACCTGAAATGCATAAAGTATGGATAATGATACATTTTTTATTATTAAATGACTTTACGGCTATGGGTTCTAGTCCTTCTGAGAAAAAAAATTATACGATATTACTGTGAAAGCTGGAGAAAAGGCTGTGAAAGAATTTTGTGGCTGTGGCGGGAGCAAAGGCAACCTGACTTTAAAGATATCTGATCTGATCGAATCGGTACTAAAATTAAATCAGTACACCTCGAATCCACGTAGTGTTGTCTGCCCTACTTCTAAAGTGGTTTTATAAAGCCGTAGGCGCGGAAGAAGGGCAGCCCGTCGTAGCAAATCGCAGGGACCTGTGCGAGCCGTAGTGCTTATTATTGTATTATATATTATGTTTATAATTTAAAGTAATTAAAAAGGTAATATATTGGTGTTTTGTTGAGTGCAAGAGCGAGCGAAGCGAACTCGGGACTTAGGGCACCCCGTCTCGGACAGGTTAGAAGGGGATGGCGGGGTCGAGTGAGCGAGCGAATAGACCCCGCCATTCCCTTCGTGGTTATTTTTTTTTGTAAACCACTCAGAAGTAGGACGCCCCGCACCCCGTGGACAGAGACCGACCGAGTTTCCCTCGACTGCACTACGTGGTGCTTCCCTACCCTAACTATCTCCACCCATAAATCAGGTTTATAGTCAAAAACATTAAAAAACATAACCTCAAAATTAGATTTTTAAAAACTAAGCATGCCGGGCAGGATGTGGAAGTGGGGGGGGGGGGACTCTACAACTCTCTCGCCTCCCTCTCCACCACCTACCACCCCCTTAATTCATTTTGAGTTATCATTTTGAGGTTAGTTCTATGGGATGTTTTTTTGATTTTTCTCAAGAACTGTGCATTACCTTTTAATGTAAGTGGTATTATCACAATCGGGGACCAAACCTCTACCAAATAAAACACCTTACTCCCCCAAATTCCTGCCAAACAATTCTTAATTTCAACCACCACCTCTACTTTAGAAGCGTTTATTCTTCTTATATTAGTGTGACTCCTTTGATTTCGTTTTTGAAAATTCCCACCAACATTAAGGGATTCGTATTGCCTAGTTTAACTCCTTCTATACGACTTTCAATAAAAAGCGTGTATTCAGCCATTCCCATTGACTCAGGAAAACTCTTATAATTTAATTTATAGCATGGCTTAAAAAATCATCATGTTCCTGCTGTAGTTCTTGACTACACTTTGGCGGTTTCCTTTTCCCGCCCGCGTCATTATCCATGCCGTCATTATCAGACGGTATTTCTCATTATTTCGTGTGAAAATTAGCGAATTTTCCTTCAGGTGTTGAAGTTAAAATTAGGCTTTTGTAATTTTAATTTAAAAATACACGCTTCCTCCTTCCGCCAATGCTATGATATGGTCTATGACATATTCACAGAGTATGAATTATTTATCTTACTAAAGTGAATTAAATTTTAAGGTTAATTTTGCTGTTTCTTTTCGATTGATTTATATGAACTTGTGGTAAATTTATTAGGGCAGGAAATTCAAAAGGGTTAATAATAAATAAACCTGTGAAAAGTGCCCAAAAGTGCGTATAATATAAGAAAACTGATTGTACCCGCCATTTAACTCAAAGAACCGGTAACCTTGTACCGGCAGGCAAAGTAATGGGCGTACCCCCACTAGATGGACTGACGAACTGGTAAGACATGCAGGAAGTCGATAAACTTCAGAATAAATAGAACTGCGATCAAGCAAACAAAACAACAACTATGTAATAAGTTAACACTTTGGGTGTAGTAAATTAATTAGATTTTTGTGTTTGATTAATGCACATTGTTTATAAATTCATACCTGTGTTTTATTAATCTGCTAAAACCTACCTTGTAATTATACCCACCTTCTTAGTATTTACTAAATACTTATCTAATTTAAACTAATTACTTAAGTACAGTAACGCATAGGTAACAATCTTGGCACGTCACTGTTCAACCGCTACATCCATGTATATCAGCATTATAGAACACCTGCTATAATCAACAAAGAGCGATACGCGCACTCTGTAGCTTGCTTATTTATACTCTTAGGACAACAAACTAATAAGTGCTAGCACAATCTTAGTAGAACAATATATATATATATATATATATATATATATATTATTTATTTATGTCAATTAACAAGGATCATAGGGTAAAATAACATTCGTTAATATCTATTCTAATACTAGAATTATAATTCATTTCTAATATTAATTACATCAAATGCGTACCTAAGTATTTATAATATCGAAAATAAAATAATAATATTAATAATAATAATAATATAACAAAATATCTGGACCTGGCTCACGAGGTAACCGACATGTGGGGTGGTCTGCCGACCGAAATTATTCCTGTAGTCGTCTCTGCAAACGGGCTAATCCCAGTCAGCCTCTCGGGTCATCTGAGGCGACTGGGACTCCGTGACGGACCGCTCCGGGCTCAAATGCAGAAGGCAGTGGTCCTCGATACCGCCCGCATCGTCCGTCGGTTTCTTTCCCTTTCCCCCTAACCCTCGGCCGTTTGGTCTCCCCCTGCCGAGGGCTTCCATCTGGTTGGATCTTTATTTATTTGTGTATTTTTTGTATTTATTTTATTTTATTGATATTTATGTATATTTATCTTTTCATTTTAATTTATAATTATATATTTATAGAAACCAACCAGATGAGAAAACTATACAGATACCCCAAAGATAATAATAATAAAATAACATAAATCGATTTCACCGTTACACATACATCATATTCGATTTAATTGTATATTAACAAAACCACCAACAACACTTACCATAATGATATAATACAATACTTTTTGTTAAATATACAAAGAAAAAGTCTTAAATATATGTGAGTAAAATTAGGCAATACATTAGTTCATATACCTGGGGTGCCTGTCCGAAGCAATGGGTACATGGATATGAACCCAGTGCCTCAAAAAAGTACACTCAGGTTTCTCACTAATTACGTTAAGAATGCTGTTGGCGCTAGAAAGCCTAGGGGGACTTTTTTAAAGTAAATCATACAATATGAAAGTTGTACAAACTATTTACAAGGTGCGTAGCTTAGTGTGCTTGCTAGTTTAGATATATTGGGACCCCACTGAAGCTTTGCATTGAGAGTGATGTCAAGACAAACAGTGGATTTAACAATCCTTCTTCCCCATTTAAAACAGTTTTTTTCAGTTTTCACAATCCAGCGACATCTAGTGAGCGGAGGATTATTATTAGCCCTCATTAAAGTAACAGCCCTAACAATTTGAGTTGCGTTTAGATTTGACATTCTCAGTTTTATATATGTACAGTAAAAATTCACACTCAAAACGATAAACAAGGCAGTCAAGGCAAAAAATTAAACCTAAATTCAAGTTGGCAAAAATTTTCGCATTAAGAGAGTACGCAATATTATAGTATATAAAAAAACTATATATATACTCCCACAATATATATATATATATATATATACAATATGTAACGTAATTAACGCACAACCCCAATTAGTATATTATGTTATACTCATAATACATACACTGAATTTTAGTTAAACATTTTTATGCACTGATTATTTATCAAATTTGTTATACTAATTCCGGAAGAATGTTGTGGTCACAGTACAAATCCACGAACGCAGACATGATTTAAATAAAGTTCATTTTTCTTTATTTTTATTGAATGACAGAATTAGTAATAATTCAAATAAAACTGCACTATTAAAAGTCTTATTGCTTTAAATTACGGTCCATTTCAGTTGGTTTTGACTATACAGATTTAGTGTGACTGTAATTTACGTAGTTTAAATTATTTTTGGGATAAAAATTACCTATATTAAAAATTATAGGAATCGATTCAGTAAACGATTCTGAACAAACTACTTGTATATTTATATTATATATAAATATATAGTATATTATATATATATATGTATATATATATATATATATATATATATATATATATATTTATATATTTATTATAATTAAGTAAGATGTGCGTGCGACCAAAATATACCCAAAACAGCAGGGACTGGCTGAAAAACAGTGCTGAGCATAATGCCCAGCGAATACTGAGCCTGTGCCCGTTGCGTCACATTATAATCGTATACTGAGTAATATTAGTTAATCTGTTAATTGTGAATGTTTTTATTTTTTATTTTAAGTCTAATCATTTTTATGTGTATACTTACTTTGTAAACTATTCATTTGTAAACTTATTATTGTGTGGCAATAAATATTTATTATTATTATATATATATATATATATATATATATATATATATATATATATATATATATATATATATATATATATATATATATATTTCGTGGGAGCGCCAACAGCATTCTTAACGTAATTAGTGAGAAACCCGAGTGTACTTTTTTTGAGGCACTGGGTTCATATCCATGTACCCATTGCTTCGGACAGGCACCCCAGGTATATGAACTAATGTATTGCCTAATTTTACTCACATATATTTAAGACTTTTTCTTTGTATTTTTAACAAAAAGTATTGTATTATATCATTATGGTAAGTGTTGTTGGTGGTTTTGTTAATATACAAATTAAATCGGATATGATGTATGTGTGCGGTGAAATCGATTTATGTTATTTTATTATTATTATTATTTTTGGGGTATCTGTATAGTTTTCTCATCTGGTTGGTTTCTATAAATATATAATTATAAATTAAAATGAAAAGATAAATATACATAAATATCAATAAAATAAAATAAATACAAAAAAATACACAAATAAATAAAGATCCAACCAGATGGAAGCCCTCGGCAGGGGAGACCAAACGGCCGAGGGTTAGGGGGAAAGGGAAAGAAACCGACGGACGATGCGGGCGGTATCGAGGACCACTGCCTTCTGCATTTGAGCCCGGAGCGGTCCGTCACGGAGTCCCAGTCGCCTCAGATGACCCGAGAGGCTGACTGGGATTAGCCCGTTTGCAGAGACGACTACAGGAATAATTTCGGTCGGCAGACCACCCCACATGTCGGTCACCTCGTGAGCCAGGTCCAGATATTTTGTTTGCTTATCTGTTTCGGCTTTCACGAGGTTCTCGTCATACGGAATGGTAATGTCGACCAAAAATATCCTTGACTGTGCCCGGTCCATCAGCACAATATCAGGCTTATTTGCAAGAATAGTCCTGTCTGTGATGATGGCCCGGTCCCAGTAGAGCCTGGCGCGGTCATTTTCGAGCACGGCTTCCGGCAAGTACTAGTAATACGGCAATTTCCGGTCCACGAGATCGTATTTCAGAGCGAGCGCCTGGTGTAGAATTCTGGCTACTAGGTTGTGCCTGTGCAAGTACTCAGAGTTAGAAAGCGCCGAACAACCGGAGATGACATGTCTAAGTGACTCCCCGGGATGGCGACAAGCTCGACAGACGTCGACGGTGCCATCCTTTAGGATGTATCTCCGATAGTTGTTGGTCTTAATAACCTGATCCTGTATTGCACAGACAAAACCCTTGGTTTCCCCGAAGAGGTCACTGAAACGTAGCCAGTTGAGGGAGGCGACTGTATCTACGAAGGGCTCATGTAGAACCCTGTAGTACCTCCCGTGGAGCTCCTTCTCCTTCCATACGGTCTCCCGGTCGGAAATGCTAAGCACTGCTGGGTCCTGCCATTGCTCGTTGGCCAAGGATAGAGGGGTAAGCCCTTTATCACTAGAAATGACGTCATTATAGAATGGATCATCCGATCTCGCCAGGAAGTAATGACGGAGGCTGCACACTTCACGATTATGCATAGTGAGCGCGCTTAGAAAGCCACGCCCACCATGCTTTCGCGGCAAGTACAGCCTCATTACCGACGATCTCGGATGATGCATCCTATGGGACGTCATGGTAGTGCGGACTTTTCTATCCAGGGCGTTAAGTTCAGTCTGAGTCCACCTGAGTATGCCAAAGGTATACATAAGGACAGGCATGACCCAACCGTTATATGCGTGTGTCTTATTCACACCGGACAAAAAGGCTATTAAGCACTTTGGTCAAGCGTTCATAAAACACGTCGCAAACTGACTGTTTCACACCAGCCTCATCGATACCGATGTTCTGTGACATACCCAGGTATCGGTATGTTTCAGCCTCGGAAAGGGTCCTTAAGTTGACGGGCATAGATAAATCTATGCCCTCAGAGTTAGCAACCCTTCCCCTCTCAACATGGAGGACCGCACACTTATCCGTCCCCAGCTCCATTCCAATGGAACTGCTAAACTCACAAGCGATTTTTAGCAATTCCACAAGATGGGAGCGACTGGAGGCGAATAACTTGAGGTCATCCATATAGAAAAGGTGGGTCACTTTTGTCCCTCCTCTCCGTAGCTGAAATCCCCTCCCGGAGCCCTCCAGTAAGGTACTGAGAGGGTTAAGAGAGAGGCAGAACCAGATTGGACTCAGACAATCGCCCTGGAAGATACCCCTT
Source organism: Parnassius apollo (assembly GCA_907164705.1). Lineage (NCBI taxonomy): Eukaryota > Metazoa > Arthropoda > Insecta > Lepidoptera > Papilionidae > Parnassius > Parnassius apollo. The sequence continues at coordinate 3,719,836 of CAJQZP010001441.1, read as the reverse complement.
CTTATCCTTATGTGGTTCTCCGCAGCCGTCATCCGCTCGCCCAGATGACAAAGGATCGTACTCCACTGCCCCATACACTGCTCGAGGAAGTCTCTAACTGTACAGTCAATCTTGTACAGCTCGAGGACCCTCTTTAGCCATGTATGGGGCACCGAGTCGAACGCCTGTCTGTAGTCTATCCAGGCGGCAGAGAAGTTCCGACGGTTGCGTTTCACCACTTTGCCTATTACCGCGTCAATGAGGAGTGGTTCCTTAGTTCCACGACCACCGCCCCGACATCCATTTTGAGCGCGTGACATCACCTGGTTTAGCTCCAGGTGACGAGTGATTCTCGCGCTCAAAATGGATGTCAGTGTCTTATATATGGTGGGTAGACACGTGATGGGGCGGTATTTGCTCGGGTCTGTGGTATCTTGATCTTTAGGAACCAAGTGAGTGATCCCAGTAGTGAAGAGGCTCGGGAGTGACTTCTGGTCGAGAGCCTCTTGAAACTGTCGGGCGAGCACAGCGTGACACACTACGAACCCCTTCAGCCAGTAATGATGCAGCCCGTCGAGCCCCGGACTTTTCCAGTTCGGGGCCCTACGGACCGCCTCAGCCACGTCTTCTGGCGTTATGGTGATGGGGTCCATAGGCGTAACACTCGCACCCTGGCTCGCCACAACTTCCATCCAAGGGCCCTCAATGTGGTTTACGGGCTCTGACCACAGGCCACGCCAGAATGCGATAATGTCAGCCTGATCCGGTCCTTGGCCCGCTACACATACCTTTGGTCGCTCCAATAATTTATAGAGCCTCTTCTGATCACTCTGGAAGAGACGATTCTGGTTGAACCGCCTTGACCCCTCGGAAAATCGTCGAATCCGCTTCCCCCAAGCAGCGATCTTTTGCTTCAGGTCGTCTATGCGCTCCGTTAGTTTCTGCGTGATATCCGGCTGGGACAAACTGATATTTGTCCCAGCAAACGCCATCCTAACGGTGCGCATAATCCTCGGTCTATTATTACCCGACCTGAAGTTTGTCAGTCTGCCAATAAGGGCCCTTGCCTTTGCGATACGGTCCTCGATTCTTTTCCTCCAGGCTGGGATGGCGTTACTTTGTGTAGTAGCGCGTCCAGCCATGGGAAGTTTGGCGCCAATAATACGGCAAACTGCCACTGCGGCGCCAAAGAGAATCGAGTCCGTCTCGCAAAGGTCCCGGCTGGCTTCCAAATAGGTCACCAGCATTGGGTTAAGAGCCCTCACGACAGCCCGATTTCGCTTGCTTAAGGGTATGCGGGGAAGTCGCGGTCGATTTTCGAGAGGGGTGCTGCGCGTTTCCAAAATCGCCTCTTCCAATATACTCCTCATTTGCTCTAGTTCGTGGGAGACTATTTCATCGTCGTTCGAATCAACCACAACTGGAAGATCCATGGCGGCTTCCACGTGTGGATGCTGGTCTGTCGAATGTGGAGCTGCATCTCCAGCCATAGCCGATTCATTCGACGACGGAATAGCCTCACGTCGTAGTCGTTCGAGTTCGGCATCATCAAATATTTTCGAGCGCATGATGTACCGAACTCGGTCTGCCAGGTTTTGTTCCGTGACGGGGATAGACGGCTCCAGCTCAGCAAAAAAGCAATGCATCCGAGACCTATACGCTATTCCCACAGTTTCTTCCCCTTTCGCCCTATAGTACGCCCGCAATGCGTTTTCGTTCATGGATTTTGTCCAACGCATGCGACGTGCTCCACCAGCGGCGGGTGCCGCTTGCTGGGTCCGAGAAGACCCAGCCGACACCAAGCCTTCTGGTGGGGATGATGGATGCGAGGGGCTGCTAGGTGATCGTGCAGCTCCTCGCGCTCGGCTGGCGGCCCGCATGCTGCCGCGTCCAGCGCCAGCTCCAGACGCGCCCCGGCGACCCCCAGGCAGCGGCCCTATGCGCGTTCCTTTTTGTGTTTCTTCCATCATCCATTTTATGGGCGCCAAATAACGGGAGACGCCCAAGCCCGGCACCGTTTCGTGGTTGGGTCATATGCACAAACGGACCTTTGCATCTACAATTTTGCCTAGACACGGCGCTCACACCTCTTGGCAGGATGCTGACTGACTGCGCCGACGTCGCAGTTTTGTCACATAACTGTTACGTCAGCGGGCGATGGGGTCGTCACTTCCCTACGCCTTATTATTATTATTATTATTATTAAATTATTATTTTATTTTCGATATTATAAATACTTACGCATTTGATATAATTAATATTAGAAATGAATTATAATTCTAGTATTAGAATAGATGTTAACGAATGTTATTTTACCCTATGATCCTTGTTGATTGAAATAAATAATATATATATATATATATATATATATATATATATATATATATATATATATATATATATATTGTTCTACTAAGATTGTGCTAGCACTTATTAGTTTGTTGTCCTTAGAGTATAAATAAGCAAGCTACAGAGTGCGCGTATCGCTCTTTGTTGATTATAGCAGGTGTTCTATAGATGCTCCCAGGAGCTTTTTTTCGAACCACTGGTAAAAGTAAAAAATTACATGATAAGAATTACATGTAATCTATTGTGAATAAAAAATATTCTATTATTATTAAATTAAAAATTATTTTTTGTATTCACCCTATCCTCCGCGACCCCGACGGGGCCGCACCGTTGATGCGGTGGTCGTGGGCCGCGGAGTGTCAGCAGTGTCGCTATTGCGAGGTGTCGCTCTCCCTACCATCCGAAACCGAAACTCGTTAGGCGGCGGAGTCACAGACCAGATCCGCCCCTGGGGTCAGGAAAGCTGGTGCTTTCGTGTGCTCGTTTTTTTCACGGCCCCGAGGATAAAACGTGTCACCACGTATTAGATTCGGAGGGTTCGTTGCGCAGGTGGAAATAGAGACCGCTGAGGAAGGCGTGCCTTGTGTTGCTGGTGCAATTTACTTGAGAAGGAGAAGGGAGGAGTTTTTCCGAGGAGGAACTGCCATGGAGTAGCCGCTGCAATGAGACCGCGGATGTGTGCGTTCCCGTTCCCGTAGCGCCAATATGCGGCGAAGCTTGAACAACATAGGGCTTAGTCGGTGCAAGTCCGACATAAACCAAGCTCCCACAAAGCGGGTATGCGTAGGCATTTCCACATGTAAAAAAAAAACAAGAGGCCAGACAACGTGATAAATAATGAGGTAATAATTCCGTATCTTTACTTGTCATTATTCATATTGTCCGAGTATTATTAGGTACAGTTCTGTCTGTTGCCAGCCGTTAACAGACAGTTTTATTAGAACTTAGAGAACACACATCATTACAAATCACTATGTGTTGCTTTCTACGTACCTATCTATATCTATGCCCACATATTTTTTGCCAATCGTAACAAAATTTTATCATTAGAATTTCCAATCTGCTCTCCAATCATTTTTTAATTTTTAATCAGCTTTGGTAATTTGCCCAAAATAAGTTCTTTTTTCCGTAAGCACAGTAACAAAATTGGAAGAAATACGTAGCAAAAATTGTTTGTCTATATTTAAATACATTAAGAGAAAGACTTATTTTTCTCAAGCTTTCGTAAAAAAAAATCTTAATCACTGTTTATGAGATAACGATCACTGCTGATGAAACTTAATCAAAGTGATTATTAATATGATAAGATATGTAAAGAAATGCATTGATTGAATCAGTTAAATATCAACACACCAAGTTAGTGTCCTTTATTCTAATTACAAAATAAAAATAGCTAAATAATTGTTTAAGTAACGTGTAAATAATGATTTACAAAGAAGCGATCCTTTTTAAATTATTTATATACGGCCTAGTGTGGGTTCTAAATTTCTCCATATCAGAAGGTTTATAAATTTGCTTTCATTTTTCAAGTTTTTGAAGAATAGAACGATTTCGATTAATAATATAACTTCCAGGAATGACAACTAGAATAATAGGGGGTTATAGAGCACCACAGGAATTCGGTAGATTTCATACATCTCTTCAAAATTTAACTGGGCATCACGTCTGCGGCGGTGCGGTTGTTTCCCGAAGACATGTATTAACAGCTGCGCATTGTGTAAACAGGTAAGAGTGGAAGATCTTTTATGAAAATATTTTTGTCACATTAAGTCACATTAAATTGATTTTTGAATATAATCGGTTTCGGGCGTGATATGATTTATACTCAATCGAACTCTATTTGCATTTAAAATCCATTTGTTAGGTTTAAAAATTACATAAATGTCCGCTCTCAAGGGTTACAGACACAGTAATCGCAATTTAACTTGATCATATGCATTTGTATTTAAATTTAATATAAGTATATTTATTTTAATTATTCGGACTTGACCAAATAAACATCGGATAAATCCAGGTTTATTAGTTTTATGGGTGTCGCCCGTAACCGTAACAGATATACAGTCTAGCTCATCGACAATTCTATGATAAGTTCTTTTCTAACTAAGTAGTTTTGAAATTTACCAAAACAGATAATATTTTAAGGGGACCTAAACAAATTAAATAAAACAAATAAAAAATTACATGGATTCTTTTTCTGATAACCTATGAAAAAGTTTATAATATAATATTGGCTGGTACACCGACGCATTGCTGCCACAGAAGAAGTAATTGTGGAAATATAGTTTTAAGTTTGGAAAAGTTATAATGTTCAATTGGAAATAATAATACAATAATTGAAGTTGCATGATCTACATACAATATCCAAATAAATTTGTCGGCAAGATACACGCGCCACCTACTGCAAGTTAATTGTACTATGCCTATAACCTTCGCGTAAGTGCAAACAATATGTTGTCAAAGTTTTAGCGCAATCTGATGAACCATAGAATACTATAATAAAACATAATAGAACGGGGGAGTGGGCGGAGTCCGTGTAGCCACTAAAATGCCACTAAGGCGTCAATTCAACTATAAAATGTCAACATGAAATGTGTGATGTTTGACGTTACAATCGTTTCCAAATTTCGCATGCAAATTATTTAGAAAACGCCAAATTGCACGCTATTTACAAATAAATATGTATTAAAAATGCGTCTGTCAACACAGCGAATCAGGTTTGTAGTAGTGATTAACTGATAATACGACGTAACTGCTCGTAAGTGTGCTCCCGGCGACGCCTATCCTCGTACAAAATAAGGTTGACAGCCATTCTATTGTGTATTATAGTATTCTATGTATTCTATGTGATGAACTATATGGCAGCGCATAAAATACGAACAAACATTATTTTTTTATATATTAGAAGATAAATGACTATTCCGTAGCTTTTGTTGGAAAGTGTGAATTTTTTTGATATTACTGTGTATTCACAATAGTGTCTCAATTAATTATTTCAGGGTAGAGCCGCAATACATTAAAGTTGTTGTTGGTACTACGGATTTAGATAAAGGAGGCAAAAAATATTCTGTGAAGCATATACATATTTATAAAGGATATAATTCAAATCAAAAAACAAATGACATAGCTATTATAAACATCAAAGGTTTATTTAGTTCGAATTATGTTGACATATTGAAGCTCCCAAAAACCCAGTTACGAGATGGAGACGAAGTCATTATTTCTGGTTTTGGGGCACAGGAGGTATAAGTATGATTGTGTTAAACTTATAAAAGGTTTATAAATTTTTATTTAATATTGGAATAATTAAATGAAGGAATTGTAATTTTGCTGCTGAACCACAAGCTTCACCGAAAATTTTCTTTCACAATTTTTAAAAATTAAACTCTTTAAATGCATAGATAATTATAAAATAATGTATACACGCATGACGTCTAAAATCATAAGCCTATAAACAAAAATAAAATTTTGTTAATCTTTTTTTTTGTAATAACAAAATCAAAGTCGAATCATGGTTGCGTAGTGGCTAAGCGTTTGACTCCCAGCACTGTGAGCTGCGGGTTTAAACTTCGCACAGAACAACTACTTATAATAATGATATGGCCAAGAAATACAATTTTTTAGGGTAGGTTTTATAATTACGCATGTACATGCCTCCACAATACAATAGAAATGACCAGTGTGGGGTATGTATTATAATTAAGCTACAAAGAATAAAAAGTAACATATATATATATATATATATATATATATATATATATATATATATATATATATATATATAAAAAACAGTGTGTAAGTGTAAACACCGTTGTCACTGAAACCGTAGGTAGTTGGCTTTAGTATAAAAATATTTATCCGATTAAAAAAAAACGCTATTTTCTTTCATAAAATTAAAAAAGTTTCTGTCCGACACTATCCGTAAATTAATGGATACCCTATGCGCTCGAGTGATGTAATCACTGCTACCTACACATCATTTCAATAAAAACACAATGGTACACATAACCTATGATGTAACTATTCCTTCATACTTTCACACTGGCTTAGGATAGATAAAAATTCCTACCCCTTGTGTTGCGTGACGAGTCCAAATTAATGTAAATTAGATTTAACAACAAAGAAAATTAAACATTAATAATAGTAAATCATTAGGTAGGATTTTTGGCGTATTTAAAAGGTTAATCATAATGTTATGCACACACGGCTACACAAGTTATGCAAAACCAATGGGTAGCTCGCCGTCCAATCAAGGAACCGGGGTCCCGGGAATCTCTTAGCAGGATACCGCGGCCCTGGAATGCAAAGGGCATTTGAAGCATAAGCGGTCAGCGTATGCTTCAAATGCTTCATTGTTTTTTTAATGTGTCATTTCTCTAAACACACTAAGAATTCGCCTTTTGAGTTCGGACGTATTACGGAACTTAGTTGCATACACTCGGCGCTTTACTTCGCCCCAAAGATAAAAGTCCAGCGGGGTAAGGTCGGGCGAACGCGCTGGCCACGCCACTGGCCCTCCACGTCTTATCCATCGCGTTGAATATCGGCACGGCGCGCGGCGCGGGGGGTTAAATCAAATTTAAACGTACGACGTACTAGCGACGCAGCGACCGACTGACATACTGAAACAGCGACGCTATGGACTGTGGGCTGATGGCCTTGACCGCTCAGCTGCGCACGAAATCCCGTGCCAATAGCTGCCACTACGATATGTTGACTAAAATTTTGTATATGCCTAGGGTGAAATAATTTTAAGGAAAAATTGAGATTTGACTAAAAAAATGTTGTTATTTTTCATTGAATTTACGTTCTATAAGTGAAACCACACCACTAGTTTCAAGGACAACGGTGTTTTTATACATATATATACACACATTGTATATATATATACACACACACTATGTAACAAAAACCCTGTGGTTCCCGTTAAGTGCGTTATCAGAATCAGTATTCAAACGTATAGAAATAATTTTACTTCAGAAAACTCGACATAAAAATAATCAAATTAAATTTTAATTAAATAATATTTGTAAATTTAATGTGGATTGATTACCTCTGCGTGGAATTATCGACAGCGGCGGGTGGCGGCCGGCGGTGACGTACATCAGACGGGGCGCGCGCGCGCGTCTTACCTACACTAACTGCACACTGAGGTCGTGACCTCATCACATCACAGCTGTTATAGTCAAACACTAATTTATCACTATGTCTACTTGACGACCACGAAGATGTTGTTCAATATGTCCACCTTGCACCTCTATACATTACATTACACTACACACATACATACCCTGCGGCAGATTGTACAGAAGACTGAAGAGTACAATCTGCCACTTTGCCTGGCGTATGTGGACTATGAGAAAGCCTTTGATTCCGTCCAAATTTGGGCGGTGCTACAGTCCCTTCAGCGGTGCCAAGTTGACTGTCGGTATATCGAAGTGCTGAAGTGTTTGTACAGTAGGGCTACGATGGCTATCCGAGTACAGAACCAGAGCTCGAAACCTATCCAACTGCAGAGAGGTGTAAGACAGGGTGACGTTATATCCCCGAAACTCTTCACCGCTGCATTGGAAGACGTTTTCAAGCTACTGGACTGGAAAGGATACGGTATTGACATCAATGGCGAGTACATCACTCACCTTCGATTTGCCGACGATATAGTCCTTATGGCAGAATCGCTGGAGGACTTAAGCACTATGCTCAATGACCTCAATAGTGCGTCCCAACGGATAGGTCTTAAGATGAACATGGACAAAACAAAGATCATGTTCAATGTCCATGTCACACCTATGCCGGTAGTTGTTGGGAGCACTATGGTCGAAGTTGTTGACGAATACGTTTACCTGGGACAAATAGTCCGACTAGGTAAGTCCAACTTCGACCGAGAGGTCAATCGACGGATTCAACTCGGCTGGGCAGCGTTCGGGAAATTACGGCATATCTTTTCGTCAGGTATACCTCAATCTCTAAAAACTAGATTGTACAACCAGTGCGTGTTGCCAGTGATGACTTACGGATCTGAGACGTGGTCCTTCACTGCTGGCCGTATGAGGACGCTTAAGGTCGCTCAGCGAGCTATGGAGAGGGCTATGCTCGGAGTTTCTCTGCGTGATAGACTCAGAAATGAGGATATCCGCAGTAAAACCAGAGTGACCGACATAGCCCAACGGATTAGTAAGCTGAAGTGGCAATGGGCCGGCCATATAGCTCGAAGAACCGATAACCGATGGGGAAGAAAGGTTCTCGAGTGGCAGCCTCGTACCGGTAGGCGTAGTGTAGGGCGACCCCCCACTAGATGGAGTGACGACCTGGTAAGACATGCAGGAAGTCGATGGATGCAGGTGGCTCAGGACCGTGCTTTGTGGCATTACTTGGGGGAGGCCTATGTTCAGCAGTGGACTTGTGAAGGGCTGTAATGATGAATGATGATGATGTTTCGAAGTCGGTGGTTAGAATTCCGTTCCTAAAAAAGGTAAAAACTTTTTTGATGTTTTCGTGAAAAAATCTTATCTTTCTTAAATATATGTCATATTTCCTTGCACTTTCACTGGTTTTGCACTTAATTAAATTCGAAATCATTTCTATAAAATTACAATTTTGTTTTAACATCTGTTAAAGCTCTACTTGCGTCGTATAAATCGATATCGAATTTTTGTAAAATTTTGGTTGCATAATGGAAGTCATACAATATTTGGGGCATAAATTTACAAAGCAATACTATTTTCTGCTTCGCTACGCTTATGTTTACTGTAACTCTTCAGTACTATTTCTGATAATGCCTTGATCTACATCAAATTATATAAAAACAAACGAAGTTTTATTGCAAATATCGTATTAATTCTACTAGACCTTTTTTCTAATCGGATTAATTTTTTGGAATGGTTTCTGATTCGCTAATGAATTTCGACAGTAGATCCCAACGCTTAAGGCTATTCCCAAAAAAGTTAGGTATGTCTTGAATTGTTGCAAAAATATCTGTAGTTTTACGCAACTGCTAACCGCAACATTTATCACTAAGTTCAACTGGCGTAATTTCCGTATTTCGCCATTGGCTGAATATTCTTAATTTTTTGGCACTCCATTATAAATTCCACTCATAACACTCACTCCATCCTCAGCGTTAAAGTCTGAGAGGGAACTCTACTGATTGCGCTAATATGAGTCGGGTAAATTGGAAGTTTAAAACTAAAATCAGCTGATTCTCAAGGTGCCTTATGAGCTGGCAGTTTATAATGGATTCCATTATTTCGGAGAATAAGGAGCCGATGGTAATAAGCCTGTAGTTGGACAATTCTGAGCGGTCACCTCTTTAAGGATCGGGTTCGTTCTGAAATGTAGCTCTATAAAAATCTAAAAACCTTCAACCTTTAAAAATGTCAGGGCTTGGAGGACCCGGTTGTTATAAAGTTGTAAGGCATACGGCAAATATTAGACTTACGAAATCCTATAAAGTACACCCATATTTGAGACGACTATCCCGCCAACAAATAGATTACCCAAACTAAAACTGGCACGTCACAACGCAGACAATATTTGGGAGGTATCGATATCTATACTTTCCCCGATCCTATCATATCGATTCTTTTACTAGGTCCCTCTAGTTACATACCACCTCTCTCTTGACTCATTTCTGGCGCTAAATAGCTGTACTCACCCTGCTATGTTCCGGTTTGAAGGGTATAGAGTCATCATCATCATTACAGCCCTTCACAAGTTCACTGCTGAACATAGGCATCCCCCAAGGTATGCCATAAAGCACGGTCCTGAGCCACCTGCATCCATCTACTTTCTGCATGTCGTACCAGGTCGTCACTCCATCTAGTGGCGTGTCGCCCTACACTTCGCCTACCGGTAGAGGCTGCACTGAGAACCTTTTTTCCCATTTTTTCCTTCTTTGCCGCCATTACTTCCAGGCTTGTTTGGTTCTATGCGGTTCTTTTGTTTGGACTGCTCGGGCAGTGAAGGATGTCTGGCAACACGCACTGGTTGTACAATTTAGTTTTCAGGTTTTGAGGTATACATGACGAGATGTGGCGTAATTTCCGAACGCTGCCCAGCCGAGTTGAATCCGTCGATTGACCTCTCGGTCGAAGTTGGACTTACCTAGTCTGGCTATTTGTCCCAGTTAAACGTACTCGTCAACAACTTCGAGCTTAGTGCTCCCAACAACTACGGGCATAGGTGTGACATGGACATTAAACATGATCTTTGTTTTGTCCATGTTCATCTTAAGACCTATCCGTTGGGAGGCAATATTGAGGTCATTGAGCATAGTGCTTGGGTCCTCCAGCGATTCTCCTATAAGGACTATATCGTCGGCAAATCGAAGGTGAGTGATGTACTCGCCATTGATGTTAATACCGTATCCTTTCCAGTCCAGTAACTCGAAAACGTCTTCCAATGCAGCGGTGAAGAGTTCGTCACCTTGTCTTACACCTCTCTGCAGTTGGATAGGTTTCGTACTCTGGTTCTGTACTCGGATAGCCACAGTAGCCCTACTGTACAAACACTTCAGCACTTCGATATACCGACAGTCAACTTGGCACCGCCCAAATTTCGACGGAATCAAAGGCTTTCTCATAGTCCACATACGCCAGGCAAAGTGGCAGATATTCAAGTATCGGTTTTCCACCCGCTTTTAGAAACTCCGCTGTAATTCCATCCTGGCCCGGGGACTTGCCGTTTTTAAGGTGCTATAGAGCCATTCTAATCTCGCTTAGACTGACGTCCGGAATATCATCGGAATAGCGTCGGATAAGACTTGCTTTTGGATCGTTACTGACACTTGCGTGTGGCTCCAACGATGATGCCACACTCAGTCTTCAGCTTTGACAGTTGGCTAATTCGGGCAGACAGATTTCTGGAAAAGACTTCCGCTCAATTGCTTCTTCAATACGATCTGTCTGTTTAGTTGCCTGTATGCTGTCAAGTCTGCTGACGACTGCAGCTACATCTCTCGTCTAACATCCATGAGATTAAGAGTGTGATCGGAGAGTTTTTGTGTTCTTCTGCGGCGGGTCTTGCAGAACTTAGCTCCGACCGTATGGACAGTTTCCACGAGCTTGTAATTCATATAAAGGTATAAAGTACCCGGTATAATTAAAGCCTGTGAGGCATTCAATCTTAGTCCAAGAGGTGACAATGCATCTGTATCCTTCTTTGTTTAAAATAAGTTGCAGGTGTTTATTGGCTGCAGTAGCCACTTATCATCAGGTGAAGTGCAAGTTCGTTTGTCAATTCAGTTTTCTAAAATAAAAACATCGATACACTCCGTGCACGGCACGCGGCTCTAACACATAATGCCGCGTCAGCCACATGTGGCTGACACTTTTTAAGTCAATTGAGCCTGTCAGCCATATGGGGCTGACAGGATAGCCTTTTTTTGAAAGTGCTGTTTAGACGTCGTTGGCTACAGTTTTCGTATGAAATTGTATGCCGTATAGCTGACAAGGCCTGGTAAATTATAACTATACTGATGGCACTGCAACATTATTTTATATTTTGAAAAATATTAAGCTTTAAAGTACAAACAAAGTAGTGATGAGAAAAATAATTTGTTTTTATACGGTTTTTTTACAAAATAAAACGAATATATAAAATGTTTTAATTGTTTTTAATCATATTCGACTTGGTATCAGTGACATTATGAATCAAATCTACATCACTCATTATGTTCAAATATATCTGTGATCTAAATTGAAACAATTTATACAGTAGTGCGGCTCATTCGGACAATAAGTTACCACTCTTTTGGTTTTATTTCTCGCATGCACTCTTCTAAATTGGGCACAGTTTTCTTTATAACATCTGACGCAATATTTTCGACAGGCAGAAGCATACCCTTGCTATTTCTTTAATTTGTGCTTTAATCGCCTAGCCCTAGCGGAGGCACCAGATTCCGAAATTCCTATGTTTATCAGGTACTCAACCAATGCATTTCTGAACTGAACAACTGTGAGCTTCTTATTGGTTGTTAATTTATACAATATATATGAATTTACAACCGCCGTATTCAATAATAGCCCCATTGTTAATCTCTTGGACCATTTTATTGTCTTACGAAGAGGAGTCGCATAAGGAGACACCGCTGATTTCGCATGATTATAATCAAACACGATCTTTGGTTTTATTTTTTCCTTGCCTCTTTTAATAATTCTTCTGAAACTTACGGAGTGCTTGGTGAACAGAAGGAGCACATCTCGTTTGTCCTTCCATTCGTAATTATATTGAGCTGAAAATTCGCCTGCTTTCAGCTTGGCTTGAACGACTATTTGCGGTAAACTTCGTCTGTTTTTTCTAAGTGTGCCTAAGAGATGAGTTTGTCCTGCTAGCAGTTTTCGTGCCAGATCCATTACTGGTATACCAGTTGTCGGTGCAAACCGTATGTCCTTTGTTTAGATAATCGTCACACAAAGCAAGGACGACATTAGTCGGTTTAGTGTTTACACAATCGTAGTTTTTGCCAGCATAAAGCACAACAATAGCGCCGGCAGTCACAAGAAAGTCCGGGTTTCGCGCGCTTTTGTATTCAAATGGCTCAACGATTGCTAGTTATCTTAAACATTACGTACTTAAATATAACATAACACTACTCTTCCTGATGCGTCCTTATCCAACTAAATGAGCTACCAATAGAACGTACATCATAGTCTTACACATCATACGAGTATTGAACAGAGATCATACAGCCACGGCCACTGAGCGCGTTCTATAAGGGTTATAAATTATAATAAATTCTATTGGGCGTAACGTTGACTTCCGTGTTTTTCTCTTGCCCAATACATTTATAATTTCAGCCGCTGAAGTGAGTAGATACTAGATACCCTAATTCGTATCAATGATACAAGAATAAAACGAATCTGGAATTAAGCGAATAAAATCCTACACGAAGCAATATGTCTTGTTTCTTTTGAATGTGAATAACAACAGTATTTATCTAATGAGTTGTAATATTATATACGCACATACTTAGACACTTTTTCATTTTGCAGGCTCATGGAATTTCTAGTCGTCATATGTATGCCTTAAATTTAACAGTATTTTGTCAAGAAACTTGCAGCTATGCAATGCGTTATTCGAGAGAAGTAACTAATACAATGTTTTGCACTTTTACCAGGATTGGACAAGGAACGTGCCACGTAAGTTTTTACCATAATCAAATAGTCTTAATTCAATTATAACGATGATTGGGTACAGAAAGAAATCTCTACGCATATTCGCCTCGCGGAGACAAGAATGGGTTATGTCGGACTCGTAACGACTGAAATTACCACAGTGTAGGTATTACCTTCGCCGCATATTTGGTAGGGCAACGGGAAAGCTTTTGCACACATACGCGGGCTACCAGCGCCGGCCGCCCATGGTAGCACCTCTCTCAGGCAGACTTCGCCTCCCTTCTCCTTTTAAAGTAAGACGCACCAGGAACACAACTTACTCCCGGCCTCTAACTCCACTTGCACAATGAACATCCACAAGTGCGATACGTAGATACCATGGGACCACGAAAAAAACGAGCACTCGAAAGCACCAACTTTCTTGACGGATCTGGTTTGTGGCTCCGCCGCCAACCAAGTTCGGCCACGGAAGGTAGGGAGAGCGCCGCTTCATAATACCAAAACTAAAGTCCTAAAAGCAATTACAGCTACCTAACCACTTACCATCTGGTACTATTATCAGTCACACACTAATAATAGTACCTGATTGTAAGTGGTGAGCACATAGATAAGCACATAGGTAAGTATTATCAGTCAAATAAAACTTTCAGGTCGTCAGTCTCCTGATCAGAAAACACTTCTGTAATTACAGAAGCGTTTTCTGACCAAAAAGACTGCAATACCATAGACGATATAAATGGCAAAATGGTCGAATGTCTAGTATGCGTATGCGGTAGCTCAGTTCTGGAAGACACGTAAACTGTCCATGTATCGTCAGCCATGTATTCGTCTTTTATGTCGAAATTGTTTAGCACTCGAAGCTGTATAGTGGACCGAAATAACTACGTCTAAAAAATTCAACGCACAGATATCCGCATGCGTCGGCGAATCGCTGCGTAATATTACAGTAGCGAAACTCCGGTGAATCTAGCGTAGAATACAGAAAAGTATGGTGTCGGTGTGCTAACGGCAAACTTAAAGGCGTAACTGATGCACTATTATGTTACGCTCGGCGCTCTCGCATTCAGCATCAAAAAGACATCTCGTCCGCACTACAGTCAGAGTGAATGTCTTATTTCTGTCCTCCTTACGTATGTGTCAGTTTGTGTTCATAGTGTACGAAGTCCAGTTTTCGATAATATATTGTTCAAGCGTAGACTATAATCTTTCTTTTCAAAAAACACATCAATGCTAATGAAATTTAAATGCATCAATCGGATGTTTAACAACAAACAGAAATATCTATCAATGACAACATAAAGAAAAGAAACGATTAATTTTATAACATACAATTGGAAATTAATTTAACCTAAACGTTTATTTTTAAACAAAAATTATTTACAGGGCGATTCTGGTGGTCCATTGATACAAGGAAATACCATTGTTGGATTAGTTTCTTGGGGCATCCCATGTGCAGTTGGATTCCCTGATGTCCATACTAGAATATATCCGTATGTTCATTGGATTCGGGCAAAAATTCAAAAAAAGAGAAGAGAAACCTTCAGTGCTATACAAGTAAAAACAAAAATTGAGTTATCTGAAAGAAGTAATTAGTAAACCAGTTTCTCTTAACGCAAGAAAGAAATGAAAATACCAGCTATTATTTCATCAATTTATTTCTTATCATTGCTATTTTAGACATATCCACCTGTAAATGTAGAAGAATAATTATATTATTTTATAATATATGTTGTAATGCTACATTAAAATTCTGTACAAATGGTTATAAGATGTGCATGTGCATGCTATATTTTTTATGTGTTCCACGTTATCACAATAAATATTTTTTCAAATAGAGCTACAAAGCCTTTTGGTTCCCCACACGATAGTCAAAAAACATTTTTACTTTCCTTTTAAATTGCACAACTGTCACTGAAGTCCAAAATTTGCATCATTAAGCTCAAGTCTGTAATTTATGCAAACGCCTTTTATAACTAAGTACGTCAAGTTTAAATCATTTATAGGTACGTAACACATGGGGGAAAATCCTCTGTGACAAACAGAAATCGAGATAATTAGATAAGTGCGAGGAATAAAAAGAGTAAAGAAAAAATTAAAATTGTCAAAACTCTAAGCCTTTGGTGCCTAACAAAATTGTGTCTTCTTTTAAGCGTGGTAACTTTGACAAATATCCCTGGCAAATATGAGGCAATCGACAGAATGGAGGAAACAGAAACTTTTTTATTCAATGTAGATTATAAACAATACTTATTGAAAGTCAATTTTTTCATTTACCTTTTAAATAATTATAATAACAAATACTGAATACATTTCAAATATTTAGTTTACAGTAGTATAAACCTATTGCAATTCTGCATAGATGAAAAAATCGTAAAGAATTTTGTACAATAACAAACCTTTAATCATTGGAACGACCAACTTTTATAAATTCTGCGGAGTCCTATAACACCAAAAGCATGGTATTGGACAGCAAATGTTTGGTTTTCGGAAACAGTGGTGCCACCAAATTCTCACAAAAGAACTTCCTTAGCCACGGCACCGTGGCTAAAAGACCTCTTTCGTGAGAAAGATTTCTTAACCGCAGTTTATACCCGAGACTATTAAAAAGATAAGTTATGTATTAGGTTCGAATGAATACCAAACCCAGTTACGTTTCGATCCATTAATGAATTTCTTCATGAATTCAAAATATTGTAACTTAAATTTGAAATGAACACGAATTCCTCGATGAAGTATAAATCACAAACGACCATTTTGACGTATTTACATTTAATTATCGGCCGTCGCTCATATGGTTCTCACAATGTAACTCCGCTTCCACTGCCATTAAAACGGCTTCATACAAAATATACTACCCGTGCGGTTAAAGAATGGGATTAAACATGGCGTCGCCTCTATTCGACTCTTGCTCGTACACTGTCCCTGCATAATATACTCACATCCGGTAAAGGTAGACTGTAAAAAAAATATGTTGCGATATGCGTTTTTCGTTCGTTCTATAACTTTAGTCCAATTTCGAATAAATGATAAAAAATACATAACATAAACTACAAAACAATTCAGTCCGGTCTCTCTAATTCGTGAGCTACGACGCGTCTTGATAGTTTTCTTCATAATTATTGTTGATTTTGTTTGTTAATATTTTTGTATAAAATATTTACAAGCTATTGAGATATGAGTAACCATTTTTAAAATTTTCGATTTAAAACTTCATCAATAAATATAAAGAAATACCAGAACACATCCCGGACACTTCATACAACGCTCGCAAATTAATTACCTATTACTACTACATAGGCAATTGAAAATTGTACACGTGTTTGTGTGCGTGAAATTTAGTAGGGAAGTGCGGCGGCCGACGTTAAAGCGGCGGGGCGGCTTCAACGTCGGCTGAAATGACCGTTTCGTAAGTAGTTACATATTTATGGTAGAACCACAGAATAAATAACAGTATTACGTACAGAAGTGGCACTCCTTTGATGTTGACTGCTTGCAGACGTTTAATAGCCTACATAATAATTACTAATTAGATAAATAGGGCACGCAAGCTAAATAAAACTTTATCACTGCGCGCGAGTGTCCGTAATACTTTGCATCTTTTCCCCTTCCTATGTCACGGCGGAATTTCTGTGGTTTCTAAGGGCTGTCAATAAAGAGTAAAAAATACATTACGAAATGTTAATTAAGTTTTAGGTGAAATACATATTCTGATCATGATCGACTGACCATATTTTCGCACCTAGGTGAGTGCTGCGATGCCCAACGCATGCAACTTGCAAGGCCATTCGTCGAGAATCGCGATGCTTGATTCGGAAGACATAGGTATATAGTGTAAACAACAAATAAACGTGAAATACGATTCCTAACAGTAATGTGATCGTATTCTACTTAGTTAAAGATCTTGTTAGTAAACAGTTTTAATTTCAGTATTTTGTGTTATTATAACTTAAAATATTTTAATTACAAAAGAGAAGTTTAGGTTTGTTGTAAGTAGATACTTGGATAATGATATAAAATTCAATAAGTTTTGTTATAAAATACTTGGGTATTAACTTCTGTAGATAAATTATTATTTAATTCTCTTTTGCTAGGTACAAGTTCCGTTCTTACAGAAAAAAAGGGAATTAAATTCACTTTTCATAACATCCTACTAAAATCTTTCGTTAACTTAAAGAATTATTATATCTGAAATCTTTTGTTGGTCAAATAGGTATAGATAAACTTAAAATAGTGAATGCGTTTGAAGTTCTAAATAAAATAAAATTACATGAACTTTTGTTTTGTTTTTGTAAGCATCTTGATATCTACCCTTATAAAGTACTTATATGTCGAAATCTAATGAACTTAACATATACACACAATTATAAATATACAATATGTAACGTAATTAACGCACACCCTCAGACACCCCAATTGGTATATTATGTTATAATCATAATACATACACTAAAGTTTAGTTAAACATTTTTATGCACTGATTATTTATCAAATTAGTTATACTAATTCCGGAAGAATGTTGTGGTCACAGTACAAATCCACGAACGCAAAGAGTTTAACGTGCTTGAAATAAAGTTCATTTTTCTTTATTTTTATTGAATGACAGAATTAGTAATAATACAAATAAAACTGAACTCTTAAAAGTCTTATTGCCTTAAGTTACGGTCCATTTCAGTTTGTTTTGACTGTACAGATTTAGTGTGACTGTAATTTACGTAGTTTTAATTATTTTTGGGATAAAAATTACCTATATTAAAAATGATAGGAATCGATTCAGTAAACGATTCTGAACAAACTACTTTCTCAAAGTGCGTTAATTATGTTACATGTTGTATATGCACATAATATATATTGTGCATATTATTCACCTAATTTTATCATATTACATATTTACTACATTCGTCCTTGCTGTGACGTTATTGCTGCGTACCTCTATAAGAGAGAAACGCTACCCATGTACCTGCATTAGCGAGAAACTCGGGTTAGTGAGAAACCTCTATAAGCGAGAATGAGATTGTGCTCCCTTGAACTATCGCTTATCCAGGTTTGACTGTATATATATAAATAAATTACACTAAAACTTTTTTAAATATTTCATCCCACAATTAAATATACTAAACACTAAACAAAAACTATTTCAACAAGTATCTACAAAAGAATATTTACGTAAACGGCGTTAAAAAAACTTTAACACTCAATCGCCTACAATGCGCTAGCCCCAACTGCGTGTGAAGCCCGGGGCGCCTCGCGATTGTAGGTAATTATTTCACGCAGGTAGCAAGAGTGACAGAGGCCTGGTAGAACGATGCAGTACTAAACTTAATGATATCGTAGATGAGTGATAATAATAAAACTATGAATAATATATAATAGGAATATTATTCATAGTGTTATTATTATTATATGGTTATATAATATATTCTATTATACATATCATATAATAGGAACTGAAAGAAACTCCTTTCTTTATCATTCCTTGACGTAGAAAAGCATCCAAATAATACAGCACAATATACAACCATCATAATGAAAACACAATTATAGGCCTATCTTTTAAATTGCAAAATCTTGTGTTCGCGTCAGGTTCGTCTTATCGCGCGTGCCCTCGCTTAAGTGTCAGTGTTGCCTACAACGAAGTGCGGGGTGGGGTGCGGTATTTAAAATGAGTGCGGGGAGGTGAGTGGCCGTTCTGTACGTAGTACTATTATGTATTCTGTGACCAGGAGAAAAATTGATTAAATTTTATACGAAAAATTTTGACTTTATAAAATAGAAAAATATTAAGATGTTTTTTTTTAAATTATTATAAATTATATATCTTAAATCTAAATAATGCTACATTAATAGATCCCACCCAGGCGAAGTCAGAGCGGGTCGCTAGTTATAAATGTTACTTTAAAATTAATGTACCTCACTTGTGTGTACAATTCTTTTTAAATATTTTCCCCTACCTTATAACGATACACTGTTATTAGCGGGTTTTGACTATTGGTATGATGGTATGGTGGATAATTTTGACGGTAGGGCCTTGATGAGTCGCCATTTCTAATCCCATTCTTTATACGAACGGAGTGTATGCGTATTGTCTCACTGTACTGCTGACGCCACTGCTTCTGCTTCATTGCTTTCTTGAGAACGCGGACTAAGACTATCCACAAAGTTGGTCGGTTTACAAATTGCGTTATAAATCTATTATATATAAAGAAAACAGTTTTCAGCAAATTAAGTGTAAAAAGAAAAAAGTACCTCATATTCATTGTGAAAAGGTTTTATATCCAAAAGCACTGCCATTACAGGCCTTCCGTGAGCACATTGAAATGGTATTTTACAGCTAGATAAGGAATGTATAAGCGTCGCACATTCCCTTTTGGACAATTTATCACCAAATTTTATTGCGTATCTGCATGCCTTAAAATATACACACACACACACACACACATATATATATAAACGAAAAGTGTTTCATATTCTACATATGTCCGTTAGGCGTACATCACGCGCATGCAGGCGTGACTCAATTCCATCAATCGTGATTGATAAAAAACCGATGGTGACTGACAGGCGTACATTACGCGCTCATACAGGCGTCTATCACTGCAATACACGGTAGGTTATTCGTCAATGACAACCGTGATTGTTGTAAAACTGACAGCAGGCATGAGCGTGTAATGTACGCCTTAGACCACTAAAACAATACACTAGGCTATAAAAAAATAATAAATAAACAAAATTTCTCTTTTTCCAAGAAATAAACAAAAAGTATTTCTTTTTTAGTTTTGGCGTAGTTGCACACGCTAGCTAGTTAAGAATAAAGTTAGATTCAAAGTCAGATTACCCTTTGAAGTAAGAAAATTTTCTATAATCTAATGAATTTATTAAACTTGTACAAGAACCATTTGAGCAAGGTTTTTAGTTTAGATTTTCTTTATATTGAAAATACTACTGTAAATACGCATATGGCAGAGGCTTACTAATGTATCTTATCTCAAAGTAAATTATTTATAACGTATCTCGAATTTATTATTTAGATATCAGCTTTTCTAATAATCTGCCAAATGGCGTACTTATTCAAAGAATTGCTCATATTAACGATTCTGAGCTTAGCTGTTCAAGATCTCATCAGTTTGTGGGAATTGGGTTATGGATATTTTTGTTAAAAGTCCTATAAGCCTATACACGTCCCACAGCTAGGCACAGGCCTCTCATTTCTGAGAGGGATTAGGGATTTTTGACTCCAGTCGTATTTAGTTTCATTTGCCAATCTAAAGGGATGTTTAAAGTGCGAGAGAATTTAGCACTTGAAAGAACGGTTAGTGTATTCCCCTATCAATTAGGTACTATCGCTACGTAGTACTATTATTTATTCTGTGCTATCGCCTACTCTAATATTAAACACTTAATAAATATAATAAATTAGTGCAGTGACACTACATTTTGCAATTTGTTAAAATCGCTTATTGTGAAAATTGACCAGAAAGATTTATTTTTCAAAATGCTTAAGCAGACAGGGGTACAGCTTTTAAAGAACTTAAAATCAGTAAGGTCAGTAAATCTCTCAGTCGGTTCGGTGTCAGAAGCAGGAGGATGAACTGCTTTGCAAATTGTAAATCATATTACTTTTGGTTGAAACTTAAACGAAAACACTGAATTACATGGCTTTTTTCCTGGAACAACCAATACATAATAGTGATGATAATTGGAAGAATGATGTAACCACATGATGTAAGGACATGAGTACATATACATACATAAACACTCACGCCTGTCATCCAGAGGGGTAGGCAGAGACTACAGACTTCCATTTAGCACGATCCTGACATACCTCTCTCGCCTCTTCCACATCCATATACCTACGCATACATGGTCGTCGGTTAAGGGTACTCTTAATTTGGCCCATTTTTAGTATATCGCCAATTTAGTCGACAAACTTCCGCCTAGGATGTCCCTTTCCAACTCTTCCATTCATTTCTGCAACATATATTTGCTTTGTCAGTCTTTCCGCATTCGTTCTTTCTACATGACCAAACCACCGAAGCATTCCTTAATCCTGGTCACTGCATCATCTTGCAAATCACACTCTTCAAGGACATGAGTGACCCAAAAAAAGGAAGAGTAGTGTAAATATAGGTGGAGATGTGGATACTACAAGCCATGTACGAATTTACTGTAATTGTACAACTACAATTTAAATGTGATAAGAATTCGCGTGAGTGAGTAATGTTACTAAATATGTTGTTAATTATTTCCGAACGTTTTAGGAATGACGTTTGGCGCTGTTAGATTTTGCTGCCATTGTACCTTTACGAGAATAAAGAAAAGCTTTACGTGTTAAGTTGTTTAACCCTTCAACCCCCTAAAATCCCATGCAGTCGCATGCGTCCGCCAAATCCCGAGCGGTTGCATGCGACCGCACCCACCCACAGCACTTTAACCCATTAAAACTTATATTAAGAGACTACTTTATATGAAGAATTTTGGCATTATAAAACCTATACAAAATTCTTTATCCTGTGGTCTACACAAAAGTCAGGTTTTACTTCATTGTATTTTGATAACAAAAAACGGATACATACCAAGCGAATGTCGGTAGCGTGAAAATCACTATTATTTCTACATATTCGAAATTATTTACGTAAAAAGATAAATTATATTCACACAAAAACTTTCATACCAACTTTATAATAAAACACTATACTAATACAATTATAAAACACTAGAAAAATCCAAAAATTAACACAAAAAAACACAAAAACATCATCACGAAGATGGCGTACGTAATGAACGTAGATTATAAATGAATAACCATAGAGTAACTGACTTTTTATTGCACTGGAGGACAGAAATTTTCATATTGACCCTATAATGCCAAATTTCTTCATAGAAAAGTAGTCTCTAACCATAAATATTTACGGGTTAAAGTGCTGTGGGTGGGTGCGCCCGAATTCGGTCACTTGGTATTTGACGGAATATCGCCGAGACCGGATTCGGCCGCTTGGTTATTAATCACTTGCGGTTATAAGGTATTCAATATATTATATGTAAATAATTATGAACTATATTTTTAAACTTATTCAATTCATCATTGACTTATTTAAGTCCATAACTAATATTTTAGTAAGAAGTTCTTTTCACTGAAAAAACATTTGTTATAGCGTATTTCAGTGCGTCATCACAATACAATAATTGTGAATAATACACACAGGTGTATCAAACTATGAATCATTAAAATTCTATAAAATGTTACATTTATTGTTAAATTACCATATCACATACAATAATGCGGTTTGAGGGAGTAATATGCAGACTGTTTCTCCAGATAACAATTTGAACTGTATGTGGTGTACCATGCCGCCTGCCGAGACTCTAGCGCATATTTGAAAATAACTATGGCCAACAATGATTTAAGGAAACCGTTGTTTTTGTTTGCGAAATTCAAAAATTTTTACGCTTTTTTTTTAAAGCTGTTTATGGGTACTTTATTTTTAAAACTATATGCCTTTGACAGTATTTAAATTTTTACCTCACTAAAAATAAGTTCCATAATCGATTTAGGATATAGTAATGTGTTGCCACTTAGCAATTTTATCGCTTTAATTTGTTCTAAAATTAAATTTCTGACAGAATCCAATATAATTTCTGGCTGGAAAAGGCAAATATAATTTTTAATGTGTTTCTAAGGAATTATTTGGAAATTAAACAAATTTTTGTAAAATATTACCTGTCTTAAATGCCTTCCAAACAAAGCTTTAGGTATTGCATTGACTATAATTTCACAATCACTTTGAACTTTCCAGTCTAGTCCGAGTTGTATGAATTTATCTTTATAGTTATTTAAATAAATTATGTTATCCTTTGCTAATTTTAAAAAAAGATCTTCACACTTGGTACTAATCCATTTATCACCAATTATATAATCTGGTTAAAATTTTGTTACATAAGTCACTGTTCAAAACATCTTAACAAAATCATGTAATAAAAATTACCTGACAAATTTTTCTCTAGTCGTATTCTTTCATGAACAGCATGTTGATCAAACAATACTAAATATTTTAATGTGTTACTAGTGTCACTTTGTATTTCGGCTGCTATGAACTTATTGTCCACTTGACCAAACACCTTAAATGATAATAATTTATTAAAAACCATAAATGCATGCCCGAAGGCCGTGTTTGAAATTGAATCTAGAGTACCTATCAGTATAGACACACCCGGGAACCGGGATTCTACATCAGAAGCACGGTAATATTATCTATACAGTATTCCAACTTCATACAAACGGACGAAGCGAGAGCTATACCTACGCGCCTCGATCTCGGCATGCGCTCGGCATGCAGACAGTCGTGACTGTGCCGCAGTGATGATTTTGTGGAATATATATAAAAAATGTAGGAAATAAATAATAGAATAGAAATAAAGAAATAATAAATGCGAACTTCATTTAAAACCAAACATATAAATTATAAAATATCTTTTACTTGGTTATAGATACCTCTTTATCTCTTTTATAATTTTTAATTAAGCTTTATATTATAATGCGGATTTTTTATACTTAAAAATTTAATAATAAAGGAATTCGTACGTCTCAGCTGAGGCGCAAATATTTTTCGGTCGCAAATTCATAAGACCGATTTATTATTCAAACATAAACATGGTTTTTTAATTAAATCTACCAATCAAAAACGATACGCATTTTTATTGAACATATCCTATTGAATTTTCAAAGTACCTATTATATTTGATTATATAAAAAAAGTATATTTACAATCATAAAACTAAATGGAAACACAAAGTAGGCAAATGTAATGCTGAAGGCAGACAGCCCTATTGCATGTTTACGTACCGCGCTGCTGTAGGCATTTATTTCAAACATACGGCCGAGTTACAATACTGTATAGATAATATTACCGTGTCAGAAGCTTGCTTATAATAATGGGTTCGGTGATCAGTTTTAACCGACTTCAAAAAGAGGTTCTCAATTCGAGTGTATATTATTTTTTTTGTATATGTATGTTACGCGATATCTTTGCAGATTGTGAACAGGTTTTAACATTTTTTATTAAATAAGCTTTAACGCAAAGGTTAAATTAATTAAATTAAAAATTCCGCCCTAAAGGGTGAAAAATAGAGGGGAAAGTTTCATATGGACTATTGTTTAAGGTATTTCATATGATATCTTCGCAGATAAAGAACCGATTTTAATGATTCTTTTGTTTAAAAATACGTGAGGTGGTCCCATATAAATTTGTAGAAAAATTATAGACCTAAGGATTGTAAATAAATAACTTCTTTTTTAGCAATTTGAAGTAGGTTTTTACTTTTTCTTAAAAGTTAAAATGATATTAAAGTTACTTGTCGGAGGCCCTGCTAAAAATGATCGCGATAAGCTCTACTGTAGAGTAGTACTGTAGGAAGCTCTACTGGGACCGACAGTACGATTGTGTAACTTAGTGGAAATCATAAATTACTCTCGTTTTCACGTCGTATTGTGTTCAAGGCTTATAAAATATATCAATTATAGATTATAAGCCTTATAAAATTTGTAAATGCCGATAGAGATAAGACTCAATATGCTTCACGGCATGTTCGAAATGGGGGCGATCTGCCGATCTATTCTGGCGGCGGATCTTCGTGAAAAACCGCTCTGGGGTCAAATATTTATAATAGTCGATGATTGATCTGCCGAATTATTACGTCTAGTTGAGTTTAATTAATTTATTACATTATACATATTACATTTCATAAAATATATTTTATTTTTATTGATTTTTTATGTTTAATTATATATAACACATTCATCAGGACTAAGTAGTAAGTAACTTATAAATATTAGCAATAAATTTTAATTACAAAAAAATACAATAAAATAACAACAATACTAACCTTAGCATTTTTCAGTGAAAGTGTGTTAAATGTAAGATATGGATTATCTTTTTTTAATCTGTTATTTGTTCGTGCAGCATCTTTTGTATCACTATCGCGTGTATCTTGTACTCTATTTTCAAATGTTTTATAATTGACTAATACATCTTCTGCAAAATTATGATATAATTCCTAAAACCACACAATTTATCAACAATTGAATAATTGATTATGGATCAATTATTACATCACATAGCTTACATCTTCAAAATAATCCATTTGTAAATCATATGAACAAACATTTCTTGAAAGACAGTTCTCAAATATGGGCGACATTCCTAAAATTTAAATGAAATTTATTTTATTTTCAATTCCACTATGAATCTAGTTCTTAGATAAAATATTATTTTAATATAACTTTACCTTTAGGTACAAATCTGTGCCTATTTTGTAATTTAAAATTATTATATCCATTGTCATCTATGTTATCAACAGTGGTAATACAGTTTTTTGTATTATCAATGGAAAGATCTTGATTTTTATCTTGATTACTCAAATTATTAACTTCTTGACCTTCACAATTACGTTGCTCATTATTGATCGAACAATTATTAATCAAATTACAGTATGAATTCTTGTCTTTATTGAAATTTGCGAAATGGTGTGATATTTGTCCCATTTCATTATTCATATAAAGTAAATCATTAACATTATAAGGAGTTGATGACTTATTATGAAAATTTAAATGAGCTTCTGTATCATACAGTATCTCATCTTTGTGCATATCAATATTATTGTTCATATCAGACCTGTTTACATCTGGATTTTGATACACAGTTGTGCAAAAAGATAAAGGATCAATGCTTCTATTTGATGTTTTCTGTGATTCTAAGTTTTCAGAATTTGAGATGAAAATCACTTTTAAATTATTTCCATGATTATCACTGGATTGATGTATAGAACTTAAAACAATATCCTTATGACAAGTAGAAATAGGTGAATCTTGATATTCACTCCTATTTTTAGTAACATTTTTAACGTAATTATCAATATCTAGTGAAACATTTGAATCTATTATAGTATAAGTACTATGTATATTACCAGTGACTTTATAGTTACGTCCCTCAATGCATGCATTATTTTTAAACACAGTATTAAAGTTCTCATTTTGAATTTTTTTAATGTTATCATTTGTTTCTGAAAACTCTATTATATGAGATGATTGATGTGTATAATAAATATCCCTTCTGAGTGAGTTTGCATGATTTTTTAATATATTTGGTTTTGTATTTGCCAATTTAGATTGCAAATGGAAATGAGATTTAGGTTTCTTTGACATTTTATTCTTGCATTTCGCAGTTACCTTCATCATAGATTGCGTTATCTTATTGGGAAGATCACAATTGTCTTTCGAACGTTCACTAATATACTGTTGTATATGTTTATTATTTTTTAATACATCAATATTGTCTTTATAATATGTATGGCTTTCAAATGTTAGTTTTGGCATTGTAACCTTATCAGTGGTGAAAAATCTTGACTCTGTATTATAACTATATTTATATGTAGTGTTAGATTTGTAATTATTAAAACACAAGTCTTCGCTTTTATTATTTTCCTTATTAATGCGATAGTTGTATTGGTTTTGACTGCCTAAAATTGTTTTAACTAAATCATATGATCGTAAATACTGTTTATTTGCTTTATTTAAGGGTATTACACCATCATTGTTATTAAAATGTTGTGAATGAGGTATGTACTCATTGGAGACGATATTATGTTTCCTTTCAAGTTGTAAGTCTTTATTGTTCCATTTTCTATTAGTACAGTGTACCAATTCGTGACCAACTTTTTTCATAAGAGCTTCTTTTATATTTTCGGAATAAAGGTTACATCTATGTTTCACAGAAGCAGTTTCTTCATAAAATTTCTTAATCAATGGGTCAACATAATGTCTGTATTTATTTCTGTTTTTAACCTTGGAAGTTTTTTGTATCTTTTTTTTAACCCCTTGTGGTTTTTTATTGCACGGATAATGTTCAGAGCTTTCTGCTTTATCTATTCGCGAATATTCACTTGTGTGGGTATTTTCCTTTAGTTGAAGTGTCTTGGAGTTACTTTGCAAGTTCAATTCCGATTTATTATATTTAATTTCCTTTGTATGTGAGTTTTTGGTTTGCTTATTGTCACTTTTTACTTCGAAATTATTTTTTTTTCTTATGGGTTTACCTTTAAACATTATAATTAAAAATATCATAGTGTACATGAACACATGCCTTGTCTCTGAAGTGCATTAAAAGAATGTAAAAAATTAAACTTACCTTTAACACCTTTGTGCATTTGGGAAATTATTAATTTTTTAGATTTATTACCCAATATCTTTTCCATTATATTTTTAACTTCTTCCCGAGTATTCTGTTTTCTTCTCTGTATCTCGGTATTCTCTAGTTTCTTTATTTTGTTGGGTTTGTTCAGTGCGGTTTTTCTTAAATTAATATCACCATTATAGAAATTAGCCAATTTTTCCATCAACTTTTTTATTTGGTTCCAATCTTTAAATTCTAAGATTGTATTTTTTGACGTAAAGCTGATATCATAGTCAAAATGTGGACATGAGATGAAGATAAAGTAAAAGGGTATATTTTCTTTTGCATTGCTGCGAACTTCCTTTCCAGTTTGAATAGAGAAATTCTGTAATAAAATAAATTATTTTGTTGTGGCATGTGTCAGTCGATTTTCACTTTTGCATCTAAGCATTATATACAGTAAAAGTTTTGAAATTATTAAAAATGTAAAACGTACGAAGAGCGCTACGTAAGTTTATGTTTTATACTAGCAGTTTTGTGATTTGTCGTCTTGATGTCTATATAAAGAAAAAAAGTTTTAATTGTTATATAGTTCTTAGTGTTTTTGCATTTTAGAGAGATACTGCCATAAATTGGATAATAATGCCATACACGTTAGTTCATTCTACAATTACGTGTTTATTTTGAAATAATAGATCAGCATACCAAGGCGTAAGTGATGGATTTGAGTCATGTAGTGCTTAATATTGAAAAGCAAACACTGGCTTAGAAAACAGTGTTTTTACACGCGAAAAAAAAAATGGTAAAATCAATCGATCTATGATTGAGGTAAACAGAAAATTTAACTAGTTTACGAACTAATTTACCACTAACAATAAAATATCCCGTTGCACCTACGTTAAAAACAACCCATACCTACTTTAATTAGCAAAGCCAATACCTAAGGTCAAATTGTAAAAAAATTACAAACTATAATAGGGTACTATTACACTCATTTTCAAATTGTGTTTTAAATGAATACTAGAGGTAATGAATCACTATTTTTTTAAACCGAATAGTGCCATAAAAACTACTTTTAATTTATCATATTAAATTTTCGCACGAAAACGCTAGCGCCATACTGTTAAGCTCGTGACGTCATTGTTCTAGTAAATAAAACAATTTTGCAAAGGAATAGATATTTTTAGATGTTTAATAATGAGTTATCGTCTTTATCATTGGTGTGTTGTTCCTGAATGCAAACATACGAGCATAAGAACGCCGGGGATACTTCCCCGGCGTTCTTATTTGTAGCGATTCAAGTGCCAAATGGTTTAAATATGAGAAATACTTGGATGAAAATGGCAAGAGACACGAAGATATTGTCTACAAAAACTAGACGACACTTTTGTGAAAATTACTTTGACGTAAGTTAGATATATAAAACTATCGTTTATACAAAACAAAAACATCATGATGTGATAGGTATTGCAAGGTTAAATTTTGTAATAGATTAGGTTATCTCTTATTATATTAAATTCGCAAAAACTCTATTATGTATTTCGAAAATGGCTTGACCAATTTTGATGAATATTTTTGTGTGTATTTGAGTGGATCCTTAGATGATTTTGAAACCCAACTGGACACGGTAGGCACGGTTGTTGAGATCCAGAAATCACCCGTGCAAAGCCGGGGCGGGGCGGATCACTAGTCTTAGATATAACTAATGATTGCTAATGATTGTAATCATAGATAAACATAACTATGTATAATCAAAGAACACTCTGACCTGGTATTGTGTTATTGTATAAACCAAAGTTGGTAATGGGTTATCTAACTATACTTTAGGTTACTTACATTGATGTTTTAACATTTCGCAACTCGGCAGAACAAAAATCGGGATTGTATGCAAAAAATCAACCACTATCAATGTATTTATTCTTAATAGATTAGTACTTTCTGCTTTTACGTATCCGCCTTCTATTGCCATTTCAATAAAATACGGAATGAAAAGTCAACAATAGTGATGAAAAGTTGAAAAATTTCGAAATAACACAGCACATTACCTTGTTCACTATAAAAGTGACGTCACGACAGATTGTAATATGGTGGATAGCGTTTTGGAGATTTGAAGATTAAAAATAATTTAAAAATTGAATTATAAATTTATAATGCTTTTTAGAATAGAAATCAACATTACTCGTTCACTTTTACAAAACCTATCATAAGTACGTACTTTTTGATTATTTTTTCTTACATGGTGGAAAATACCCCATTGTAAAGACAATAGCTTGAATATTTTTGTCAAGCTAAAATTAGATTCGATTATGCAAAAAGAGCCAAGCCAAGCAATTATCCATGATTAAAATCGTACCTGTTACATCACTAGCTGTAACCAGCAAATGGATAATTATTCGTCGAAGAGTTTTTTAATATTTTTCACGTTTTTAATATGCATGCTGTCTGACCTACATGTAAGAACGGAATACTCAATAAATAGCAGTAACTAGTGCACACTCTTGTACATTATAACAACGAGCTATATAACGCACACGTTTTCTTAGCCCTGAGCTGTGAATCACAATCCAAAGATAAAAACCTAGGATGTAATCTAAAATAAACAGGGAAAAATCAAAAAGTAGTGAAATAAAATTTCATGCAGTTATTATGGTATTCTAAACAAGAAAATCCCCAAGTAACAATATGTCATGGTTATTTTATAAAAATGACACCAATTTAGGATTGCCTTAGATTTTACAGTACGCGAGCAACCTGGGTTCGATCTGGAGATCTGGTATTAATGAAATTGTTAATAGCAATTATTGTGTAGTAGTGCTCAGTGGTGGCCCGCATGGAAACTGCATGTCTGTCATGTCATATTACGAAGACACAAAGTCAGGTAACATAACCATAGAATACTATAATACACAATATGATGGCTGTCAAACTTATTTTGTACGAGATTCGGCGTCGCCGGGAGCACACATACAAGCAATTACGTCGTATTATCACTACTACAAAACCGATTCGCTGTTTTGACTGAGTAAATTTTTACACATTTTACTTTTGAATAATGTTCAAAATCATCATTAAAAATCGTTTAAATTTTAATACATATTTATATGTAAATAGTGTGCAATTTCGTATTTTCTAAATAATTTACATGCGAAATATGGAAACGATTTTTATGTCTAAACACATCTCGTGTTAACATTTATATATGTAAATTGACATGTTAGTGACATTTTAGTGGCTACCCGGGCTCCGCCCACTCCGCCGTTCTATTATGTATGTATTATACTATTCTATGAACATAACGGACTAACCTCAGAAATGAGAAGAGGCATTTGCCCATCTGTGGGAAGTATATGAGCTGTAGTATTATTTTACTAGATTAGTTTTAAACATGACAAAATCGAGTAGCGATCTTATCATTTCTAAAGAATGTGATCATGTCCTTGCGACAAATTCATTTTACCGGCAATGAGTATTAATCCAGTAAATATCTAAGCACGCCATATAGATAAGATACAATTTCAGTGGGTTTCGGTTATAACGACGACTAAAGAATCTATTACAAAGCTTATCTGACACTGACAGTTGTAATATGCAAATATTAGGGTTTATGGATATATTATAAATATATATTAATGTATCTAGCTTGTGCTAGTATTGTCAATGTAATAAGAAGTTTTATTAAGAATCGTAAGTTCAATGTTCAAGTAGCATAGTCAGACTCTAACACTACACAATACACGGTATGTGCGACGTTAAAAATACGAATGACACAAGCACAACATGAAAATACTGGCGTTTAGCGCTTGAAAGCTAGGATAAGCGGCGCCTGTCCTCTGGCAAGTTAACCTCATGGGGTGAAATATATTTGTGAAATGCACTAACACTTGTATCAAAAACTGGCGCGGAAAATTAACGAAAAGTTCTCCAATCTGTTGTATTTCTTTGTTTCCAAACTTAAAATATAACTTTTTAAAGTTTTGAATTCTTTACAAATTTTTTTAACAAAGAAATACTTGTTTCCAAACATAAAAATGTAACTTTTAAAAGTTTTGAATTTAATTTTTTTTTGTGAAATAATTGTCATCACATATTTTTGAAACACTAAAATCACAAGTTAATATCATTATTCTGACCTAGACAAGACTGGGCAACAAAGCTATTTGTAATACTTAAATAAAATAGGGTATATTACCTTCACCTTTCTGATTTTAGAAAATGTGTCGCTCTTTACAAAGTATGTGTTTATTATATCATGAAGTTCACTTTTAAAAACAAACTTTCCATTTAAATATATCCATTTGTATAAATTTGATTCTAAATCTTTTTTCCCAATAAATGCTATAGCCTTATATTTATTTTTTTCAACTTGTAACTCTTGAATATCATTTTTATTTATTCCAAACAAAGAAGACAGAGTTTGATAAATATCTCTGTTCTTTTGAATTTTAAAAATTATTTCATTCTTTGAATTATCTCGTAAGCTTATTGAAACATTTGTTCTTACTAAAGACACTTGTTGTAATAATAACTTGATATTTTCTAGTTCACTTAGAGCATTTATAGATTTTTCTTGAATATGCAGATTATACAGAAATCCTTTAATTTCTATCTGTAAACCAAAAATATATAATTAACAATTATGAAAAGTTATTTAAATATTATTTTACTTGTTATAAAACATTTCTTTTGTTATTTACTTGAATATAATATGAACAAATAATATGTCAGCATGGCCTTTTCAAAAATACAAAACTGACATTAAATTCCATAACATATTTCCTAATATACTTATCAGGGCACTAGAAAGGCTAATAAGCGACCACACAGTTGATACTCTTGCATTAAACACTACTCCCCATCACCAGTGTGTGAAATTTGGGTTTAACATATTAAGATAGATTTTTCACCATCAGTTGGTCACAAGAAAATCATCTGTCAATCAGCAGAATATCTTGGATTCAGGTGATGCTGGCTGTTGGAGAAAAAACTGATGTATTACATTTACTTACAGTAACAAGGTATTTGTATTACGATTCTTAATTAAGGGTAGATGTAGACGTCTATGGGCCTCAACATCTACAATACATCTGCTAAGCTGTGTGCTTGTTTACAACCCTTCTAATTAACACATTTGCTACTAGGGTTTCATGGAGAAAAGCCCACCACAGTCCACATTTTTTTGTGATTTTATGATAACAATGAGGGTTAATAACCTTCCACTCACCAGATAGTGACATCTGTTGGGATTGAGGTAAAGTATTTGTTACACAAAATCATTATTAGTGATGCAACAGAACTCTGTTTCCGTTTTCGCAACTGCGGAAGTTCTGCATGGTTTTTGACATCTATTTCGGCTTCCGTTTCCGCAAGTTTTATAACGGAAGTTTGAACGGAACTCAGCGAAACAGTCACATAAGTAGAAAAAATTCCGTTTATCTACTCATGTAACGCAGCAGACGAGGTACGTGCGCTTCGTTTGATTGTTGAGTACATGTAAGAATGAGGAGGTAAGAAAGGGCATTTCAGCGAGCTGATTACGTTCTTTCAGCACCTGTCCCAACAGGTATGTTTACATACTTTTTTAACTTTATTATATGGAGTGACTTGAATGTAAGCGCATAAGATTTTCTCTTATTGTTTTTTATTTAAGTGCAAACATGAATCCAAAAACAAGTCCCATTTGGAAATATTATGTTGAGATTAATGATTAAACAGCCAGATGTAAATTATGTGACAAAATATACTCGTGAAAAGGCCGTACAACTACCGCTTTAAAGAGCCATCTTAGAGCGATACATGCTGAAGAGTTTGATAAGTTAGTTGCAACTGTAAAACTTTCTACGCAAACTAAAAAACAAATGGCCAGTCAAGAAATTGCATACTTTAGAATTATAAAATGTATTCCTATGTTACAGTTAAAACCCGATTTTAGTTAAAACATGTTTTCTCCAGTTAAAACTAGTTTTTACTAAATGCCATTGTTATAACTTAGATTTGTAAAATTAATTAGGCAGCAGTTATGTTTAGGTGAAGTTTTATATTGTGATATTAATTATTTTTTAAGCGAAGTTTATTTTAATTATTTTTAAAGACACTTTAAAAATACTCATTATTATTTTGGATTCAAAGTTTGTTTATGTCGTACTTTAGTGCTACGACTGTACTAAATTACCAACTAAACCTAAATGTGGCTCTTTAAAGGGTCTACCCACATTTCAGTGCCAATTTAGCTTTAGTGTATACACATCATCGCTAGTGAGCAATTTTTTAGCAGAGCTGGACTTATATATGAACCACCGGAACAGATTAGGTATAAAAGTTGACTAACTACTTTTCATACAATATAACATACCACTACTTAATTTTGAATGTTAATTAAAAGTTTTATATGTAATTTTGTGAAAAGTAGTATTTCTATTTCTACATCCGTTTCTGTTTCTGTTGCATCACTAATCATTATAATTGAGAAGTTCCATTTGAAATAAGTGTTTATCAGTTTTTAGAGTACCTATATAAATAAACAATGTCTTGGTGGTTTGCACTTCAAACTTTGCACATTTTTTAAATTACTCTACTTTTATGAATATCCACAGTGTGGTTTGTCCATTTCTTATGTAATAAATATAAATTCAACAAATATTTCAGCAAGAAACATTAACCCTTACATTTTCCTAATAATTGACTTACCTGGGCTATAGAATTTGTCAAATATTGCACTTCATTCTTAAGTGGCACTGCCCTTGAGACATAAAAAGTTGTGGATGCCTTCATTAGATTAGACTAACAACTCTGTTCAAAACACATCACAAATCAACATATCCTAATAAATTGACTTTTACATATATTTGGCAACAGGTTTTGATTACAAAGCAATGCTTCACAAATATGAGAGACCGCTGATAGAATACTATAGAGTGGGCTATGCGTGGATTTTATGTGTGTGATAGAGTTTCTTGGTAATGATGATATCTGCAGTAGAACAAGAGTAATTGATATTATAGCCCAAAGGTCATTAAGCTGAAGTTTATATGTTGTAGAACCACACTGCAGCTATATTAGTTGTAGTACAAATAGGTTGGCTTGCCCGGTGTAGGACCACACTCTCACAGAACACCAGCATAACATAGTAGCTTAATGCTGCTGTGTTTTGTATGGTGATGGAGAAGAAAGGTACTTGAGTGGCAGTCCTGTACCGCTAAGCAAAGCGTAAGGCTGTCCCAACTGGATGGAGTGATAATCTAGTGAGATGCATTTGTGGCATTCTTTTTTTTGCAGAGGGCCTATTATCAGAAGTGGACTTGTGATGGGCTGTAATAACGGAGATAATATACTTAACACTTAAACAATACAAATTTTATTAATGTTAAAATATAACTTAAGAACATTTCTACCCGTCAGTGAAACCAGATACCTTCTACACTACAACTAAAATTGTTGGCTAATATTTCCAATATGGACCATCGATTTCGAAGCCCATATTTTTTTTGTAGATAGTACTCACTAACAGAAAGCGTTTTGCAAAGTTTTAGGTTGCGGAAACTTACGGTTCATGAGATATATTTTTTTAAACTTTTCATACAAATTGGTAAATAACACGCAATTACAAAATAAATTTGACAAATGATTGATGTCAAACGTCAGTTAGTGTAGGGTTCCGAATATTTTGAAAGTATCGATACCTACTCGATACCAAGTATTGTATCAAAAGTATCAATACTATTTGGTATCGAGTACATTTTGTTAATTTTGGAGACGAAAAATTATGACAAACCATTAGATGCATAGGAAGAGCTGATAAGTGCAATTATATGTGTATATAAAGTTTACTCTATTTAAGTTCCACCTTAGTACTTGTATTTCATTGTTTGCAACTTGTTTGTATTTATTAATTAGTACCGCTTTTGTACTTTTATTTTATTGTTTGCAACTTTCTGTATTATCTAATTCTTACTACAATAAAGTGTTTACTTACTTATTGACTTACTTATTTAATATCCAAAAAGTACCCAAAACCGAATCAGAGCACCCCACTATCCACGTGGTCTTGTCTGCCCTACCCCTAGAGTGTATATAAGAGCCCGGAGGCGCGGAGGGAGAGCAGTGCCCGCCAGCCGTAGGGAAGCGCAGGCACCGAGATCAGATGCCTGTGCTTCCCTACGCTAGGGCGGAGGCAATGCTTATCCCGCAGCGCCGGAGCACAAATTCCCGGGTTCTTACCCCCCTAGTCTCCAAAATTAACGAAATGTACTCGATACCAAGTAGTATTGATACTTTTGATACGATACTTGGTATGGAGTACGTATCGATACTTTCAAAATATTCGAAACCCTACACTAATTGACGTTTGACATCAATCATTTGTCAAATTTATTTTGTAATTGGTGTAATTGCCAATTTGTATGAAAAGTTTAAAAAAATATATCTCATGAACCGTAAGTTTCCGCAACCTAAAACTTTGCAAAACGCTTTCTTTTAGTGAGTACTATCTACAAAAAAAAATATGGGCTTTGAAATCGATGGTCCATATTGGAAATATTAACCAAATTGTTCTCTCCCAGAACTTTAGGGTTCTTACTAAAAAGGATCTAACTCTCAGGCTGCTGCTTTTTTGCTAGTTTAATTCTTAAAAAACCTATGAGATATGAACTGCTAGCATAAACTGCTTTTGTCCCAACTAAGACAGAACCTATTTAGATATTTTTTAGAAACTTAATAAGCTGGTAATAATATTTATATTTCAGGTAACTTACAGTTGTTCCTTTAGAAGGTCTCATTATAGTTGTATAACTATCCTTGTGCTGGCCGTTGCAGAAAATTTTAACCCATGTTTCTTTAGTATTTTCACACCTGGTGGTTATTTTAACACTATGTGACACCTCAATAATATTAGAAAGTGCTTCTCCATGAAATCCATATTTATTTGGAGCACTTTTAAACATAGAGATATCATCCACTTTACTGCTTGTGTACCTCAGTCCGAGCAGAGGAATATCACTTTTATGAATGCCACATCCATTGTCAATTACTTGTATGAAACTTTCATGAATATGAATTCGAATAGCAATAGAAGTCGCGTCAGCATCAATAGCGTTGTAGACCTGAAAATAGAAATTGATAGTATGATGATGATATTAAAATGAGATATGAGTAATATTAATTTAAGATTAAATTTACCAATTCTTCTACAGCATTTTTATAGTTATTTATTTTAGCTGCAGCATTAAATATCGACTGAATTTCAACTGGCAGTTTTTTTATAGTCATTTTTTATTTATTTATTAAGTCCGTGGTTTCAATCTTTCAAAACATACCATACATGTTCGTTGATAGAAGTTTACAAATTTAGGAATATTCGTTTGTTTCAAACTTCAAACGAAAAAAATAACATTCTCTTGTTTCAAACTTTTAAAAACAAAAATACGTTCCATATTTAGGCTCACCTTTAAATTAGTTAGTAGTTACCCAATACACAAAGTTGGCACTTCAACTGCTCAAAAAACCTATTTTTATATTATACATGTACAGAGTTTCAGAGCAATCCATATTCATATTTTCCGTATATATTACTATACTCTTTGATTCATATTTTTCAAGAAAAAGAACGAAATTTTAAATTGTGTTATTATTCTTGCTCCTCATTAGATTTTGAGTTTTGAGGTAATTTTTTTAACTGGCTTTACGGCTCTGGGTTCTAGCCCTTCTGAGCCTATCATTTCTTTCGGGATCTTCATTTTTATAGATTTTTTCTTCACGATATGCTGATGCGCCACATTGTGAAGTTTTTGAAAGATTTTTACGACAGCCCAACCCATAGTTGATGACAATAGTCACTCAAGTTCATAAAACGCCTGAGCGATCAAAATAAAAATTTTTTCGTCGTTTTCACTAATAGCTTACATGCACAGACACTTAATTCACAGAATGGCATATCTTTTATGAATCAAAATCCACTTCAAATCATTATTTAAGCGATGAAACAGGAGCAACAATTTCTCGATGGGCAAGTTCCCGCCAAAAACTCAATTTTGACGTAAAGTCGCACAGACTACTACGAGGATACCACGTAAAACTGCTTAAAACGTAGACCACGGAGGTTAGAGAATAGGAGAACAATCGCTACGTGCTAAAGCATAGCCCGCCTGTCCCTGAAAATTTGTAGAATTTATAGCCACGCTGCCGTCGGTAAGTACCTAGTATCTGCGAAGTAATTTTTTAATTATTGACAAAAAGAAACATTATAAAATGGTGAAATATTATTAAAATAATAATAATAATAATAAATAAATAATAACTAATAATTTATATTTGTAATAATTTATAACATTTATAATAATTAAAATTATAAAAAACATACTTTATAATTTATTTATTAATAAATAATAGTAATAATTTTGTTATTTTCTTTTTCTTTTCTTTGAATGATATTATAATCATTTCAAACTAGCACACAACAGCCCGCTTTTATTGAGACAACTTAGCGATCGCAGCGTCTCACTTATTTTGCCCATGTTTCTGGGACACTATTTTCTACAGCGATCGTTCTCCTGTTCTATAACCTCCATGACGTAGACAGAGGATATACATCAAAAGATTTACATTCCACAGAGTATATGCCACATTCTACATCTACATCATAAACATTTGTTTTTGTCATGTTGTGTGTTGCGATACAATGAGATTTGCCGATTGCCGTTTTGTTGTTAGATTTTTTTTTATAGAAGAGGGGGCAAACGAGCATACGGTTCACCTGATGTTAAGTAACTATCGGATCCCATGGACAACCGCAGCACCAGGGGAATTGCATGTGCGTTGCCGACCCTTTAGAAAGGAGTTAGCTCTTCTCTTGAAGGTCCCTAAGTCGTATCCGTCCGGAAAAATCACCGGTGGTAAATTATTTCACAGAGAGGTCGTACGCGGAAGAAAACTCCTAGTGAAACGTACAGTGATGGACCGCCAAGCATCCAGATGGTGTGAATGGTATCGGGAGGTTTGCCGCGGAGTGTGTTCATGAAATTTAGCGGCTGTGATTAATCCGAACAATTCGTCACAGGACTCCCCGTGATACATGCGGTAAAATATGAAAAAAGATGCAACATCTCTTCGCAGCGCCAGTGAATCGAGCCGATCGGAAAACACTCGGTCGTCGACGATTCGAGCCGCACTGCGCTGAATGCGGTCAAGTGAAAGGAGCTGGTACTGGGTAGCCCCA
Source organism: Parnassius apollo (assembly GCA_907164705.1). Taxonomy (NCBI): domain Eukaryota; kingdom Metazoa; phylum Arthropoda; class Insecta; order Lepidoptera; family Papilionidae; genus Parnassius; species Parnassius apollo. The sequence continues at coordinate 3,681,029 of CAJQZP010001441.1, read as the reverse complement.
GCCCGGAGATGGGAATAGTATTTCATGTGCGACCGAATCTGTGCCTTGTAAAGTTGCAGGCGGTGTGCCGGCATGCCATGGCTCTTCTGAGCACGCCAAGCTTTTGCCTTGCCTTGAAACTAAGGAGATACGACAAAGGGGTTCTTTTTGGTGGTTAACGTGCAAACTTGTGTCTTCTGAGGGTTAAACTGGACTAGATTTAATCGCCCCCAATCCGAGACTTTGTTCAGCAAAGACTCGACTTCAGACACAAGTTTGTCCCGGTACTCGGAGACGTTTTCTCGAGAAATATTGACCCGGCCGGTGTACAGAGCATCACCAGTGCTGTCATCTGCATAGCAATTAATGTTTCAGGTTTACAACATGTTATTGATATGCAGAAGAAACAGCGTTGGTGATAGCACGCAGCCTTGTTGAACGCCAGCGTTAATGAGCTTCTAATCGGAGCATGCACCGTCTACTACGACCTTGATGCTCCGATCTGCAAGAAAGCTGGTGATCCAATTGCACAATTTCCCGGGAAGCTCATAAGAAGGGAGCTTCGAAAGAAGCGCTTTGTGCCAAACCCGATCGAAGGCCTTCGCAATGTCCAAACTAACGGCTAATGCCTTCCCCTTGGACTTTACTGCCGCTGCCCATCTATGAATTAGGTAGACCAGAAGATCACCAGCTGATCTGCCACGACGAAAACCTTATTGGCAATCTCTAATCAGCTGGTGATCCTCAAGGTCATGAGGTCATGAGCTGACATTGAAATAATACGGAGTTACTAGTTTTTACGGAATTTATCGCGTATATTTAACTTTTTAAATACCCGACGCTTCGAACGATTTACAGCACTCATGGTCACGGGCGGGACTGAGATGTTCAACGTCCATATGTTATAGTTAACCGCGGTTACCATAGATTAAAATTTAACTTTTGTTCCGATCTATACAGTATGAACTTATGGTATCTTGAAGTCTTGCAGTTGTATGCTTGGGTTGGGATTTAATTTTATTTATTATCGGATCCCAAGCAGATGGTAGCACCCAGCCAGCTTCTCTATTGAAATTAGGATGTTTTTTGATTTCAATAGCCTCGCGAATCATCCTTGGAAGGAATCGGTGTTCTTTAGCGAGGATTTGCGGTCTATCAAATCTGATGTAGTGACGGGGGCGATCCTGTACGTGTTCACAGACGGCAGACTTCCCGGAGCGTCGATTCTTCACATCAGCTATATATTCTTTAACGCGGGTTTTTATTGATCTTTTAGTTTGTCCTATGTAGGAGAGACCACATTCACAATCAAGCTTGTACACTCCTGCATCTTGCAGAGAGACATTACACTTGACTGATGGTAAAAACTGACCAATCTTCTTCAGCGGCTTGAAGTATGTTTTGATGGAAGCGCGCTTCAAGATGTAGCCAATCTTGTCAGTGACTCCTCTAACATATGGCAGTACAGCAGGTACACGCTTGACTGTGGCCGGCTTCACTCGTTCACTGTGACGTAGGCGCGGGACTCGAAGCTTGTTATCATGCAATACTTGCTTGACATGGTGGAGCCCGGCAGCCAGGTGTTTACAGTCACAGATCCCTCGTGCTCTCTGAAACAAAGATTTACCCACGGTACCTAACTGTGAATGATGGTGGTGAGAATCACCGTTTAAATATCTATCTGTATAGGTCTTTTTTCTATACAGACCATTTTAACTCTATAAATTCTAAAATTCAGTTCACAACGGAGTTAGGGGCAAACAATTCCTTAGCTTTTCTAGATGCGTTAGTAATTCGGAATCTTGATAACCTTGAGCCATACCGTGTATAGAAAAAAGATATCTTAGGCCACGCTGAAAAAATAGTACGTGATTCCAATCGTCCGCCATATCAGGAGCTTACTGTACGCACTTTTCTGATTTTGTGTATTCTTATTTTGTGACTCGGCTATAACTTTTTGGAATGGTTTTTCTATAACCGTTGACCTTGGCGAGTTATATACTTGATTCTGGCTAAGCAAGTGATCATAATGCTGAAATGTGGACGTAGTTGTGGTAGTCGCACCTTAAACAGTTAGGCTCGTGCATTGGCGGTAAAATTACACGAATATTTCGAACGTGAGTCACAAAACCGTGGACTCCTTTTACCAGTGACTAGGTGCCCGTGGGAAAAGGTGATTGTCTCGTAATCTAACATCCAGAGTCGAATAAGAAAGCAGATTTAGTAGCATGGCTATAACACAAAGGAGTGGGAGTATGAAATTATTGAAAGCAGAGCTAATACAATTAATAAAGAGAAATAAACCACGTAAAAGTTTGTACGTTATAGGTAAATTTAGCTGAAGAGCACGAGCATAAGACTAGCAACCTACTACTACTAAAATAATGCTACTGGATTGATTTGGGCCCAAATCAGAGGCTAGTTCTTATATGAAATGTTCTAAATTCAAAAATTATAACTCTACTTTAACACACTTGCAATGAAAATATGTTATGCTTTTATAGGCTATGCAGCACGACACAACACCAAACCACCTTTTCCAGTAAAGATGATGGAAGGTTTACTGAAGGAATCATGTGCCCATGTCACAGAGAATGATTGACAAAAGTGGTGTAGAAAACAAAGAATATTATTATGGATGACTTTGAAAGGGACATTCATTTTGACTACATTATTGAAAATCCAAAATAATCTAAACAACGAGAGCTCTACTAGTTGTAGTGAAAGTGATTGAATAAATTTATTTTTAATAAAGTTTCAATTTTAAATTCACCTCTAGAAATAAGCAGTAACAAAAAATACGAAGAAACTGATAAATTTAAAATATATCGCATGTTTAAAATACATAGACTGTTTTTGAAGAGAAACTTACGCGCGTCAAGAATAAATCGCATCGGTTGAATTCGATGCATCGTTAATTAATACATTTCGAGTGTTTTTAAAGTATCGATGTATATCATACATTTGATCCTATTGCTGGTTGTGTTGGGGATTAGGGTTGGGTTTTTACATAATACATATTCATAAATACTCACGCCTGTCACCCAGAGGGGTAGACAGAGACTACAGACTTCAATTTGGCATGATCCTGACACACCTCTCTCGCCTCCTCTACATCCATATACCTATGCATACATGCTCGTCGGTTAAGGGTACTCCTAATTTGGCCCATTTTCAATATATCGCCAATTTGGTCGATAAACTTTCGTCTAGGACGCCCCTTTCCGACTCTGCCGTTCACTTCTGCAACATAAATTTGCTTTGTCACCCTTTCCTCATTCATTCTTTCCACATGACCAAACGACCGAAGCATTCCTTTCTTAATCTCGGTCACAGCATCATCTTGCAAACGACACTCTTCTCTTATCACACAATTTCTCACCCTTTCACTTACATTCAGCCGTAACATACTTCCTAATGACCGCATTTCTACTGTGTTTATTCTACTCTTGTGCTTCTTCTGCCACACCCAACTTTCACTACCATACGTTAAAGTAGGGACCAACACAGCATTGTGAATTGCCATACGTGCCTTTTTTGACACATTCTGACTTTCGACAATAGAGTGTAGGGCCTCATTTACTCTATTTTCTGCGTTCACTCGTCGTACTATATCCTTATCATAGCTCCCATCCTTGCTAAATACGTGAGGCCGAAGTAGGAAAAGGGGAGATCTCCCGCCGGGCAAGGTACGGCGTTCTGCCCGAGGAGCGGCTCACACTCCGTGTGATAGTTCGGAGATGTTCTATATATGCTGTTTATGATTCGGAATGTTGATAGCGTGATTTAAGCTTCGGTGTGTTTCGCTTGCGGCGACAGCGCCGCCACATCACCCCCCTGCTCAGACCGGAGGTCGATAGTGCAGTCCGATTGCCGGTGTGTCCTTTTAATGCCGGTGGGGAATGCATGCTGTGTGCGTAAGGGCAAGTGCCACCGGTGCGAATGATATGCCGATGTGTAATGCATGCCGTACTACGCACCGGCAAGTGATGCCGGTGAGAACGATGTGCCGGAGCAAGTGCCAGAAGTCTGCCTTATAAAATCTGCGGTGAGTCGAGACGAAGACAAGTTAGACTGGCTTGCAGGAACTGAAGACTGCAATAGACGATTCTCAGTAGTGAATGGTAGGGGTTCTTGAGGATAATGACGAAGGCTTGAGAAGTTGTAGTTTCCGAAGGTGTTTGGGTTGCGTGTTCAGATCACGTCGGATGGTCACCACTGTGGCCGAAGTAGGAAAAGGGGAGATCTCCCGCCGGGCAAGGTGTTCTGCCCGGGGAGCGGCTCACACTCCGTGTGATAGTTCGGAGATGTTCTACATATGCTGTTTATGATTCGGTATGTTGATAGCGTGGTTTAAGCTTCGGTATGTTTCGCTTGCGGCGCGACGACAGCGCCGCCACATACGCATCCTAAATATACAAATTCATTTACTTGCTCTATCAACTCCCCTTCTATTCTTATTTCGCATATAGTTTTACTTTCTTCTCTTTCCAACCATCATTTGCAGCTCAGCCGCCAACGATGCAAAAATAACTTGATCATGGGCGTATAAAAGGCATTTGACGGTTAACTCACCCATTCTTAATCCACACTCTTTAATTTTCCAAACAACTCTCCATAAATAGGTTGAACAGCCACGGGGAAGCCACACAGCCCTGTCTGACACCTTAATGGAATCCAAACCAGTCCAAGTAGACCCCGTCGATCCTAACAAAAGTACTAGAGTCCCTATACAGAGACTTTAATGCCTGTATCAAACCGGCGTTCAACCCAAATGAATCCAATGTTTGCCATAACATCCCTGTCCACTCTGTCATAAGCCTTTTCAAAGTCCATGAACGCAAAAAAACTTTTGATTTTTGGCGAAAAACTTCTCCGCGGTCATGCGCATGGAAAAGACTTGGTACGTACACTCCATTCCCTTTCTAAATCCAGCTTGCACATCTCAAATTTTTCCGTTAGTTTCTTTCACGACCCTTTCAAATAGTACCTTAGCATACAGTTTTCCCACAATGCTAAGAAGGCTGATACAACGGTAGTTTTTACAGTCCTGCTGTGACCCTTTTCCCTTATATATTTACCCGCTTTTGTTCATGCGTTTCATTGCTTTTATTATTTCATCTATAATTATCTCCCTATCTCTTTCCTCTTTTTCGGAAACTTTATTTCATTTAGCTCATACGAGGGCGGCACTGAAAATTTCGGGAATCAAGGAAGTGACACAACATTACTATTTAAAAATGTATTTATTGCTTTTCGAAGTATTCTCCGCGAAATTTGACACATTTTTCCATACGATGCAACCAATCATTGAAGCAACCATTCCATTCGGAAGTTGGGGTCTCCAAAATGGCCGTTTTATAGGCGTCCACAGCATCTTCAGGTGATGAAAATCTCTGTCTACGCAATTTATTCGTTATTTTAGGGAAAGCATAGAAATCATTAGGGCTTAGGTCGGGGCTGTACGGCGGATGGTCTAATAATTCTATGTTTTCTTGCTCTAAAAACTCTTTTGTTTTGTGTGCGATGTGAGAACTCGCATTGTCGTGATGGAGGATGATGCGGCGGTTGCAGTTCTCTTTACGGAGTTCAGAAACGACCTGTGGCAAACAAATGCTAGCATACCATTCTGCATTAACCGTTCTTTGTCCCTCAAGAGGAATAGTCGTAACTTGGCCGGTTTTGGAGACAAACGTGGCCACCATTTTTTTTGCAACACTCCGTGAACGAACAATTTTTGTTGGCCTTAACTCATTTTCGAACACCTAAACTCGTGACTGGTTTTTTGTTTCGGGTTCGTACGCGTATTCCAGGATTCGTCACCTGATACGATGTTGTATACAGCATTTGAGGATCCTGCATGGAATCTTTCGAGAGTTCTGACGCACGTTGAAATTCAGCAAACCAGCGGTAAATTGTGGTTTTGGATGGGGCTTCATCACCAAATGCAGAAATCATCCGGTCAACACACTGTTTTTGTGTTAAAACACTTCGAAAGTCATAATAAATCATCGCTCTTGAATTTTCTCGAGTCAATTCCATTTTCTCAACGACTAAACAAGTTTGACAAAACCTTGTGGCAAGACCGAGAATCTTTTTTTTAACTAAATAAATGGTATTCGATTTTTAAAACTAAGGAGTTTTCAATTAAAAAGATTTTAATATGACAGGAACAGTGGAAATATTCCATTCCCTATACTTTTAGTGCAGCCTAGTACGTCGTCTCCTCACTCATAAACACGCTTTCAAAATAATCCTTCCATCTATTTAAACTCAAAACTTCATCAAGAACATTATAATATTTGCCTGGAGGTTATTCGATATTCTAATATCATTCTTATCCGTTCTTTCTTGCTTTTTACTGACCCTTTTTACTGGAAACGAGGCATTCCATCTTAGACCTCACAGGTGATAACGTATCTGCATTTTGATTTGTAATCGAGGATAGATGTAAATGTCTATGGGCCGCAGCAATCACTTACCATCAGGTGGACTGTGTGCTAGTTTGTCACCCTATCCTATATTTTTTTTTAAAGACAGCCTTTTTTCTTTCAATATCATTTCGTACCTCCAGAGTTACCAGCCTTCGTTGCTAGTAAATCTAGCCATGCTCTCTTCTTTTCTTCAACTTCAATACGTACCTCATCAACCCGTATATATATTAACGTATTATTTTTCCTTTCAATCGTTCTCTTACTGACTCCACATACTTCGGTAGCTGCATCCAATAAACCTTTCTTAATATTTTGCCACACATTTTCCAAATCTAACTCATTCACACATAATTCATCCAAACCACTTATATTTTCTTTTAGTCTACATTATTTGTACTTGTTTTTCTCATCTTCATATTGTATCCTTTCTGTTCTAACACGCTGTAACGCAGTGGTAGACACAGGTGTTCGATGGCGCTCTTTATAGACCATTAAATCTGCATAAAACCAAATAATAATCCGTTCCTAAGTTGGACCCCGATAAACCCATTGTATCTACCACTGCGCTCCTCATTCTTTCATCCACAATTATGAAATCTGTCATGCTTCTATCATCACCTCTTTCCCAAGTAACCATGTGAATCTTTTTGTAACGAAAGAGTGTTCGTCACAAAAAGATTCTTTTCACACATACGGAGGCTTCCACCATTCTCATTTATACTTTTTTTTTAAATTTATTAAGGTTTACCAATGTTTGATTACACTGTATTTAACAAAATGGCTTAAGAACTAACTTACGTAGCTAAGTGTAACAATCGTTTATGGTAAACACCACATGCATCGAGAAAGATTATAAATACGAATAAAAAAAGTATAAATTACCTAATAATGAAAAAAGTACGTGGTAAAAGCTATTATTATTTATTTGTTGGTTTCAGACCAGGCTAAAGCTAGAACTTCCTTAATTTTAGCAAATGAGTCGGCGTGAATGTCAACTTTGTCACTATGTCCATTGACCAATTTGCACAACCTTGGAATTGGGGAGTTTGCACCTACGACAGATTTTCTAAAAGGAGGGCAAAGTGGAGTAATAGGGGCGCGAGGAATTCTCAATGGAACACGAAATTTAAATTTTTGGAACAAGAGGGGACAGTTAATTTTTTGATTAAAAATTTTTACAAGAAATGACAGGTCAAGCAAATTTCTCCGATTTTCCAGGGATAAAATTTTCGTAATCGTTTTTCGTAAGACCGAATTTTTTCGTGAATCCCATTCCAATAGGCCAAATTTGCAATTGATTTTGTTTACAATATAATACAATTGAATTATACATTAAAAACAAGTTGATAGTAGTGATCTACTCATTCCCAGGGGTTATTATCGGTCAGGTATTTAACATTATAATAACCCTTTCGACAGCTATTGTTTATTAAAATTTCTACACTTTTAGATAGAAAGACCCAGCATATTTCCCGGAAAATCTTTGTTGTAATATATTATATTATCACTATTTTTAATAAATCTGTTTTGTGCATAGACAATACAATGTACATTGAATTTTTGTAAATATACCGAGAAGCCAAAGTTAATATATATATTTCTTTTAAATTGTTTCTTAGACAATTTTTTGTCTAGACTTTAGACACTTTACAATTTTTATGTTTGCTTAACGAGTTCTTGGAAAAATCGATTTACTTAAATGATTCTTTTTTTATTTAAAAGGCCGTCTTGAATTAATGAAACATTGCATGTTTTAAGTGGCAAAATAATAGAAAAAGATTTTATCGTGATTTGATTTGTTGACTACATAGATGATATTCTGGTTGTTGCCTTGAGTTTGTGATATTGCTTAGTTCACTCAAAATTTTTGTAGATTTCTTTCTATCATACACTATGTCTGAGAGGGTAAACCCTCTCAGAAATGAGGGGAGGTCTGTGCCCAGCAGTGGGACGTATATAGGCTGTAACTTTTTACACTATGTCTTGTCTGGCATCGACTTCAGAACTATTACTTACGTGGAAATTAGTTTATCCTTTTTCGTTTTTGAAATTGGTTTTTATTTTAATTTGAAGTTCTTTTTTGGTCGTTGTATGGAACTGGGACCTGCAACTATAACACGTTTAGATTTAGTTAACGTTATGAATTATATACAAATAATAAGACTTCTTAAAAAGACGTAGCTTATTTTTTATAACTTTCTAGTAAAGTAGGTACGGACATATTTTGTTCATTAGTTGTGGTGTATGGACATCGATTGATCATTTCATTCAACCCTGAAAGTCGAGTATATAAATACATGTACAGACTTTTGTATAGGACAAGGGTTGAAGTGGCGGCCAGCAGTTACAATTTGAACGCACGATTAACAAATCGTGTTGATTACGCGGCAAATAAAAGTTTCATAACTATTTGTAAAAACAAAGAACATAAGATTAAAGGGTGTCTTTTTTAATTTACAAACGTATAATTTTTACATTAACTCTTTAAAAAGTATAATATATAAGTAACCTAAAAAAAAAACTTTGATCTATTTTTAATTTGTTATGAATGTAAGTTTAGAAGAAGAAATAAAATTATTTTGGGAGTACATAAAACGGTAAGTGTGAGATGTAAGCGTAATGCTTAATATTAACTGTTATTCCAAATTAAAGTTCCGTTTTTATAATTTCATTGTATTAAAACTGCAGAAATAAATAAATTTTATTTTCACATTAAAATGATATAATGTATGAAGATACTTTAAAATCATCATCATTACAGCCTACCACTTTCTACGTGGTAGAGCCATGCTGCAGTTATATTAGTAGTATAGTTGTAGCACGAATGGGTCGGCTCGACCGGGGAAGGACCACGCTCTCACAAAATACCAGCGTAAAATAGTAACTTAATGCTGCTGTGTTTCGTATGGTGTGTGCAGAACCGGTGACCTTTTTTACTGGAAACGAGGCATTCCATCTTAGTCCTCACGGGTGACAACGCATCCGCATTTTGATTTGTAATCGAGGGTAGATGTCGATCTCTGTGGGACACAGCAACCACTTACCATCAGGTGGACTGTGTGCTCGTTTGTCACCATATCGTGTCCCTTTTTACTATTTTTTTATGTTCTGTTTATGTTGTCAGGAAGATGCTAATGCTCATCTCCTGTTTTATTTTCCTATATTTTCTTCATTTCCCTGAGTCTACGGGACATCGACATCTACGGGGTGATTTGAGGTAGTGGAATCTCTTACGATGCCATTACACGACACTTTAGAGTGGCTTTGTAAATATAGATAAAGCATTTGAATACAATGCTTGTTTTTTTTGTAAAATAGCTAAAACTACCAACTATCGCTAAAGCAATACTGATAAGATTGGCGGAATGTAAATTGCATTTTCTTAGAAGACTAATCAGGTAACAAAATTCCATAAAGATACAATACACTTTAAGAGATACTGTTGACTAATAGAATATGTATTTAATTTTTTTAATACATTAAATCCCTTTAGTTATTTCATAATAATATGTATCCTTGGTGTCGGTACCCGGCTTACTAAGTGTTCAGTGACAGTAAAAATAAATTTATATGTAAGTAGTAACAAGCTGCTACTGTAACACTGCACTTTGGATGGGTCAGCACACATATATAATTTATATGATGTCAGTGAATCAGCACGATCGAAGAACAATCTCAATCTCACATATTATTTATTCTGAGCTCTCACTCATATCTTACAAACAATCTCTTAGAACTCTCACAAAAGAATTATGCGGTTGGCGTCTTACTCGATAGAACAAAAGTGTACTTACAAAAATACATAATTTATACAACTTTATTATTAAATTGTAACATGCAAATCGTAAAACATATTTGATTATATGAAAAGTCGCCACGTATCTCATTATCATCATCACCATTCACAGTCCTTCACAAGTCTACTGCTTAACACACGCCTCCTCCAAGAAATGCCATAAAACATGGTGCTGAGCCATTAGCATACATCTACTTCCATGTCTTACCTGGTCATTCCCAATCTGATGGTGGCCACCCCACATTTCGCCTATTGAGAAGAACCTCTTGTCGCTTATACTCTCCCATCGGTTGTCGGTTCTTCGACCTATATGACTGGCCCATTGCCAATTTAGCTTACGGTTACCCTGGTTTTAGTACGGGTAACCTCATTACTAAGTCTTTCACAAAGAGAAACTCCACACTCCGTAACTCATAATGTGCCCAGCAGTTGAGGACCATGTCTCAGATCCATATGTTATCAATGGCAGCACGCACTGGTAACCGCTCTCGCTCAAGGAGATAACAACGGACTCCTATTACACAATAACGTTTCTACATTTGCAAAGACGCGCTACCCCGCGTTCTGCCACCAGAGGTGCATGCTCTATCATAAGATACGAGCGCACTGCACCAATAATAAAAATCAGTTCAAATAAATCTTAGATATGTTTTACACTTAGCTATCTAAAATCGTAATATTTATCTTTGTCAATTTTGTTGAGTTTGAAGATTTGAATATTTTTTAATAAAACTAGGTATATTTACGGATTTTATCACGTTTAAATAACTACTTTACCTTATTTAAAATTCCCGACATTTCGGGTGCTTTACGGCACCCATGGTCACAGTGGGGACTGAGATGTTTGACATTAAAAAATAAAAAATATTAAAAAACTGAAGGTAGCCGGGCCAACTATGACATTGGGACGTCAAACATCTCAGTCCCCCACGTGACCATGGGTGCTGGGAGCACCCAACACGTCGGAAATTTAAAAATAAGTTAAAAACAAGTTAAAGTAGTTAATTAAACGCGATAAAATCCGTAAATATAGTATTATTCAATGTTTAGTGTTCGCGTAAATTTATGAAATCATTATGAATATATTTTTTTAAATTTGGTTTTTCTTAAATACTTGGCGGTTATTAAGGCCTACTAAATTTCTCCATAGGCCTTATTATACACCCTCCTCGTGTGTAGTTTTTCTTGTTTTATAATAAATTTTATATCACTTTTAAAATGTTATAAATGCAAATAAATCGTACGCTTTTATTACTAAACTAATGTCGTAGTCAGAAAACGACCTGGTTTCAGCTGTCCAAACAGTGCAAAGACAAAGTGTGTCGAAGAATTAAGGATTTAAAAAACTATTAAATTATATGTAAATTATTGGTCCTGCGCCTAAGCTCTCTCAGACCGTGTCGGAATGCGATTTGATGATTGTGAGGGAATAGAGAGTGCACCTGTGCTTGTGCATACATTAGGACACCATAATTCAGTACTGTGCAGATAGGCTAGTCCCCGTGGAGACTGGCTTCGGTTAGGAGGACACTCAACACAACTCTTAACTCAACCTAACACTCATCTCAACTCGAGTCATAACCGACGCGACGCACTGATGATAATCACGAGAAGTGCCTTTGTTTGTCAGTTTGCTCATCATTATACTAATGACTTTAAGTGCTGTTAGGCGACGAAATTTATGTATTTTTTTATGAGAACTTAATTGCTGCATGCATGTAATTATTGATCACAACAATTAAATATATAACGTATAGTTTGATTATCTGAATTCGTTAAAGCAGTAGGCCTTATTACCCTACCATAGTAAAATAAGGCCTACTAGCAAGGTTTTTAGTATTTTAATTCTGTTTTTCTTTATGACAAATGTTACAATTTTTCATTCATAATTTATAGCAAAGGGCCGTGGTAGCTCAGATGGTTAGCACTCGCTGTAATTTTCACAGTACGCGAGTAAGAAGAGAAGAGAAAACATCGTGAGGAAACCTGCATGTCTGAGAAATAAGAAAAAAATATTTCGAAGACACGTGAAGTTCGCCAACACGCATTGGGGCAGCGCGGTGGACACTTCCTATACTATATACACTCTTATTTTTAGCTTTTAAGGATTAAATGTATGTAAAATATTAATTTCTGAAATATGTAAGAATTAAAAAATAACCAATCATTTGTGAGATAAATGGTGAGTATTTTCAAAGAATCAATATTATTATAATATTTATTTTAGTATAATATTTGATTAGTAGTGCGACTGCTGATCATGAGGTCCTGAGTTCGAATCCCGTGTCGCGCCAAAAAATTAATTATTGAGTTTTTCTGTCAAGAATTTCGCAGTAGCTGCCCGGAGTCAGGAAGTTGGTGGTGTCTCACCCCCGTGCCTCGGAAAGCACGTAAAGCCGTTGATCCTGCGCCTAATCTCTCTCCGGTCGTGTCGGTTTACCGGCCCATCGGATTATGAGAGTGAAGGAATAGAGAGTGCACCTGTGCTTACGCATACACTTGGAACTATAATCCTGCCCTGCGCCGATGGCTAGCCTCCGTCGAGGCAAGCCGCCGTGGCCGAAATTCGGTCTGGAGGACATTATTATCATTAATATAATAATAGTCAGCCACAGATTAAAAACTAATAATGATACCTAATATATGAATACAATAACGTAACGAACTAATAGTTGAGCAAAACACAAAAATGAATTCTTGAATTAAAATATTTATTATAATAAATGTTTTAGTTATACGCGTAATTATACATATATAACATAAATGGTTGTACAAGTACATATATAACATAAATGGTTGTACAAGTATACATATATAACATAAATGGTTGTACAAGTATACATATATAACATAAATGGTTGTACAAGTATACATATATAACATAAATGGTTGTACAAGTATACATATATAACATAAATGGTTGTACAAGTATACATATATAACATAAATGGTTGTACAAGTATACATATATAACATAAATGGACTTTTAAATACAGTTGTGTCAACGAAATTGACTATTATACTATGCGTAAACGAACTATGTTTTCCGTGGGGGAGGCGTGGACTTGTAAAGGTCTGTAATGATGATGATGATGAAACGAACTATGCGTCATTAGTAATAGTAGTCCACGATGTAACTAGGATCACTCGCATTCATCATCATCATTCATCATCATCATGACAGCCCTTTAAAAGTCCACTGCTGAACATAGGCCTCCCCCAAGGTATGCCACAAAGCACGGTCCTGAGCCACCTGCATCCATCGACTTCCTGCATGTCTTACCAGGTCGTCACACCATCTAGTCGCATTCGTTCGTAATATAATACTTCATAGTGAACTTTGTGATTGGTAGCGTGCCCAAAATATTGTGTCGCGTGCCATCGATGGCACGCGTGCCATTGGTTCGCCATCCCTGACCCAGGACATTCTCTTGCTTTAAAACCCTCTCAGGAATGAGAGAAGATCTGTGGCACAGTATGAACAATAGCCTGTGACTATATATATATATTAAAGCATAGCAATATAAAAGTATTGTATATAATAAATTTATATTGCTATGCTTGAAAGGAATTATTGTACGGTACAATATCATTAAATGATAATTATACCGTATACACCGTGCGTTCTTAGGCCATCTTATGTTTACTTAAGAATGTAATAAATAAGTCTGACTTTTAATCGCCGAGAACCGTAGACTCTTATGTTCGCCACCACACGGTCAGTTCAACTGATCATTCCAACTGATCAGTCCAAACTAGGAATGATGATATTTTTTAAAATATCGGATTTTCGATATATCGATTAATATAAATATATCAGTATCGGAGTTTTATGTATAAGTTTATTTACGGATATATCGAAAATTCGATATTTTAAAAAATATCAACATTCCTAGTTTGAACTGATAAGTTGGAATGATCAGTTGATCTGACCGTGTGTGTCGTCGATTTTACTGGTTATGAGGCATTCCATCTTAATTCTCAGGGTAGACAGACATCTCAGCCTTGAGTCAGACGAAACTGTAAAAGGCTAAAAACACTAACATCTCAGAAAATAAACACAAATCTTGATCCACTTTACATGAGGTAGATCATGTATTCTTTGTCATCCTCGCTTGTGTAAAAACAAAACGATTTATGGATAAGAAAATATTGCAATAGAATAAATACATGTATTTTGAATTTATATTTAATTTGCAACACCTGAACAAAGATTTTATTTTTCTACTTCTTTACAAATAAATAAAATTAAAGAGTCTGTTTGTAATGTCAAAATAACAGTTTTTTTTTACTAAATGCATATGAAAGTATAACGGTACGTATAACAAAAAATAATTTTTAAATTTTTGTCTGTCTGTTGGTTCCGGCTAATCTCCGAAACGGTTGGCCCGATTCTGACAGGAATTTCACTGGCAGATAGCTGATGTTATAAGGAGTAACTAAGGCTACTCTAATTTTTGAAAAAGAATTATGGTTCCGCGCAAAAAATTAAAACCCATGAAATACCAAGCGGACGATGTCGCGGGCAACAGCTAGTTTCAAATACATAAATTATTTTAAAATAAACATGAGATTTCTTAAATGATTTAGAAATTAAGCTTAGTCTTTTTAAAACATTGAGCTTGGAACTGTTCTCTACCAAAAAAAAAAACCGGTTATGTTCTATGACGTAATCAATAACGTAACTTACAAAAGAAATAGGACAATTTAAAACAGTTGTACTTTTTCACGTAGAACAAACATTGTCCAAACATCGCGTGTTATTCAAACTTGTTATCAATACATTTGGTATTTGAGCTTACATACAAATTATTCACGATATAACTTCAAGTTATAGATTTGTATTTATGTATCAAACAAAAAACTTCATTACTTAAGTTTTTTGATATCATATAAAACTAACTGTTAAAATTGCCATTAGTAGGTTTTGACTAATAGCTGTTTGAATTTTGAAATGAACAAACTTAACTAATTCCAACAATACGAAGTAAAACTGGAGAAAGCTAAGTAAGACAGAAATAAATGTATTTTAAATTGATTTACTTAGTATAATATTTTTTATAGAATAGGGTGACATGATGGTAAGTGGTTGCTGTGGCCCATGGACATCTACATCTATCCTCGATTACGAATCAAAATGCAGATGCGTTATCACCCGTGAGGACTTAGGTTGAATGCCTCGTTTCCAGTAAAAAGGGTCTCCGGTTCTCTACACTAATCATACGAAACACAGCAGCATTAAAGTATTATTTGACACTGGTATTCTGTGAGAGCGTGGTCCTTCCCCGGTCGAGCAGATCCATTAGTGCTACAACTATACTACTAATATAACTGCAGCTTGGCTCTACCACGTAAATTAAGCAACAAAGTCGTTATACATGGTTATTTCTAAAGAGTAGCCAATTTTTAAACTTACGTTCAAACATATAAATAATGATATATTTACCGTTATTGCAATTTCTGAAAGTAGGAGTAAATATGACTTCTACTCTTATTTAAAAGTATACAAAGTGTATTTATGGGCAACAACGTCTTCGACTGACCCTTACCAATGTGTGCGTGCGCAGTAAAATTAGTTAAAATAATGCATTACCACGCATTTTGAATTTATAAAACAAAAAGGACAGAATATTTCAGATTTTTGCCTACATATAAATAACTTATTTTGAACCTTCTCTGCAAATTTGAGCGGATATTGCAAAATAACCCTATATATCAGAGGCGAGATTTTCTTGAATTTCTCGTTGTTATGTTGCTTAGAAGGAAATAACGAACATGGCCTACTTTACTCATGTGCTAGTAGTAAAAATACATGGTCTCAACATGTTATGGGTTCGAATCTTAAGCGTAGCTAACATTTATGCGGAAATATAAATGATTTGTTTTCTTATCTGGCTGTGTTGTGAATGTTGCCGTGTTTTAGCTTCTAGCTTATTACCGATCTTATCGCAATACCATGTATCGGATATTGTTAGATTATAGCATATGGTTATAGTGTTTGAGTGCATTTGTACTTGCGTCCACATGGGCACATACATATTATACAACGAGTTCAAAAATGTAGTTCTATTCACGGTGAACGTGTGATAATAACTAAATTCATGAACGGGAGTAGGAATCTCCAGAAGCTTATCTTCTGCGGCTTGTTCCTGGTCCATCATCATCATCATTACAGCCCTTCACAAGTCCACTGCTGAACATAGGCCTCCCCCAAGAATGCCATGAAGCACGGTCCTGAACCACTTGCATCCATCAACTTCCTGCATGTCTTACCAGTTCGTCACTCCATCTAGTGAGGGGTCGCCCTACACTACGCCTACCAGTGCGAGGCTGCCACTCGAGAACCTTTTTTCTCCATCGGTTATCGGTTCTTCGAGCTATATAAGCGGCCCATTGCCACTTCAGCTTACTAATCCGTTGGGCTATGTCGGTCACTCTGGTTCTACTGCGGATACCCTCATTTCTAAGTTTATCACGCAGAGAACCCCGAGCATAGCCCTCCCCATAGCTCGCTGAGCGACCTTGAGCGTCCTCATACGGCCAGCTGATGCATAGCTCTAAATAATAAAAATATACAGTTGGCAACTAGCATGCCAAGCGTGGCAACTGCGGCAAATATCCAACTTATTTGGCAATCTGTCGACGATAAAAAAATAAATTAAATTATGATGAATTTTTGTTTTCTTATTTACATATTTAAGGATTTGCTCATTGATTTGTTTTCTTTTATCACACCAAGCACCGAGCAATTTCTTTGGTGCCGGCGTGAATCAAATTTTTCTTTACTAAACAATTATTCATTTTCACCCCATACTAAAAATAAATAACTGTGGTATGCATGTAATGTAATACCTTCTTTATAACTTCTTATACAAGAACTACAGTTGCCTGACAAGTGCTTTTCTTTGAAATATAAATAAGTATCGATTTTTATATTTTCCGTATCAATGACATTCGTTCAAGGTATCGTGAGAACATAGAAACCTGTTTGTCAACATCTGAAAACTTATTGTAATTATTTCGGCATCTACGAATTTTCTGCCACCAGGGCGACGCCACTGTGACGTATTTTTTTATAGAATATGGGTGACAAACGAACACATAGTTCACCTGATGGTAAGTAGATGCTGTGGCCCATAGACAACTACATTTATCCTCGATTAAGAATCAGAATGTAGATGCGTTGTCCCCCTGAGGACTACGATGGAATGCCTCGTTTCCAGTAAAAAATGATCTTCGGATCTTTACACTCACCATACGAAAGACAGCAGTATTAAGCTGCTATTTTACGCTGGGATTCTGTGAGAGCGTGGTCCTACCCCGGTCGAGCCGACCCATTCGTGCTACAACCATAATATTATAGCTGCAGTATAGCTCTACCACGTATTTTAAATATGTGGTATATGTATACGTGATAATGTATGAAAAACTCTTATTGAAATCACAACTTTTTAATGAGGATGACACTGTATCAATAAGTACGTGTGTAAATAAGTTCAAGTTAACTAGCGACATCTGGTGTCCCTCATTGAAATACACGTACATTTATAGGTAATAATTAAGTATTGTATGGTAGATCAGAAGCCCGGTGCGGGAAACAAAATTTATAGCCAGTGAAAATGCTAATCTAAGTTTTATAATATGTTTTTTTTTAACCCGTGATTACTTAATTTTATATTACTATGAATAAATATGGATTAAAACTACTTTTACGGGTTTTATCGCGTTTAATTTAAATTATTTTTAATTCCCGACGTTGCATCAATGCTCCAGGAAGTCTACAGTTATTGATCATATCTTAGGTGGCCCCAACCATTAATTACTACATCAAATTTGATAGACTACAAATCCTCGCAAAAGAACATCGTTTCCTACCAATGATGATACGCGAGGCTATTGAAATTAAAAAATAAACATCCTTATTTCAATAGAGAAGGAGGCTGGGTACTACCACCTGCTTGGGACACTATAATAATTAAAATTAAAATTTAAAACTAAACATACCACCATACCACTGCAAGACTAAGACACAGTTAGTTCATTCTGCGTAGATCGGACCTTAAACAATAGTTAAAAAAAGTTGAAGGTACTCCAGATTAACTTTAATATCGGGACGTCAGTCACCTCAGTCCCCCGTGACCATGGGTGCTGGAAAACACCCGAAACATCGGGAATTAAAAATAATTTAAATTAAACGCGATAAAATCCGTAAAAGTAGTTTTAATCAATGTGTAGTGTTCGCGTAAATATAAGAAATCATTATGAATATATTAAAGTCACAGCCTATATAAATACGTACCACTCTTGGGCACAGGCCTCCGCTCATTTCTGAGAGGGTTTTAGGTCAAGGAATTGTCCGCCGCGCAGACCCAATGCGTGTTGGCGAACTTTACAACTTTCCAAGAGCCATGCCGCAGCTATATTAGTATTATAGTTGTAGCACGAATGGGTTGGCTCGACCGGGGAGGACCACGCTCTCACAGAATACCAGCGCAAAATAGCAGCTTAATACTGCTGTGTTTCGCATGGTGAGTGTAGAGAACCGGAGACCATTTTTTGCTGGAAACGAGGCATTCCATCGTAGTCCTCAGGGGGACAATGCATCTACATTCTGATTCTTAATCGAGGATAAATGTAGTCTATGGGCCACAGCATCATCATGCAACATCTACTTATTTACTGGAAACGAGGTATTTCATCTTAGTCCTCATGGGTGGCAACGCATCTGCGTTTTGATTCGTAATCGGGGAATCGAGGTTAAATGTGGATGTCTAAATGACAGTATCCACTTGCCGTCAGGTGGACTGTGTGCTCGTTTTTCACACCTGTTCTATAAAAAAACATGCAGGTTTCCTCACGATATTTTCCTTCACCGCTAAGCACGTGGTAAATCAGCACTTAAAATTGCAATAAAAAATTTCATTGGTGCCGACGGGGATCGAACCCGGTTTACTCGCGTGTTGTGAAATTATACAGCAAGCGCTAACCATCCGAGCAACCACGGCTCCGGCACGAATAAATATGTTAGGTACTCGTATATAGGTATGTATTTCGCGCATCAATCTGCCGTAGTTAAATGTTCAAAGAAATGAATAAAACTGAGTTATAAAGATTTTCATTTTACATTTATTAAAACCTTACTTATTATAATTCCTTTAAAACTATACATACGATTTCGTTTCGTACCTATAAGTTTGACAAATTCATATGATATTCTTAAAATCGTTCAAAATCTTAGAAGATTTAGCTTTCTTATTTATACTCTACGGTCAAAATCAATTAGATAAATTGTTTTTCCAAAATATATGTCAAAATATTTTGAACTGACGAAGTAGCGAGAATTTATATTACATTCTTTTGTTGAGTTTGGAACTATTATTTTTGATGGAATCCGCGTAACCGTTGCACATTCCGACGCTTTGACGAATGTTTTATCTATTTTTCGGATACTATTGAGAAACAATGTCCTGTAGATAAACTGATAGGAATAAGGACTTGTCATAGGTTTGTTCTGCTATAAATAGAAATGGAGAAATTAAAACAAACATTAACATTTCCGAAACCGTCGTGGGAAGTACAAAAATTACATAAAGGTGAGTGTGTGTTGTTTATATTATGTACCTAATTATTTCAACTTAAATATTACTACCAAATATTGAATATATAGTTAAAATTTTCGTAATATTTTCAGATGTATAAGCCAGCAGTAGTATTTTTAACTATAATTTATGTAGTCTTGCCAGCTGAAATTCCGTCGTCATATACATTGCTAGAAAAGCATTCCACATTCAAACCGACTCTCGAAAATGAACCCATCGAAACTCATCAAGTTTTTAATAAGCAAACAAAACAAGAGAAAGAACATCATCCGGTATATAGAGCTGACGAGCACAAGAACGAAGGACGAGCGAGGATAGAGCCAGTAAGATCTCATGGAGCAATCATAAAACATGATATGCTGGCTGATGAACCCGTTTCAGTGACTGAAGTTAACAGAGTTGTAAGTTTTTACTAAACTTTATTTATTATATTCCTTAACCGATCATAAGACATAACATAATATATATATATATATATATATATAATTGAATGGATACGGTATAAATGAGACATAATTTACATAGTACGCTTTATATCTGAACAAGTATTGTTATTTCGTTTGAATTTCCTCCTGCACTTTCACCATAACAATATTTATTATTTACTTACAGGACAATCTGCCGTTACCTGAATACGGTTACGGAAATGCTCCAGTTGAAGTAGCATACCCAGATATTCCTTATGCTCCTGGCTATGGCTATACTACTGGGTATGTAGCACTTACTGCGTTTAATGCTCTCAGTGCCAGTGTATCATTTTTGCACACGAGCGTGAAACTGGCGCTGAGAGTGTTAAGGCAGCTTACTTCGTAAAATTTCTTAGGTTTTATCCATTCAGTTCTTCTTCTTTTTACTTTAACAGTATTTATAAGTCTACTGCAATACACAGTATATGCTAGTTACCGTGTAGTGGCGGTGTAAGAATGAACATTAACCCATACCAGTGAAAAACGGGGCGTGGGGTCAACCGAGCTATGTACCGAGTGCAGAGCCATTACTCTGGCACTGTAAACTATCCACCAAACATGGCAAGCAAAAACATGAGAAAATTTTTTTAACAAATTTTTTGCTACTAGTCAAGAATTTAATTTTATTGTGGTATGTTGTTTTCAGATATGACATATATGGAAACAGCCTCAGTGATTACCTTCTGGAGCCTGATACTTCTACTTTAGGCCTTCTCTGGAGTCAAGTGCCCGATTCTCGAGTGAGTATTCTGTTTACGAAATACTTTTTCATATCAATTTGTTTGGCAATACCCCATATCATCCCGTGGGTGTCGTAAGATGCGACGTAGGAAAATAAATCAGTAGATGGGCAGCGGCGTCTTCCTTAATTTAATATAGGTATTTCGTACGGAAAGTGCAGACCCTTTTTAAACGAAGCTTCCATCTTAGTCCTCAGGGGTGACAACGCAAATGCAATTTAGATCCGTAATCGAGGATAGACATAGATGTCTATGTGCCACAGCATCCACTTACTATCAGGTAGACAGTGTGCTCGTTAGTCAGCCTTTCTCTATAAAAACGCCAAAATTGATGCGTTACATAATTTATTAGCTATGTAAAAGAATTACTACACCTGTAAGTATCTAACCGGGTTTAAATTTTATTTTCAGACAGTAGTTAACTTCATGGGTAGGACTATTGGATGGATTTTCAACAGTGTCTTTGTACTCTTGATCGGGACACTTCTAACTGTAGGAGTTTGTTCCTATACCAATCTTTGCACAATTACGTTCCAAGGTGTCGGACCCATACATGAAGAAATGAGGTCCTTCATTACTCCTGAACGTCTGGAAAAGATCAGCACTGCTGCCAACTTTGTGAAGACTGCTATAGACAAATACCAGAAGATACAGAAAGTAACCGAAACGAGTGCAAGAAAACGTCGTGCAGTCTTTTTCTAATGTCTTAAAATATGATCAAAGTAAATGTAATTTTTTTGCTTTTAATATAATATTTAAGTAATTCATTTTGTCTTAGTGCGTTCGACTATACTTGTAAAGCCGCCAAATGCAAAGCTGTCAGTGATTGGTGCATTTAGTTGTATTCAAAAAAATAAATAAGTAATCTATCTTATTGTTTTGTTTCTTAAATGATGATCTATGCCTATATCTATATTAAGTGTACGTCCTATAGCCGATAAATATTGATTGACACTTATCTTCCCAAAACCTACTTTTGAATTGTGCAACATAAGTATTACAAAAATAAATATTTAGAAAGATTGAAAGATAAGTTATAGTTGTCAGCAAGAGCTGATAACGGTTTTTATGTTACTAAAGAATGTCAAGGGAACACAGCACACCAGATGATTAGAGCCAATTATTTCACACACTGAATAATTCACTACGTCTAATGATATGAAGGTGATACTTGGCATACATTATTTCAGTAAAATTGTCTTACGAGTATATGTGGGATTTGTACTTAAGTAATGGTAGAAAATTTTGCTTATTTAATTTGTTTGTTTTGAAGTAGAGTTTATAAGTTGTTTTATGCAATATTAGTTTTAAGTAACATAATGACATGAATAAACATATATATGCTATTAAAAACTCATGATTGGTAAGTTTTTAATATGAATACTGAGGGAATTTTGCTTAAAGGCTTGCAATTTTTTGAAATATCAATAATACAATCCACGCATGCTAAATGATAGTTTAGTGTTCCGTGTCTGGCACAAAGGTTATCCTTTAAGGAATTTTTACTGTGAACACCTTGCAGTTGAGCTATTTACCAGATGACATTAATTATTTCAGTAAAATTGTCTTACGAGTATATGTGGGATTTGTACTTACGCAATGATCAATAATACAATCCACGCATGCTAATTGATAGTTTAGTGTTCCGTGTCTGGCACAGAGGTTAATTTCTGAGGAATTCTTACTGTGAACACCTTGCACTTAAGCTATTTACCTGACGACGCAAAGGAGGGTAATGTGTTTGTCAGCCTGTATATGTATGGTTGTTCCTTTGTGACGCTCTAGATACCAACGCGTGGGCCGATTTTGATGATTCTTACGTAAATCGATTTGTCTTAATCTTAGATAAATTACAGCTGCCCATAGAATCTCTCAATCTCACTCCCAAACTTTGGTGTCCTGGAAACGATACTGCCACATTCGGTCTTCAGCTTCCACAGTTGGCTCTTTCAGGCAGACAGATCTCTGGCAAAGACTTTGAGCCCTGGTTCCGCTCGATCGCTTCTTCAATACGAGCTGTATTAAAGTTGCGTAAGTCTCGCTGCATGTATTTAGAGATCTGTCTGTTCAGTTGCCTGTATGCTGCCAAATCTGCTGAAGACTGCAGCTTCATTTCTCATCTAACAGCCATGAGATTAAGAGTGTGATCGGAGAGTTATTCTGCGACGGGTCTTGCAGAATTTAGCTCCGACTACATGGACAGTTTTCACGAGCTTGTCATTCATATCGTACACTGCATTGCAATCTTCTAGGCATTGAAAACGGTTTTATAACTCGAGCTGAAAGCTTGCGGGACTTTGGATTCGAGCACGAAGGGGACGGAGCGTTGACTTCATTAGACGAGACCTCTTCAACTTAACGTTTAGGTTCAGTATGCCTCGAACTATTCGGTGATCGCTGCCAGCTTTCACCCTCGCGATCACTGAGACATCACTGAACAGTTGGCGTCTGGTTATCATAATAAAGTCAATCTCATTTTTTTTGAACCGTCGGGGCTCGACCAGGTCCACTTTCTGTGGGGGCCGCTTTTGGAAGAAAGAGTTCATCATAAAGAGTCCCTCTTTCTCCATGAAATCGGCCAGCTGCTGGCCCCTTGGGTCTCGTTGCCCTATTCCAAATTTCCCCAACTTCAGCTCACCGCTTTTTCTTGTGCCTAGTTTTGCGTTTAAGTCTCCCATTAACACCGTATAAAGGGTTTTGAAGGAAGGCAGAGATATCCTCATATATTTTCTCCACCTCCTCATCGGGATGTGCCGAGGTTGGTGCGTAAACCTGTATAACCTTCAGCGAATACCGTTTGGTGATTCTGAGTATCAGATACGCGACCCTCATCGACACACTCTCAATTTTTACAACGTTGTTGACGAGAGACTTGTGGTCGATAAATGGGCCGCCGGGGACTTCTTCTTCTTAAAGTGCCATCTTCTTTCGAAGGTCGGCGATCATTAAGGCAACTTGGATATTTGATGCCGCGGCTCTGAATAAGGAACGGGTGCTCTTTTCAAACCTTTGGCGTAGGTTTTTCAGCCAAGATGTTCTTCTTCGATCCACACTTCGTTTTCCTTGGATCTTGCCCTGTATGATAAGTTGCAGTAGATCGTATTTTCTCTTATTTTTCTTTTCTTTACATACATGTTTTTCTTTATGCGATACATACGTTTTATTTTGTCTCTCCAGGATATCCTTAGCATTCTCCTGTATACCACATTATACACATAACATTCTCCTGTATACTACATTTCGAAGGCTTCAATCTTCTTACAGCTCGATTCTGTGAGGGTCCATGCTTCAGCGCCATACAAAAGAATGGAGAAAACATAACAGCGTGCTAATCGCACTCGTATCTGGATGTTCAGATTTTTATTGCACAGAAGTGACTTAAGCTTAAAGAAAGTATTACGGGCTCGTTCTATGCGGCACCTTATTTCAAGACTGTGGTCTCCCGTATCATCAACCCAGCATCCCAAATATTTGTATTTGCTAACTTTTTGTAGAGGCTGTCCATTACATAGTAGAGAAGGGTTAGCAGGTGGTGTTTTACAAACTGTCATATATTTGGTTTTTCTGGTGTTGATACTGAGGCCATACGCTGAACTAACAGATTGAATTTTATCTATAAGGATCTGAAGATCTTCCATTGAAGATGCAATAAGTACAGTGTCATCGGCATAACGGATATTGTTGATAATCTGACCATTCACTGTGATACCTACATCCTTCCAGCCGGGGACCGGGTGCCGTTTTTTTTGTGTCGTTCCTCATGGGATATTTGCCATAGTTGGCAACCTCAGTTTTTTTATTGTACAGTTGCTGTTATCAGGAAGATGCTGCTGCCCATCTCCTGCGTGCCTCACTCTGTCGCCTCTTACGATACCCACGGGAAGGTATGGGGTAGTGGATATTCTCAGCCGCCACTACACGGCTTCAATCATTCAAAGGTAGGAAATTTACAGAGGTACTTTATTATCATGTTATGTAAAACATCACGGAGGTCAGACAGTTTGCAGCGCCATCATCAAGGAATCCGACTTGGGCAAAGCTACGTAGGTGTGAATCAAACCACGACGCAGAGAGCGCCATTGGGAATAGCGAGGATTTGTGGTTTATTAAATCTGATGAAATGGTAAGGACGATCTTGAACATGTTCACAGACTGCAGACTTCCCGCAATGTGCTTCACGTCAGCTATATGTCCTTTCATGCGGGTTTTTATAGATCTTTGCGTCCTATGTGAGAGAGACCGCATTCACAATCTAGTTTGTGCACTTCTGCATCTTGTAGAAGAATATTATACTTGATGGATGGTAAAAATTGAATAATATTCTTCGGCGAATTGTAATATGTTTTAATGGAAGCTCGCTTCAAGATGTAGCCAACCTTGTCTGTTACTCCTCTGGCATACGTTAGTACAGCGAGCACACGCTCGACTGTTGCCAGCTTCACTTGTCACTGTGACGCAGGCACGGGACCCGAATCTTGTTGTCTTGCAATACTTGCTTGACGTGCTGAAGCTCGGCGGTTTTCTGTCACAGATCCCTTTTATTTACGCACGGTAGCTAACTGTGAGACTTTTTGTACCTTTCTTTCATCCGATAAAAGTTTTATCGGAAACCTTTTATCGCATGAAAGTACATACAAAAAGTTTATATTTGTTTTTATTGTTAATATTGTACTTTGTTTACTTTTCATTTTTTAATGAATTTACTTGTAAGTACTGTGCCGGACGGGTGAAACTCTTCGGAGTAAATGTTGTCGAAGATACTTCGCGAGTCGCTCACGTCCTATACCTATAGGTTCGGGTGGGTACTTTCTCTGCCGTCTTTTTGTGGGTGCCGCTGAGATATTGTGGACTGAGGTTCAAATCAAAATGCACGATTTATAAATACAAATAGCAAGGTAGTGGCCAGCGCAGCGGTTCGACTGATTGATTAGTCGCGAAATTTTATAACTATTGTATATTGACCACGGTTGTTGAACTACGGTTGTTCAATATTGGTTGGTCACTGTATATTTCAAAAGATTTCTTTAAATTGTACGGTAGTATCAAATTAAGTTACGGAAGTATCTATTGATAGTAGCTGGTTTTCTAACACTACTGACTAGCAGCTATTATCAACTAAACTTGTGTAACTGCGGATATCAGTTACTACTTTCACTATATGTAACTGCGAATATCAGTTACGACCTTTTTCGGCTAGCTAACATTTTCACTATATGTAACTGCGAATATCAGTTACGACCTTTTTCGGCTAGTTAACACTTTCACTATATGTAACTGCGAATGTCA
This sequence comes from Parnassius apollo, assembly GCA_907164705.1. NCBI lineage: Eukaryota > Metazoa > Arthropoda > Insecta > Lepidoptera > Papilionidae > Parnassius > Parnassius apollo. The sequence continues at coordinate 3,654,728 of CAJQZP010001441.1, read as the reverse complement.
GTTACGACCTTTTTCGACTAGCTAACACTTTCACTATTCACTATATACTGCTACTAGTCACTTCAGCTACTACCGGATACTACTGCTTGTCACTGGTAGTTCTTCACACTACTACACTACTACTGGGTCCCGAGCCCCTAAGGTAGACTTTGGCTATACCTTACAGTGAGCCGCTTGCCATTTTCCGTTTTACCTCTTTATTGCATAAACTTTTCACTATGCAAATGGCATAAATTTCGATATTTTCTATACAAAACTAATTGCTACACTAACGTGCTATACATCAAAATCGGTAGTCTGGTACTTTATTAGTATATCATAAAAGTTACTCAAAATATTAACATTGTAAAAGGTTATTAAACGAAATGTCCCAAATTTTCATAATATTTGGGTACATTAATTGTTTGATTTTTATATAACTACCAAATGCGTTTAATTATACAAAATATTCCTACAATTTCTTAATTTATAAGCCATCTGCTAATTCAATGTGCTATTTACAACTCTTTTAGAACGTAAAATTATTTTCATTTTTTTTAGTATGAACTACACAGTTGTTTTTTTAGTATGTATTACCCAGTTAATTAAAAACTTCTAGAGAGTTCTACGATAAGACGCGTTGCGATTGGTCGATTTTTCTTAATATGTAGAACAAAAGTTGTTTACATCACTTGTTATCAAAACAACATTCTATACAAATATACTAAGAGTTATAAACATGCTACACAACTATATCAATACACGTTTTCACCCAGTTTTGTGGGTAATTTCACTATTAATACAAAAAACAATATTCTTTATCACTTTGTTTCTTAGCGTTGTTAGGCCGTCGCGAACAAGTACATTACTATAACCAATATCAAAAGTCCACTGGTGAATATAAGCCTTCAGATAAAAACACAGTCTTTTTTATTTTTATATAGCTTTTATCGGAAAAAGCTGCTGCCCATCTCCTGTTACAGTTTTCCAATGTCGCGCTTACGAAACCCATGGGATGATATGGGGTAGTAGATGTTCTCATTTCTTACATTGCCACTACATGGATAACTTGCATAGCAATGTACAATGTATCGGTACGTTTGCACTGGGAAACATCCAACACGTAATGTTTTGAAACAAATCGCATAAAATAAATCACACAACATGTTTTGTAGACGGTGGCGTTCGCACTCACAAAACTGTGTAAAATTTTCAACAGATATTCAAACTTATCTTTCAACATGACATTTGACAAATTTGTTTACAAACATTTTGTTTCTGTATTTATAAAGATATAAAATTTTTAATATACGTAGTTAAAATAATGTAATGTACAATAAACTGTCATACGTATTACACGACAACATGTTCTTTGACTATGCAAACGCTTTTTAATACATTGACAGAAAACAGTGTTTAAAACAATGATATTATAAGAAAACAGCTTTTTACTTATAATAATATCATTGGTTTAAAATTGGTTTTTTTTGTGAAAATCTCATCAGTGCAAACTCACGGCATTAATTATTTAAAATCGGCCAAAGTTAAGTTTATTATTAATTCTGCTTTGTTTCGTATGGTAAGTGTAACGAGCCGTAGACCCTTTTTATTGATTCGAAGCGTGCTATGTAAGTTTAGGGTGACAATGCATCTACATTTTTAATCTCTATCAACGATAGTACTTTTATTTAGTGCCTAAAGGAGGTTTTCTTCTTCTGTTAAACAAGTGCATGGCGAAGCGGCAATGAAGTCCCTTATTGTCAATCGCATTGTCTGGGCGAACCAAAATTCTAGTCACTCTTGCCTTGAAGATAAGTATATTGTAATCGGTTGGAAAGGAAATTATTCCATTTTTTCCTGAACGCATTCAGAAAGACCAAGCAAAACTTGTGATTTGAATCTATTTGATTGCATGGTATATCGACAACAATGGGGATCGAGACACATCGACCATAGGTAGAGCAACGAAGCAGCTATATTTTGGTTGCAGCTCGAATGGATCGGCTCGACCTGGGAGGCACCACACTCTCACAGACTACCAGCTTATAATAGCAGCTTAATGTTGCTGTGTTTCGTATAGTGAGTGTAGACAACCGAAGATCATTTTTACTGAAAACGACGCATCCACAGAAATCGAAATAATAAGGTACTTTAAGGTTGCCATATTATTTAGGTTTCTGTGGACGCATCCCATCTTAGTCCTCACGGTTGACAGATGCAGATGCGTTGCATTTTGACTCTTGGTCGAGGATAGATATTTCTACTATGGACCATGGCAACTAATTAACATCAAGAGGACTGTATCATTATTATTCTACAAAAAATTGGAATCATGCCGTTTATATGAGAAGTTTATCTATTGTAGATATTCTAAATTATTAAACAGTTCATAATCATTAAATACTGAATATAATATGGGGTCATTTTTATTATTATATCTTCCTGCTCGAATTTCCAGGAATCAAAACAAATAGCATATGTATATTTAGAATTTTGCATTTGCTACTGTTCTGGAGCTGACAGGAAACCAATTTAGAATATGTTGAACTCAAAGTATTCTAACTTTTTCTTTTTATTATTAAATTCCATGAGTTTATACGAGTAGGTAGATTCTTTAACGCGTGCACAAACGAATATTATTTATAACGATAGAATTATAAACAAATTATATACAATAGTTTATACTTTAGGGTGTTAAAAATTTCGTAAATATTTTAATTATGATAAATCATTTTGTTGTTTTTAAATAAGTGGCTGTAAATAACTCTTGTTATCTTCCAAAGATAGAAAGAATACGTAGGAATGGAAACAATGCAGTTTTGCTATCATTTAGCAAAATACAAAATATTGTTTTGTAAACAATATGTAGATACTAGACATTTTAGTTAAAACATTTTTATTAATATAACATTACAGTTTACCTTAACGAGCTATAATCTGGAGACAAAGTTGCTGCGTGATAGGATTCAAGGGACATTTTTGAATTTAATTAATAAATGAGAGGTCAAAGTCAATTAATTAATTTAATCTAGGCAAGGAATAAAACTAATTTTACGGATTTTATCGCGTAAAATTAGTTTTATTCCTTGTGTCGTATTCGCGTAAATATACGAAATTATTATAATCTATGTATGTATGTATGTGTGTGTACTTGTGGCAGTGTAAGTATATTCACTACCCCACTTCTTCCCTTGGGCGTCGTAAGAGGCAACAGAGGGAAACTGACACAGGAAATGGTCAGCAACATCTCCCTGATAACAACTCCAAATTGTAAAGGCTGTAAAAAAAAAACTATAACAAAATTCCCTCCCCGAAAATCTAATATTCTTTATGTAGATTAAAAATTAAAATTCAAAATTATAATCAAACACATCAGTCCCCTACCCCGTGAGCATGATTGCTGTAAAGCAACTGCAAATTCGGGAGTTAAAGTAAGTAAAAATAAGATAAATTCAAAGCGACGAAATCCGTAAAATTCAAGTGGGCTTATGACCATAATATTCTTTTCCTATTTATTGCTAGCGTCCCGGCTTCGTATGCCTGTATCGCCTGTATGGAATCTCTTAATGTGGCATTATTTACATTTAAGTTAATCGAAGATCATTTATTTAATCAAATTTTCTTTTTGTAAAAATAAAAATTTATACTATATAAGCCAGTTATTTCAATGCGACACGGATAGAATACAAAATATGTGCTTCCAATTTCAAACTTACAATTTAGTTATACCTACAGTTTGGCAGGTCTGATTTTCAGACCAGCAGCTTGCTACGAAAATCATAATTCACAGCCCATGTTGCTGTTTCTAATTTATTGCATAAATATGTTCTTGCTCTTAGCTTTTATTTAAAATTTGTTTGATGTGTGACATTAATAACAACTTATAGGGTATTTCTTTAAATATTAAACAAATGTTCAAATGTTTTGCTATTACAATAAACAGTTTATTATGCAGAAATTGATACTTAGGTAATGTTCTTAACGCATGCAATAAGGACATTTAAATATATTTAGTAAAGTAAGGAAGAGCGGGGCCACCTAATGGTAAAGACGGGGCCACTTAATGCTGATGTGTTTCGTACGGTGAGTGTAGAGTACCGGAGGCCTTTTTTACTGGAAATGAGGCATTCCATCTTAGTCCTCACGGATGACCACTTATGTGCATGATTTTTTGACCACGTATTTGATTCGTAATCGAGTATACATGTAGGTGTCTATGGGCCACAGCAACCACTTACCATCAGGTGGACTGTGTGCTCGTTTTTCACCCTATTCTAAAAAAAAGGAGGGACAGTAAGAAAAATTGTCTCTACGACGAGAGATTGGCATTTTACGAATTGATATAGAAGAAATGATGCAGGATGCCAGCCAAGATCATTCAAGGCTTGCAAATATTCTCCTACATTAAAATTTAATCACCAAAGTCGAAACTACTACAAACAAAATTGATGGTTTGTTTGCAGCAGAAGTTGTTATAAGTACAGCATTGTTGTTCGTGGGAATTGGAATGGGAATTTTTACGATTCCATTCGAACTACTATTTAAAACCCGAAACAAAAAAACAGTCACGTGTTTGGGTGTTCGAAAATGAGTGTTCGTTCACGGAGTGTTGCAAAAAAAATGGTGGCCACGTTTGTCTCCAAAACCGGCCATGTTACGACTATTCCTCTTGAGGGACAAAGAATGGTTAATGCAGAATGGTATGCTAGCATTTGTTTGCCACAGGTCGTTTCTGAACTCCGTAAAGAGAACTGCAACCGCCGCATCATCCTCCATCACGACAATGCGAGTTCTCACACCGCACACAGAACAAAAGAGTTTTTAGAGCAAGAAAACATAGAATTATTAGACCATCCGCCGTACAGCCCCGACCTAAGCCATAATGATTTCTATACTTTCCCTAAAATAAAGAATAAATTGCGTGGACAGAGATTTTCATCACCTGAAGAAGCTGTGGACGCCTACAAAACGGCCATTTTGGAGACCCCAACTTCCGAATGGAATGGTTGCTTTAATGATTGCTTCCATCGTATGGAAAAATGTGTCAAATTTCGCGGATAATACTTCGAAAAGCAATAAATACATTTTTAAAAAGCAATGTTGTGTCACTTCCTTGATTTCCGAAATTTTCAGTGCCGCCCTCGTACCTGCGACTGCACATTCATTTAATGATAAATAATTTTCACTACAATCATCGTTTACTATTACAAATTTTTGGTTACATAATTGGCTTTTAAACGTAAATTTTGACTCTAAGCCTTTTGTGTTTCTCCGATAAGTTGTAGTTCGGTGAAGCTGCAACCTAATGGACCATGATTTGAAATTTTTATTAATTCCGAAAAGAAGTGGCTGATGTCAATCATTATTCTTCTTATTATTTTTTCATTACTGCCTTTTTCAACCTCATAAGATATTTGTAACTGCAAAAAAGAAAACTACGTATAAGTAAGTAAAACAGTCATATAGTGTTATGTATGATTTAGAATAAATAAAGGTTCCTAAAAATAGACGTAGATAAAGAAATTGCATAAAAAATTACTCAAATAAAATCAAGAATTTTAGTCGTTTTTTAAAAGTTGATTTTAAATGTATTTATAGTACATATAAAACAAATTAGAATGTGGAATGTGATGGTAAGATAGCGAACATTAATAATGTGCTTTTAGATGTAGTTATTTTTCATAACTAATGAGATAATAGAGTCTGAAAAACGCACTTTCGCAACATTTTGGTCAGGGATACACCTTAATGCCAACAAGGCATTCTCTGCCAGCTAACCTTTTGTAGTGTGGTGAGAGCTATGGGTAGAGCCGCGAGAGAAAAAAAACTAACTTGTTTATTCATACTATTTAAAACGTATTATATAATATTATGTATATGTTAGTTTATACATATATACACTTATACACATACATACGTATATACATACATACTTATATATTTAGATAAAATATATACTAAACCAATAAAGCATACAATATAGTATACGAAATTATAATAAACATAATCAACAAAATTAATAAAGTAATTTTAAATAATATGCCTCAAGCTTACGTTTAAATGTATTTATTGAAGGAGCATCTTTTAAATCTCGTCAGTCATACATGCTCTTCTATAAAATAAAAAAAACGATAGTGCTTGACGTACGTAATCATTGACCTATGTGGTGTATGAACTTAGCGAGATGTACAGCAAGATGAACCGTGAATAAGGCGCTATAGGCAGTATGAACGTCAGTCAACAAACGACATAAACTGTTCAAGCGACAATCAAGGGGTATAAGTATAATCACTACGTTTATCGACAATTATGTGTTTGATATTAGCAGTATCAACGTAAACAATGTATATTTTATTTTATTTTATGTACACATGTTATACATAAGTTTTAGCTTTTTGCACTCTTTCTCTATATAAACTTTAACTATGCTAAATCTCACACTTCCCCATGCACACAATATGCTTAAAAAGGTGTAAAAAAATTATAAGTTCATAAGTAATATTAGGAGTGGACGTTGCGACGATAAACCGTTTACAAAGACCGTTTTGTGTTCTTCGACGCGACGATGAAACCGTTTTACGTCCTGAAAAACGAAAAAGTAGTAAATGTGACTTGAGCGTCGGCGGGCGAATTGCAAAGAATGGTGTGGCGTATTTAGGCTATGTTTTAGGAGAGAGAATATATATTTATTGGAGTCGCAGATTGAATGCTGGACATAGAGTGAATAGTGCTCTTCACTCTATTGTAGGAAATCAGAATGTATCAAGAGAGGCACGTACGACAATTCACAAAGTTATGTTAGTTCTTACCTTAATTTAAGACACTGAAAGTAAAGTGTGACAGTGAAACCATGAGAGTAAAATGAATGCTGTAGAAATGCGCTCATTAGAAGTATATTTGGTCTAACTCTGAATTTTAGGGTAAGAAATAATGTAATAAGAGCAATGTGTGGTTTACAAGAAGATATGATCAAAATTAAGATAGATAGATAAAACGTTTATTTGTATCTCCAATCACACACGTAAATTCAGTGATTAAACTAGATATACAATCAAAGTATTATGGAAAAAAATATACATAAACTTATGATCTAAATATACATGTGTGTTGTAGTTAAACAAATGGGTCATAGCTCAGCGATTAATATTGCTCAGAGAGCAAACACTGATTTTCAGCTATTACCCTCGAGGTGGCGAGAAGAAAATGAGCACAATAGTGCAATCAGAAAGAAATAAGGAAAAAACTATTTTTTTTGCACGTTAATATTATTGTAGTGTAATTATGTCTGAAAGATGTGTCCTTTCAGCTCTATGATTTATATCTTGGGCTTAATTTAGTAAAAAAATTACGGAAAAGATGTGTAAGGCTGCGTACCCAATTAAGGCTAGTACCTAAATGACTTAAAAACCGTGATGAGTTAGTAAAAGAAAAAAGAAAAAAAAAGAAAATAACATGCCATGGCTTATAGCTGGCAAACGAAGTGTTTGGGAATACCTTGTTTTTGTTTATCTAGAAGATATGTTTTGAATTTATTTTTCGTTGCCATATATCGGAAACTGCCGGTAAATGCCGCTGTTTTATGGCTGTAATATAGGAGTGCTGATCTTATGGATCTCAATTGTTTTCCAGAATTTGCTTGCTTAGCAAACTTTATCTTTGCATGGAAGTACTCTGGTTTCTTAAACTTAATAACACTAAAGACTAGTCCCCCTAAATATAGCTCTCTACGTGAGTCCATATTGAGCATGGAAGCATTGTTCAGAAAGGGTGTAATGTGATTTCTGGGAGGAATTAAGAATCTGGAATTAAGAAATGGATACTTCGGTTTGCACACGTATAAAGACATAAACATAACATAAACACTCACGCCTGTCACCCAGAGGGGTAGGCAGAGACTACAGACTTCCATTTGGCACGATCCTGACACACCTCTCTTGCCTCCTTTACATCCATACACCTACGCATACATGCTCGTCGGTTAAGGGTACTCCTAATTTGGCCCGTTTTCAATAAATCGCCAATTTGGTCGATAAATTTTCGCATAGGACGTCTCTTTCTGACTCTACCCTTCACTTCTGTACCATAAATTTTCTTTGTCACTCTTTCCTCATTCATTCTTTCCACATGACCAAACCACCGAAGCATTCCTTTCTTAATCCTGGTCACAACATCATCTTGCAAACCACACTCTTCTCTTATTACACAATTTCTTACCCTGTCATTCAGATTAAGCCCTAACATACTCCTTAACGACCGCATTTCTACTGCGTTTATTCTACTCTCGTGCTTCTTCTGCCACACCCAACTTTCACTACCATACGTTAAAGTAGGTACCAACACAGCATTGTGAATTGCCATACGTGCCTTTTTCGACACATTTTGACTCTTCACAATAGAGTGCAAGGCCCCATTTACTCTATTTCCCGCATTCACTCGTCGTTCTATATCCTTATCATATCTCCCATCCCTGCTAAATACGCAGCCCAAATATATAAACTCATCTACTTGCTCGATCAACTCCCCTTCTATTCTTATTTCACAAATCGTTTTACTTTCTTCTCTTTTAAAAACCATAACCTTCGTCTTACTTGCGTTCACTTTCATACCCCTTTCTTTTAATGATCCGTTCATTAATGTAACCATCATTTGCAACTCGGCCGCCGACGACGCAAGAATAACTTGATCATCGGCGTACAAAAGGCATTTGACGGTTAACTCACCCATTCTTAATCTGCATTCTTCAACTTTCAAATTTTCCAAACAACTGTCCATAAATAGGTTGAACAGCCACGGGGAAGCCACACAGCCCTGTCTGACACCTTTATGGATGTCAAACCAGTCCGAGTAGACCCCGTTGATCCTAACACAAGCACTAGAGTCCCTATAAAGAGACTCCAATGCCTGTATCAAGCGAGCGCTCAACCCAAATGAGTTCAGTGTTTGCCATAGGAAATCCCTATCCACTCCGTCATAGGCCTTTTCCAAGTCCATGAACGCACAATAAACCTTTTGGTTTTTGGCCAGAAACTTCTCCGCGATAATGCTCATGGAAAAGACTTGATCTGATTGTCCTACCTCTCATCATACCTCTCTTGGGGACAGGTGTAAGTGAAAATGTATGTATGTACGTAAAGTATTAAAATCACATTAGTACTCTAGTCTACACCACTTTAAGAATTAATTAAATGAAGTATTTCGAAAATATTATAAAATCACCTTATCCTAGTAGCAAGCTAAAATATGATTCTGAGTCGTGTCGTAGTCTTCGTTTCTTATGTTGAAAGGAATAAATGTGTCATGATATGAATCATTATGTATATATTTCATAGTCACCGTGAATTAAAAACATATTGCAAAACAGTTGTACCGATTAGTCATCAGTAAGTAGGCGTACTTTAAACTTGTGGCATACAAGCTGTGAACTATGTAATTTTATATAAGTTTAAAGGCGCATCTCGTTTTTAATTTTAAATATAAAAACTGTGACAATTATCTCTTTTCTCGTTGGCTTCACGATTGTAAACAAAGATCCGGTCACTATAATATTCATACGGGCAATGTGTCATTGTCGCCTTATCTTGTTGTGTGATAACTATGTTTAATATTTATATACATTAACAAAGTGTCTTCGCACCAGTTGCAGTTTCGTTTTCACTTAACACGTTACAATTTTATCACCATGACGTCATAGACTACGGAGCAGTTTTAATTATAGAGTTTGACCGTTATCTTGTTTGTGTTTACTTATTGCTAAAACGGAGAGTCGCAAAGTCCGCTAATTAGTTGCTCTTGGAATTGTGTGAATTTAATACGTAAAATGGGCAATACTAAAAGTAAAAAAGTTAAAATCACTCAGTGCGATACGCCGCAGACCGAAGGTGAAAACCGAGAACGAATCAATTCGATTAAAACTGACATATCTGATGCGACAGGAAAGGAAATAGGAGCTGGCGATAAAGAATCAGATCAAATTGAAGATAAGCAACATGATAATGCTAGCAGTGCATCAACAGTGGAAGTGTTGGACGACAAGTGAATATTGTTGAATTTCAACTAAGCACAGTTTATCTCAAGATATAATTGTTAAATTTAAGTGGTTGAAATTATTTTTAAATACAAGCAATTTTAGTTATATGTTATATTTACATTTATATTAATTGTATTTGTATTTGTCACTCGTTTCGCTTTAAACCCAATATGTACTACTTGTAATTAATTTAGTAAAAAGATGTCGAAATCAGTATGTGGCGTAAATGCTCTTGATATAAACATTATGTTTGAATAAATCCATTGTTGCAAGTTTTACTAAAACAAGTGAACTTTTCAAAAACTTTGTATTTGCTTTAATATACTTTTTTTCATATTCTTAATATTGTTAATCGAATCTGAGCGATGTTCCAAATGTTATGTTTAAGTCTCTAACTCTTTGGGAAATTTGTTCAAAATCAATTATTAAATTCGACCCGAATAATCATACACGAAACCAAGTAAATAAATACGTGGTAACTATAATGTATCAATTTTTAGGTTTTATAATATAAATTTAATAGTTTAAAAGATTTATTTTCATTTCCTGTGTATAATACTTAATCCGAAGGTTAAACAGAACAAAATTACTGCCTTGAACAAAATTGTAACTAGTTATCACATGAGTAATTTCTTTACTCATATTCGCTTAACATGTATTACGGGCTATTCCATGTGGCTTATTGCTTCTAATAATTTATGTAATTTTCAGAAAATCATATAACAAGGTAATTTCTGTTTGATTATACACTGAAAAGTCGATTTGATTGAAAAGTTTATGAAAAGGAGAGTCACGTTATTCATCACACGCTTGCAACAGTGATCAACCAATTACCGATCCTCCTTCCTATACCACATCGCGTTGGGTTCGGGAATCAACGTGGTGGGCGTGACTCTGATAAGACGTTCAACTTGAATCTTAATCGCTCTTTTTTATTTCATAGGAGAAGTGTGACAGACGAGCACACAGTCCACCTGATGGTAAGTGATTGCTGTGACCCATAGACATCTACATCTATCCTCGATTACGAATGAAATGCAAATGCGTTGTCACCTGCTTGCACCTGTTGCAACATGGAATGCCTCGTTTCCAGTGAAATGGTCTCCGGTTCTCTACATTACCATATGAAACACAGCAGTGTTAAGCTGCTATTTTACGCTGGTATTCTGTGAGAGCGTGCTCCTTCCCCGGTCGAGCCGACCCATTCGTGCTACAACTATACTACTAATATAGCTGCAGCATGGCTCTACCACGTAAAAATTCTCTTTCTCAAAAGAATGTGGTTGACGAATAAGTTTACGGGCCCCAAGGAATAGTCCCGGTCCTGTCAGTCACATTCTAATTTTCCTTCCTTTAGGGTAGATACTGGAGAAATAAAACAGCAATTGTTCGTAAATACCCCTTGGAAACGTGATACCGAAATTTTACAACTTTCGCTTTACTTTTCCTAATTTCGTTTTCTTTCTTAATTTGTAACTGGAAACTGTAGCTGGTCTCGAACTAATTGACTCGTACGATGTCTTCCGCATGGGCTTTCTGCCCAGAAGGTCTCGGGTCTCGGGGCATTCCCAATACTATACTATGGGCCAGTCCTGGGAGCCGTTCAGGAACGGTATAGTTGGCTATCTTCTTAGCTACCTAATTGAAAATTGGTCGACTTAATAAGCTACCCCAGAGCTAAAACGTAAGGAGAACCGCGCGCAAAAATTTGAATCGATAATTTTCACTATCACATTTCCATATATTCCCATAAGTTTATTTTATATCTTTATTCTGACAATATCACAAAACAATTTAATTTTACACAAAGTACATTATTTACATATATTAAACACATCATAAAAAACAATTAAACATTATTTTTACGAATTAAACATTCACATTAAATAAAGCATTAATAAAATATTAAACATAATATCACAATTTTACTAGAAATTTCTTACAGTCATAAATCTTAATATGTTAAATATAAACTTTATAATACAAATGTCATTAATAATTTCACATATCTTATACAAGAATTTAAACTTTTAAACAGAATTAAGTCTTTAATCTTATTGTCTATTTTTTTCACGATTTCGCGTTTTTATTACTAGAATAGAATTTTATTTATATTTTTATTATCTTATCATCATACAAAATCTATGTATTCAAAACATTAATAAATCGCTATTACAGGCATTTTAAAACTTTAATAAAAATATTATTTTAAATTAATATTCTTTAAAACATGATTTGGACCTACGTTTCTCTTTTCTGTTAATTGCCTACCATAATACTATAAATCGATGCTGATTTAAAAATAAAACATAGAATAAATGTAAGTTAACAATAAACCCTATAATTTAAACAAAAAAAAAAACATGAAACAATGAATATGAGCCAAATCAAGAGTACCTCTCTTACCAACGAGCATGTCATCATCATCATTACAGCCCTTCACAAGTCCACTGCTGAACATAGGCCTCCCCCAAGTAATGCCACAAAGCACGGTCCTGAGCCACCTGCATCCATCGACTTCCTGCATGTCTTACCAGGTCGTCACTCCATCTAGTGGGGGGTCGCCCTACACTACGCCTACCGGTACGAGGCTGCCACTCGAGAACCTTTCTTCCCCATCGGTTATCGGTTCTTCGAGCTATATGGCCGGCCCATTGCCACTTCAGCTTACTAATCCGTTGGGCTATGTCGGTCACTCTGGTTTTACTGCGGATATCCTCATTTCTGAGTCTATCACGCAGAGAAACTCCGAGCATAGCCCTCTCCATAGCTCGCTGAGCGACCTTAAGCGTCCTCATACGGCCAGCAGTGAAGGACCACGTCTCAGATCCGTAAGTCATCACTGGCAACACGCACTGGTTGTACAATCTAGTTTTTAGAGATTGAGGTATACCTGACGAAAAGATATGCCGTAATTTCCCGAACGCTGCCCAGCCGAGTTGAATCCGTCGATTGACCTCTCGGTCGAAGTTGGACTTACCTAGTCGGACTATTTGTCCCAGGTAAACGTATTCGTCAACAACTTCGAGCATAGTGCTCCCAACAACTACCGGCATAGGTGTGACATGGACATTGAACATGATCTTTGTTTTGTCCATGTTCATCTTAAGACCTATCCGTTGGGAGGCACTATTGAGGTCATTGAGCATAGTGCTTAAGTCCTCCAGCGATTCTGCCATAAGGACTATATCGTCGGCAAATCGAAGGTGAGTGATGTACTCGCCATTGATGTCAATACCGTATTCTTTCCAGTCCAGTAGCTTGAAAACGTCTTCCACTGCAGCGGTGAAGAGTTTCGGGGATATAACGTCACCCTGTCTTACACCTCTCTGCAGTTGGATAGGTTTCGAGCTCTGGTTCTGTACTCGGATAGCCATCGTAGCCCTACTGTACAAACACTTCAGCACCTCGATATACCGACAGTCAACTTGGCACCGCTGAAGGGACTGTAGCACCGCCCAAATTTCGACGGAATCAAAGGCTTTCTCATAGTCCACATACGCCAGGCAAAGTGGCAGATTGTACTCTTCAGTCTTCTGTACAATCTGCCGCAGGGTATGTATGTGGTCTATGGTACTGAAGCCTTTTCGGAAACCGGCTTGTTCGGGAGGCTGGAAGTCGTCAAGTCTGCGTGCGAGACGATTCGTAATGACTCTCGAAAACAGCACGTAGACGCGGCTCAGAAGGGAAATCGGTCTGTAGTTCTTTAAGAGAGCGTTGTCGCCTTTCTTAAAGAACAAGACCACCGCACTTCTGCTCCACGCCTCTGGAGTAGTGCCACCATGGAGGACGGAATTGAAGAGCTTCTGAAGGACTTCAAGTACCGGTGTTCCACCCGCTTTCAGAAGCTCCGCTGTAATTCCATCCTCGCCTGGGGCCCTGCCGTTTTTAAGGTGCTGGAGAGCCATTCTAATCTCGCTTAGACTGACGTCCGGGATATCATCGGAATAGTGTCGGATAAGACTTGCTCTTGGATCGTTACTCACACTTGCGTGTGGCTCCAACGATGATGTGTACAGCTGCCCATAGAACCTCTCAATCTCACTCAAAATCTCAGGTGTCCCGGAAACGATGTTGCCACACTCAGTCTTCAGCCTTGACAGTTGGCTCTTTCTGGCAGACAGATCTCTGGCAAAGACTTTGGAGCCCTGGTTCCGCTCGATCGCTTCTTTAATACGAGAAGTATTAAAGTTGCGTAAGTCTCGCCGTATGCATTTGGAGATCTGTCTGTTCAGTTGCCTGTATGCTGTCAAATCTGTTGACGATTGCAGCCTCATCTCCCGTCTAACAGCCATGAGATTAAGAGTGTGATCGGAGAATTTTTGTGTTCTTCTGCGGCGGGTCTTGCAGAACTTAGCTCCGACCGCATGGACAGTTTCCACGAGCTTGTCGTTCATATCGTCCACTGCATTGCAATCTTCTAGGCACTGGAAGCGGTTACGTAACTCGAGCTGAAAGGTTTCGGGATTCTGGATTAGAGCACGAGGGGGACGGAGCGTTGACTTCATTAGACGAGACCTCTCCAACTTAACGTTTAGGTTCAGTGTGCCTCTAACTATCGGTGATCGCTGTCAGTTTTCACCCTTGCGATCACTGAGACATCACTGAACAGTTGGCGTCTGGTCGTCATAATGAAGTCAATCTCATTTTTTGTCGAACCGTCGGGGCTCGACCAGGTCCACTTCCTGTGGGGCCGCTTCTGGAAGAAAGAGTTCATCATAAAGAGTCCCTCTTTCTCCATAAAGTCGGCCAGCTGCTGGCCCCATCGGTTCCGTTGCCCTACTCCAAATTTCCCTACCTTCAGCTCACCGCTTTCTCTTGTGCCCAGTTTTGCGTTGAAGTCTCCCATCAACACCGTGTAGTAGGTTTTGGAGGAATGTATGGCTCTGGAAATATCCTCATACATTTCCTCCACCTCCTCATCGGGATGTGCCGAGGTTGGTGCGTAAACCTGAATGACCTTCAGCGAATACCGTTTGGTGATTCTGAGTATCAGGTACGCGAACCTCGTCGACACACTCCCAATCTTTACAACGTTGTTGACGAGAGATTTGTGGACGATAAATCCGACACCTCCTTGGGACAGATGGTCGCCCTCCCGGTGATAGAACAAGTTGCCGGACTCGAGGATTGCCGTGTCCTCCCCCTCTCTTCGGACCTCGGATAATCCAATAATATGCCAGCGCAACTTGTCTACCTCTTCTTCCAGCTCCAGTATCTTCTCGTCAGTCCTCAGGGTGCGTGCGTTATATGTTGCCAGGTCGAGTCGTCGTAGGTGGCAACCGAACCTCCACCGGAGATTCTTAGCACCCCCTGCCCCGCCGTTACCATGGTCGCCACCGTAGCCAGGAATAGCGGGGCCGCCGGGGACTGGGGGCCGCCTGTTTGTGTATTTATTCATTGGGGGGTATTTGCCATAGTTGCCACGCTTGGCGAGCGGGTTGGCAACCGCAGTTTTTTATTACGTCACAGTTGTCATCAGGAAGACGCTGCTGCCCATCTCCTGCCTGTCTCCCTCTGTCGCCTCTTACGACACCCACGGGAAGATATGGGGTAGTGGATATTCTTAACCGCCACTACACGGCTAGCATGTATGCGTGCCGTGTAGTGCGTACGAGCATGTATGCGTGGGTAAATGGATGTGAAGCAGGCAAGTGAGGTATGTCAGGTTCATACCAAATCAGAGTCCGTAGTCTCTGCCTACCCTTCTGGGTGACAAGCGTGCGTGGTTATGTATGTGTCTGTGTTGTTACGAGGGCGACACTGAAAGTTATTAGAATTGGCGCACTTGTAAACGATATAATAAAAAAAGGTTCAAATTTTGAAAATGGATTTTTATTTTTTGTTAATGGATAATTATTAATTTGTTATTTGTTTACGATTTAGTCAATAATTGTCTGTGTAAAGTCAGCATGAATTTAACGCGAGAAGGTTTTCGTACAATGATCTTTTACGACTTTCGATGTCATTTAAGTGAACAAGAAAGTTGTGATAGATTTCGATTGGCCTTTTACAATGAAGCCTCATCTCGTGCTACTGTTTACAACTGATTGAATGAGTTTAAACGTGGTCGCACTAATCTCACCGATGATCTGCGTGAGGAACGGCCTTCTACGGCAACGACTGAAGATAACATCAGTGTTGTGCGGCGTATGATAGAGACTGAGAAAAGAGAGACTTATCAGCAGATTCAGACAAGCTTAGGCATCGGTATGAGTCAAGTACACAAAATCCTTCATGAAAATTTAGCGGTCAGGAAGCTTTGTGCACGGTGGACACCTCATAATTTGACAGAGGCCCAAAAACACCGTCGTGTTGATTGGTGTGAAATGGTTCAAAGATTTAACGGAAATAACTCAAATGCTGTGTTTATAGCTGGATTTATTGTTATGATCCTGAAACTAAGAGACAGTCTGCTGTCTGGGTGTTCCGAGGAGTTGCCAACTAAAGTGAAGAGAGGTCGAGGCGTGGCAAAAAATCGTTGGTGGCCTCGTTCTTCAGAACGACAGGTCATTACACAAAAATTGTTTTAGAGGATCGAAAAACAGTTACTGCAGAGAGGTAAACTAACAATTGTTTGCCACGTGTCTTGGAAAAAGTTCGAGAGAAACGACCTCCCAGTAGGATTCGCATTCACCAGGACAACGCCTCGTCACACACCGCCAAGCAAACAATCGACTACTTGGCGACGTCAGACGTGGAATTACTGGGTCACCCGCCTTATAGCCCCGACCTGACTTGCGATTTTTATTTATTTCCGAAAATAAAAGAAAAACTTTGAGGACAACGTTTTATGGACGCTGAGGAAGCAGTACGTGGTAGAGTCACGCTGCAGCTGTATTATGATTGTAGCACGAATGGGTCGGCTCGACCGGGATAGGACCACGCTCTCACAGAATACCAGCGTAAAATAGCAGCTTGATGCTGCTGTGTTTCGTGTGTTGAGTGTAGAGAACCGGAGACCTGTTTTACTGAAATTGAGAGATCTTAGTCCTCAGGGGTGGCAACGCATCTGCATTTTGAGTCTTAATCGAGGTTAAATGTGATGTCTATGGGCCACAGTATCCACTTATTATCAGTTGGACTGAATTCTCGTTTGCCACCCTAATTATGTAAAAAAAAGTGAATGGAAGTTTCAAAATGCCGTCGAAGAGACCCCTGAGGACGAGTGGGCAAAGTGCTTTTCTCAGTGGTTCCATCGGATGCAGCGAAGTATGGATGTAGATGGACACTATTTTAAAAATATATAATAAAACTAATAACATGCTAGTTTGTTCAGTTTTTTTAAGAACTTTCGGTGTCACTCTCGTAAACAAAACAATTTTAAATCACTTAAGAGATAAGTGTTTTGCCATTTTCTGTCTGTTTTTATAAATCTATGGGAAAACTTTGTACCCAAATATCACACTCCTTTTATCCTGTAATGGTGATAGATCATCATCATCATGATAATGATGATGATGACCTATCACCATTACCCAAGGAGGTGTTCTATAAAATAATGGGTTCCGTTTCATTTCCAACTGCCAGCTCATGAGATACTTTGAAGACCACCAGTTGATTAGTCAATAAACCAATCGTCGGGTCAATCGTCTGATGATCTTTTAGTTTACCTGGGTCATAGATGTGCGGAGGCAAAGAGTCCAAGGGAGAGGCCTAGGTAGTTAGTTTGAACATAGCGTAGGCCTTCGATCGAATTTGGTACAAAGCGCTTCTTTTGGAGCTTCATTTTTGTGAGCTTCTCGAAAAATTATGCTATTAGATCACTGGTTTTCTTTCAGATTGGAGTATTACGGTTCTAGTCGTCAGACTAAACTCCGACTACAACTATTAACCTGGAGCCTATTAACAACAATAAGACTCGCTGGGATACAATGTTTTTCACCTCTGCTTTGCCTCTGTAGCAAGGCACAGATCTATTTTGTTATCTATTTATTTACTTCTTCATTATTGTTACACTTTATAACGAAGATAACACAAATAAGGGAACTTAATGCCTGTCGGCAGTTGTTTAGACTTTTTTAACATAAATCGCTGACATTATGCAAGGAGATTTCTTTCATAGATACCTCCAAATCTTATAGGTGCTTGAATCCAGGTTGTTGATAAGAAAACTAAATACAAAAATAACTTCAATATTTATTGAGATATAACATGCGGTGGATAATATAAATAAACAAAGAAATAAATAACTAATAAATTACTCCAAAGTAAATAAACGCACAACTACCAGTAATTCTCCCACAAGAACTTTACCATTTCACTGCCTAATGAGTCATATGTGAACATTTCAATTGTTTAACTATTGTGTCTTTTGCGCGGACAGGGAAGTTATTAGAATTATTTAATTTTTTTCAACAACACACCTCTTTTATATGTAGATATTGTATTGCAATTTATTTCGCATTATCACGGCGATTAGCGACGTATCTGACTCGCCCACTGTCACCGTATAACATCGCCGTAACACGACCATAAGTTACCATTATTACCTTCGGGTATAAATCAGGTAGATCACATTTATGGTCCGACAGTCAACGTGTCAGCAAATTCGAAATCTATACGTAAGTATTTATATTTTTTCTACAATTTAGTGTTCTGTGTTTTCTTTTGCGAGATTCGCTGGTAGTTTTACGTATATAGTATTTATCTATAATGTTTTTTTTTTTCGCATTTTATTATTTCGTTTATATTTTTTTTATTTTTTCCCACATTTCTAATTTTGATTTTTTCTTTGCATTTGAAATTAGCGGAAAGTTCCAGGGATGGCCTTCAGGGCCAACCAATTTGTAATTTTAATAGCCGCGCTAATCATCCTTGGTAAGAATCGGTGTTCTTTTGCGAGGATTTGTGGTTTATCAATTCTGATAATAATGGCTGGGACGATCCGGAACAAAATTAAACACAATAGAATCCGTAAAATTTGTTTTATTCCATTTTTAATATAACTTTAAATAAAACTGGGGATGATTTAGCCTGAAATGAAAACATTTTTTTTCAATATACAAAATATATTCAACCTGGTAAATAAAGTAAGTTTCAGGAATTGTTGGTAATTAGGAAATCGCATAAAAATACATATCGTGATCGAGTATTTTCCTAGTTTGTAATATTTCATTTCTAATTCATTCAAATTTATTTGTATGTTAGTGTTAGTGACTTGTTGAATGAGAATGGGGATTCATGTGGACAAAGATGTTTTATAAGTATATGCGAGTTATTTTGGCTCTAGGGCTCCGGGCGGTAGTATTTCTTACTACGCCCCTAACTTTACTCAAACTGTCAACTTCCCCTTTGGTACTCTTTTAGTTATCATTCTTTTAATACTCTATCGAAATATCCAGTTTTTAAATATTAATAAATTAACTAGCTGGCCTAGCAGATGTTGTTCTACCTTCTCTGGTAGGTAGCGGGATGAATTTTACTTCGAATTCACTCCAGACGTTTTACAATGTCAAAATAAAATAAAATATTTCGACTACTGCGCCACCTAACTGGTCCAGATTTGTTATTATCTTTATTGGCAGTAATCCAACATACATTGACCGCGTTTGGCAGAAAAAAGCGCTAGCAAGTGCTTGTAAGCAAAATGGTGAAACTAAACAGTTTTCGGCCAGGACTCGTTTGCTCACTTCAGTAGCGCTGACACAATCCGCCATTTTGCTTATTTAATTTGTTTGTTTTGAAGTAGAGTTTATAAGTTGTTTTGTACAATATTAGTTTAAAGTAATATAATGACATGAATAAACATATTATACATGTTATTAAAAATTCATGATTGGTAAGTTTTTAATATGAATACTTTACAAACATATAAAAATTAGGTTAGGTTCCCCGGTTAAAATTAACTTCGTGTCCTAGAGGAAAATTGCTACTTCCAATTTGACAGCTCTTACCGCTTACGATCGCCATTTTGCTTACAAGCGCTTGCCAGCGCTTTTTTCTGCCAAACGCACCCATTGTGAATTTGAGTCACTTTAGACTACCGTCTCGAAAAAAATATAATACATACAGAGTGGGAGTCTAGAACAGTCATAAATAATTAAACTACCTTCTCACTGTGACAAATTTTTTAATGCTAAAAATCGAACCCAATATAATAAGTTCCAAATGAGAATTAAATAATAATATGTAATATTAACATTATAAATCGAAAATGCATATGCCTATTGTTTATTTATGTGCATCTTTATTGTAGAAAACATTCCTATTGAGGTAACTACGAGTATTAATAGTGAAGATTAGGTAGGTACCAGAAAATGAAGCCAGCCGTGTCCGTCTTGGCATTACTTCTTATATTTGCTGTAAATGGGTAAGTTACAAAAGCAGTGATGAAATTATGAACAGATATCTTAAAGTTAACACAAAATAATCCTAATAGTTTTAATAAAATTTACTAATAATGGTGGTGGCGTAAGAGAATCTATCACTTCAGAGATTTATATACGCAGCTTTTAATTATTTTAGTTGTTATCAGGAAATTCTCTGAGTTGAATTCAGATCTTCCACCACTTCAGAGATTTATATTTACAGCTTTTAATTATTTTAGTTGTTATCAGGAAAGTCTCTCAGTTGAATTCAGATCCTCCACCACTTCAGTGATTTATATTTACAGCTTTTAATTATTTTAGTTGTTATCAGGAAAGTATCTCAGTTGAATTCAGGTCCTCCACCACCTCAGATATTTATATTCGCTGCTTTTAATTATTTTAGTTGTTATCAGGAAAGTCTCTCAGTTGAATTCAGATCCTCCATTACCGCAGAGATTTATATTCGCTGCTTTTTATTATTTTAGTTGTTATCAGGAAAGTATCTCAGTTGAATTCAGATCCTCCACCACTTCAGAGGTTTATATTCGCTGCTTTTAATTATTTTAGTTGTTATCAGGAAAGTCTCTCAGTTGAATTCAGATCCTCCATTACCGCAGAGATTTATATTCGCTGCTTTTAATTATTTTAGTTGTTATCAGGAAAGTATCTCAGTTGAATTCTGGTCCTCCATTACCGCAGAGATTTATATTCGCTGCTTTTAATTATTTTAGTCGTTATCAGGAAAGTCTCTCAGTTGAATTCAGATCCTCCACCACTTCAGAGATTTATATTTACTGCTTTTAATTATTTTAGTTGTTATCAGGAAAGTATCTCAGTTGAATTCAGATCCTCCACCACTTCAGTGATTTATATTTGCAGCTTTTAATTATTTTAGTTGTTATCAGGAAAGTATCTCAGTTGAATTCAGATCCTCCATTACCGCAGAGATTTATATTCGCTGCTTTTAATTATTTTAGTTGTTATCAGGAAAGTCTCTCAGTTGAATTCAGATCCTCCATTACCGCAGAGATTTATATTCGCTGCTTTTAATTATTTTAGTTGTTATCAGGAAAGTATCTCAGTTGAATTCAGATCCTCCATTACATCAGAGATTTATATTAGCTGCTTTTAATTATTTTAGTTGTTATCAGGAAAGTCTCTCAGTTGAATTCAGATCCTCCACCACTTCAGTGATTTATATTTACAGCTTTTAATTATTTTAGTTGTTATCAGGAAAGTATCTCAGTTGAATTCAGATCCTCCACCACTTCAGAGATTTATATTCGCTGCTTTTAATTATTTTAGTTAGCAGGAAAGTCTCTCAGTTGAATTCAGATCATCCACTACCTCAGAGATTTATATTCGCTGCTTTTAATTATTTTAGTTGTTATCAGGAAAGTATCTCAGTTGAATTCAGATCCTCCATTACCGCAGAGATTTATATTCGCTGCTTTTAATTATTTTAGTTGTTATCAGGAAAGTCTCTCAGTTGAATTCAGATCCTCCACCACTTCAGAGATTTATATTTACAGCTTTTAATTATTTTAGTTGTTACCAGGAAAGTCTCTCAGTTGAATTCAGATCCTCCATCAATTCAGACATTTTCCTGTTAACGACTAAAATAATTAAAAGCTTCTAAATCCAACCCGCTTGCCAAGCGTCAACTAAGCGAAATGTTCCCCCTATGAGACAATCTATTGTGAGATCTATATTCAGCAGTTGGACTTTTAATAGGCTGTAATAAATAATTAATAATATATTTTTTTCATATACTTATTTTAGATATCGTATATTATTTTTAAAGGTAAGGGGTGAGAAAATTAATAAGCTCAGAATTGTAATTTATAATTGATCTTTTTTGCGATCCGGTTAAACTTTATTAAAATTTTTATAGAATTAACACATCACGTACTTAAAGATGTTCCTTTTTCTTATATATTATTTCACGGCATACGCAGTTGAGGCCGCATTTTTTTCCGTTTAAAGCTAGTGCTTTACTATCATCCCACCTGATGGTAAGAGGTGACACAGCTGAAGATGTTAAAGCGCACTAATTTAACATTACAAACATGCATCATTCAATCTAGCATTGGGCACTTCATTATAATCTACTCCTTTCTAGGAGTAGAATAAAATTATTCTACTCCTCTGCTGCACGTATACAGCATGACTAACGATGAAGCATGGTAAGTCGACAACGAATGGTTGAACGAGTGCCTGGTTATCCGATGGTGGAAGCGAGAGGAAGGAATCAAGTTATGCAATTTCTGTATACACCCTTCGAAATTTATTCTGTAGAATACCGAAAATCAGGACTACTTTGCGCCTGTGCTCATTTTGCTTTCTGTTAGACTTAGGTACTTTACGTTTCCGTTGCTAATCTTTGGTAATAGGGTAACAAATTTTCTATATATTAGTTCTTGTAATGTGTCATGGTGACATTTTTTTTAATATTCCTACTAGAAGATATAAAATACATTGCAAATGATTAGGATAATATTGAAAGATGGCTAAAAAGCCAAATAGTCAGAAGCTATCAACAGCGCTGAAGCTATTATAATGTCGCGAGAATCGGTACGCGTTAACAATCGCGAGGACAAATAAACTCGAAAAATTAACAAGTCCACTGAATATGACATAAGTCACGCGAGTTTCTATAATGTGGACAATATCAAAACACTACAATATTTTCTATTGAGTTAAGTGATACTGGATACTATGATACCTATTATAAAAAGTTACTTAATTACAAGTAGTTACAGTGTGGTTGGTTAAATATTGTGGACGGGTTATATCTGAAACACTTATTCATTTCTAACTAAGCCTGCAGTATTAATAAAAGTTTTTATTTTACGAAATTGATAATTATTTTATCAAATCTCATTTCTTATTTTATGTAGATGAAAAAAGTAGTTTTGTTATTTATAACTTATAACTTATAATATTGCAATACCAAACAAAACCCTCGATATTATTCACACCATCTGAATGCTTGGCGATCCATCACTGTGCGATTTACTATGATTTTTCCTCCGACTTCTTTGTGCAATCGTTTCCCACTGGTAATTTTAACGGACCGATACGGCTTAGGGACCATCAAGAAACGAATTTACTGTTTTTAAAAGCCTGGCAACGCACCTGCAATTCCCCTGGTGTTACCGTATAGATGGGCGGTCGACACCTACCATCAGTTAAACCGCATGCTCGTTTAGCCCTTCTATAAATATTTTCATCCGTTAATACCTGAACATTGAATGTATAACCTATTGTAATTTAAAAGGTTTGACCATATACCAAACCCCGATAGTAAAATTCTCATTGCCGATTAATTAGCAAGGTGTGTGGTAACATAGCATGAAGGTGTAATTTCAACAATAAGTTGGTATACGGTGGAATCCCTTAAACCCTATTTTTAGGCGATTAAAAACAATACGGTTAAACAATACTATTAAAAGTGGTTCATGAAGAATCATATGCTAATTGCCTCGCAAATATTGCGCATGTGAGAAATCTTTTTAAGCAGTAGAAAAAGTTACTAATAGATGAATGTAGTTCCCAAGTTTTACCGTAATAAGTGGCGTTGATTTCACGCAGATTTTACTTAGCAACACTTATCAAATTTCATATATCAAAACTCAAGGACTAAAGGCAGAAAAAATGCTGGGAGTCAATTTTTCTAATAAAAAAGTATATTTCTTTGTAATTAAAATATGATAAATTGACCAATAGACAGTTATAATATTATATAGACAGGTATGGTTCAACGACGACTGACGGCTGATGCATTGTATCAAACACGGATATTTGATAGTTTGGCTCATTCGAGCAAGTTGCGACTCAAATGGTTTACAATAAATCCAGTACATGCATCATAAACTGAAAGAATATTCTTATGATATTAATTTCAAAATTAGTTTGTTTAATTGTTCAAAACCATTCTAAATAATTCATTAATGTTTTTAGTAACGCTGTGGCTCGATCCAAAGACATGAAGATGCCAGATCAACCTATAAAATTATACTATCTCCCACCATCACCGCCATGTCGAGCTGTTATGATGACCGCAAGAGTTTTAAATCTAGAACTAGACTTAGTTCTTACTAATATCATGGAGGGAGAACATAAGACGCCAGAGTTCCTAAAGGTAAGTATTTATATCTTGTTATACTGAAATTAAAGTAACATCTACTCCTCCAAATAATGGTAAGGGTCTTTGAAACTTGGACTTTTATGCCGCACTATTAGGGTTCTTCATGATGTTTTAATTCATCGCCGAACATGAGATGCAAATTGTGATGCTACATGTTTGACTTAGAATAAAGGGAAAATTCCGTAAAGAGATTTGCATGTTCTTGAATGAAAAATAAGAAACGAGATATATTAAACAGATAGTCTTCCATTGGGTCCTGTCGTGACCAGAACAAAAATGTTGAGACGTAGGTACTTCATCGGGGCTTACTTTCTTAAATATTGTGATGTTACCCGTCAAACCAGATTTTCTTAAAGGATACTAGAAAAAAAAATCAATTGCCAATCTGCCTGCCAAGCAATCTATGGGTGAGGCTTATTTTCAGCAATGGTGGTTAGGCTGTAACAGTAATGCCAACAGTATTAGAAACTGTTTAAAAATTAACATTACACCGTAGAGTTTGTGTTAAAAATGTTAAAAATACGAAAACACCTATCAAGTAACGTATACGTGATAGACCCATGCTGCAGCTATATTATGGTTGAGTCGTGGATCGGCTCGACCGGGAAAGGACCGCGCTCACGCAGTATACCAGCATAAAATAGCAGCTTACGCAGACACCTTTTTACTGGAAACGAGGCATTCCATCTTAGTCCTCAGGGGTGACAACGCATCTGAAATTTGAATTTTAAATAGAGCATAAATGTAGATGTCTAAAGGCCTCAGCTCCACTTACCATCAGGTGGACTCATATAAACGAGATGATATGGAGCAGTGTATTCTCTCACACCGCTATTACACGCAAAAGAGGCGAAAAATTAATGCTAATTACTTTATTTTGTTTAGATGAATCCTCAACATACAATACCCACAATGGATGACAACGGGTTCATTTTATGGGAAAGGTATGTATTACTTATGCAAAATGTATAATGGCCGTGGGCAGCCGTAGGCCTAAGCAATAGTGTAAGCACTGACACAAGTGTAAGTAGATAACAATGATGTTTCTAATGACGCTGGTTATGATTATTAATTTTCAATGTAAATTAGTTAAAAATTTAAATATGTGTGTTGTGATGATAATTTTCTATCTTAATCTTCGCTGTGAACAATCCACTGCTTTGAAGATTCTCGCTTTCTACCAGGTGGTAGGACTTAGGTCCGTCTGTATAGATATCACCCTCATACACACCTGCCAGCAAATAGTTTGCACTGTTGTGTTCTGATTTGAAGAGTATAGCCATTAATTTTTTTATAGGATAGGTTGACAAACGAGCACACATTCCACCTAATGGTAAGTTATTGCTGTGGCCCATAGACATCTACATCTATCTTTAATTACGAATCAAAATGCAGATGCGTTGTCACCCGTGAGATGGAATGCCTCGTTTCCATTAAAAAGGGTCTCCGGTTCTCTACACTCACCATACGAAACACAGCGGCATTAAGCTACTATTTTACGCTGGTATTCTGTAAGAGCGTGGTCCTTCCACGGTCGAGTCGACCCATTCGTGCTACAAATATACTACCAATATGACTGCAGCATGGCTCTACCACGTATTAAAATGACAGGCTGTGATTCATTTCAGCTTAGTCCTGAGAATTGACAACTCACTTGTACCCTTCCTTTTTTAAGTTGGCTGCAGGTGCCCCTGACCTCAGAAGTCGCTTACTATCAGGTGGACTGTAACTAAGTTAACATCGAATCACTTCAATTTTATAAAAAAAAGTGGGGTTTTACCGTAATCGCCAGGATTAGGGAATTTTCGATACGATTTTGCTAGAAGCCAGCTGTGCATCCACGAGCTGATGTTTATAAGCATCAGCTCGTAGTTCAAAAATAAGAAGATCTTTATAAAGAAGAAGATCATTTTTAAACTATATATGTGACAAATGCTAATAGTCCTGAAGGGGTTCCAGTAGGACATATACACTTTCGACTAAATTTAAACGAAAAATTCTACATAATATGCCTTGTTTTATCTAAGGGCTAAGACGGAATCTTTTATAGCATAATCTGAAACTTTATTTATCAGATTACAATCTTAAAAGATTGTATCGAGCGGTCTTATCATTGTATGTATGTTTTAGTCGAGCAATTATGGCTTACTTTGTGAATGCTTATGGTCGTGACGACTCTTTATATCCGGAGGACCCCAAACAACGAGCTCTCGTCGATCAAAGACTGAACTTTGATCTTGGCACTTTATTCCTGCGATATATGAAGTTATACGTGAGTTGTTCGTTAAATTAATGCATATAGGATTTGCATGCCATACACGATATTCACTTTCTACATGACCAACTTCAAAATTATATTCGACAATTAACGCAATGTTATCTAAATCTAAAATCACTATATATTTTGTAAGTCTTAAATTATTGTTATACATTTTCAAACGTAAAAATCGTTGTTGAAATTGAATTACTATTGTTTGTTTATATTTGATTGCAAACTCACAAACAAAACCATTAGTAAGTAGTAAGTTCGGAGGGAATTGTTTGTCGAAAGTATTTTATAACCTAAAATAAGACCGTTTACCGTACAGTGGCGGCGTAAGAATATACACTACCCCATACCATTCCGTGGGTGTCGTAAGCGGCGACAGAGGGAGTATCCTACTCATAACTACTTAAACTTAAAAACTGTGGTTACCAACCCACTTGCCAAGAGTGTCAACTTAGGCTAATATGAGACAATTTATAGGGGAGACCTATGTTTGAAGTGGACTTTAATAGGCTGTATCGGATATTTATGTAATATATTATTGATTTATCTATAATTCATAATTAAAATAAATAACTGTTTTTTCATATTTTTTGTAATAATAATATATTATTGTTTATAAGCGTTACTAATAAATTTACACAATTCGACGAAATTAAACGTCAAATTAATCTTAAATCGAAGTCAATCATGATTCAAATCTATGTTACGAAATCGCTGAAAGTTTGCGTCAACAGATCAACTTCTTTTTAATATTTCAGGGACCAATTTTATTTCATGGGAAGGCTTATAATGAAGATAAAGCTAAGATGCTAGATGAAGCACTGGGATGGTTAAATTCAATGCTGGAAGGGCGTGCGTTTGTTGCTGGAGACAATCTCACCATCGCGGATATAACAATTGTCGTTACTATGAGTAATTTGGACGTGAGTCAATACTTACCAGAATCAATATGGACAATTTTATTAGCTTATTCATTATCATATATAGGTATCATACGTACAAGTAATCTGAAATACCCTTGGTATTACTGTATGGTGACAGCATTAGAGAATAAATCACACAAATTTAAACCCGTGAGTGACTTAAGAAACGATTTCTTTTAATGAATTTTTGGACAGGCATTTATACTTTTTCCACTGATTTGGAAAAAACCTCTGTCCGGGGAAGAACCAGCATGAAAACCAGTCAAACTTTAGTTTACAATATATTATTATGTTGTTGAATTAAATATGAAAACATTTAGAAACCGCATTGCCATAATCACCTCAGTCTCAGAGGTTATTATGAATCATGTTATTGATTAAAACTATATTTACGGATTTTATCGATTAAAAAAAATTTACTACTTTAACTTATTTTTAATTACCGACGTTTCGGGTGCTTTACAGTACCCATGGTCATGGGGGAAACAGATTTTTGACGTGCCAATGTCATAGTTAGCTCGGCTACCTTCAGTTTTTGAATATTTATTTTTGGTAAGATCTACGCAGAACTAGCTTACAGTATCTTAAAGTCTTGCAGTGGTATGCTTGGGTTTGGGTTTAATTTTGTTAATTATGGGATCCGAAGCAGATGGCAGCACCCACCCATCTTCTCTATTGAAATTAGGATGTTTATTAATTTCAGTAGCCTCGCGTATCATCCTTGGTAGAAATCGTTGTTCTTTTTTTTTTTTTTATAGAATAGGGTGACAAACGAGCACGCAGTCCACCTGATGGTAAGTGGTTGCTGCGGCCCAGAGACATCTACATCTATCCTCCATTAAAAATCAAAATGCAGATGCGTCGTCACCCGTGAGGACTGAGATGGAATGCCTCGTTTCCAGTAAAAAGGGTCTCCGGTTCTCTACACTCACCATACGAAATACAGCAGCATTAAGCTACTATTTCACGCTGGTATTCTGTGAGAGCGTGGTCCCTCCCCGGTCGAGCCGACCCATACGTGCTACAACTATACTACTAATATAACTGCAGCATGGCTCTACCACGTAAAACGAAAAAGAAACGAAAGAGAAACGTGTTCTTTTGCGATGATATGTGGTTTGCCAAATCTAATGTAATGATGGGGACAATTTTGAACATGTTCACAGACTGCAGACATCCCATGTCATCTTTTACAGTATAAAAACCCATGTTATCTTTAACATTATAAAAACCCTTATTGAATAATTTTTGCTTAATAAAAATACCTTTTTTGGTAGACAGCTCCTGCAATTTATCTAGGACATGGTTGTATAAGCATATACATTGCCTTATTAAGGAATTAGGTATTGACTCTTTGGAATTAGGTTGCTGGTATTACTAGCTTCTGTGTGTATTTTCTGTGGTAGCTTTTTCAGATAGATCATTGTTCTTAATGACTGTTTTGTTTGTAACACATAATATTTTCGGAAATATACCGTCCGGTCACGGACTAGCGATATTCTAGGTACTTATAATACAGCTATTTTAATATAAAAATACACTAAACACTGAGGTCTAATCCCCTCCCCCTCTATATGGCAGCCATTTTGTTTTCTTCTTGCGATATTCTCTACGTGTTTACAAAAATATTCATACCTCTCGAAATTTTGGTCTCACTGAGATAAAAATTAGCTCATTCGAAGGACAACAATATTGTCTATCGTTTCCGTTACCAAAAAATTGTTCACATACTCGTATCTTTAAAGAAAAAAAATTTTACTTCAAATAAATATCAAAAAATTATGCTAATCGGCAAATTATTGTAAATTACTGCAAAAACAACCCTGTTTACCCTTTTTATTTTTTTACTAGATCGATAGTTTTTGAGTTAAGCTACAATAAAACATAAAGTTTACAACTGTATCGGAGTATCAAGGTCGTTGTAGACGGTGCAAGCTCCGATTGCAAGCTTATTAATGCTGGTGTTCCACAGGGCTGCGTGCTATCGCCAACGCTGTTTCTTCTGCATATCAATGATATGTTGCAAGCCCATAGCATTCATTGCTATGCAGATGACAGCACTGGTGATGCTCTTTACACCGGCCGAGCCAATATTTCTCGGGAAAACGTCTCTGAGTGCCGAGACAAACTTGTGTCTGAAGTCGAGTCTCTGCTGGACAGAGTCTCGGATTGGGGGCGACTAAATTTAGTCCAGTTTAACCCCCAGAAGACACAAGTTTGCGCGTTAACCGCTAAAAAGAACCCCTTTGTCGTATCCCCTCAGTTTCAAGGCACTCCCCTTGTTGCCTCAGCCAGTATCGGAATCCTCGGCGTCGACATATCGAGTGACGTGCAGTTTCGTGGTCACTTGGAAGGGAAGGTCAAATTGGCCTCTAAAAAGCTTGGCGTGCTCAGCAGAGCGGGACAGTATTTCATGCCGGCACACCGCCTGCAACTTTACAAGGCGCAGGTTCGGCCGCTCATGGAATACTGTTCCCATCTCTGGGCTGGGGCTCCCCAGTACCAGCTCCTTCCACTTGACCGCATCCAGCGCAGAGCGGCTCGAATCGTCGACGACCGAGTGCTTTCCGATCGGCTCGATTCACTGGCGCTGCGAAGAGATGTTGCATTTCTTTGCGTATTTTATCACATCTATCACGGGGAGTGCTCTGAGGAATTGTTCGGATTAATCCCAGCCGCCAAATTTCGTGAACGCACTACACGGCAAACATCCCGATACCATCCACACCATCTGGATGCTTGGCGGTCCACCACTGTATGTTTCAAAAGGAGTTTTCTTCCGCGTACAACCTCTGTGTGGAATAATTTACCACCGGTGATTTTTCCGGACCGATACGACCTGGGGACCTTCAAGAAAAGAGCTTACTCCTTTCTAAAGGGCCGGCAACGCACCTGCAATTCCCCTGGTGTTGCGGTTGATCATGGGCGGCGGTAGTCACTTAACATCAGGTGAGCCACATGCTCGTTTGCCCCCTCTTCTATAAAAAAAAAATCTGTATGTTTATTACTTTAAGAATTATTGTTGTTTGAACATAGCGTATGCGTAAACACAAAAGGCCTTTGTTTAGTGACAACTGGTACTACCTGCCTAGGAGTAATAGGAGTAACTCAGACGAAATAAAAACTCAGGAGTAATAGTGTTATGTGCTGCCTGCTCTCGGATTGATGCAATGATGTATTCCATTCAAGAGCAGGCCAAAAATACTGTAAGCTTCTATCCAAAAAAAAATACAGTTTGACAGTTGATTAGTTAAATTAATTGTCCCTCGCCTTGCGTTGTGATCGCTACTTTCACTTATTTTCCGTGCTGTTTACATGCTGTATTACTGTTTATCGTTAAGAGTGTGATACAAATATGGCAAATCATCAATATTTAGCGCAACATATTGCCGACATACACCTCGTGTATGGCTTTACAATGGAAGTGCAAATCGAGCTGTACAAGAATATCGACGAAGGTATCCTAACAGGACTACACCATGTCGCCAAACTTTTGTTAACGTGCACTCGAGATTAGCGGAAAGGGGCATTCAAACTACTGTTAATGGACATGCTCGTTTGGTGTCGCCCGAAGATGAAGAAGAAGTGCTTAGGCTAATAACAAGTAATCACCGACTAAGCGTTCGACGTATGGCACATTGCAGGTGGCACATAGAGCTTTAGCTTGTCTACAAGCTGCAGGTGGCCACTTTGAGCAACTTCTTTAGATATTTTAATTGTAGGTCAATTTTGTAGAACATTTAAATATAAACTATAATAAGTAACTTAGGCAGTGCCAGTTGTCACTAAACAAAGGCCTTTTGTGTTTGCGCATACGCTATGTTCAAATAACAATAATTCTTAAAATAATAAATATACAGCTGTAAACTTTATGTTTTATTGTACCTCAACTCAAAAACTGTCGATCTAGTAAAAAAATAAAAAGAGTAAACGGGGTTGTTTTTGCAGTAATTTACAATAATTTGCCGATTAGCATAATTTTTTGATATTTATTTGAAGTAAAATTTTTTTTCTTTAAAGTTACGAGTATGTGAACAATTTTTTTGGTAAAGGAAACGGTAGACAATATTGTTGTCCTTAATCTTAATAGTTTATAGTCTCATTTGAAAACATAAATATAATTTAATTTATGTACTGAGCTATTTTCATTTATTGGGAATCATAATCGTTTAGTTTAAAATCTCGATAAATCATGTACGAGTAACTTCTAATTAAATAAGTACCGCGAATATTAAGGCTTTTTGATGTTGTAGATATGATATGTTATATAATATTTATATAAAATTATAACGCGAAAAATTCGCGGGCATCCACAAGTGGTTATAATGTTTAATTAGGGTAATTAAAGCAAAGATGATGCTGGGTTTAATGTACAAACAAATTTTATAATTAATTTGACAGTAACACTAACCGAGGGATACATTCGTTAAAAAATACATATTAAAAATTATATACGTTTCTGAACACATATACATACGTAAAAATGTATTTTCAAAATTAAATACATGCCTAAATAACCATAATGTCCGATTATAAAACATGAAAGCGAGAAAATTAAGAAATAAAAACAGTAGAAATTAGAAAGTTGTGTTAGAGAAAGATAGCCATGACTACTCTTGCAATGTATGGTGGGCACATAACAAGTGTTTGAACGAAGCCTTATTAGTAGACGCGCATAGATTTTTTAAGGTTATCCGTTCCAAAGTCGAACGTAAGTCTAGATCCAGAGTATAATTGTAGACTTAAATATTTTAAAATAGTACTCTAAAGGAGTTTGTGATGAACCTTAGGAACTTTAGAGCAAATACCCAAAACTAAAACTTGCATATCATTAGCATGCGAGTTTTAGTGTTATACTTATTGATTCTTACGACAAATATAACTTTTTATTGATTATATGGTTATTAGTCTAGATTTCAAAAACCTAGTTGCTTCAGTTTCGACAACTAGGAGATTAAGATCGTGAGCGGTTGGTATAATATATATATATATATATATATATATATATATAATCTGAGTTTAAAGTCAGTTAAAGCTATTATTTTTATAGATATTCATTTTCTAAGTCGCAAACTCAGTTCACAAATGGTGTTGTTTCATTTTATACAGGGGATTAACTCTGGGTATAAAGAAATACACATCCTTAATAGAAAATAAAAATGAAGACATATCATCAACCCTGAAGTCTTCAATGATTGTTTCAATTACCAGTGATAGATTTTGGAAAATATCACTTCAAATTTTGCAGTCACTCAGTACAGCATTTATTAATTTTTTATTTTTTATTTATTTATTTAAGAAATTTATGGTTACAAAGATAAATAGTTTTAGTGTAAACATGAACCCATTAGAGTTTTTCCGTACACCATGGCTGTCGACACATTATTCTAATTAACACATTATAATACATTACATTACCAAATTTACATTAATATTATTATCAACTTAAATTAGGTGCATCAAATGTTATGTTTCTATTTGACAAACTATTTGTGGGTACATAAATATAAAATAGTTCTAGGCGGTGAGTGTAATTAATGTAAAGTCACATAGTGAATTTATTACATTCTGTGAATAATCGTGATTATAAAATATATTTTCATAAATTTATAGTAAGATATGTTGGTAAAGTAAAGCATTGTAGAAGTATATTAAGATAAATACGCGTAGCAGTTTTTTTTTCTAAGAAACGTTACTAGGTATAACACTAGTATTTTCTACTGTATCGTGGAAGCAGTTACATACATTAATTGCTATAGGACAAACATCCGGACACTTAACAATTATTTGAATACCATAAAAACACTCGATGCGTGCGGGGTACGCACTTGCGATTCTGCAGCGCCGCAACTAAACGATCACTGATCTACGGAGCCGTCAGCAATGGTGATGTTATAAAATAGAAATTGATATTAGCTATGCAGTAAAATATAATATGAAGTATATTACTTTGCGCTTTCGAATGTTATTTTATGAAAGTTTAGGAGAATTTTATACTTTGTAACTAATATAGGCGGTTCTTATTTAACGAGCGAGCTATGAAGAGAAATCTACTAAATGCATTTATTTATTGATTAAGATTCCAATTTTTTGCAAATTGATTTTTATTTTAACGGACTTAAATAAAGAAGTGGCGATGTTTTCGATACGTGTTTTCTTATAGGATAAAGGTGTCAAACGAGCACACAGTCCACCTAATGGTAAGTGGATACTGTGGCCCATAAACATCTACATTTAACCTCGATTAAGAATCAAAATACAGATACGTTGTCACTCTTGAGGACTAAGATGGAATGCCTCGAGTCCAGTAAAACGGGTCTCCAGTTATCTACACTCACCATACGAAACACAGCTAACTATTTTAGGGTATAACCATTTTTTTAATTACTTCTTGAAAGAAAACTCAATTATTTGATTATGGGAATAATTGTATTACATGATTTAAGTAAGTCAAAAAAATATAGTGTAGGTGTAGTGAATGCGATTTTTTCATCTAATCATTTGCCTCAGTAAAAATGTAAATGTACTTTAAAAGACATGAAAGCATATTTAAGCCTTATTGACTGTCTTATATATATTTGTCTTTTAATTTCAGGCTTTTGGTTACAACTTCAGTGCCCATGAAAATGTTAAAAACTGGTACGAGAGGACCAAAACTGAATTAGAACCCTATGGGTACGAAGACATTAATGAAAACGGGGCGAATATCTTAGCTTCGTTTCTTAAGAAAGATTAAATAATTGTATTTCGCTCAAACCTTTACACATGTACCTACATAGATAGGTAGTAATTTTTTGTGAGATTTTATAGTGTAGGAACAGAATTTAATTATTTTTCTTATTGTAAACCTATTAAACTATTTCGAACTTATTGATAGTGTTTCATTCTAGTACAGAAAAATGCAAGGCGTACATCACAATTGTGTTCATAAAGGAGATACATTAAGCGCTTAATCTGGTTAAAGATTAAGAATACGAATCGCGAGTGTTCTTTTGAATAATTCTGTTGGACAAAGAATTATTCTGTTGGACAAAGGGTAGTAATATAATATCGGACAGTATCTGTTTGCATGAGAACGTCCTGTCGATTTGTTGGAACTAGTCAGGCATTTCATAGTGGGCACAACAATGCGTCTGCGCTCGCAGGCGAGTCGCGCCGTGCGTACGTTCCACGTTTTGAAAACATTACACTCATACGATTGTTCTAATTTGAAAAAATCCATTACAAAACGATCAAACACTGAGCTGTTTTCGCAAACAATCGACAATTTCAACTGAAAGACTTTCGTGTTCCAACTCTTGTCGAGGAAAGACGTGTTAATTTTAGTTGAAGATGTAGTGAGTGATGTGGAGTTTATTCGTTACTAACCTCGTATAATTTATTGGACTGTTTTCACAATGAGGCGTTTCCCGGTGGGTATTGATTTACACTACATTTGCTTCATACTTCTGTATTCATAACGGAGAAAATTAAAAAAAATTAATAGCAAAATCCGCCAACACCTACGATGCCAGTCGTATGCAATTATTTTTAAAGGTCATAACAAACTGCGACCTTGATATATGGTTTTTCTCTGATAAAAGTAAATTGAATAAGAAAAACAATAAACTTTATTTATTTATTATTGAGTGCTAAAATAAATCATTTTGAGATGTAAAATTATATCGTTGACCTGCCCTAACACTATGATAATATCTTTTACTTATAAATTCTTAAGTTATTTCACATTTTGCCTTTTATTGCTTATAATTTAAAATGTTTTTTTAATAGTTTTGATGTCTTATTTTACGTGCACTTTTTTGTCTCTTCTTTTTTGTCTTTTTTGTCTTGTAGACAAGTGGAATAATATAGTTAGCTTGGAGCTAAAAAACCAAAAAAGCTAAAAAGGTACCATGTACAAACAAAAGCAGGTACATTACATGATAACTTCATAAACTTCGTGAATAAAAGTTCGTAAGCCCAGCGAGCCAAATAAATAATAAGGAATTATTGGTTTATTTTATTTTTTATATTATTTAAAGTTTTTCCAACTTTTTGTTAATAATAGGGTCTTTAAAACCACTAAGGATATGTTAAAGAAAATCTAGATTATTGATGGGGGTCTATCGGTACTCTGTTTAAATTTTCTTTTACTTCTTGACGTTTACGAGGTTAAAATATAACGTACTAACTTTAGTTTGTACATATCTACTAATCCAACAGCAAACTTAGTAAGAAAACAAGCTTGCAATGCTACAAAATATACGACATTAAATAAAATTACTGCAGAAACTGCACTTAGCAAAATGCATAGTCAAGTTGAGCGGTCGTGTAAAGGATGTGATCGTTAATTTAACAACTACGTTTGAACAATTCATTGTTATGATGCCACATTAGTTAATGTGTTATATTATGTTTGTTTACCTCAAACTCTGAAAACAAGATTGTACAACCAGTGTATGTTGCCAGTGATGATTTATAATTAGAGATGGGCCGAATATGGATTTCACCGAATACGAATATTCGGCCGGAAGTTCGGTAAAACTTTTACCGAACCGAATATTCGGCCGAACATTATTCGGCAGGACTTAAAATTAAGATATTTTAAGTCCTGCCGAATAATGGTTATCTGCAGTAGAATCAGAGTAACCAACATAGCCCAACGGATAAATAAGCTGAAGTTGTTATTACCATTCTTATTCTTCGATTATGTTATTCTACGATCCGACGGAGAAGAAAGTTTCTTGAGTGTCAGCCTCGAACCCCCCCCCCTCCCCCCACTAGATGGAAGTACCTGGTAAGGCATGCAAAAAGTCGATGGATGCGGGTGGCTCAGAACCGTGCTTTGTGGCATTCTGATTATATTTGCAATACGATAAATCATCGGGTAGTTGTCAAAGTCCTGAGACTGCGATGCGGGCCGTGAGTTCAAATCTTTTCGAAGGAACATTTACTTTTGAATCTGGTTATACCGTGATTGTTCCAGTGTCTCTTAAACTTCATCCTAGTATACCTCCGATTTATCCCATTCACATAATATCTGGCTCGGGTAGATGGCGACGGAGTTTCTTGTAATATTTTAATACCTTCATATTGGCCGTGGCTTGAAGCCCACAACGATTGGTAGGTCCAATATGAATGTAAGTGAATTATGGGGGAGGAATGGTCTCTTGTATTACGATGCATTATTCTACTTTAGATGAATGCATGTGGCTCAGGCCAGTCCAAGCCTCTCTTTATGAAAAACCATATCTGATGCTGGTATTAGAGAAGGCTGATTTTTTCGATGGCGGGCATGAGCCTTACAGTGATCCTTTCAAAAAGTGTTAAAGATGGAACACTGTTGGGATTTAGTTGGTGCAAGTCCAAATTACGACTTTTGATGTTTCTGCGAGACGGGGGACTACCACATACAGGTTTGATTAATATTCGGAGAAACATTGTCCGAATATTAATCTAACCTGTATGTGGTAAGTGTACACAACACGTACACATGTAATACAATAATACGTGCAAACAAGATTTTTACGACCGACTGATGGCAGATATCCTATCTAATATACCGAAGCCGAATGCTACAGACTGATGACGGAGCACTATCAACTTATTTTCTTACGTCACAGCTGCCATACACCAATATAATCCCTGGTGATATGAAATACACATAAAGAAAATAAAAGCGTAAGTAAATTTATATTAATTATTTTTACAGAACCTGTTATGTTTTGTTTTGACGTTATCCATATCAAAAGCCGTGCAGTTCCCAACAAATCCTACCTCAGAAATGTCGGCAGATGAGAAAAATTTAATAAAAGGTAACAAAACTCTCGAACAATCTGATGAGAGCGGTCACGAAATCGATGTAGATGGTGAGGATATAAAAGACAAAAAGTATTTAGATGATGCAATGAAAACGATTTTGGACCCCAATACCGTCATACTGAAAACAAACGACGATATTGAAAGTTTCAAAATTCAGTTGGATGAATTAGATAAAGAAAACATGACAGTTGAAAACTTTATGGACGAAATGGACAAACTGAGCTTAGATGTTTGTAAATCATCACAGGCCTCATTGTGGTCTTATGTTACTGATATTAATAATGAAGCTAAAAAGAATAAAATGGTAAGTTATATAGGATTAGACATAAATAGATAATAGTTTTTTTTATATATTTAGAACATTATTATTTATATATTATATAATATTATTTAAACACACATATACACGTATATATATATATATATATATATTTATATTATATATATATATATATATATATATAATATACATATATAATAAAATATTTCATAATATTTTGGCGATAGAAATATTAATTCAAACATAAGTTAAATGAACCTAATTTCTAGGGGTTGTGAATTGGCACCATATTCTGAGGTCTTTAAAAAAATTGCGTGCGTTTATAAGCGATTTACAAACTTTTTTATTGTAAGATCTATCATTCAATTCATAATAAAGCTTTGCGTAGTCATATCATCAGAGGTCTGGAACTCTGGAGAAATGCGTTTTAAATTAAATTGAAATTGTTTTAAAATAATTGGTTAGTTTTGCCAGCAACGGGTGCGACGTGTCGAACACAAACTTTGTAGGTTTTTCTGAATATTTTAAGGTAGGAAAAAAATATTTGAAAAAGCCGGTTCCTAGTATTTAATGCCGGTATACCGCGAAATAGCTATTTCAGATACTTGATTTTTTTTCAGGGTTGTTTTTGCGATTAGGCCCTTATCGCTTTGGGCTCGACAACTTAAAAAGACAATGAATATTAAAATCAAATAAACTTGGTATATATATATATATATATATATATATATATATATATATATATATATATATATATATATATATATATTATATTGTTAATTATAATATATTTAGGTTATAGTTATTGAATACCATATATTATTTTTGCAACCTTTTTCCTTCGCATTTCGTACATTCGGAATTACGAACCAAATACATTGGAATAAGCATTTTTTAACATCGGAATAAGGTGCCTCCAATTTATTTTCATATTTATTTAATTAAGAATACAAATCAAGATCTAATAGCCAAACCTATTGTCTATT
Source organism: Parnassius apollo (assembly GCA_907164705.1). NCBI lineage: Eukaryota > Metazoa > Arthropoda > Insecta > Lepidoptera > Papilionidae > Parnassius > Parnassius apollo. Next base: position 3,616,003 of record CAJQZP010001441.1, on the reverse strand, counting down.
TCAAGAGTAGAAACAATACTGGTTTTGATAAAAGTCAGTCAAATCTTCAAAATGGTACAACAAATGCTTAATTTTCCATCTCCATTCAAGCTTTATTAAAAATACCGCAGAAATAGGTGCCCTTACCTTTGTTTGAAAAAAGTACATTATTTAATAATACTATGTAAATCGTACCAAATAGATTTTTGTTTATTTTCCTAAACAACAGAATTTCGGCAAAACTATGCCTTATATTTCTTCTAATTATAATATACTCGTAATAGTCATAAATTACGGTTCCAGATAAAAATTGCTGCAGTAGAAGACGAAATAAAGAAACAATACTGGAATACTATAAAAAGGAAATATATTAACGATGAACCATTGCTAAGGGACCCGAAATTGAAGAGGAAATTACGAATTATTAAGGAGAGGGGGACGAATGTACAGATGCCCCAAAGCAAAGTAAGAATAGTAGTATATAACTGTGTTCGCACTAGGTGATATAATTTATATTATTCATTTGTAAAACTATTAAAATATTCTTTCAGCAAAGAGAAGAAATAGATTCTATGCAACGAATTTGGAGTCGAGTTACAGTATGTGCATATAATGCAACAAACTGCAATAAAGAAGAATCAATACGAACAATAAATGGTTAGGCCGTATTTAAAAATTCAGATTATTTAATTTCCGATTGTTAACATTCCTAAAAAATAAATACATATAATTAAATGTTATTTTCTTTTCTAGATATAATTTCAGTCTTCAAAACTAGTAATGATACCAATGAGTTAGCGTATTATTGGAAAACTTACCGAGATGCAACTGGAAAGCAGATAAGACCAATTTTTAAAGATTACGTATTGAGAATGAATAATGTAGCGCAATCGGAGAATTTTACTGACGCTGGAGAAATGTGGCGGTATACATTCGAAGACGATAACTTTGATAAAACTGTTTGTAGACTTTGGTCTGAAATAAAGCCTTTATATGATACTCTACATACTTATGTCAGAGTGAAGTTGAAAACATTTTTTAAAGATGAGTTAGTCGATAAAGACAAGATGATTCCTGCGCATATTCTGGGTAAGTTTCCAAAATTTTTTTTATAACGTTCTTGCTGATTGCTCTCTTTTTGTACAATAACATCGGTACATCCAATGGATTTATGTATTTAATGTTGTTAATATATTAAAATATTATTGATTTATTAATATAATATTTTCTGCTCAATCGACAAATTCAAGCCTCCCGAACAAGCCGGTTTCCGAAGAAGCTTCAGTACCATAGACCACATACATACATACCCTGCGGCAGATTTTACTGAAGACCGATTAGTACAATCTGCCACTTTGCCTTGCGTATGTGGACTATGAAAAAGCCTTAGATTCTGTCGAATTCCGAATTCGGGCGGTGCTACAGTCCCTTCAGCGGTGCCAAGTTGATTGTCGGTATATCCAAGTGCTGAACTGTTTGTACAGTAGGGCTACGATGGCTATCCGAGTAACCAGAGTACGAAACCTATCCAACTGCCCAAAGGTGTAAGACGGGGTGACGTTATATCCCCGAAACACTTCACCGCTGCATTGCAAGACGTTTTCAAGCTACTGGACTGGAAAGGATACGGTATTAATATTGCCTTGCCTATTGATTTGCTATTGATTTGCCGACGATATAGTCTTTATGGCAGAATCGCTGTAGCACCTAAGCATTGTGCTCAATGACCTTAATAGTGTCTCCTAACGTATAGGCCTTAAGATGAACATGGACACACCTATGCCAGTAGTTGTTGGGGGCACTAAGCTCGAAGTTGTTGACGAGTACGTCTACCTGGGATTAATATTCCACAGGTCAATCGACGGATTCAACTCATTTGGGCTGCGTTCGGGAAATTACGACAGATCTTGTCGTCAGGTATATCTCAAAACTTGAAAACTAGATTGTGCAACCAGTGCATGTTGCCAGTGATGACTTATGGATCTGAGATGTGGTACTTCAGTGCTGGCCATAGGAGGACGCTCAAGGCCGCTCAGTGAGCTATGAAGAGGGCTGTGCTCGGGGTTTCTCTGCGTGATAAGTTTAGAAATGAGGATATCCGCAGTAGAACCAGAGTGACCGACATAGTAACTGATTAGTAAGCTGAAGTACCAATGGGCAACTCCCCACTCACACAAATAGTTCACAAGATGGTAAGTGCAACCCATGGGCACCTGCCGCCAACTTCAAACAAAGAGTATCTTAAATGTGCTATCACCTATTTAGGAACTTAATGTCTCGTACTTTATAATGATGCTCGCTCTCTTCATATCCTTAATATCGAAACAGTACTGCAACGTGTATGCACACAGCTGTTTATTTGAAAAACAGACTATCCAGAAAAGATATTAAAGTTTTAAAGAACTACCGTGTTACTTCGGTGCTGGCTAATTAATCTTGTCTGGTTTTTGCTACAATCTGTGTAATGGCATCTTGGATATTTCGTAAGGACATGATGTAGGCGTGTCATTTGTCATACCTGCATATTCATTTCTAACACCTAGGGCAAAATATAAGGAGTATTCGAGTTTCCTCAATAATATTATTTTTTTTATTTTAAATAGTACGGATTTTCTTTTAATCGCGTCAAGTGGTCAATATCGCTATGGTCAAAATCGAAACGAAAAAATAACATTCAAATTATGTATAAAACACTATTCGTTTAACCTAACCGTGAATATATCAATTACTTGTATAAGTGCCTTCTAAAATAATTATAGCAAACTTGTTAAACAGAAACTTGTTTCAGGCAATTTGTGGGCTCAAGAATGGCAAGCAATCTACAATAAAGTTGCTGCATACCCTAACATTTTCAGGCCAACGCTAAAAAATAACAAAAGCTTTCAAGCGAGGGACCTTTTCGACGCTGTCGATGAGTTTCATCAATCACTTGGTTTCGCGAGTGCAAACGAGACATATCAAGACTTAAGTGAAACTATGACATCTGCTAACTGTTTGCCTTCCAGTCATGATATGTGCGATGGAGTAAATTACAAGTAATTTTTCCGTATTACTTTTCTTATTTAGCTATTTTTTTAATTTATTAAATTATATTTACATCACTCACTGTGAGGACTGAGATGTAATGCCTCGTTTCCAGTAAAAAAGGGTCTCCTGTTCTCTACACTAACCATACGAAACACAGTAGCGTTAAGCTGGTATTCTCGGTCCTTCCTCCTTCCCCGGTCGAGGCGACCCATTCGTGCTACAAATATACTACTAATTTAGCAGCAGTATGGCTCTACCACTTAAAAAATGTATGTCCTGCATTCGATATCTTATTCTGCTCTCGGAACATAAGTTTCCTATCGCATCGAATTTTTTTCGCCATCAGCGTGATGGTAAAATATAGATTCACGGCTCTGGCTTTTGCGTTAAACTACCTTTTCAGCCTTTGTAGCCGTGGTAGCTCAGATGGTTAACGCTCGCTGTAAATATAACAGAACGCGAGTAACCCGGGTTCGATCCCCGCCGGCACCAATGAAATTGTTAATTGCAATTTTAAGTGCTGATTTATCACGTGCTCGGCGGTGAAGGAAAACATCGTGAGGAAACCTGCATGTCTGAGAAATAAGGAAAAAAATATTTCGAAGACATGTGAAGTTCGCGAACATGCATTGGGGCAGCGCGGCGGACACTTATTTGCCCTAAAACCCTCTCAGAAATGAGGGGAGGCCTGTGCCCAGCAGTGGGACGTATATAGGCTGTAACTTTACTTTACTTTTTACCTTTTCACCTTTAAGTAAGGTATCCATGGCCAGTATCTGATGAGGCGTGTAGGTCTTTTTGGGCGCTATCTAAGACAGTATGTACATAATATACAAAGAAAAACCCTATCCTATCAGAGAAGGTGTTTTAGATATCGTGATTTTATTTATGTGTTCCTTTTCAAAGAGTAATTAAAATAAAATAATAATTAAATGGGAAACTTACATGGCAATACATGTGTGAAATATCTTTTCATTTGTCGATTTTAGGCTTTACTTATCCGTTTATCGTTCTTTCGTTAGAAACAACTATAAAAAAACAACGCCAACGCTGTATAATTGCAGTCAACTCAGATAGCGTCGCCGACGACGGTAATGCATAATACTTGTTGCATGTAAATGTGTATTTACTTTTAAACCGACTTCAAAACTTTTTTCTAGGTAACCAACTTTGATGATTCTTTTTTTATTTGAAAGCTTGTGCAAAATCAATCTGACCAGTAGTAGTTTTAGAGTTATCCCTAATAATACGTGTTTAATTGACTTCCACTACATTGATGATGTTCTCATTTTATTTATATTGAAGTCGGTTGTACAAAATTATTAATTTTAACACTTGTTTGTTAACCTTAACGATTTTTGGTACGATAACGATCCTGGACGAGCTCCGACCGTCCAAATTTACTCTGAGGTCCAGATTAATCAATCGGCCATCTTGCAACCAAATTGATTCAATTGACAGCATTCTGTACGACCGAAGGGATGTCGTCGGCTATACTGAATGGCAGTCATAATAATGCGTAGACAGAGAAACCTATAGACTAATGATTAGCGTGGCCTCGATTGAGAAAGGACGATAACAAAGTTTTAGGTATACAATAATCTTTATGACTTTTAAACATATTTAGATAAAAAATTTAATTTTCTAAGAACTGAACTGAACAAGTTTCGCCAATCTTAAGCTCACAGAACACTTTTATTCTCACTTACACCAACTTGTAAACTCCTTAGATCGCTACGAACTGTCAAAGTTGTTTAGCAAAGTGTAGTTTGCTAAACAAAAAAACCGGCACGGAGAAAGGGACAAACAATCACACCGCTCTGTCTTATTTCTATGCAAGACGTATGCATAAATCTATCTTTATCATGTGCGAATGCGAAAGAAAGCGTCAATTTGTCTATAGGTTTCTCTGTCTACGAAATAATGGGATATCGTCGTCCTTTTCTGCCACCAGGGCGGCGCCACTTTTGGTATGAGGTGAAAAATTTGACAGATTTCATAATGGGAAATTAATTTGTTAGGAAAATATTAGAGTTTAATGTCTTACTGAATTATTAGTTATTTTATATTAATTAGATTAGAAATAAATAAATCAATCTACGTATATTCCTAAAAGTCGAAAAATTTAAGAAGAGTTAAAAGCTTCCAAAAAATTAAGGAGCAAACCACTGAGACATTGTTTTGTGTACGTATTAATATAATACTCTAGAAACTGATAAATTTTCTTTTGAAACTAACTTCATCTCTGTGCCTACTAGCGACATCTGGTGAGCTTATTAATAGATGATTATTATAATATATATAATTATAGGCCTAAATATAATAAAAATAAAATTGAATAATATTGAAATCTAAATCTCTAAATCGTACTACTTATTAAGATAAAACAAAAAAATGTTTCGATTTTTTTATAGGATAGGGTGATAAACGAGCACACAGTCCACCTGTAAGTAAGGGTAAGTGATTGCTGCGGCCCATAGACATCTTCATCTATCCTCGATTACGAATCAAAATGCAGATGCGTTGTCACCCGTGAGGACTAAGATGGAACGCTTTGTTTCCAGTAAAAAGGGTTTCCGGTTCTCTACACTCCCCATACGAAACCACACAGCAGCATTAAGCTACTATTTTACGCTGGTATTCTGTGAGAGCGTGGTCCTAGGTCCTACTCCGGTCAAGTAGACTCATTGACGTGCTACATCTATACTAATAATATAACTGCAGCATGGCTCTACCATGTAAAAACATAATGTTTATGCGTCGTTCATCGGTATAAACTTTGTATTATTTTTAAAACAATGTAGTATATTATAATGTATGTAAATGTATGTATATACATACAAATGCAATACAATGTATTTATAAACTAACAATTACAATGTATTTATAAACTAGCTGGTACCCGGTGCCTTTTCGCCGCAGAAAAATATTTGTGTAAGTATTTTAAATTTGGGAGATTTATATTTTCAATTACGGACGATACTACATTACACACACATACATATATATAAATATATATATATATATATAAGATCCGATAAGGCAGGTCTTGATATGCCTATGATTTAACACAATTTGAGAAATAAAATTAAGTCAAAGCTATAGTTATACGCTCAACTTTGATTGATCGTTTTTCATAGTACGCTATACTTGTTTCAAATGAATTGTTAAATCAACTACAATAAAATTACGAAGACTTCTTACTAGAAAGAAACGTAAACTTAATACAGGTGCCTATCCAATATATAAAAATAATTTTATTTGTTCGTATTTTATGCACTGCCATACCGTTCATCAGATTGTTGTAAAACCACAGAATAGATAATAGTACAAGAAGTAAAACTTTGTCATCATATTGATAGCACTTCCGCGAAGGATAAAGACATAGTATAAGTAACTTACAGTAGGTGGCGCGCGTACTACCGACACATTTATTTAAAAGTCTTGTATCATACAATTTATATAAGACTTTCAAATATATATATATATATATATTATATATATATATATATATATATATATATATATATATATATATATATATATATATAGGTACTCGTATACTTGCAGTAATTGTAATGTTTTGCCAGTCGTTCACTCTGGTTTTGCCAAGGTCGAAATGCAATCCGAGTGCATACGTATACTGAGCTTTTTTTTGAATAAGGCATATCTCATTTCAAACCACAATTCAAAACATTTATCACTCACTGGATTAAATGGAAATGATACGGTCAAATTTATTCGTAACATTATGAACATAACATTAAATTTTATTAAGTTGTTCGGATTCATTCACGGTAGAAGAATTGAACCCGAAATATTACACTGCCAGTAACTTGTACTCTCGAGTTAAAAGTTAAACTTTAATGCGTGTTTTTTGTGCAAGTAGCTATACGGTTCCAGAAAGACCAGTATCATAGCGAACCGTTAGCTCTATTGTGATCGCTGCTGTAGCTATAGTTTATTGTTAAACCTCATCTTCAATAAATTGAAGAAGTTGCTCAGTTTTGAGCAATTTTACTTTTTCTGAGCTAAGTCAATAGTTTCCTAGATGAGTGTTACGTTTTCGCATTATCGGTCAACAATCAGTTGGGATGTGCAGAGCAGAGGTGTTTCCTTCGTTAAGGAACAGAATCACCATATCTTTTAATTTGCCAGATACCGGGATGGACATGTGCTTTTTTAAACAACAGTGTCCAGTCAGGGCTCTTGCCAGAATACGTAGTGTATTCTTACTTTTTTTATTTTGTTTGGATTGCCAACATAAGAAACAGCAATTAATGTTTGGTTACATTACAACGTTACAAATTTTATATGATTAACTGCTCTTATATTAAATTATAGGTAATCATAGCATGCGTTGTGTTACAAATGTTAAACAAAATTGAGAAAAATATGTTCTTAAATAAAAAATAAAATAAAAAATAATGTTAAAGAAATAAAAGTTAAGTGTGCAACTGGAGTTTAACGTACGTCAACATGCTTTAGTTTGGTAATAATTTGAGCAAGGGTATCATGGTGAACGTGAATACTTAATCATATGATTGTGAAATTACGATCATAAGCTTGGATTTAGGTTTTAGAATATTATAAGCCAGATCTTAAGTGATTTATGGCAAAGAATTTCAAGGATCAATTGGGCCAGACTTTCATAGATTCCACGAAATGGCTCGGGTCAAAATTGTGTACACTTATATGTACTAACAATATCCGTATGATCTGGAACCCATCTCAAAACGACCCTGTTGTTACAACCCAGAGAGTTTAGACGGTTCACACAGTTTCCAACTAGCTTCTAAGTCAGTAAGTTTCATCTCAGCGCTGGCAATGCTGATTGACAATCAGAGTCTATATAGATAATATGGTTGACGAGGTGTTTTTGTAGGTTGCTTTCTGCACACCGAAATATGGCGAAAATTCCTACCTGGAAGATTGAGGTGAATTTCCCTAAATTCATACTGAGCTTGAATTTGGAGCGTTTTTCATAAATTCCAAAGCTTACTTCAAGGCTAATTTTTGACCCATCGGTATATCATATCATAAGGTTACCGACCTCACAGATAACCCATTCAGCCAGTCTTCTCTGGAGGGTAGTTACGCTATATATATATATATATATATATATATATATATATATATATATATATATATATATATATATATATAATGTTAATTAAAAGTGTATAGTGGACGCATGATATCTGGTATCATGCATAAAGTCGATGTTTCCTTTATTGAGTCCAATAGGGATCTCAATCTGTAGGAAAGCTAGATCAGACTGCCCTGAGCGTTAATTCTATACAAACTAGCCCTCGCCTCCTAGTCTTAATAAGGATCAAGGGGCTTTAGGCATAGAAGTGCATTAGGAGCCGCTTCAGGCGATGATCGCATCGTTCCAGTAGCCATTAATCAGGCAGTCCTTTGTAGACTATTTAGACAGTCCGTAGGCATCTTTTCGTTGACTTTATTACACAAAACGATGGAGGCGTAGGTAATAATCGGCCTTATTATACTTCTGTACATCCAAAGGGTCATACTGAGACGCAAGCCTCATTTGTTCCCAACCATACGACTGCACGTACCTAAAGCAATTTCTGCCTATGCCATATGTTGCTAAGGTAAAAGTTCCACGTTATTATTACTGGGAGATATTTCAATAAATTATAGAATAAGCAGAACCTTTGTGCGAACTCACTTCATGAATGTTTCTGTGTCTTGTTGTATAAATAAATAGAAATAAAATAAAATAAATTATTAAAACTATTATAAAATAATGAATTGATTTTGTGTTAATTTTATAAACCTCCGTTTTTTATTTGGCGAATACTTGTCAAGTGATCATTTATTTAACTTTGAGGAATTCTCAAGTCCTTACTTGGAGGTTGAATCTTTCCGGCGTTTGTTGTTCGTCAATTAATTTGTGAATCAAAGGTTGCAGTCGCTTTTATAATCTTTAAATTTACAAAAGTAAACTACATATACGGACAGAAATAACCCTAATTATGTGACTTTGAATATCTTGACAAGATATTTATATCTACGAAGTCCTAATCTAAAAATCTCTAATTAAAAAAAACGTTATTTGTGTATTCGTATTCAATAATGTATTATAAAATACCAGACCACGCGATTGAATGGCATTGTCACAAATAATTATAAATTGTAAACTTAATTTCATTTTGACACATTTGATTGGTGTCTATGCATACCTACTACAGAACAACACGGGCCACCGATGGATCGGAGAGGAGTAATAAATAAGCCGGCGTTCCCCCTCTGTCAAAGTATAAGTCCACGTGGTCCTATACCTACAATAAAACTAGTTACAGCCGCACTGATCACTATACAAAATATAGCCCTACAAAAATGTAAAATTGTTCAGCTTTTTTTAAAAAATGGCAGATAGTTTTGTATCGTGGAAAAACGCTATGGCTGCTCCCCTTCGTCCCGCCGGTGGCTCGTGTGCCCTATGATGCATACGTGTTGGAAAATTCAAATTTTGATTTTTAATATAATCAAATGAAAAGTTATTATGCTATGCCTTGTCTATTTTATATATTGACTGTACCTATAGCTGTAATTTTAACATTAAATTTTATATCGTTTGCATAGTGAGCGTCGGAAATATAATATAATAAAAAATAAAAAATAAAATAGATTAAAATACGTAAAGGACCCATTTAAACAGCTTGTAAAAATTAATAAAATAACATAGACTGCGATATGTGTGTGACTGATGTCAACAACACAACAATCTCTATTCGTAATAATCGTAATATCATGCTGTAGAACTAAAATCATATTAAATATTCAAGTGTTAAAAAATATTCTGTTGAGTGTACTTTAAAACAGGAATTAAAAAATTGTAAAAAGGAAAACAATTTTATTTCTCGATGTTAGTTTCCTTCCGCTAAAGGCCGATTCACAAGAAAGTAAACGAAATTCAAATCACGTCCATGTGACGAGTCGGCATGATCGACTACTTATAGTCGAAGGTTCTTTGTAATGTTGCATACTTTGTTAATGAGAATCTTTTACCACTAAACTAAACACGAACGTTGAAATAATACTAGTTTTTTAAGGAATTTATCGCGTATATTTAACTTTTTAATTACCCGACGTTTCGAGAGCTTTACAGCACCCATGGTCACGGGAAGGACTGAGATGTTCAACGTCCAGCTGTCATAGTTAACCGCGGTTACCATAGATTAAAATTTAACTTTTGTTCCGATCTACACAGTATGAACTTATGGTATCATGGAGTCTTGCAGTTGTATGCTTGGGTTGGGATTTAATTTTATTTATTATAGGATCCCAAGCAGATGGTAGCACCCAGCCATCTTCTCTATTGAAATTAGGATGTTTTTTGATTTCAATAGCCTCGCGAATCATCCTTGGAAGGAATCGGTGTTCTTTAGCGAGGATTTGTGGTCTATCAAATCTGATGTAGTGACGGGGGCGATCCTGTACATGTTCACAGACTGCAGACTTCCCGGAGCGTCTTGTTCAGTTCACGTTTCAGTTCACGATACCGGTTAAATGTTAGGTACTAGATATTAGCCGGCCAATATGGTTCAGGCCAGCCTACTAGTTCACCGTTGAACAATTTTTTACACTTTGTTTGCCTATTAAGGATGCCACCCTAGAACCTGTTTCCCTCGATAACTACCAGCCTATTGCTATTGATTCTTTGGACTATGGCAGTACCTCTTGTTCTACGGCTCGGTACCACAGTGGCGCTTGAACGTTTGAGCCTCGCACGGAACTCAAACGCTTTTGTATGGTCTACAATTATTACGTCCTTTTAAAGAACGACATATTTTTAAGCATATCATTATCATCATTATAACCCTTCATAAGTACATTGTTGAACATAAGTTGTGCTAACACACTTTCTATTTCCTTACTCTCATATTCTAATAGAAATGTGTATACGGCTCCACCGGAGGAAGTTCGGACGAAGGACTGAAGGCTGTGCTTTCCGAGGCATGGGGGACGGAGGTGAAACACTGCCGATTTCCCGACTTCCGGCTCCTACTGAAAATTTCTAGACAAAAAAAAACAGATTTCGGTTGACCGGCACAATACTATCCGGTACTGGGGAGCGGCGGTAGCTCAGATTGTTAGCGCTCGCTGTAAATATCACAGTATGCTGAGTAAACCGGGTTCGACCCTCGCCGGCACCAATGAAATTGTTAATTGCAATTATAAGTGTTGATTTACCACGTGCTCGGCGATGAAGGAAAACATCGTGAGGAAACCTGCATGTCTGAGAAATAAGAAAAAAATATATTTCGAAGACAAGTGAAGTTCGTCAATACGCATTGGGGCAGCGCGGCGGACACTCCCTTGTCCTAAACCCTCTCAGAATTTAGGGGAAGCCTGTGCCCAGCAGTGGGACATATATAGGCTGTAACTTTACTTTTACTTTACTACAATACTATCAGCACTCGCGCTTACAATTACTAGACAAATAAAGCAACCGAAAAACGGAGTAATGACTTATCACCTATCATCAATCTTATTTTACATGATGAAAAGGACTAAAAGAATGACTTATAAATATTTTTTTTTAGGATAAAGTGGTGTGGACAAAATGTGAACGACATAACTATGGGGCTGTCGCGCGCTGCCAGGCTGTTAGGTCACGTACAATACTTTAAACACTATCGCGATTTGCAGCCACTGTACCGAGACGGACCTAATCCAGGTAAGATTCAACTATTTTACATAAAATATTTTACAAGAATATCCACCACATGGGATATCATCCCGTGAGCGTGGGCAAGAGGCGATAGAGGGAAAATGATACAGATGAACAGCAGCATCTTCAAACTGCGGTTGGTTAATCTGTCAAAATGAGTCAATATTTCAAGGATGCCCATGTTTAGCAGTGGATTTTTGATAGGCTGTAATAAATGGACGACTGAATAAATTTTATAATAATAATGTCCTCCAGACCGATTTTCGGCCACGGCGGCCTGGCTCAACGGAAGCTAGCCATCGGCGCAGGACAGGATTATAGTGCCCAAGTGTATGCGCAAGCACTGGTGCACTCTCTATTTCCTCACTTTCGTAATCCGATGGGACGGTAAACCGACACGATCGGGAGAAAGATCAGGTGCAGGACCAACGGCTTTACGTGCTTTCCGAGGCACGGGGGTGACACACCGCCAACTTCTTGACTCCGGGCAGCTACTGAGAATTTCTTGACAGAAAAACTCAATAATTGATTTTTTGGCCTGACCCGGGGTTCGAACCCAGGACCTCATGATCTGCAGTCGCACTACTACAATCGCTAGACCAACGAGGCAGTCAAAAATTTATAATATACATTTAATGAACGTTGTTATTCTTTGCCAACCCTCTTGCCAAGCGTGGCAACTTTGGCATATATCCCTCCTATGAGGCAATCTATAGGGAATGCCAGTTTTGTACGCTATATTATAGTTGTAGCACGAATGGGTCGCCTCAACGGGGTCAGCACTACGCTCTCACAGAATACCAGCGTAAAATATATTATTTTATTTGCGTAATGCTGCTGTGTTTCGTATGAGTGTAGAGAACCGGAGATCCTCTGTACTGGAATCGAGGCATTCCATCTTAGTATTCAGGCTGACAACGCATTTGCATTTTGATTCTTAATTGAAAATAAATATGGATCTCTATGAGCCACAGCATACCATCAGGTGGACTGTGTGCTCGTTTGTTACTTAATGCTATAAAAAGCCTATGTTCAGCTGTGGACTTTAATAAGTAACGGTAACGGTAACGATATGTTGTTGTTGTGGTTAACAAGCTGCTTGCCAAGCGTGGCTGTCTATGTTTAGTAGTGTACTTACATAGACTGTAATGAATGAATGAATGAATTGTTGTTACACCTATATAGATATATCTATATATTTATTTTTATATATAATCCACATTGTAAAAAGGGGAATAGAACGTAAGTGGACTAAAGGCAGGGTAGAGAAAATGTTGTGGTAACCTAAAGATGGAACAAAACCTAAATAGTCCTCAGGAACTTGTAAAACAGCGTCTACGACATGTGGTTTGTGGTTTACAGGAAATAAGGTGGGTTAATGCAGAATAAGAAGTGTTGGGCATTATGCCCCATTCACACTCAGCCACTGCTCAGTGTGAATGGGGCTCCTGTCGCTGCCGGAAATATTTCCCTAAATACTTCTGCAGCAAAAACGACGCGAGTGGGTGTTTACACTCAGCTTTCATACTTCTTTATTAATCAACTCGCAACAATGACTGACGTCGAGGTTGTTGGTGTGACAGCATTATGTCTGCTCAGTATAAGTAGCTACTACGTGCAATTTATAGTTTTTATCATGAGGATCCTATATTATCCGCTCAATTTCACAAAGTTTTAAAAATTAAATTCTTTATCATTACTAAATATCATATAAACACAGGACAGATTAATAAACGTGCCGTTTTAAACGTAGCACGTACATTCTCGTTCGAATTTCGGTGGCAAGTGAGTGAGAATGTAAACACTCGCTCCTGCTCGCGCTGCCCGTCCTTTGACCCCCGCGCGAAAAACCGACAATCATGGGCGCGCCGGCAGTGGCAGCAGCATGGGCAGGACAGCCCGAGTAACCTATTTACATACTGCCCTGCCCACTTCCCTGCTCATTTCCCTGCCCAAAAAGGCTGAGTGTAAATGGGGCATTAGAGTAGATGAAGATTCTATTCCTTATCCTCATAATGGGGAAGTTCGTGATTTTTTTGCGATTCCATATACACTTGTACATCCGCTTCCTCTTACGCTTACTCATTACTAAGAGGAATTTATGTGCAAGTGCTAATAATTCTAGAAGCACATTTTCAAATTTGACAATAACTTAAATAGCTTCTTGATGTCCTAAAGTTGACAATGAATTAGATATAATCGTCTGCATTGACAGCTTAGTTATTCTAAAGTCACTTATAACACTAACCATGTAGCGGTGAAATAATATTAACTACCCCACATCATCTCGTGTGTTTGTGGGTATTCGTAAGAGGTGACAGGAAAACTAATCAGGCGATTGGCAGCAACGTCTTCTTAATAACGACTAAAAATAAAAAACTGCGATTGCCAGTCTCCTTGTCGAGCTATTAAGCAACTATGATAAATGTCAATATAAGGCAGTCAATGGGGAAGGCCTATGTTCAGCAGTTGACTTTAATAGGCTGTAACGGTAACAAGAGAAAAGGCTTCCGTAAAGAGAGCCTTTTGTGATGGAAAATGATCTCGAACTATACAGAGCTGTGTGCCTTTCTACCCCACCGTCAAGTGTGCCTAGCGTGTGTCTTTTCAGTGACGCTAGATTAGTTTACGATAAAAAAGCTGGTTGACTCTGCAGGCCATCCCTGGAACTTCCCGCTAATTTTAAATGCAAAGCTCTCCAAATTTCACCAAATTATGACGTTGAATATGAAATATGGAAGTAATTTAAAAAAAAAAAACAATTTTTTTCAAAAATTTTCGTTAACGATATCTCACGAACAAATCGACCGATTTTGACCGCACCGGCGGCGACCTACGTGGATTTTTAAGGTCAGCTCTTAGCTGATTAGTATTTAGAATCGATCGGTAAAGCCGTTTAAAAGTTATTCCAAAAAAACAGTTTTTCATACAGACACCATCGAAAAATTTGTCAAGGTGGTTTCCTGTGATCTCATGCCACAGGTCTGTGTGTGATTTGATGAAAACTCAATTTTTTTAGCGGGAAGTTAAAAATACTTTTATAAAATTCAATCTCCGCGATTTTAATTATTAAATTGTTATTTTTTGTCTAAAATAAAGAATCCACACGCTGTCTTTCTTTTACTTTAATTTAAAATTTAGGTTATCTTGCGAGGTTCTGTCTTTCTCTCCGAAATGCTTTTCTCCATCCTTTTCCACCTCATCATATACTCATATACTAATCCTTATCCATATCCTCTTCTACATAACCACATCATCAACCCTATCGGATATTATGTACTGTAATAGCAACGAGTTACGTATTCGTGTTAGTTATTTTATGTCTGTTAGTGGTAATATTTTCATCAAACTATCCTACGGAATTTCACAACATTAAGAAACATCATACGTAATCTGGGTTACAGACTTTCAAAAATCTTATAATAGTGAACAGAGTAAACCGGCATTTGAGTACTTGGTTTGCGTAATAACAAACATAGATTGGCAACTTGATAAATTAATCATCCGTATAGGTTAGTTTCTCAGCATACTTAATATTTTTTATGTAACGACTTGCAAACTGCCTCAATTTGACACACAGAACATAGAAGTCTCGGACATATTTACGGTAATAATATCAGTAAAACATTATCATCTTCATTTGTGTGTCGATAATGTGACGACGTCTCATTTTCGTAAACTAAGTTTCGTAAACTAACTAAATTCGCTGAGGTATGAACCTTAAACAAAAAGGTGATTTACCGGCTTAATAATAAGTGTTCTGTAAAAACGTTTGAGTCTTACGTACCTAATACCTGAATCCGAAAAATTAAATCATCTTTAAAAAAACTATACTAAGGATTTTTGATAACTATTAGTAGTGTTCGCGAAATTAATTAGAAATCATTACAAAATTATCGTCTTTAAAAGGTTTATGCATATCTAGAATGAATTTTACTTGGTGCAAATAAATTATTACAATACTATGTTTATTATAAAAATGTGTTATCCCTTCGAGATTTTCAACCTTTTACACATTTTCATCGTATTTACATAATGCGATAAAAAGTTATTCCTTGTTTTAACATTATCATTATAAATAACTGATATCAAAATCTAACGTTCCTTCATCATATTTTGCTCGCAATTTCAAAAGACTGTTTATAACATTCGGTATATTTCTGATAATTTATGATTACAGTCAATTAATAAATAATAATAGTCAATTAATTTTCCTTGTACTATTGTCTAATTAGTTTCAATTATTATAATTAACGATTGCGTTATTAAGATATTCTATCGAATTCAGAAAGGAAAACATTGTCGATACGACAGCTGTTTTCGTTCAGTTTTTCGTCAGTACGGACTATGAGACCCATTATATCGGATTTCAAATAACCCACTTTGCTTTTAATTTGTTACTAAAATAGTATATTTTTACAGTCATCCTATGACAGTTTTAACTATATCTAGTAAAAATGACCATATTCTTCAAAACATTCCATTATCGAATACCCATTATGCACAAACTTTATTTAACTTTAACTTGCAGCGTTCCACGATGCAATTGCCGACATCGTCGCGATACAGATGACCTCGCCAGCTCACTTACAAACCTTGAACTTCGTGGAGGCCGATACTGGCACTGAAGCTGACATCAATCACTTGCTTTGGCTCGCATTGGAGAAACTTCCACTTGTTGCCTACGCGTATGTCCTCGATAAATGGAGATGGGATATTTTTGCAAATTCTAGTTTGGAGAATTGGAATGAACATTGGTGGGAACTTAGGTAATACATTTATTTTGTATTGTTAATCCACTAATTATTTATTACTAATAATTTACACTAATAATTTTAACAGTAATATGTTAACTTTACTGTTAATGTTTCACCAAAATTTTAATTAAAACTGCCAAAAATAGTAAAGAATATAGTAAGCGTCATTTATCGTTAATCGGATAGAAGAATATGTTCCTTCTTACCCAGGTGGGAGGTAATAACAGGTAATTAAAAATTCTGTTCAAAATAGGAACATAAAAGCTTACTTTAGTTTTGGTTAAGTTTAATATTAGTAGGTAGTTTGAGCCATTTTCTAGCAGAATGAAATCATATTTGTGCTAGTTGGTATTTTTCACTTCAAGTACTGGCCGAAAAAACAAGTACTATATCATCTGCATAGGTAAATACGGGACCACCTTATAGAATACACAAGTCGTTTTAATATACACCAAAAATAAGTTCGGATCAAGGAAACTACCCTGAGGTACACCATATATCACGAGTTGTGAGGAACTCAGATATGAGCCAATTTGCAGACACCTTATTTGTAAGATAACTATGAAATAAGAATAGCTGGGTTTCTCGTATTCTAGGTAGTTTTGCTTAGAATTCAAGAGGGGAGGGATAAGATATAGATAGAGATCGAAAGTTTAGTGTTAACGCTTAAGCAAGGTCTAGAAGAAAGGCGACGCACTTTTGCTTATTATCAAACTTAATCACAATCATCATCTTCATCAGCATAATTACAGCCCTTCATAAGTCCGTTGCTGAACATAGACCACCCCCAAGGAATGCAACAAAGTACGGTCCTGAGCACCTGAACTGACTTCCTGCATGTCTTACCAGGTTGTCACTCCATCTAGTGGGGGGTTGCCATACACTTCGCCTACCGGTGCTAAACAATACGATTTACTAATTTGTGTACAGTATCATCAGTAGATAGTTTCTTTCGGAAACCAAATCGATTGATAAATTTTTTCAGGATTCCAAATATTTGAAGTGACACACATGCAAAACACTGTATAAAATTTAGATTAACACATGTGATAACATAAACTTTATAAAGATTTAAAGTTTAACAAAATTATATTCATAAATCGCAAATGTAAACAATCGTAGATATAGTTATTATTTTAAAATAAAATTAACTATTTTAAATCATTCACTATGTGTAAAATTATATCAATACCTCACTTATTCACTCACTTACTCATTGTAAAATTATTATCGAAACAAAATGTTACTACAAAATATCTTTATTTATACATAATTATCCTAATTTATAATTTGTTAGTTAAATACCTACTCTTGTCTTTTACCGTTTAATATTTGTCCAAGAGTAGTCGAAGTAATCGGGTCTTAAACATAATATCACCAATAAAAGACAAGATGAGGTGTTCCATTTTTTACCCTGCTACTATACATATTCAATATGTTAAAACTAATATTTGTTTGATGTATGACAAAGAGCTTCTAATACTTATAACGTATAATATACCTATCTAGGTATATTATATAAGCTTTTAAACAAATTTACCTTACCTTACCTATTTATGCCAAGTATTACGATAGTTGCGAATGTGAGTACTAATACAAACATTTATTGGTCTAATGGCACACATTAAGTATGAAATCTGTATGAACACTTAAATAATAAATTTAAAAAAAGCTAAAAAGTCAATCTTTGGTTTGGTGGTTATCGAAAGATAATCACAGCAAAGCAATACTTACAAATCGCTTACTTTGACTGTCGTAACTTGGTTACGCTTGCTTTACAAAGGTTTTGTAACGTTATGTAAGACGAGAGTTCAAGATAGAAAATTTTTGCGTGAAATTTATAAAAACGGAAATAAGTTCACGCTTAAAATTTTGTATTCATTGCCTCTTTTATAATAACCGTTGTAAATTACACATCTTACATCGTAAATAATAAATAGTTTTATTGATTCATTACAGTCTACTTGAATTCCATTGCTGAATAAAGGCCTTGCCCATAGCTTGCCTCATATGCATGATTAGATTGGAAACCGCAGTTTTTTTAATATTTTACATGGTAGAGCCACACTCCAGCTATTATGGTTGTAGCATGAATGGGTCGGCTAAACCGGGGAAGGACCACGCTCTCACAGAATACCAGCGTAAAATAACAACTTAATCCTGCTGTGTTTCGTATGGTGAGTGTAGAGAACCGGACACACGTTTTACTGGAAACGAGTCATTCCATCTTAGTCCTCAGAGGTGACAACGCATCTGCATTTTGATTCATAGTCGAGGATATATGTAGATGTCTATGAGTCACAGCGTCCACTTATCATCAGGTGGACTGTGTGCTCCCCTCACCCTTATGCTATAAAAAAAATTGCGTTATCAGGAAGGCGCTGCTACCGGTTTCATGTTTTAGTTTCCCTCGGACGTAATTGTCTTACAACATCCACGGAATGACATGGGGTAGGGGTAGGTAGTGTATTTCTTACGCCACCACTACACAGGAAGTTTAAAAATGAATAAAAGAAATACATACAACGACACCTGCCTTCAATCGAGGCACCAAAATAAGGGAGCCTTTGATTTCTTTTCTTTTTTTAAATAACGTTAACCCTACAGTAGAATTTTCTTATGTATCGTTGAAGCATTTCACAAACATAAATTGCACAATGACAAACATTAATTACCCGGAACAATTATTTGTAGGCCAATACAAGTGCTTTTTTGTTAGGTAATATGTATAGACATACATTATTTTTATTATTGGACATAAATAATCATGTTGTATTGTTTGTTAAAGAACTAAGGAGACTGGAATATCACCACCGATGCTTCGAAATGAAAGTGATTTGGACCCGGCGGCAAAGTATCACGTCGTATCGCATGTACAGTATATAACGTAAGTTATTACTACATCTCTGTAATGCAGTCCGTTTGACATTTGAGTTTTAAGTTGTAAATGAGATTAAAGGACATTAAAAGTGTTTCTAATTGAAAATAAGTACGCCTACATATTTTTAGCTAATGAAAATTACCGTGCTAATGAGCTAAACGTTTGGCCGTTTTTGTGATTATAATGACTAACCAGGTCAAAACTAAATTATTACGAAAGAAAAAATAGTTTAATGATATAATAAATACCAATTTTAAACACATTTTCGTACACATAGAAAAAGACATTTTTTGGTTATAAATTTGTCAATTGTAAGTATTATGTAAATAAATAATATTTTTATAAATAATATAGTACCAATTCTTTATGATTAGATATCTAGTGTCGAACGTGTTGGAATTTCAAATTTTGTCGTCACTATGCAAAAGAGCAAATCACACGGGACCTTTACACGACTGCTCTATACACGGTGTGCAGGAAGCGGGAAAACGGCTCAGGTAATATTCCGTGCTCATTAGAAAGTCCTTGCAATAATATACGCATTCCCCATATTAAATAAATAATGTGAAGTTCATTTTGATTCGATTATTTTAAAATTGAATATATTTTTAAAAGATCACAGCAATTATAGCGCTATTTTATGATCGCATAAATCAGATTTTGTTCGTTTTTGTAATGTGTGTAATTCATGTCCTTTTTTTTGCAACTTGGTAAGAATAAACAACAAAAATATTGTTTACAGTGATGGAATGGGTCTCGGTGCCAGCGTAGGTTGGAGGAGCGTTCTCCACACAATGACTGGAGAATCAGAGTTATCTACACAAGGAATATTAGAATATTTTGCACCCCTCGAGAAATTTCTACAGAACGAAAACGTAAGGTTGGCAAGGTTAAACGAAGATATGGATAAAAGTGCGCCGATAATTGTAGGGATTATTATGATTGTATTAATTTTATTAATGATAATAGTTTACTGTGTTAAGAAGAGGAATATTTGTAATAGATTTCTTTCTTTGTGCGGACTCGCTAGAAACGGTTCCTTAGATATCGCCACAAATGAAATGACACAAAGCAAATCGAGTGAAGTCATAGGAGTTAATGAAGAGAAGGTTTGATTCATGCAAGACTTGGAACATTGTGAATAAGTATTTTTAGTGAAATTAAAATTATCAGTTTTTATTTTATGTATATTTTTAAAGTGCCACTGATTTGTATGTATATCGTTAAGTAATATTGTTATGCGTTCTGTTACTACGTGGATGTTTATAAATTATTACGTAACATATTTGAATAAATATAAATTGAAATTACTTTATTTCATTTTCATCACCACCATCACAAATTACAGCCGTTTACAAATCGACTGCTGAACATAGAATTCCCCCAAAGGATGCCACAAAGCACGATTCCAAATTACCTGCATCATATTTAATAAATCCCTCCAGTGCGCCGCATTACAATCCAATTACCCATACGAGGCTACTACTAAAGAACCTTTCCTCCCCGTCGGTTGTCGCCTTTTGAGCTATATGGACAGCCTATTGCCACTTCGGCTTACTGATGCGACTGATGTTGAACTCATATTAGAAATATTGGCAGTGCAAGGGTATCGGCTCTGGGCATATGAAATCACCTGCCCAGCGTGGTAAGTAAGGCTAAATTCAACAAATGCGTCATTGCAGTATGTAACGTATATGTTATGAACCAAGTGATTAATCAGGGCACTATTTACAACGCCCGGACAATATGAATAATGACAACGACTTAGGGACGTTCAAGAAAAGAGCTTACTCCTTTCTAAAAGGCCGACAAAGCACCTGCGGTTCCCCTCGTGTTGCAGTTGTTTATGGGCGGCGGTAGTAACTTAACATCAGGTGATCCGTATCCTCGTTTGCGTCTTCTCCTATAAAAAGTCAATTGAGGCTACGTAATTAATACTGATTTAAACTTAATTATTTATCACATTGTCTGATCATAACCTAACCTAGGTTAGCTATCTTTTTATTAATAAGTAACGGACTTTATTCATAAACGGCAACACCACCATATTTCACCAAGTGACACAACAATCATTAATTATTTTAATGTGGTCATGGTGGGACTGATGTGTTTGACGTCCTGATGTACATATTTTACCCGCGATACCTTCAGCTTTTATGTATAAATGTTTGCTAAGATATACACACAACGAACTTCCGAAATCTTGAAGTCCTGCAGATGTGTGCTGAGTTTGGATTTTTTAATTTTATTAGTTACTACCTGTTTCCCGTGACTCCGCCCACGTGGAATTTATTACAATCAGATTTTATGGATTTTATTACGCGGAACCTTAATTATTTTTCTAAAACATAAATAGCCTTAGTTACTTCTTATAACATCAGCTATCTGCCAGTGAAAGTCCCATCAGAATACGTCAAGCCGTTTTGGATTAGCCGGAACAGACAGACAGACAAACATTTTAAAAATTGTTTACTTTTTGTTATAAGTACCGTAAATATTTTCATATGCATTCAGTTAAAAGCTGTTATTTTGACATTACAAACAGGCACATCAATTTTATTAATTGGTATAGATATGATCTCAAGCATATGGTATTATCCAGCCATCTTCTCTATTGAAATTTGGATGTTTTTTAATTTGAAAAGTCTCGCTAACCATCCTTGACAGGAATCGGTGTTTTCAAGGGCCTTTGACTCAATTAACACAAATTTACTGATTTCGAAGCTTTTATATTATGGCTTTGATAAAGAAACACTCAAGTGGTTCAAAAGCTATTTAACTGACCATCGTCAACAAGTAATTTTAGACGGGTACCATGGTAAAAACTGTGTCTCTAAGCTTCTTTCTGTTGATAGAGGTGTTCCTCAAGGTTCCGTGTTAGGGCCGTTTACAGGTATATATACCCAAAAATCGAAAAAAATATAATTCAGTAAATAAGTTAAATCATCTTCAACGTTTTAGGGATTGGTCACAAAATAACCATAGATTACTGAAAATAACTCTATGGTTATTAATCTTAAATTAGTAGTAGTCAGCACAGCTATCGGACGTGTTATTGACAGCTCCGTCGTTTTATTTTGATATTCGTGGTTAAAGTTCTAAAACGTCATCGAGTTGTATATAATTCGTAGCATAATTCCTCGGCCTTGTGTGAATATATAAATTGTGTCCATGTCTTAAAAACTGTGAGTGCTATAAATGATTTTATTTCAAGATTAGCCCCGTGATATTGATTATAAGTGGGTTATCCATACATTTGGTGGACAATATATTATTAAATACCCACTACAATAAAAAATCTTGCATCTATATTACGATACAGATCAATATTTTCGTAAAGTTATATCAAAGCGCTTTGGCGCATAGGTCTGTTCTAACATCCTGAGACCGTGGTTCGGTTCTCCCATTGTCGTCCGTCTTTTTGTTCTTGTTTTTTTTTCCTAAAAAAATATATTTTAATTTATTGTTGGTTTTTGCTAGTTCAAATAAAAGTCGAGGTTCGATCGCCAGCTAGTGTTAAAAAAACATCATTTACACAATTAGTCACGTTACAAATTATACTTTATTAATGCATTTACGTATACCACAATGGAAAACAAAATTTTTTGTATTGCCTGCAAAGATTTGCCACCACCTCCTGGTAAAAGAGAAAAGTGTTTATGTATGCACTGCAGACAAGAATACCATTTAAAATCTTTTGAATATTGATAAGACTGCTTTCTCTAAATTAGACGGCCAAACTAAATCTAAATGGAAATGCCCAACTTACTTTAATGTAACAAATCGACCCAAGGGAGATATTTCGAACACACCGGTTAGAAAATCAGTGCCGTGTAATGATTCAATAATGTTCTGCGACGACTCTCTTCCAGTTGAACATTCGGAAATTTCACTAGGTCCTCAGCCATCAACTTCTATGTGCCCTTCTCTAGGATAAGAAGTTACATTAGAGAGTATAGCCGGACCTCTAGATGTGAAACTCGATGCCAAATTAGATGAAAAATTTGAATCACTCAAGAAATCATTCTATATTAATATGAAATCATTAATCTAAACGGGAATTGTTACATCTATTGATCAAGTCAAAATTGAATTTACCGAAACTACAGGCTTTCTACATCAGGGGCAAAAATAACTTAAGTCAAATATTGAATCTGCTGAAACAAAAGTTAATGCACTAGAAAAAATTGATACCGATCTAACGAACAAAATGAGTGTACTGCATTGTTGTTTGGAATCCATAGAAAAAATTTCCCGCAGTCACAACGTATTCAAGCAGTTCCCTAAAAACGGAATGAGAATATTTTAACGCTTGTCAAAAATATTTATACCACAGTAAAACTACCAACGACAGACGCTGAAATTAGTATGTGTCGAAGGTTAGCTAAATTGCCGACCACATCAGCCCAATGCCCGCGTAATTTTTTGCTTTCGCTGCCTTCCATTCGGCAATTTGATAATTTTCTGTCAGCGGTCAAACGTTATAATAACGCTATCCCTGGCAACACATTTAGCTCTGTACATTTATGAATTCAAGGGGACAGATGCCCAATTTACGTTTCCGAACATCTGTCTCCGGTATCCAAGGAGCTTTTTGCTTCGACACGGGCTACTACTCGTGGAAAATATAAATACGTATGGGTCAAATTCGGAAATATATATGTGAGAAAAGATGATAATTCTTCAGCAGTACATATTAAAAACAAAGATTGCTTGGCTAAAATTAGTAAATTTATTCGTATTATAGTATTTCACTTTTTGTTTTTATTTATTTTGCATTTGTGTTTTGTATTTTTTTTTGTCTTGAATGTTAATTTACGCTTACTTTTCATATGTTGGGCGCTGACAGAATAACGGCGTTGTAGGCAACTGCAAAACTTATGCGGAGCTAAAGCCCATTCATTACTACACAATGTAATTTTGGTTATATTTGTGTACTAATCACTGCTCAGCTCAGCTTCCAACACCAGCAAGTAATGCAAGACAATAAGCTTGCACCTACGTCACAGTGACTGAATGACACCAGCAATGTTCGAGCCTATGCTTGCTGTACTATCATACGTCAGAGGAGTCACGGACCACATTGGCTACATCTTGTAGCCAGCTTCCATAAAATCTTACTACCCACCGAAGAAAATGAGTCAGCTTTTACCATCCGTCAACTGTATATTCTCCCACAAGATGCAGGAGTGTACAAGCTTGATTGTGAATATGACCTCACCTATATTAAGACTAGCAAAATGTTTAACAAAAACCCGCATAAAAGAATATATAGCTGACGTAAAGTCGGTACTTTACGTCGGCTATATATTATAGCATCGTTGGTACGCTCTGAGAAGTCTGCAGTCTGTAAACACGTTCAAGATCGTCTCCGACTTTACATCTGACTTGATAAACCACATAGCCGATGATGATTCCATAAAGTCAGCCCTCCACAGAGAAAAAAAGAAGATAAGATATTGCGATAAGCTCAACCTTTGAGATAACTTAAACGTGATACAGCCATGCTGCAGCTATATTATATTATAGTTGTAGCACGAATGGGTCGGCTTGACCGGGGATGGAGCACGCTCTAATAGAATACCACGCTCTAATAGAATAGTCCTCAGGGGTAGCAACCACCCCCCCGAACGGGTTCCCGCCTTGTCGTGGCGGGGGGGCTTAGTAGCCGTGGCTTGGTCTCCCACGGTGAACAAAGAGGAACCCACGTGGCTGGCCCGAGGTGAAGGGCCGGCCTGAGTTGGCCGCTCCGAGTGGACTTGGGGAGCCCACTTCGGATGTGTGCTGGTGGACTGCAGCGAGCAGCCGAGGTGGAGTCGCGGAGGAAGAGGAGTGTTGGTATGGCGATGCGCCACTCGCCCTATCCTTCGCGACTCAAACGGGGCCGCACCGTTGATGCGGTGGTGGTGGGGCTGCGGGGGGAGAGGATTGTCGGTATTGCGAGGCGCCGCTCTCACTATCCTCCGCAGCCGAATCTTGGTTGGCGGCGGAGCCATAGACCAGATCCGCCGCTGGGGTCGGGAAGGCTAGTACTTCTAAGTGCTCGTTTTTCCTGGCCCCATGGCCTTTGTGCATCGGACGCGGGGGCGTCTGTTGCACAGACGTAGTTGGAGGCCGTGGAGGAAGGCGCGCCATGTGTTCTGGTGCGCCTTACCTGGGAAGGAGAACGGGGAGGAATTTTCCTCTCCCGAGGAGGTGCTGGGGGTCCGCCCCCGGTAGGGCCGCGGGAAAGCGTTCCCGTAGCTCTGCCAATATGCGACAAAGGTGGAACACCATGGGGTTTTAGTCGGTTCGAGTCCGACATAACCCGTCCTTGCCCCCGCGAAGCGGGTATGCGTAGGCATTTCCACATGCAAAAAAAAAGAAAAAAAAAAAAGGGGTAGCAACCAATTTGCATTTGCGTGATTCTTTATCGAGGGAAGATGTAAATGTCTATTGCCCACAGCATCTACTTACAATCAGGTGGACGGTGCCTTTTGTTCATTGCAATATATAGGTGGATATTTGTGAAATAATTATGCTGTTTAATCTGAATTGAAGTGAATGTTATAGTTACTTGTAAATTAGTTTTAGACAAATAACGAATTCGGGGCATGTCTGTTGATCTGTTCATGTGTGCCGACAATTGACATACTACCATAAAAGAAATATATAGAGTGTATTACACAACATACCGCCTTGGGTACAAGTAGTGGGCATGTTTTTTTTTAAATATTTACCTTGATTTATCGTGTTATAATATGACAAGAAAAATATTTAAAAAAAGAATTGATTTTAGAACAAACACAAAGACACGATGATCTTCATAGTATAAATGTCTAGTATGTATTTCACGACGTTTTGGGCACTTTTTTTTTTTTTGCGCCCGAAGCAAATGTGGGCAACCCTCCGGAAAGCGGGGGAGGGAGGTTGAGAATGCTCATAGCATACCACGCAGCCGGCTGCGTGGTTATGTGGAGACTTTTACCCACTAAACTCAACCTTTTAGGAATTGGCTTAACGATCTGACTAGAGATCTCTAAGCCGTATACGAACGCGACCCTCCTTGGCAGAAAGGAGGTTTTGGGCACACGGACCTAAATATTTTATTGGCATTTGGCGTGTTATAAAATAATAATAAAATAAAATAAAATAGATAAATGTTATTAGAACGAACACAGTATTTTATAAATCTATCCATTCCATACTACACAAGACTGCATTCTTCTCCAAGAGGACCTAGATAGACTTACAGACTATTGTTACAAAAGTAAGTTTCAGTTAAGCATTCCGAAGTGTAAATATCTCCGTTTTACTAAAAACAAGAATATTATTACATTTTCGTACTCACTGTGTAACGTTCCTGTAGCTAAAGTGGATTCTATGCGAGATCTCGGTATACTGTTTGATTCAAAACTGTGCTTAGACATACATATTGATTAAATTTTAACAAAGCATACAAACTATATGGATTTATTATGAGATCAACTCGCAACTTCAAACGGACCTCTTCATATCTTTGTTTATTACCCTAGTTCGCTCTCAACTTGAATATGCTGTGCCCATTTGGAATCCTTATTATAATAAATATATACACAAAATTGAAAATGTTTAACGCCGGTTTCTACATGCAATGCATTATACTCGTAGATTTCATAAATCTTATTTACCGTATGACCAGTTACTCAGTAGATACAAAGTTCTAACCCTCCACTCTAGACGTAAGCAATTGGAGTCAATGACATTGTTTCATATAGTAAGATGCAAATTTGACTGCATTGAGTTACACAATCTGTTATGTTATGTAGTTCCCAGAACTGTCCATAGACGACGGGTGCGTGCGGGTAAACTCTTTGTCGTAAGTACCTATCGATCCAATACCGGTTTTCGTTCACCGATTCGACGTATGGTTGCCACATATAATGAGACCTTCGAGCTACATGCTCGAAGGTCTCATTATATGTGGCATTTTTACTTGCTCAAAGGAAAAGTTTCGTGGTCTTTTATAAAAGACATATTTCAAATAATAATTTTGTTATCTTAGTTACATTATAATATCACTGTTGACCAAATTTTGACATTTGTATAATACCTTCTGTACAGCTGCAGGTCTCCTGGCGTCTTAATTATCTATCCCAAGAGGTAATCTGTGAACAGCACTGTTGGCTGCATTATTGCGTATACTAAGTTACTGTACTATCTATATATAATTATATATAATGTAGTTGTTAGCTGTTCCACTTTGAATAAAATAAAATAAAATAAAATCACGAAGACGCAACGATGGGTCATGATGGGTGATCATTTAGAGAGCGTACATAATCATAGCTTGCTTTTATATATGCTCTAAGCTGATACATAATACAATAATTATTTATTATCTATTGTGGAATATTTTTATGGTGTATGCGTCATGACGATGACCTGGTTCTTAGAATATAGTATCATTTTTCAAATATAGTCTGCAAGTTTGACTCGAAAAATGCTGCACTTTATTGTCTACACCATTGATTTATATATATATATATATATATATATATATATATATATATATATATATATATATATATATATATACAAATAAATAAAATTGAAGTGTCTGTTTGTAATGCCAAAATAACAGCCTTTTACTAAATACATAATTATGAAAGTATATACGGTACATAGAACAAAATAACAATTTTTAAAATTTTTGTCTGCCTGTCTGTCCGGCTGGTCACTGAAATGTCTTGACCAATTTTGACGACACTGTCACTGGCAGATAGCTGATATTATAAGGAGTAACTTAGGCTTCTTTTATTTTTGATAAATAATTAAGGTACCGCGTGAAAAATTTTAAACCCATGAAATGCAATCGTAATAATAATCATAATCGTATGAAGTCGCGGGGAACAACTAGTTCACTAGTAAGCCTCGAGCGAGAACCTTTGCTGAAATGTCAAAGAGGTCATTTTTTTATTGTTGTATTGTGATTGTCTCAATGTCTCCGACAAATAGTCTCTAACGATACGATACGATACATGACCGGTCGTCCTCACGCAGTGTCATCTTTGAAACTGCTCTTCGTGAACGCCAACGTCACAAGAAATACCACATGAGTAAAAAAACGTTTATATTCTCATGTGGTTATGCTACACACATATATATATATATATATATATATATATATATATATATATCTAGCATTAAGAGAGCTTTCTAGAAAATGCCATGCTAGAACTTTCCCACTATCGCCATCTAGTATCGAGTGGCAGAACTAGGAGAGAACTTTTTACATTTAGTCGGTTAGGATCGGTATGTGCTCGAACATACGAGATGTTTCAGTGGAAAAGATCCTTTATAAAGGCCTTAAGGACAGCGACCAAGTCAATATTGAATTGGCAAATCAACCAAATAACTGCGAACTAAAGTGTTCAGTGTGATTAATTACTGTGTTCTAAGTTGTAATTGGTGTTCGGTAATTAAAGTGTCAATTTTGGTAATTCAATTGGCAGTTTTAATTGTCACGAACCCTAAGCTCGTAACAAATGGTGTCAGAAATTGGATAAAATCATGCCGATTTTACCTAAGGACGACAAGCAGGGTATCCGTACCCGAAGTCGACGCCAGCAGGAGACGGCCTAGAAACAAGGTGCAACGCCGCAGACGTCGGAGGGCCAGCTACCGACCACGGAGGAGCCAGCGCCCTCCTTTCTCTTTCAATGTCTTTATCATCTTTTAAATCTTCGGTAACAACATGGCCTAGGTACTTAAATTCAGTTACTCGTTTAAGTGCAACACCCCCTAAAGTGGTACACAGGTGGTACGAAATTTGGTTTCTTCGTGCCCACCTTAAACACCATGAGCTCACTCTTCGTAACATTATGTTTTAGGCCGTGGGCTTCTGCATAAACCTCACATATGAACAAAAGCCGTCTGAGTGCACTGACTGACGGGCTCAGAAGCACCATGTCGTCTGCGTAACTGATGTTGTTCATGCAGAGTCCATCAACAGAGCAGCCGACACGTGCACTCCCGAGTCTATCAATCAGTTCATTTATATATAAATTAAAAAGCGTAGGTGAGGTTTATCCCCCTTGTCTCACACCGCATTCCAATCTGTACTCGTCCGACAGTGCACTAGACCACCTTACCTGATTAATTTGATGAATTAAAAGATTAGAATTGTATGAATAAAATAGTTCGATTGTTTCACTTTTATATTCAGTCAGGTTATAATTGATTTGATGAATAATGACAGAATAACAGATTCTGATTGTAAAATCAGTCCTCCATTAATATTTGATTTTTCAATTTTTTGCGTTTTTAATTTGTAAGTGTGATGTTTTTTTTCTACCTAGATGCAAATTTTAAAGTTATTAACTTATCAGACTATCAGAAAAACCAGAAGTGTAACCATATGTTAACATAATATATACTTAAAACAAATACTAACATTAGTTTTAAGTGTATATTACTGTTCTACTAACATCTTTATGGACAAAGTCTGAATAAATATTATTATTATTATATGTGGTCTAGGTTTTTGATGATAAAAATGGATTCAAGTTTTTATAAATTAACTCGTGGCGTCTGATACATGATGTCGGTCTAACCTTATCGTTAATGCCAGACGTAAAATATCCAAACCGTTGGTGGACAATAGCGACAAAGGTGTAAGGTATCTTATGCTGTTATTGTCAATTCGTCTGCGAAGCATGACGATTAAGGTAAGCCTCCTATGGTAGTCTCCACAATAAACGTACCTAGTAGAAATTTGAAGCGTGGGGTAACGTTGTTTGAAACAAGAAAATTATAAGGTTTATAAATCAAAGTGTTCAAAATTATATGGATAGATGAAAAGCAAAAAAAATCTTCTGTTTGTTATTTTACATCAATTTCGGTTCTGTTTTAATCCAGGGCTCTGATTTTAACAGCGTGGTATTCAGATAACTAAATCACGCAGTGGTTAATATTAAAAATGTTACATTGATATCCGACAGCAGTGGAAGAGAGCATTTCAAAAATGTTACTGAGCATGTAAAACCAGTTTCGAAAAGGAGAAAAAGTCAGGTTAGTCCGAGCTTGGTCATGTATAGAAAGTTCGTTTCCATCTGTAGAATACTGATTAGTGATGACCTTATCCGGGTCACGAGGGAATTCTAAGGTTTAGAAATCTCGCACTTTAAATAATATATCGAAAAATTGTATTAAAGTAAATAGAATAATATAAGAATAAAAACACTCATAATATTAAATAACTGATTCAGAATTATTTTCCCTAAAGCAAGGTAGGTAAGAAGGAAGGTGTGATCTTATTGCGTGCCTTATTTGTTGAAACAGCCATGGAATTTTGGCCACGGCGGTCTGCCTCAACGGAGGCTAGCCATCGACGCAGGACAGGATTATAGTGCCCAAGTGTATGCGCAAGCACAGGTGCACTCTCTGTTCCCTCACTCTCATAATCCGATGGGACGGTAAACCGACACGACCGGAGAGAGATCAGGCGCAGGACTAACGGCTTTACGTGCTTTCCGAGGCACGTGGGTGAGACACTGCCAAATTCCTGACTCCGGGCAACTACTGAGAATTTCTTGACGGAAAAACTCAATAATTTAATTTTATTGGTCCGACCCGGGATTCGAACCCAGGACCTCATAATCAGCAGTAGTACTACTACAGCCACTAGACCAACGAGGCAGTCAAAATTCAATAATAGTTGGTAGAGCAACACTTTATGGAGACCCGCTCGTTAACAGCAAGAGTAAGCTGTCGCTAAGACACAAGCTCCGGCTGTACAAAACCTGCATTAGACCAGTTATGTCCTATTCAAGTGTAGCTTTCGCCCACACATATAAGACCCATATTTTAAAACTCCAAAGAGTACAAAACTTTTTCATCCGAAAAGCCGGTGTCAACGGAACTCTGATTTACACAATGATTGTGAATTACCATCTATCTCCGAATATTTTAAGGTGATGTCCCAGCGCTACTTAAATAAAGTAGAAACCCACCCTAACCCGCTTGTGACAAACGCAGCTAACTACGTTCCGATAACAAACGTCGCGCGCTATCTCCGCAGACCGCGAAACGTTTTAATAGAACCACCTCAACCGCTCGATCCAGTCGACCCAAACGTGGCAGGCACATCACACAATGACACTACACCCACACTAAATGGGATAAACACTAATAGGACAACGAATGAGACGCGTCGCACCCGCAGACGGGCACGACGCGTTCCAGCTCACACCGCGTACACACCGTACACCCGCGTTCCTGGACGGTTCTCACCGCCCAGATCATCGACCGATACGAGCTGAGCAGTCAGAGACGGGGGTCCGCACTGCCCCCTCGGACTGCGGTTAGATATCTCAAAGAAAAACGCCTAAAAGGAGACATGATGATTGGTAACAATATCAAATCATAAACCATCTCATCATCATCCTCACCGCATTGCCTTTCCCTTCGTCGCATAGACTGACAGCACTAACATCTAGATAATAGTAGTACACTTTATGGATCCGAAACGTTTATTTATACGTTTCATTTTTAAATAATTAGAATAACAAACAAGCTTAACGGTACTGATGGCAAGCAGCAAATGCACCCCATGCTGTAACATCAATTTTAAACTTAAAGGCCACAGATGAGTTGAGTTGTGAAACGAATTGCCGCAAGGCCTATAATTGTAATTTATTAACGTTCTTGTTACATGTATTCTTTTTTTATAGAATTAGGGTGACAAACGAGCACACGGTCCACCTGATTGTGAGTGGATGCTGTGGCCCATTGACATCTACATTTAACCTCGATTAAGAATCAAAATGCAGATGCGTTGTCACGCTTGAGGAGTAATATGGAATGCCTCGATTCCAGTAAAACGGGTCTCCGGTTCTCTACACTCACCATACGGAACACAACAACATTAACCTGCTATTTTACGATGGTATTCTGTGAGAGAGTGGTCCTTCCCCGGTCGAGCCGACCCATTCATGTTTGCCGAATTCTATATTTATATTATAAACACCGTTATCCATATTGAAAAGATATGTACTTAATCAATTATATATCATCCATTCTCCTGTCACCGTGCCGTTACTATTTTGGAATTTACCCCAAATCATAAGATAACGCACGTGGTAGAACCATGCTGCAGCATGTTGTGGTTGCAGTACGAAAGGGTCAGCTCGACCGGGGTAGGACCACGCTCTCCCAGAATATCGACGTAAAATAGTAGCTTAACGCTGCTGTGTTTCGTGTTGTGAATGTAGAGAATCGGAGATCCTTTTTACTGGAAACGAGGCATTCCATCTCAGTCCTCAGCTCCTCAGGGGTGACAACGCATCTGCATCATCTACTTACCTTCAGGTGGACAGTGTGCTCGTTTGTCGTCCTTATCCAAAAATAACCTACATATTTCCACAGTAATATTTATTTAGCGGACTGCCAAACGATTGGTGATGCTAATGCATTTATGTAACGACAGTTTTTTTGCTTCCTGCTAAATTATAAAAATACGACATTGTCAATTGTCATCTAATTTTTAAATATAAAATGATTGCAACAATTTCATTTCTGTCCTCTTGTAGTTTAATGTGAAACTAAAAGCTTCGATATGTAGCTTTTTTCTAATGTTGAAGTGCGACTGCTGAGAATGTGGTCCTGGGTTCGAATCTCTGGGTCGGGCTAAAACCTGTAATTGTGTTTTTCTGTCAAGAAACTCTCAGTCCGGAGTCAGGAAGTTGGAAGTATTTCGCCCCTATGCCCTTGAATTGGAAACCAAGTAAGACATTGGCATTGCGCCTGATCTCTATTTCTCTCTCTCTCTCTCTCTCTCTCTCTCTGGTGATGTCCTTCTGATCGTGAGAGTGGCGATTTTTTTAATAGGATAGGGTGATAAATGAGCACACAGTCCACCTGATGGTAAGTGGTTGCTGTGGTCCATAGACATCTACATCTATACTCGATTACGAATCAAAATGCAGATTCGTTGTTACCCGTGAGGACTATGATGGAACGCTTCGTTTCCAGTAAAAAGGGTCTCCAGTTCTTTACACTCACCGTACGTAACACAGCAGCATTAAGCTACTATTTGACGCTGGTATTCTGTGAGAGCGCGGTCCTTCCCCGGTCGAACCGACCCATTCGTGGTACAACTACACTACTAATATAACTGCAGCATGGCTCTACCACGTAAGAAGGAATAGAGTGCTTGCGTACAAACTCGAGTACTATAACACTCTTTTGCTCGGGTGACTAGTCTCCGATGAATCTGGCCGCCGTGACAGAAATTTAGTTATTATTTGCTATAGTTGCCATGCTTCGCAGGAGGGATAGCAACCGCAGATTTAATTGTTATCGAGTTGTGATCAGGAAGATGCCGCTACTCAACTCCCACTCTTTCAGGTTCCATCCGTCGCCTCTTACGGTAACCATGGGATGTTATTATAGTTCCAGTAGATACCTGTTCAAGGGTTACGCGATTAGTTGGTTTTAAAAATAAATTTAGTAATTAAAGGTTTATTAAAATTGCACTTTTTTTGCGCTCGAAGCAATTAAGGGCAACCTTCAGGTAACGGGGGAGGGAGACAGTGAATGCTCATAGCATACCACGCAGCCGGCACCGTGGTTATGTGGAGACTTAACATAAACCTAAACACTCACACCTGTTACCCAGAGGGGTAGGCAGAGACTACAGACTTCCATTTAGCACGATCCTGACATACCTCTCTCGCCTCTTCCACATCCATATACCTACGCATACATGCTTGTCGGTTAAGGGTCCTCTTAATTTGGCCCATTTTTAGTATATCGCAATTTGGTCGACAAACTTCTGCCTAGGACGTATGAGGAGACTTTTATCCATTAAACACTACATTTAGGGATGGCTTACTGATCTGACGAGAGATCTCTAAGCCGTATACGAACGCGACCCTCCTTGGCAGAAAGGAGGGCGCAAGCGGCGAAAAGCCGCTTAGAAGTGTGCCTAACTAAAGCAGATTTAGGGATGTGTTATGTAGGCTCGGCCTGAGCCGCCAGGAGGCAGTTCAGGTCAGCCGAAATCTTGTTGGGGACGGGGGTCCGAGAGAGAGTTTCTCGGTCTGCGCACACTATAGCGAGTGTGAAGAGGGGCTGCATAGGCAGCTGCCTCGCGAATGAGGCGATTTGAGTGGGTACTCTGAGGCTTTGAAAAATCTCTCAGAGAGTGTTTTGAGGAAAAATTGCACATAGAATAAAAAATTGAAGGGCTAATTATAAGCCAAGACGGCTAATAACTAATCTTTATTAGCGACACGGCCATTACGATGAATTACGGGTTGACTTGATCGTCACGAGTCGAAGATCGACAATGTCGAAATAGACTGTACGGTTTGTACGAATCCACTGCAATCGCTTAACTGTTGTCGCTTGCGTCGAACGCCCGCGACTGACATACAACGCGTTTTTGCATATTGCAAAGGGGATAGAAATGAATCAAATTTTCTTTTGTAATTAATTATAATAATTAATATGTACGTTAGTAAAATTTAAAAAGTGATGTGATGACATTTGGTTTTGAGTGAAGCCTTACAAATGACAAAAGGTAAGCTTATTATTTTTACGAGTATAAGATTTATTATTGCATGAAATATTATGAAAAATATGTTTAGAATTTGCAAGATTGCCAACTGATATCTTTATTTATATAGTTTTAATAATATTTTATGCTTTTCTGTCTTGGATTAAGGATAATTAAATAAACAAACATAATTATAAATAAGCTTTATTTTATTCGGGAAAAAGTAGAAATTGAATTTCAGAAACAAAACTTTTCTTGTATTGTAATTTGCCGTAGAATAGTTTTCTTATTTAAAACCGATGATAAAAATAAATACTTATTATATTCTTAAAAATATTCATTGTTTATTTTTTGCCGGTGCTAACTATAAAATCTATTAATAGATCTTTAACTATGTAATAAACAAAACGTAACTTAAACGGTGAGATATCATCTTTTAAATTTAATTAAAAATGTACCTCTTAGTACAATGATGTTTCTTTCTTATATCCGACATACCACCGATATTTGAAATTATTTAGTAAAAGAATAAAAATTAAATAATAATTTAGTATGACCGAAGAAAAAAGTGTAAACTCTATATTTTTACAAATTTTGCATTTGTAAACGCAAGAAAAAAAAAGGTCACATAATATTTGTTTGGGAGTTTGCTATTGTTTTTTCAAAGTTTGTTACACCGTTTACGTAAATGACTTTTTGTAACTACTTGTTTAAATAGTTTTTGTTTATTGTTTAGTATATTTGATTATAGGATAAAATAGTTGCACAAGATTCATTGTAATTTATATGTATATTATAGAAAATAGAAAATACATTCATTATCAATTTTCAAAATATAATAATTTAGATTAGAGAAGATTTAAGAGTTGTTTCCAATCTTAAATTTAATAACAATTATTTTAGAAACGGGAAAAAAATATTAAACATCATATTAGAGTAAAACCTTTGTAAATTAATAAGTAATGAAGTAAATAATATACCTACTGTATTCTTTTACGAAAGCCTTGGGTAACCACGAAATATCGTTCGTGACGTAAGAAAGGGAAAAGATGCAAGGCCATACATACATATATTTACAAATCTTGCGTGCGTGATTTATCTAATTAATAATAATTATGTTGGCTGTTAAAACGTCAACATCAAAGAAGTGCAACTTCTGTACGTGGTACTATTGTTTATTCTATGCTCAGGGGATAAGCGCTCGCCGTATATTTACGCGAGTAACCCGGATTCGATCTACACCGGCACCGATAAAGCGGGCTACATACGACACGATATCGGTGGCGATCTAGGGTGGAGTAGTGGGGATGCCTCCTAGATTGCCTCTAAATCGTGTCGTATGTAGGGCCATCCTAAGTCGTGGCCGATATCGCCTCCTTAATCGGCTGGCAGGAGCAAAAATGCTTCCTAGATCAGCCGATGCTTCCTAGATCGGGGCACCGCCCCCTCCTTACTGCGTGTGTGTAGGCGCATCGGCCCGATTTCTTTTGGCAGTCGCTGCCGGCAACCCTCGCGGAAGGAAGTTAACAAAACAGTGATACTGAATGACCTTTTTTTATGTAACAAAATTTTTACATTTTAATCATATAAACGGAGTAGAAGCCTATGGCACTGATATTTTACAAAAAAACCAAAAAAAAAAGTGAATAAAATAAATAAATTAATTGAAATTTTATCGAAATTCAAATCATATCCACCCTAGCCTGTGACCCTGCGAAGTGACATGGTCAAGAATGCCTACTAAACTAATTTTTTTTATTGCCGTTCGTAAAGTAGAGTGTATGATGTAAGTAAGGAGAAGAGAAAGCCTCTCCTCAACAACTAACTCCTATTCCAACGCTATCAACACAAGACCGCACTCATATCTCTTACAACTCCACAAGACCACACTTCGATCTCTTACGTGCCTTCATCCTCTTATCAACAACTAACTTCTACTCCTTCACCATCTCCACATCAACAAACAAGTTATATAAAAGGGAGTATGTCCGAAATTAAAGGTTTCTTTATGTTTAAAAAAAAATATAAGCTATTTTATTTTCTGATAGTTTTACTCCATAAATAAAGATTACATTAAAAAAAAAAGTATACATATTATTATACAAAAGTATTTTATTTCCTTGTTTGTTGTATATTGTAAAGCAGAAATGAACAAAGAGAAGAAATAACTAAATAGCATAGGTACATAGGAGAAATTGATGTTTTTATATAAGTGGCGAAATCATTTCTAGAAGGTTATAAAAACTGTCTTCATCCATCCGGAGAAAATTAATCATGTCTTTGGAATACAGATCATTTAGTACGTTTATGTGGCTTAATTTTTGTCTCTTTTGGAGCCATTTTTTCACCCAGCAACTCCTCTTTTTCTATTTTCGAATAAATTTACCGAGAGGGCTAATGCCAAACCAATACATTGGTGTTTTAAGAGAGTTGAAGCTATTTTGAAGAACTCTACCGCATATGTGTTCCGCTCCAAGTCCGAACGCGTACTGCTAGGCAGGCCCGTGTGTAGGGTCTGCCCCGATAAAAGCCCCGATTTCTTTCCACCCTAGATCGCCACTGATATCGTCTCGTGTGTAGCCCGTTTAAAACTCATTGACCACGTGCCTGGTGGTGAAGGAAAACCTCGTGAGGAAATATGTATGTGTGAGAAACAGTGAGCGTGTAGTGAATATTTTCACATTTATATTTTGTAGGTACATGTGAGATTGAAACTGCATAATATATTCGCTTGAACTTGAATATGTTTAAAAATATTTATTTATAGTCGATTCCGTTGTTCCGAGAATACTTGCACGGCATTTAAAATTAGAGTTCAGAACCTTTAATAAGCCTACGTAGTCGATTACCACTTATTTTTGTATTGTGCGCCACTCTGTCAATGACACTGCGTCTAAATATTGAGTACGAGGGAGGAAAGTGAGTTACGTACAAGTTATCACTTCTTTTTTTTTTCGGCACTATGATATCCTACGCAGTTAATTACTTTGTTGTTGTGTGACCTCGAGTTGCTTAAGCCGAATACGGACCGAAAGACGCCAACGTCATTACTTCTGGGAACAATTTAATATATTTGCATCGTCCTTTTAATGTTATTATATTATGGTGTTCGAACAGACTGATTTTTAATCAGTTTTGTTTACAAAAGTCGGCATGATTATCTACTGAGACGTGATAGTTTTTTTTATAGCAGTAATGTTGACAATCGAGCGACGACCCCTGTATCAAACGTCGACTAAAATCGAATTGGACTGAGACATAGTCCTTCACTACTGACCTTATGATAATGTTCAAGGTCGCTCAGTGAGCTATGAAGAGGACTATGCTCGGAGTTTCTCTGCATGATACCTAGGCTGCACTAAAAGTATCGGGAATGAAATATTTCCACTGTTCCTGTCATATTAAAATCTTTTTAATTGAAAACTCCTTGGTTTTAAAAATCGAATACCATTTATTTATTTAAAAAAGTGTCTCGGTCTTGTCACAAGGTTTTGTCAAACTTGTTTAGTCTGAGAAAATGGAATTGACTCGAGAAAATTCAAGAGCGATGATTTATTATGACTTTCGAAGTGGTTTAACACAAAAACAGTGTGTGATGATTTCTGCATTTGGTGATGAAGCCCATCTAAAACAACAATTTATCGCTGGTTTGCTGAATTTCAAAGTGGACGTGTCAAGCTCAGTGATGATCCCCGTCAAGGTCGTCCAAAAACTGCAGTCGCCCAAGAAAACGTTGATGCTGTGCGTAAGCTGATTTAGGAAGATCGACATGTGACATACCGCGAAATTCAGGCAACTTTAGACATTGGCATGATGATTTCTTAAATTTACGCGAACACTACACATTGAATAAAACTAAGTTTACGGATTCTATCGCGTTTATTTAACTGATTTTACTTATTTTTAATTCCCGACGTTTCGGGTGCTTTACAGCAACCATGGTCATGGGGGGACTGAGATGTTTGACGTCCCAATGTCATTGTTAGCCCGGCTACCTTAAGTTTATGAATATTAATTTATGGTCCGATTTACGCAAAACTAACTTACAGTATCTTGAAGTCTTGCAGTGGTACCACTGCAAGTATCTTGAAAGTACAGTACTACCGTATCTTGAAAGTACAGTGGTATCACTACGTTTACGTCCTAGATAAAAGGACGACCTGGTGGGATATGCAGCAGAGCTACGCGTATAGGCCATAAATATACCGTTTATATTTACTTTATACAAGAAGAAAATAATCCTTTTCGACGTGCACGTTCGTAAATACCTCGTGTTAATATTCATTGATATTATAAGACTAGGTACAATAAAATTAACTTGCAGGTTAAGGCGACCGGTGTCGAATATAAATCCTACCACAGCATTACTCCGGATATGTCAACAGATTTTCATATGAGACACACTTTTCTAGCTCTTTTGACCCTATCCTCTTCTATAAATCTTTAAAAAAAAACACATTTGGTGAAAATAAAAATCAGGGTTACATGAAGTTTTACCTCAAATTATCCAAAACCCTTTCAACTTGAAAAAACGCCTAAAGCCCTACCTATATTAGTAGATTTACCCTAACACAGTGCAAAATATCTAAAAGTGGAAACACTGCACGGATGCACGGCACGCATTGATGGTCGCGTTGGTGGTCCATATACCATTTTAGCACCAATGAGTCGGTGCCATTTTGTTTGTTCAATGACCCGGTCCATACGCATTAGTAAAATAAATATACTAACTAAGTAAGTAACTATGAGCAATCGCAGTAATAGACGTCTCGCGCCCTTGATTCACCTGTCCAATCTGAAGCTACGAGACCTTTTCAAAATCTCACATAGTCGCTCCTTTCGACTCCCTCGAAACGAAATAGGAAAGTGGTGTTGACAGTGGACACAAGTCTCCGACTAAGTCTACTTCATAAGGGGATACTTGCCACGCGTTGCAGGCGGGTTGGCAAACGCATTCATATATTTCATTTGTTGTTAGGAAGACACTGCTGTCCTTGTGCTGGACTGTTTCCCTCGATACCTCTTACGACACCCACGAGATGATATGGAGTAGTGTATATTCTTATACCGTATGTATTATTCATAAGGGTACCTACATATAATTGTTGTAAAAATTGCTAATTCACAGAACCGTTTCGAAAAAACCTCATCACTTTTTTATTACCTACAGGTAACGCTTGCCTTGCAAACGTTAGAAAAATAGGTATTTTCCTAGTATCGTTCTGTGTACGGCAACTAATTCAATCAAATACAATTTTTGCATCAAAATTCTTATACGTTTGTGACTTTAGATTGAGACGATAAAATTATAATAATAATAATAATGTCCTCCAGACCGAATTTCGGATACGGCGGCCTTCCTCAACGGATGCTAGCCATCGGCGCAGGACAGGATCATAGCGCCCAAGTGTATGCGCAAGCACAGGTGCACTCTCTATTCTCTCACTCTCATAATCCATGGGACGGTAAACCGACACGACCGGAGAGAGATCAGGCGCAGGACCAACGGCTTTACGTGTTTTCCGAGGCAGGGGGTGAGACACCGCCAACTTCCTGGCTCCGGGCAACTACTGAGAATTTCTTGACGGAAAAACTCAATAATTAATTTTTTGGCCCGACCCGGGATTCGAACCCAGGACCTCATAATCAGCAGTCGCACTATTACAACCACTAGACCAACGAGGAAGTCCGATAAAATTGTATGTAACTTATAGAGATCTTTCGTTTAATATTCTGAAATATTTCTATGACAAAAGTTTCTGTTTAGTTTTATTGTTTATGTACTTTGTATCATAAATTTGGGAAATATTTGTGCAGTATATCAAGTTGTAGTGCACAAAGTACAAAATTTATGTAATCAAAAAATGAATTAATACATTTTTTTAGAATTTTTTTATTCTAAAAGTTGCATAACTAATTGTATATTTAGTTCTTATCGTTGAATTATTTGCATCACGATTTCCATTTCCGTGAATTTTTTTATTAATAAACAAGTTATAATGCACAAATATTTTCTTTTTTATGCTTGAATTATAGTCTCTGTTTATAGTAATTCAAAAAGAACTCTGATTAGTTTACAATAAATATGAAAGAAGCTGACGTCGAGCGACTTTTTTCGTCTTACGTACATTAGAGCAAAATAATTACAGCTGTTTCTTCACAGGGGATAAGCGCTCGCTGTAGGTTCCATAGTACGCGAGGAACCCGGGTTCTATCCCAATAAAATTAAAGTTACTGTATTAAGTGCTGATTGCTGATGAACATACGCTCGGCGGTGAAGAAAAATATCGTGATGAAACCTGCATGTATAATAAATAAAATAAAAATTAAAAAGAAGAAGCGCGACTTTCAGAAATAAGAGGAACCTGTGCTCGGCATTCATACGTTGTATATATTATGCTAGTCTCTAACTTTTATAGCAAAACTAGAGTATTTAGATGCTTATTCGCTATATTTTGCTAAGAGTATGAAATTATGTGTTCGACAATTCGAAATTCGGCAACTACGAGAAATCCTTCCAACTTGATATATATATATATATATATATATATATATATAGGTTCACGTCTTATGTTCAGCGATGCGTAAACAGATAACATGATAATTATTATAACTCAAAACTGTTTTGACTTTGCCAGTGTATATCAAAAGTCTTTTTTAAACTTTGAGAAAAATATGAGCAAAATAAGTTGAAGCGTAAATTCCAAGATAACTGATGTGAAAGATTTCAACGAATGTGCTTGTGTTTTTCATATACTTAGGGATTTAAATAAACGATTCGATGAACAATATTTAAGAGCCAAACAAGTGACGTTATCGCGTTCAAATGTTTAAATAATGTATTTGATGGTAGATCTGGTAGGCAGTGCTACCTGAAATCTATTATATTACTTAAACTACGCGCATTTTAATCCATTGTAATAATATTTACTGACTAATTTTTGATGATTTAATCAAGTTAAGGGGCTGTCCATTAATTACGTGAGGCTTGAACAGAGGGGAGGGGGTATGGCAAAAATCACGAAATATCACAAGAGGAGGGGGGTGTAGTAAGATTATCACGACGTGTATTTATTTTATCACGCGTATTTTATTTTTCGTCAAACGCGCGATTTATAAACCGAAAAGCGGCGTGTAGTGTGACCTTGACTCGCCTGTATATGTAAACTCATGTCACAAGCATGAACCTAATCCGAGCAATAATAATATAGAGATGCACAATGTTTATCCTTTATGCATCCTCACGAGACGATCGATCGATCGGTAGATCGAGAGATTCTCTGTGTAGTGCGCGAAAATGATGTCGCCGAGTGATGAAACCGACGCTGATCTTCAATAAAGCACACTGCCAACAACTGATTTGCAAGATGCCTATCGAGGCGCTAGTGTTGAAGAAAGTCTTGCTAATCCGTGGTTCGAGGACAATGTACAATAAATATGTTCATCATCATCATCATCATTACAGCCCTTCACAAGTCCGCTGCTGAACATAGGCCTCCCCCAAGTAATGCCACAAAGCACGGTCCTGAGCCACCTGCATCCATCGACTTCCTGCATATCTTACCAGGTCGTCACTCCATCTAGTGGGGGGGTCGCCCTACACTACGCCTACTGGTACGAGGCTGCCACTCGAGAACCTTTCTTCCCCATCGGTTATCGGTTCTTCCAGTTATATGGCCGGCCCATTGCCACTTCAGCTTACTAATCCGTTGGGCTATGTCGGTCACTCTGGTTTTACTGCGGATATCCTCATTTCTGAGTATCACGCAGAGAAACTCCGAGCATAGCCCTCTCCATAGCTCGCTGAGCAACCTTAAGCGTCCTCATACGCCCAGCAGTGAAGGACCACGTCTCAGATCCGTAAGTCATCACTGGCAACATGCACTGGTTGTACAATCTAGTTTTTAGAGATTGAGGTATACCTGACGAGAAGATATGTCGTAATTTCCCGAACGCTGCCCAGCCGAGTTGAATCC
The DNA here is from genome assembly GCA_907164705.1 of Parnassius apollo. NCBI lineage: Eukaryota > Metazoa > Arthropoda > Insecta > Lepidoptera > Papilionidae > Parnassius > Parnassius apollo. The sequence goes on along the minus strand of CAJQZP010001441.1, from coordinate 3,573,159 downwards.
GTCGATTGACCTCTCGGTCGAAGTTGGACTTACCTAGTTGGACTATTTGTCCCAGGTAAACGTACTCGTCAACAACTTCGAGCATAGTGCTCCCAACAACTACCGGCATAGGTGTGACATGGACATTAAACATAATCTTTGTTTTGTCCATGTTCATCTTAACACCTATCCGTTGGGAGGCACTATTGAGGTCATTGAGCATAGTGCTTAGGTCCTCCAGCAATTCTGCCATAAGGACTATATCGTCGGCAAATCGAAGGTGAGTAATGTACTCGCCATTGATGTTAATGCCGTATCCTTTCCAGTCCAGTAGCTTGAAAATGTCTTACAATGCAGCGGTGAAGAGTTTCGGGGATATAACGTCACCCTGTCTTACACCTCTCTGCAGTTGGATAGGTTTCGAGCTCTGGTTTTGTACTCGGATAGCCATCGTAGCCCTACTGTACAAACACTTCAACACTTCGATATACCGACAGTCAACTTGGCACCGCTGAAGGGACTGTAGCACCGCCCAAATTTCGACGAAAGCAAAGGCTTTCTCATAGTCCACATATACCAGGCAAAGTGGCAGATTGTACTCTTCAGTCTTCTGTACAATCTGCCGCAAGGTATGTATGTGGTCTATGGTACTGAAGTCTTTTCCGAAACCGGCTTGTTCGGGAGGGTACCTTAAAATTTTATTATTATTATGAATTATCATTCCTAATTAAACAATATAACTCTTCCCAATTTAAATATTTCCATAAATTGCTTTTGCGGTAGCAATGCGCCAGGTCCTAGCTAGTTTATAAATAAATATTATAACAGTTAAAAAGTGCAAGAGCCGTCCTTAATACACAGACGTAACAACGCATCCGCATTTTGATTCTTAAATCTTAATCGAGGATAGATGTAGATGTCGTCCGTGAGTGGCAGTCCGATCAGGTACCTCACCGCATACGGTCGCCTGCGACCCAACCGTGAAGTGCAGTTGTTCGGTTGAGCCCATGCGCTCCCACTGCGTTTTTCTCAAGAACGAAGAAAGAAGACCTGTTTTACCTGTTCGCGGAAGTGCTACAGTGTTCTTGTGCGCCTTTATGGTCGCCAGGTCCATCGGGCCGCCGGCCCATTGTTCTATTGTGTAGTGCTAGTTAGTTCCCCACGTTCTCCGGATTTCCAGTAAGCTGTAAGTAGTTTATTGCACACCCGCTGCCTCAGAGGCAACAATTCTATTGTTTTAATTTCTGTGTTCGCTTGTCGCATTAGGCTAGGTACACACCCTAGCGTACCAACGCGCTAGTTATATAAGTGTTCGTTTAGGCACACACCTCCCCCGCCAAAAGGTGGGAGGGGGGGGGGGGGGCTTGATACACAAGTGTTTTTTTTAACCACTGACAAGATGGCGGCTATAACTATAGCTGAACTCGCCGACTTCTTCGGTCAAGTATGCCCCGACGCTTGGGCGACTTTCCTAGCCCAACGCAACAAGCCTGCTGCTGATCGTCCCGTAGTGCGGATCGACGACCCTATGTCGCCGAGCACCGAGCCCTCAACCCCTGTGTCCATCGACACAGTTTACGACGCCGCGTTCCCCGCGCCTTCTGCGCTCTCCACCCGCGGTCCCTCTCCGTTGTTTTCGGACGCTCAATCAGGCTCCGAGATGGGTATAGACAACCACCGACCCGTAAAACCCGATGACAACTCTCGGCTTCACCCTAGTCTCGGGTAAAAAGCGTAAGCGCATCGCCGCGAAAAAGGGAGACGAGCCTCACTCGGCCCCTACGTCGCCCAACGCCACTCCGGCTAAAAAAGTTGCGCCTTCCGCGCGCAATAGGACCGCGATCAAAACCGCAAACCCGACTCAGGATGTACCAAGGAAGAAGAAGCCGCCGCCCCCAATAATCTTACAGGACAAATCGCGCTGGAGCAACCTATCCAAGTGGATAGACTCCAAAAAGATATTCTGCCCCAAAGTCCACAATGGACCACAGGACATCCGTATCCACGTCGCAACGACGGACGATTTCCGCGCTTTAACTGCGCATCTTAAAGCTCAGAATCTGAGCTTTCACACGTACTCTCTCGCGGAGGACCGTAACCGCCGTGTTTTAGTTCGCGGACTCCCTAAGGAGGTAGAAACCGAGCACATATTAAGCGATCTTAAATCGCGAAACCTGCCTGTTAGAGAAGTGCACAGGATGCACCACCCAACCGATAAAAAACGATACCTAGAACTTTGTCTAGTAATACTGGACCTGCCTCCAGAGGGCAAAGAGATATTTAATATCACCCGGATATGCAACCTTACGGGGATTGTTGAAGAGTCCCCGCGTAATAGGGGCATCGTTGGCCAATGCCACCGATGCCAATTATACGGCCACTCGGCCAGGAATTGTTTCGCCCGGCCTAGGTGCGTCAAGTGCCTAGGCGATCATGGCACTCCCGAGTGCTCCCGAACGCTCGAGATGGAGGGCTCTCCGAGCTGTGTTCTGTGCGGCGAAGAGGGACACCCAGCGAGCTATCGCGGGTGTTCCAAAGCGCCGCGTAGGAAGCAGAATGGAGGAGCAATCCGACGCGGACGAGCGGGCAACGCCAGTAGGTCGCGCCCACGGCATTCTGCTCCATCGGTCGCACCAACCTCGGTGCCGCAACCCGCGCCCGCTCAGGCTACAGCCAAGCCCGCCCCCGTTAAAGGGACATCCGGGCAAGGCCCAAGCCTTCCGGTGCCATCAGCACCTAAGCCCAACGCATGGGTTAAGCCCCCGGCGATTGTTAGCGCGGCCGCCTTACATCCAGTGCCTCAGAGCCTCTGCCGCCAGGCCCAGAAGCCCAAACCCGCCCCTCAGGCATCGTCAAACATCGACACTGACCTTTCGTTAGTGTTCAACTTCGCCAGCAGTATTAATGTGGCAGAAGTCATAGGTTCGTTCCAGTGCGCCTAAGCCAATTTTCTTTTTCATAACGAAAATGGAAATACGACCTATAGGTAGAACTGAGCCCAGGTCTCTGACTGTCGCGTTCTTTAATGCTAACGGTATCAAAGATCAAAAGAAAGAGATCATATATTTTTTACGCGACCATGATATCGACATCATGCTAATGCAAGAGACCTTCTTGAAACCTAGTTTCAGCGATCCCAAAATAGCCAATTATACCTTAGTAAGAAATGATAGGCTGACCGGACCTATAGGCGGCACCTTGATCTACTACAAAAGGTCCTTGCAATGTGTACCGATAGATACTCCGCCGCTTACTAACTTACAAGCGTTGGTCTACAGGATAGCACTTACGGGCCATCCGCCAATAATAATTGCATCAGCATACCTGTCTCCCTTAAAAAGTATATCAGATTCCGACATATCAGCTCTATTAAACCTAGGCCCTAGCGTATTAATCGCGGGAGACCTAAATAGTAAACACGTTAGCTGGAATTCTAACGTTAACAATCCTAACGGAAGTATTTTAAGAGACTTCACGGACTTAACTTCGACGTTATTGCTCCCGAGAGTCCAAAACGCTATCCCTTTGCAGATAACCAACATCCGGATGTCCTTGATATAGCACTGCTAAATGCCATCCGACTTACTATTAATTCGATAGAGGTTATTATCGAACTAGTCTCAGACCACAGGCCGGTAGTTTTACAACTGGGCTGGCCGGCAGGTGAGGTCCCTCAGACCAAAACCATTGTCGACTGGCGTAAACTTGAGGTCAAACTTAAGTGTACGAACTCCCAGCATTTGGACACCATTCCTGACAAGATAAACTCGCTAGAGGAGACCGACAGGGCGATTAGCGCCCTTTCCTAGCGAAACTTCCGGCGGATGTTTGACGGCTGATTAGAGCGAAGAATTCCGCGCTTAAAACATATGACCGCTACCGCACGGAAGCCAATAAACTTCGGGTACGTTCTCTACAAAACGAGATTTACCTACTAGAGGTAGAAACGGAAGTAGAACGTAGGTCTGCGCTGCCACCAGCGGGTGAACCACTCGATCCTGTGACAGTAGATGAAGTCACCGAAACCATCAAAAGCCTTAAGAATAGATCAGCCCCTGGGCCAGACGGCATCAGCAACAAGGTGATCAAATCCCTTTCGGCGCCATTTATTTGCCTCCTTGTAGGAATATTTAACACCTCACGAACTGCTCCTTCCTGGACATCTGGAAAGAAGCAGACGTAATAGGGATCCCAAAATCGGGTAAACCGCGTAATCGTCCCTCTAGCTACAGACCCATTATCCTGCTCAACACATTGGGCAAACTATACGAACGCATTATTCATAAGCGTCTCCGTCATTACACCGAATCTAACGGACTCCTCCCAGACGAACAGTTCGGCTTTAGAGCCAATCACTCATGCACCCACCAGATTCATCGCTTAACAGAATACATTCTGTCTGGCTTCAACCAAAACCCGATAAGGAAAAACGCTCGAAACTCGGGAGCCCTCTTCTTCGATGTCGCGACGGCATTTGACAAGGTCTGGCACGACGGCTTGATTTACAAGCTGTACAAACTAAACGTGCCCGATAGGCTCGTGCACATCATACGAGCTTTCCTTTCGAACCGCACTTTTCGAAATCGAGTGGAGGGAACCCGTTCTTTGAAACGCTTCCTCAAGGCCGGGGTCCCACAGGGCTCCGTCCTATCTCCACTCCTCTTGACACTCTTCACGAGTGATATCCCTAGAGACCCCGTAGAGAACACCGCACTCTTTGCCGACGATACGGCACTCTTTGTGTCAGACTATAACAAAAATAGACTCTCTATAAAACTCCAAAAAGCGACCAATCGCCTTGGTGAATGGTTCCGCCTATGGAGAATTGACGTGAATACCGAAAAAAATGTAGCAGTACTTTCAACGAAATTCAACAGCAGGTTCTAAACCAAAAACGATTTCTTTATATGACCGCCCAATCCCTTGGGAAAAATCGGCCAAATACCTAGGCGTCACGTTCGACTCCCGCATGAGTTTCGCGACGCACATAAGTGTAGTACGCAACAGAGCCAAGTCAGTAATTGGCCGTCTACACCCGCTCGTTAACAGCAAGAGTAAGCTGTCGCTAAGACACAAACTCCGGCTGTACAAAACCTGCATTAGACCAGTTATGTCCTGTGCAAGTGTAGCTTTCGCCCACACATATAAGACCCATATTTTAAAACTCCAAAGAGTACAAAACTTTTTTATTCGAAAAGCCACCGGTGCACGGTGGTATCAACGGAACCCTGATTTACACAACGATTGTGAATTACAATCTATCTCCGAATATTTTAAGGAGATGTCCCAGCGCTATTTCGATAGAGTAGAAACCCACCCTAACCCGCCAGTGACAAACGCAGCTAACTACGTTCCGATAACAAATGTCGCGCCCTATCTCCATATACCGCGAAATGTGCTAATAGAACCACCTCAACCGCTCGATCCAGTCGACTCAAACGTCGCAGGCACATCACACAACGACACTACACCCACACTAAATGGGACAAACACTACTAGGACAACGAATGGGACGCGTCGCAGCCGCAGACGGGTACGACGTGTTTCAGCTCACACCGCGTACACACCGTACACCCGCGTTCCTGGACGGTTCTCACCGCCCAGACCATCGACCGACACGAGTGAGCAGTCAGTGACGGGGTTCCGCACTCCCCCCCTCTATTAGATAGCTCATATAAAAAGGCGACATGATGATTGGTAACAATATCAAATCACAAACCATTTCATCATCATCCTCACCTCATTGCCTTTCCCTTTTTTAATTAGCTCTGAGACAGATGAAGCTGTAAGAGTCGCATAAGACTAACAGTACTAACATCTAGATAATAGTAGTAGATGTAGATGTCTATGGGCCACAGCGTCCACTTTTGGGTGACCTGTGCGACCGTTTGTCACTGTTTTAGAAAAGAAGTTTCCACGCTGGGCAGAGGCGGCGTTGCAACTTACCGTTGCCGTAACGGCCTATTAAGGTGCGAGTTTAAGCAAAATTCCGCGCTAGTCGTTATTTGTGAGGTGTTTAGGAGCTATCTAATTGTTATTAAAAAGATATATTAACTAATAAAAAATCTATTTCTATATACTTAATCTTGATTCCATAATAGCCAATTCAACATTTTTTAAAAAGGAGTAAATACTTGATGAATCTCTCTACAAGTAAACAATATAAATGCAAAATAATTATTGATACTCGTAAGATGTATCTCCCCATAAAGTAATCATTATTTTATTTTGCGATTGACACTAATGGATAGGCAATTTATTAATGAGCATTTTGGTCAATTTAATTTTTTCAAAGGACTAAAATTCGATTTTAAAATTAGAGCGTATTCCTTACGCGATATATTGTATCGCGATCACGTGGAATGTATAGAGACGAACGCTCAAGGTCGTTCGCTAGGAGTAGCACCTTAAAATCCACCCCAAATGTTGCCTCACAGGAGGGATATTTTCCGTAGTTTCCACATTTGTCAAGCAGGTCGGCAAACGGTTTTTTCCTTATTACGTAGTTTTAGTCGTTATTAGGAAGATCACCATCTTCTACCCATCTTCTCATTAGTTTCCCTCTGACGACTCTTACGACACCCACGGGATGACATGAAATAGTGGATATTCTTACGCCACCACTACACGGTCAACAACTATAGTTATTTTTCTAGTTTATACTTCTAGTATTTTTACGCTGCTGTACTTCATCTGGTTTCTTCCCTTCTGTCACCGATTATGACTTTTACGAAACGATCTAAGTTAGTGAATTTTCTTACACCACTACGAGTACTATACGAGTACAATCTAGAATATCTGCGCTTAAGTCTACTGGGACCAGGTAAATTATATTAATTTCAATGTTATTACGAAGTCACAAGCACACAAAGCTTACAAGCTCTTACAAGCAGCAAAAAATGTATTAAAGGTGTTTAAATTGTAGTGGGTGCGGTAAAAAGTCTAGTTTGTGTGCGGAAATCTAAGAAGATTTCACGCTCCATGTCTTTATACCATTGTGAACTGTAATCTGTTGTATACAAAATAAATAAGGAACTATGGCGCTTGTTGTGGTCTAAGGGGAAATACACAAGTTTTTTCGAACTACTAAATATGTTTAAATTAATCTAAGATTCGCGTAAAAAATAAAAAATATGTGTCTCACCTAGTTCGAAGAGTATCTCCCGACCTTCCTCAACTGCGTGCACTATCACCAACAGCCCTAATCTTAATACCACTAACCCTAACACCACTAAACTTGGAAAAGCACACCACTCGAGATACGCGTTTTGCCTTTAAACGAGACCACCATTAGCAGAAATAGACGATGGCTGATCTTTAAGTGAGTTCTTATTGGTCAGCAGGTTTTCTTGACCTATTAATTTTCCCGACTTCCGAATAATTGCAAATTAAACTTCATTAAATATAAAATCCGTTTAAAAACAAGGCGCTGCTAGGGCCAACATCCGGATCCTACATCAGATTAGCTACATGGTACCATATTATTACATTATCATCAAAGTTACTTAAGTATTTAAATTTCAGGTAGCCTAATGTCAGCAAGTGCAAGTCAAAAACACATACTAAGAAACAAAGTTAGTAAAAAGCTTGTGAAAAAGTTGAAAATAACTAATATTTTAAATAGGTAATGCAAAAACTAAACATTTCATCGATATCTCACGGACATGTGCGGGAAGCAACATTACCAGAAAGAGGGGTCTTGCTCTCGCCTATGGGCTGTAAATTTAAAAAAGTTGATGATGATGACTTTATATGAAAATGATAACGACGTTTCCGTGGCCGATTTTGGTCATGGCTACAGCTTCCGATTGTTTTCGGAAGTTATGATGTTATTGTATATATACCAGCACAGAGCAAATCACCTATCCGAAGATACTTAATGTAACGTTTATGCAATAAAGTCGAAAAAAGCTCCATTTTAGTCTCAGAGACAAGGGAATTATCAAAACACACCTGGCACCACGAAAGAGCTCTTAAGTGTTACGGTAAATTTCATAGTTTACACGAGTAAACCAACCCGAATTATGTATATCTGAAAGATAATATTTTGAGGGCATTTGAAGTTCTCCAAAATGCATATGAGAATTGCGGCGTATTATACTCCGTAACCCCCTCAGAAATACACTTAAAGGATGAAACTTTAACGACGTTAATTAAAAATATAACTTTAAATCTTAAATCGAAATCTAAATTGCAGATATTTAAAACATTATTTCCACCAGTATCTGCAATTATACTGTTAGGTACGCATTTTCTACATAGTTTACGCTTGCGGCATACGGCAAAAGCAAATCGCTCGATTGAATGAATGTTGACACTTAAATTACTTCGCTATCTGCGTTTACCATTTTAATATCAAGCAGCGAACCAGTTTTTTTCGTAATTTTTTTTAAATAGAAAGATCAGGGAATAAAAAGATGTAGGGATTCAAATTTGTACTAAGGAGATGCATTCTCATTCAAGTTACGCATTGTAAAAACTAAAATCTATTAAATAAGTTGGGTAATAGATACGTTTAACATACAAATTGGCAAATACATCATCTTTTCTTTATCCAGTTTAAACAAGACCAAGTTAGAACAAGTCTGTAGAATTATTGTTTTTCAGCATCATACGTAGTTTTGAAGAAAGAAAGTTATTTGATGAAAATAATATGATTTAAAAAAATATAAAAGATTCAAAATTATTCACTTTTTTTAAAGTAAAGGATATACAGAGACAGCATAAAATTAAAGTACATAGTTAACAAGTTTGAAGTCAATGTAAACTATTGAACGCGTGTTGATCTTTGCAATTATCTTGTTCGGGCAGCGTAAAATGTTTTTTTGTCATAGCTGGAGATTCTAACTTTTTAAATGGTCTTTATGTGGCCTTGCAAAGCCTGTGATTCCATTGTTGCTCAAGCTAACGTAGTGTACAGAGTAATTACAATACAGATTGCGACTTACAATTTGTATGACAGTCCATAGCGTGTGTGTTTATTTTTAACAGAATGGGGTGACCAACAAGTTCACAGTCCACCTAATGATAAATGGAAGCTGTAGCCCAGACTGTACCCACACATCTATCCTGGATTAAGAATGAAAATGTTGATTCCCCCTGAGGACTGAGATGAAATCCCTCGTTTCCAGTAAACCTCTACATTCAGCGTAACAAACACAGCAGAATTTACCGCTATTTTTACGCTTGTATTCTTTTTTATAGAAGTGAGCATGCAGCTCACCTGATAGTATGAGATCACCATCGCACATGAACTTCCGCAACACCAGGAAAATTGTAGGTGCATTGCCGGCCTTTTAGAAAGGAGTAGGCTCCTTGTTTTTCTGGTTCGGAAAAATTGCTGGCGATAGTAAATTCAACAGACGGATCGTGCGAGGCAGAAAATTCTGCGTAAATCGGTGCTTAATCGCCAACCATCGAAATGATGAGGATGAAATTTCGACTTCTGTTGCAGTGAGCAATGGTGGAATGGCAGTAGCTGGAATTAATCGGAACAACTCCTCTGAGCACTCCCCGTGATATATTCTGTGAGAGCATGGTCTTTCCCCAGTAAAATACAAATCATTAGTGTACCAAATCTGTGCGTGTGTGCATTCGTGCGTGCATGCATATATATATATATATATATATATATATATATATATATATATGGTCTATTATTCGAAATTGCGACTAATTAGGATTAGACTTAAAACATTTATTGGGTTTTTCCATCAGATATTTTCAGTAATAGCCTGGAGTCAGTTTGTTACCGGTGTTCACCCTGGAAAGCACGCAATACCGTTGTTCCTGTGCCTTATCTCTCTCGGGTTATGAGTGTCAGGGAGGGAGGTTATGAGTGTAGAAAATGCACCTGTGCTTAGGCACACACTGGTGCACTATATTTCTGGACTGCGGAAATGATTAGTCGTAGTAGAGTAGCAGAGACCGTCATGAATGAAATTTGGTCTGTAGGACATTATTATTATTTAAGTTGTTTTTACATCCTCTCTTCACGATTTTTATTAACAAAATTCAAGTTTCTAGCAACGCGACAGTCACAACCTACGTGGTTATTTGTCCCTTTTTTAAAGATATTACAGCACATCATGTTATCGTGAGTAACGTGTTACGATGGCGAATTCGCTGAAGCATAGATAATAGTCCGAGATCCTACCGTGTATATGTTTTTTAAATGGAATTACAATTTTTATGAACATCTAATAGATGAGGATTTCGTTTTTGCTGCGTTGTTCAACCGTTAGTATTTTTAATCATAATTTAGTGATTTTTTGAGAAAGATCTTATGTACCTTTAACAGTAAGCAAACCATATTTACAACCACTTTTCTATCTGCAACTCTGCTCCATCGTGTAGGGAAAATTGCTTTACTCTTAGCGAACGACCTTGAGTGTTCGGTCCTATACATTCCACGCGCTCTGGCTACAATATATCGCGAAAAAATACGCCCAAATTTTAAAATATTTTCTAAGAATCGAATTTTAGTCCTTTGAAAAAATTTTATCGCTAAAATGTTTCATTAATAAATTGCCTACCTATTAGTATTAATCGCAAAATAAAATAATGCTTACTTTATGAGGCGATAGATGTATGTTATCAATAATTATTTTGCATTTCTGTGGTTTAGTTGTAGGAAGACTCATCAAGTATTTATTTATTTGAAAAGAATTGGAATTGACTATTATGGAATCAAGATTATGTAGAAATTTTATAGATTTTTTATTAATTGATATATATATATATTTAATAACAAGTAGATAGCTCCTAAAAACCTCGTAAATAACGACTAGCGCGGCATTTTGTTTAAACACACGCCTTAACCCTATATAATATGATTTATTACAAAACATTATAAACATATAATTTTAATTAACAGATACCAAAGAAAAGGTTCTTTTTTTTTGGAAAGAGACTTTTTTAAAAGATCTGTGGTCTATCGTTCTTTAGTCACTTTTTAACACTTAAATAGTGGACCACATGAAACTTCATCAAAATATTTAATTTCAATTTGCTGAAGAAAATCACAGTTAAGTCAAATCATAATTTAGTTAAATTATGAATATGAAATTATAAATATAGTATGTTAAATTATGCCAAGCTGTGTTTTTTTGTGATTACGGTCGTTGCCGTTACTGTTTGAATATATATCTGTCAATAATTGCGAACCGTTAGGAATATTATTGTAACTCCATATCCTATTGTGTTTTATCCTGTTGTTGATCGAGTTTTATAAACCGTTAATGTATGTGATATGGTCGAGGAGCTTGAGAGTAGACTAAAGTAGTAGCACACGAGGAGACCCGGAATTTAATGATTTTGTTCATCAAAATTATTAGATTGTGTATCGAAATTATTAGATTCCAGGTTTATATTATATATAATTAGTTCAGTATTTGATCGTCGTATTCTCTGTTAACTAAACTAAGCAACACAATGTAACACTTCCGCCAATTTAATTTTGTATATATTGCAATAACAGTATATCATTATTTATATATTTTAATTCAAGTTTGAAATATGGCTACACTTTGAAAAATAATCTACCTGTAGTTGTAGCACGAATGGGTCGGTTCCACCGCGGAAAGACCACGCTCTCACAGAATACCAGCGTAAAATAGCAGCTTAACGCTTCTGTGTTTCGTATGGTGAGTGAAGAGAACTGGAGAACCTTTTTACGGGAAAAGAGGTATTCTATCTTAGTCCCCCCCTGGTGACAACGCATCTGCATTTTGATTCGTGATCGAGGATTGATGATTGATGTGGACAGTGTGCTCGTTTGTCACCCTTATCCTATAAAAAATACCCCTGTATGTAATTACGTAAAATACTGAATGAACTGATCTATAATGTTAAGCATTAGAGAAAAAATTCTATACTCTTCGTTTTTCTCTCTGTTTATTTAAATTTTCCTAATGGTAATATATGTATATCAGTAAATGATCCTGGTCGCAATGACGTCTTCCGTTTTTCACGATTTTTGAACATCCATCTATTCACTAAAAGTTATAAAAGTTAACTGCAGGTCATAGGTCTGTGCCGGGTTGGCTGCATATGCTGGTGGTAAGTGGGTTGACAATTGCATTTTTTATAATTTTGAGTTCAGGAATCAGGAATATGCTACTGCCCTTCTAATGTCTCGACGATATGGGATGGATATTCTTAAACCGCCTCTACACGGTATATAACACACATTAATTAATTAATCCAAAAATCGTTACAATAATCCAATTATCTTGATCGTAGCTTTTCCCGACATAAATGATGAAAATTAGTCATCTCATCTCCGTATTTACTCATTCTCGCTCACATGACCACCTTAAAAACGTCGCAAACATACCTCAGCATCTTGAATTACAAAACATATAATGTTATACTTTATCAGAATACCGACTCGAAACGTATTAAATGTGAAATGCTTTAGATTTTTAAATTATATAGTTAGAAAACCGAATCAGATACTCGTAAACCGCAATAGTGTGAATTTATTAATGAATGAATAGTGTGAACTTAGTTTAAGAAAAAATAGGGTATTACAGCCACTTTCAAACACTGTTTTAAATGAATCCCGGAGTGATAATGATCCACTATCATATTTATATAATTTTTTTAAAATCGAATATTGCCAATACATTACTTTTACTCTATCCTTTTAAATTTTCGCGTGAAAACGCTAGCCGCCACGCTTTTCAACTCGTGACGGCACTGTCCTCGATTTTGCCGATTTTGCAAAGGAATAAGATACACTTTATTGTTCAATAATGAGTTATTGTCTAAATCATTGTTGTGTTGTAATACTAGTAATAATAATAATAATAATAATAATAATTATTATTATTACAACACTACAATTTAATAAAATAAATAATAATTTAATAAAATAAATAAATAACTACAGGATAATAACAATTTACTATGCTGTAGTCGTCTCTGCGAATGGGCTAATACCAGTCAGCCTCTCGGGTCATCTGAGGTGACTGGGACTCCGTGACGGACCGCTCCGGGCTCAAATGCAGAAGGCGGTGCTCCTCGATACCGCCCGCATCGTCCGCCGGTTTCTTTCCCTTTCCCCCTAACCCTCGGCCGTTTGTTCTCCCCTGCCGAGGGCTTCCATCTGGTTGGATCTTATTTATTTATGTAGTTTTTGTATTTATTTTATTTTATTGATATTTATGTATATTTATCTTTTCATTAATATATTTATAGAACCCAACCAGGTGAGAAAATTATATAGATACCCCAATATTAATTATTATTATTATTATAACTAATGATTTCTAATGATTGTAATTATAGATAAACTAAACTATGATAGCTACTAAACTATGTTTTATCAAAATACACTCTGACTTAGTATTGTTTTTGTATAAACAAAATTTGGTAATAGGTACTCACATTGATGTTTTAATATTCCTTAACTCAGCAGAACAAAAAGGGGGATTGCGTGCAAAAAAATTTGCCACCATCAATTTATTTATCAATAGTAGATTGGTACTTTCTGCTTTTACGAATTCGTCTTACATGATGCCTTTTCAATAAAATCTGTAATAAACTCAGTAATCGTAATGATAACTTGAATAATTTCGAAATAACACAACGCGTTAGCTAGTCCTCTTAATCAGTGACACAGAACACTAATTACCTTTAGGATGGATCAGTGACGTCACGACATGTTCTAATATGTCGGACAGCGTTTTGCAAATTTGAGTCACAGAGGAAATAAAAATATTCTTAAAATTGAAATATAAAGTTTGTAATGTAATTTTATAAACAGAAATCAATATTTCTCGTTTACTTTTTACAAAATCTATCATAAATATATATTTTTTAATTTTATTTTACATATTAATTATGCATTGATTTATGTATTATAACTCAATGTTATTATGTTTCTTAATTAATGTGATTGAATTTGTTTTTTATCGCTTTGAATTTTATTAACCATACTGAGCTTAAAATAATTTAAATAAAAAAATATGAATCGGAATAGATATTTATAACTTTTATAGCATCAGACACTGTTAGACGGTAATTTAAAAAAAATTAAAGTCACCTTTGCGTTTGCAACATGATTGGCATGATTAAATTTTAATTGTTTAAAGCGTAAACAATTCGAGATATTTACTTTTAAAGTGTAAAATTGACATACCTGTACTAAATCATAATTAATACGTAATAAAGTTGAGCAATATTTAAAGTCGACATTTTGGCTGGATGAAAATTGACAAGCGTGTATAATAAATGATTTAATTTACATTCGATTAGTTTACACTTGGTGAAACTTTATTCTCATTTAAATCGGATTGACACATGTCAAGTGCATCTGTTTGATTTTCATATTGTGTTTTGAATTATTCGCTGTAAAACTGACCGATGTCTCCTTACGATCTTACGACGTCTTCAAGGAATATCTATACATAAAATTTAAGTGTAAATTTAAATTAAATTTTTTTTAGTAAATTTAAAGTGTCTGTAATATTGAAGTTTTTTGCATACTATTAAGACATAAATAACCATTTTTTGATTTTAGTCCGTCTGCGAGGCTGGGCTGGATCGCCAGTATCTAAAAAGAACAAAACAATATATTTTATTGTTAGGTATATTTGTTTTATATTTAAATAAAAATTTGTTAAATAAAATTCTATTTTAAATAGATAAAATTTACAGTGTATTTTAACAAAAATTACATTATCGAATGGGTCGGCTCGACCGGGGAAGAACCACGCTCTCACAGAATACCAGCCTGTGTTTCGTATGGTGCCTGTAGAGAACCGGAGACCCTATTCACTGGAAACGAGGCATTCCATCTAAGTCCTCACGGATCACAACGTATATGCATTTTGATTCGTAACCAATTAGATGTAGATGTCTATGGGCCACAGCAACCACTTACCATCAGGTGGACTGTGTGCTCGTTTGTCATCCTATCCTATAAAAAAATTATTATATTTAAGTGGTGTGCCTTTTCTGCCCAGAAATACCGCCTTTCATCGCGTCATTCACATCGGTCTTTCTTGTTCTTTCTTATATAAACGCTGATGATGTAAGGCCAAACCGGTGGACTGCGTATATTTTATTAGAATAAATCAAAAGATAAGTGTCTCAATTACCGTGGGGTGACAATTGCAAACTTTCCCGTATCCGGTCTGAATATTTTGGATGTTGTTTGTAAATATAACCATATATTTTCACAATTTACCAACAAACTCACAATTTACGAACAAACTGTAGCAATAAAAATCTCATCTCTCTAAAATATAGTCAATTAAAATCTCATCTCTCTAAAAATCTCTCTTTCTCTATAGTATTATAGTCGAATCTATAGTTTTACATATTTGAATGTGTAATGAATACGAATTTAGTAAAAAGTTGTCACATTTATCCATGCTAATGATCGCTGAGTGGTCGACATTAACTGGGACGTGGACCACAATAAAATAAAACAACAATAAAACATAAACTAAAAATTTATTTTTAGTTTAAATTTTATTTTATTTTGTTTAATGTATTTGTGACATGTACCTATTATACATAAATTTTAGCTTTTTGCACTTCTCCCCCATACAAACTTAAACTATGCTAAATCTCACATTCCTCTTTGTGCGCAAGAGGCTTTAAAAGGGGAACACAATTTTCCATTCACAAGGCAGTATGAAGAAATCTGCGAAAAAAAGTTGTTTCATATATTCTCATTATTAGCTTTGAAGAAAAATTGCATGTAGATAATTATTTATTGGAAACCGACTTCATAAAAAAGAAAGACCATCATGGCATATTAATCAAAAGCGTTGCTAACGAAGAACAAAAAGATTTTAAAGCAACATTTCGTTTATTTTTTACTTATAAGAGCCAGCGCTTGACATTTATTCCTTAATGCTATATACAGAGATATATGTCGAAATAAGATGGATAAAGCCGTGATATAGGTATATCCCTTTCAGCTCGAGTTACAAAACCGTTTTCAGTGTCTAGAAGATTACAATGCAGTGGACGATGTGAATGACAAGCTCGTAGAAACTGTCCACGCTGATCGCAAGTAATTTCCGCAAGACCCGTCGCAGAATAACACAAAAACTCTCCGATTTACTCTTAATCTCATGGCCATTAGATGGGAAATGTAGCTGCAGTCTTCAACAGATTTGACAGCATACAGGCAACTGAACAGGCAGATCTCCAAATACATGCGGCGGGATTTACACAAATTCAGCACAGCTCTTATTGAAGAAGCGAGCGGAACCAGGGTTCCAAAGTCTTTGCCGGAGATCTGCCAGAAAGAGCCCACTATCAAAGCTGAAGATCGAAGTGGCAGCATCGTTACCGGGATAACTGAGATTTTGAGTGAGATTGAGAGGTTCTATGGGCAGCTATACACACCATCTTTGGAGCCACACGCAAGTGTGAGTAACGACCCAAGAGCAAGTATTATCCGATACTATTTCGATGATATCCCGGACGTCAGTCTGAGCGAGATTAGAATGGCTCTCCAGCACCTTAAAAACGGCAAGGCCCCAGGAAAGGATGGAATTACAGCGGAGCTTCTGAAAGCTGGTGGAACACCGGTACTTAATGTCCTTCAGAAGCTCTTTAATTCCGTCCTCCATGGTGGCACTACTCCGGATGCGTGGAGCAGAAGTGCGGTGGTATTGTTCTTCAAGAAAGGCGACAACGCTCTCTTGAAGAACTACAGACCGATTTCCCTTCTGAGCCACGTCTACGTGCTATTTTCGAGAGTTATTACGAACCGTCTCGCACGCAGACTCGACGACTTCAAGCCTCCCAAACAAGCCGGTTTCCGAAAAGGCTTCAGTACCATAGACCACATATATATCCTGCGGTGGATTGACCAAATAGTACAATCTGCCACTTTGTCTGGCGTATGTAGACTATGAGAAAGCCTTTGATTTCGTCGAAATTTATGCGGTGCTACAGTCCCTTCAGCGGCACCAAGTTGACTGTCGGTACATCGAAGTACTGAAGTGTTTCGATGGCTATTCGAGTACAGAAACAGAGTACGATTCCTATCCAACTGCAGAGAGGTTTAAGACAGGGTGACGTTATATCCCCGAAACTCTTCACTGCTGCGTTGGAAGACGAAAATTTCAAGCTACTGGACTGGAAAGGATACGGTATTAACATCAATGGCGAATACATCACTCACCTTCGATTTGTCGACGATAAAGTCCTTATGATAGAATCGCTGGAGGACCTAATAGTGAGAGACCTCAATAGGACACTATTGAGGTCTCTCACTATTAGGAGTGAACTGTATATGTACATATCATCGTATCGTGTCTTGGTGTAAGAGGCGACACAGGGAAACTGAACCAGGATACGGGCTGCAGCATCTTCCTAATAACAGTTGAATATAAATCCTGCGGTTGCCAACCCGCTTACCAAGCGTGGCAGCTATGACAAATATCCCATCTTATAAAGCAACCTATGAGGGAGATTTATGTTCATCCAGTTCAGTTAATTATCTGATTGGGAGACATCCCAACGTATAGATCTTAAGATGAACATGGACAAAACAAAGATCATGTTGAATGTCCATGTCACACCTATGCCGGTAATTACTGGGAGCACTAAGCTCGAAGTTGTTGACGTAACCGTACTCGTTTACCTGGGACAAATAGTCCAACTAGGTAAGTGCAACTTTGACCGAGAGGTCAATCGACGGATTCAACTCGGTTGATCAGCTTTCGGGAAATTACGACACATCTTCCTGTCGGGTATACCTCAAAACCTGAAAACTAGATTGTACAACTAGTGCGTGTTGCCAGTGATGACGTATGAATCTGAGACGTAGTCCTTCATTGCTGGCCGTATGAGGACGCTCAAGGTTGCTCGGCAAGCTATGGAGAGGGGTTGCTCTGGATGATAAACTTATAAATGAGGATATCCGCAATAGTACCAGAGTGACCGACATAGCTCGACGGATTGGTAAGCTGAAGTGGCAATGGGCCGGCCAAGTAGCTCGAAGAACCGACAACCGATGGGGAAAAAGGATCTCGAGTGGCAGCCTCGTATCGGTATGCGTAGTGTAGGGCAACCCCCCACTAGATGGAGTGAAGACCTGATAAGTCAGTGCAGGCAGTCAATGGATGCAGGTGGCTCAGGACCGTGATTTGTTCCATTCCTTGGGGGAGGCCTATGTTAAGCAGTTGACTTGTGAAGGGCTGTAATGATGATGATGATAGTTATATTCCTAGGGATACTGTAATATAGTTATATGACAGCGGTTCCTAACTATCTTACTAGACTAATCTAGTGAATTAATTATAATTGTGTACTGAATGTGCAGGAGCACACTCGTGTAGAAAATGTTCATGTTAATCGCAAAGTGCAATTAATATAACAACGAAAAAAATATTCAAGACCATATATATATAATCTGTAGGCAACACCTAAAAAGATCTGCTAAAAAAATTTAAAAAGAGTCCTCCAACTTATGTCGGACATTAACATTAGATCTTCAGTTCAGCCGGATATAACCATCTTACTGCGACATATAGATGCCACTGTCGTACAATATCAAAGAGGTCATTTAAAGTCTTTCTGGGTTGATGATCCTTAGTTTATGACCGAATTTGATAACATTTGGAAGTAGTTGGGTTAATTTTTGAAACATCAGCCAATTACGATTAAAATTTTAATAAACACTATAGCATTCAAACTTCAGAACAAAAAGATAGAAAGTGGACTATGTCGAAAGAAAATATACAGGATGAAATAGAACGATAATAAGATTACGGCCTGATTTTTCAAACCTAAAAAAATTATCTATTACATAAATTGTAGTAACAAGACTGGAAAATAAAATGAGTCAATTGTCACACCAAACAGTCAAACCTGGGTAAGTGAGAACTGGATAAGTGAGAAAACTCTATAAGTGAGAGTAATAGCCAGGACCCGTCATTTTAAGCTCCCAAAACCTCTATTAGCGAGAAATAGAAACCTCTGTAAGAGAGAGTCGTTTTTCCCTCATGGACCTCCGTAAGTGAGACTGCTACTTATCTATACCTCTATAAGCGACAGTCGAGCTTTATTTATTTATATTATTTAGGAGGAACTATAGCTACAATAAAATATATACATACATAAAAGATACACACATACAGTAAGAAATGACAAAACAAATTACAAATTTAACATCTGCTATTTTATGACTCATTCTTAACTTTCGTGGAACTTCCTACCACTGTTTTATATTATTTTCTCGTCAAAATTGTACCTATTCTATTTCGTAGAACTAAGTAACGTTGTTATTGTAAAACAAAATTTTTTTTGTATCGCATTCTTTTCAAATGCACACGTGTGCCTGTGTACCGTCCTGTTTGTCGGACTTACTCGGTTTACAATTAATCAATGGCGAAGGAAAGTTCTGTTCTGCATCATGTTTAAACGGAAAATTAAAGTACCTACTCTCATTAAGTGGATAAACTTAAAATAGTGACATGTAACGTAACATATACACACTATTAAAAATATATATGTACATAATATATGTTGTGCATATTATTCACTAATTTTATCATATTACATATTTACTACATTCGTACTTGCTGTGACTTGTTATTGCTGCGTACCTCTATAAGAGACAAACGCTACCCACGTACCTGCATTAGCGAGAAACTCGGATTAGTGAGAAACCTCTATAAGCGAGAATGAGATTGTGCTCCCTTGAACTCTCGCTTATCCGGGTTTGACTGTATTAGGTATATTATACAGTACTAATTCAGGGTATTCATAATGTAGGTACTTCATTTAGGGTCGGGCGGCATCATAGAGAGAGGCGGCTGAACAAACTAAATCCCATAAGAGACTCATATCCTCAAGAGCCTTTACTACTTCAAATGGCTCAACAAGATCCTCTGTTATGCCAAAAATACTGCAGCATTGTTTTTGAAATAAATATATGGTGAAGTTGAGGATTAATGTTAAGTACTGTGCTAGACGAAAACACGATTTCATAAAATTTTCTCGATAGAAAAAAAAAATCCAAAGCAAACCGAACTATAAACCGCTGGTATTCAAAAAATACTTAAAATTAGATTATGAAACTTTGCATACTAACTGAACCTTTAATGCTGCTGTATTACGTATAGTAAGTGTAGAGAATCAGAGACCCCTTTTACGGGAAATTAGGCATTCCGTCATAGTCTTCAGGGTGACAACGCGTCTGAATTTTGATTCTTAAAATTACTACGTGGTTGTAAAAAAACGGTTTCGATTTTTACTATTCCTATTTTTCTAATTCCATATTTCCTGCCCAACTTTAAGAAAATTTATTTAACTTAAAGAAATCACATATATTTATAAACAGAATATACATACATATTAAATATATAAGCACTCAGTGGCGAAGCTAGGGCTCCAAACTAGGGCAAGACGATATGGTTTTGTTGTTTTTGAGTTTAATAAAAATACCAATCTTGAGCTGTCTCTGTTTGTGTGGAAGACACAGAAAGCATACTACCGCTAGATAGATTGTATGACATAATATGCAATTGCACACCTTCCATGGTTTTGAAAAGAGCCGTTTGGGTTTGCTTGAGATATTTACAACAATACAATACATGAACAAAGTACAAACAAACTATGTACAAAGTTAAAAAAGGGACGCCTGGCAGATGTGACACCTCGAAATTATATTTTGTTTAAGTTATATGCATAAAAGAACAGATTACGACAGTAATTAGATAGTTATAATGAGAAGATAAAGCTTTGCTAATTTTTTACCATAAAATAATGACTATTTATTATAATTGTAATTATTCATTTTCAATTCATAATAAACCGTACAAAATGATATTTTTAAACTCATATATCACTATAAATTAGCCGATAGCGTATTTGTGCCATCTAGCGTAATCTTTAGGTACCATCGTGAGAATCAACCAATTTTCGTTCGATAAAATGACTTTACGTATAGAATTAAGTAGATGGCGCCATTAAAATTTTATATACTGAAAAGTAGACAGAGAAACCTAACTGGAAATAACTAAAGGGAGTACTATTCTTTAAAAACCTCAATACATTCTTCTGTATTCTTTTGATTTATTTAATTAAAATTTGGGCTTCACGTTCAAAAAAGATTGTAACACTTATTTACTCTAAAATTAAACCTAGGTCTCATACTTTATGCTGCTGTTCAAATTGATATTTTTAATTCGTATGGTAATATTAATGTTACGAGCTTGAGGTTCGTGACAATAAAAATTGCCGATAGAATTACCAAAATTAACTCTTTAATTCACTTCACACTAATTAAACTTAAAACACTAATAATTAATCACACTGATTCACTTTGTTCCGCTCCGAAGCTTCGCTTGTCTCGCCAAATTCAATACTTCCCCGATCGCGTATTGCAGCGCCTTTATATAGGGCTCTTCCACGAAAACATCCAGAATATTCGAGTAAATACGCGCGCCAACCAACCAAGCGCAGAAAGTTCGAGTTTGGGGCTTCCAGAAAGCTTAGTTCTTCAATTCGATACTAGATGGCGCTGTGGGTTGAAAGATCAGTGATGTCATTTTCTGGAAAGCTCTCTCTTCGCTCTGTTACCCGACACTAGATGGCGCTAGTGCCAGATGTCAACTTAGCCGCGCAACACTAATATTGAGTTATTAAACCTTTAAATACGCTAACTTAATTAAACTTTAATACTAAAGAGTCCTGTACCTATATTTAAAGTATGAAAAAATGTTTATTGAATATTAAATTTCATTTTTTAAAGATTTTTACATTTTCTTCGTCGATTAGCACTTAAACACACTTATATTGATCACAATGAACACTATTATCCTCCCATTTTCAATGAAAATCTTCGAAAAAGCATAAATTTTTAACAAACACAACGAAAACAAACATAAACATTGAAATGTGAGGTGAACTTGCATACGAGGGGCCCGCAACCACTTCGCTAGTCGCTAACGCACTCCTAAACAACTTCATGGCAAAGCCAGGCTTGTTGGATCAGTAGTAATTGCTATATAAACATTTCGTGGTTATATTTCATTATAGAATATTTTGCCATAGGTTAGAAAGAGAGCGATCGTCTTCTCGAAAGCCCCGTAAAAAGCCCACGCGAGTGAGGGAGACAATTAATCGCTCTATTAAAACTCACTTTATGACAGCAGCAGTATCGCCACAGAGTACCTTTGTATAAACGTATCGCTAAGGCAATACGATGACATCGGTCGACATGTGTTGAACAGTGGAGTGCGCGGGAAAATTGAAATAATTTGAAACAGTTTAGGAGTTATTTTATTAGTTGATATTATTGATTGATTCAGTTTTAATAAGGCAAGCCCGGCTTTTCGGCTTTAATGGAAGCTTCGCCACTGTAAGCACTCACGCCTGTCACCCTGTATGTGTAGGTAATTACCTACACATACAGGCTCGTCCGTTATAGGTACTCCTAATTAGGTCTAGGCCGTCCCTTTCCGACTCTGTCGTTCTGCAACACAAATTTGCTTTGTCACTCTTTCCTCATTCATCCTTTCCACATGACTAAACCACCGAAGCATTCCTTTCTTAATCTTGGTCACAACATCATCTTGCAATAAAATAAATTATTACTCGTATTAAAATAAATTATTTGGGCTATAACAGAATAATTAAATAAAATTTAGATTATAATGTAGAATTCAATAGCATCACTATAACTCCATTGAAAAGTGCAGTGAAATACGAACTTACCGATGGTGGACGGATACCTGCAACCAACTTCAAACATAGAGGATTACAGTTGCGTTGTCGGATATAAGGGCTAAGATGGCTACTGTCCGTAATTATACTGGGAGCGCACGCACTGCTGTTGGCGGCAGATGTAAGTAATAGCGTGGTTCTTTTCCAGATGAACTCCTAGTTAGAAATGCAATCCCACCATCTAGTAAATGTGATGATCAAAGAAGTCATTAGAATTTCAAACTTACAATATGCTTAATGAAATGGTTTTAAGTTAAGTTTTTGAACTTTTATTTACTATTTTATTTTATTATATTTTATTTAATAAAAGTTCAAAAACTTTATTAAACTAAGTTTGTATAAAAATGGTTATTAACATTAAGGAATTTATGGATGATAATCACCTGGGAAGATTGATCGCTACCAAGCTATTTCTAATTTGTTTTGTGTTGTTAATTGTAACACGCATGATTGTAAGCTCTTATTTTTTTAATAGACCCGCTGGGTTTCTGGCTGGTTCTTCCCAGAACAGAGATTTTTTGCGAACCAGTAGTAAATGAAAAAGTGACTTTCAGTAAGTATTATTTATATTCTATATTGAATAAAAAAGCTGCTGTTTGTGTTTCATATATAGTTCGTTGGCATTTTCATATAAGTAATCGTAAAAATTATTAAATTCTTTTAGTACACAAATTATTTACTTTTCCCATTCCAATGTCGAAGTGACGAGGTATTTTTTATAGTTTGCGAGAAATACCAATTTGATAACTTCTGTAAAATATACTATTTTACACCTCTATAAACAATTACATTAAGCATGAATTCTGTTTTTATATTGTATACCTATCGTGCAGCTGTATTAAAGACATAAATAAATAAAATAATTGACATGTTCAGTCTGAAACTGCAAATTTTGCAATAAGTATGGTAGAACCACAGTATAGGTACGCTCAATCTTTGAACTTTGTTTACTTTGGTGGCCTTATAAACCGACAGTGGATAATAAAGTGTAAATATGTGTGCCTAGTGCCTACACGTAAATGTTTGTGCCTACACTTCAAAATATAAAAGAATTTTACCGATTACAACAAATTGATTAACAATATTGAATTCAATAATTCATTGTTAAACTTTTTATAATATAACTTTACCTACGATGGTATTAATAAGGAATTTAGTTAAAAATAATTTATATTTCTTTATAAATTATTCTTAATGTAAGCGTAAAATCTATAAATTTGTACGCATAAATGAAATTGAAGTGTTTGGCTGTACCTCTTATTATTTATAAGTTCGTCATCACAGGGAAAACGTATCCAAAAGATGCGAAACAATAAAAGCGACGGATCTGTACTCTACATACGAGAAGTGTGATCTCAAAGTTTTAGTTCAAATTTGATTTTGATCACATAAGATGCGACGGTGCATTATCGTGGAGAAAAACCATGTGATAAGCTAAGATTATGGTTACGTAGATTCTCAATAACTTTCAGCAAACATTTTTTCTGTATCGAGTACTTCTGGACATACGATGTATTTAAAAAAACTGACAAAGGAACTTACTTTTTTTATAGTATAAGAGTGACAAACAAGCACTCAATCCACCTGATAGTAAGTGGATGCTGTGGCCTATAGACATCTACATTTATCCTCGATTAAGAATCAAAACGCTAATGCGTTGTCACCCCTGACTAAGATGGAATGCCTCGTTTACGTAAAACAGGGTCTCCGGATCTCTACACTCACCATACGAAACACAGCAGTATTAAGCTGCTATTTTATGCTGGTATTCTGTGAGTCCGTGGTCCTTCCCCAGTCGAGCCGGCCCATACGTACTACAACCATATTATATAGCTGTAGCGTGGCTCTACCACGTATAAACAACTTATTATTTTGTAATTATTGTTAGGCTAAGTGGTTACTGCAGTCCATGAACACCTGGAGCCAACTCCAAACAAAGAAGGCTGCTGATGTGTTGTTACCTCTGAGGACTAACACACAGCACAGCCTATGAATATATTGGCTCTCTATACCATTGTGAACATTAATGACTGCAAACGGACGATGCACTAATACGTAAGAGTTCCTGAATTTTCCTGTATATTACTTAAATCAACTTTGTGAAAGTCAATTCGAGACATTCTTGTGGATGGAAAGGGATCGTGCTTGCACCAGCAAGCAAATTATTTTTATTTTTCGAAAATCATGCAAATTCTCAGATGAGTGGCGTTTTTAACAAAATCTGTTTTTTCTCTCTAAATGAAAATATTGCGTCACACTTACACGTGTCACAATCATACAGGCTACTGAACCGCTCGTTCTTTTTTTTTTTTCAATGTTTAAACTTGAGAATCTATAATCGAATTATATAATTAAATATGAAGTTTTTTAGAGGGCTGCCTTAAATTAATCGGTTTTTGTCCAGTAGTTTTTCTACCTCGGCCATATTCTCAAGCGTCACAACTTTGGTTAGCCGACCGGAACGAGGGTCATCCTCTCATCTCATTTTAAAATTGTTAATGGCACCGTTTTACGTATAATATGTTTTCGTGAAGACTACATAAACCCTAAACCTGAACCATGCCACTCTGTATTTAATACTAGCTTTTATCATGGTCGTTTATTTCCCGATTTATATTTATTTTCAAAAATCGTTTAAATTTGTTTAAATTATTTATAATGTGACTTTTCAATATTAAACTTATTTATAAGGTAAACGTATATTACAGTTCAATGTTGCGCAATCGAGGAAGCCATTTACCTATATTTTTTGTGACAACCGAATATGAATAACTGGATAATCCGTAGTAATTTCAGTGTTAGGAAGTTGAAATTATGTAAATTACTAACGAGTAGAATTTTTTGCTTATTTCTAATGCACCTGTGTAATGTTAAGCTTATAGTGAAGAAGTTGCCTTATTATTTTTAATACCAAAATTTTAAAGCAGACTAATAAACTAAATACAAAACACCGAAATGGCTTGTTGAACACCCAGCAACGCTATTTTTTACTACTACATGTGAAAGGCTCACATCTTAGTTTTTCTAGGATTCCTGATAAACCGACTGTTATACCTTTTTGGATAGCTGAAGAAGCTGCCATAGATTTTTTTTAAATATTCCTCAAAGATAAAAATACTTTGTACAAATTTATTTCTTCTTTCAACTATCAATCGTCTAATATGACCCAGATTGTTTATTCACCTAAGATCTTGGTGTAACAAATAATAAAGTAACTTATCTATTACACAGAAATTAAAAAAAGAACAAAACAAGATGCAAAAATTACAAAAAATTTTGTAAAATAGACAAAAATGAGCAATTTAATAAAAAAACTTAAATAGGTATCCAAAAACTTGAAAACGTTTTAGTTTGTGGTATGATGGTTCCAAACCGAATCAGTTGGTTATAACGGAAACTACAACCCCTAAAGGATCTAGGTTGACTTGACCTGTAACCCTGTATATATCTTACTTACAGATTGCTCTGAGGAGGCCTTTGATTTCAATCTTTTTTGAAGCTATTTGCAGGTGTCTACGTGCAGAAGAATCGCCCTTTTATTTATTTTTATATTTATAAAGGAAATTAAACAACGTTTTTTAAATGGCCCGAATGGTGACAATGTAAGGGAAATTTGCTCTCGTTTTTTATTGTATTTCGTCTTATGGTTGTTGTAAGTGGATGTCGTGGGAAAAGCCAGAAATATCCTATAAGCCTTTGATAAGTAGTATCACCTACTGTAATCACATGTAAACGCCTATACTGGCGACAGGCAGCAGCATCCAAGGTTTAATACATCTGGTACTACTATCAAAAAACGTGTTGATATTGCAGTTCCAGTAATTAGGAGGGAGAGGCTCGTGTCAAAGCGGTGGAATGTTACGGACTGATGAAGAAGAAGTTTGTATTATAATACAACCTCATTATTTTGTGCAGTCAAGCAGAATCCCTTCCTATTTATTAAGGTGAAGTGGGTGCCAAAAGCAGATTTTTCACGCTTTATAGATGCGCAGTAAATCAATTTTTTGTCATTAAAGACTTCGTTTTTTTTTCGTACAGTTTTTATTAAATTCATATGAAATTTTTTCTTAGTGAATTATGGTAATCAAAACACGATTGACACATTTTGGCTCGACAGAAAAAGATCACAAAGTTTTCTCAAAATCTACAATTTTAGGTACGTCTACTAAGTGAAAAAGCAGTTTCATTCTAATGTAATGAAATCAATTTCATTTAAATTCAGGCTATGTGTTCACCAGTAAATACGTGAGTGAATTATGGGTTTATTTTTCAATAAAAGTGTATATATCATTTAAAAAATATATCAAATAAATATTGTGCGATTAAAAAGCGCACGGGCCGACCAAACAGTCCCGCTCCCGCCAGTCGGCCGAGGCACGTCGTAGAAAGCACCCGTGTACAACTTTATCACGTCCGCTGTCCTCGTATAAACGTAACAATATATTAAAAAAATATTGATAACCGTGGTACCTATGCATTTGATAGGTAGTGAAAAATTAGGCATCCAAACTGGGTTGAATGCCTTCCTTAGTCCTAGTATCCACTTTCAAATAGTGAGCTACTAGCAAGTAATAAACATGTAAATATAAGTATGTACTAACCTTATAATACAAACTGATAAGTAAAAATTTGTTATAGGTATGAGTAAAGTGACCATTTATTTTTTTCCTCAGAGCGGGATGCCTTTAAAATTATTATAGTTTTAACACTTTTACTGCCTTGTTGGTCTATCGGTTGTAAACGCAATTGCTGATCATGTGGTCCCAGGTTTGAAACCCGAGTCGGGCCAAGAATCATTTATTGAGTTTTTATGTCACAAAATTCTCATTAGCAGCCCGGAATATTGATATCAAATTATTGATGTTAACGGGGTTTCACCACCGTGCCTCCGGAAATACATAAAGCCGTTGGTCCTGCGCTTGATCTTTCTCCCGTCGTTTCGGATTACCGTTCCATCGGATTATAAGAGTGAGTGAGTGGGGTAGACCTGTGCTTGCGCATGTACTTGAGTAATATAATCCTGTCCTGCGCAGATGGCTATTAGTTTACAAGAAGCGCATTGGACGATAGTGTCCAAATAAAATAATGAAGTACTTTTCAACATGAAAATAAACTAGGTACATACCTCGGTAGTTATGTTGTTTATTTTCTTATTAACTGTTTATACACTTATCAAAGTGCGGTCTGCAGCTTGTCGCTTGGGTAAAAATACCGATATATCGAAATATCGATATTTGCTTAAATATATATATATATATATATATATATATATATATATATATATATATATCGTCGATACTTATAAATCGCGATATATCGATATTCAATATTTATCGTGGAGTATCGTATTCGTATTAATTTCGATGTATTTTAAAATGTTGTATTGACATATCGACAAAACATTAAGCAACAAAAGAAGCTACAAAAACATTCATGTGTCATCGTTTTTTTTCGTCATCCAACCGTCCAGTGATATTATTTTGAGCCTTATCGTACTACGTTATGCAAAACATGACGATGTACCGATATTCATCGCGTGAATATATCGATACTGTTTAAAATATCGAAACAATATATATCGATATAGTTTTTCACTTGTCCATCCCTATTCGTCGCTATTGTCACATGAGTAGATAAACGGAATATTGCTAGCAGCTAGCCGGGCACGCGAGGGACCTCGCCCGGGAGCCGATAACCCGCCCACTTCTGCTTCACCCCCTTAAAACCTACGTGAACACGATACCATTTTGTCTTAAAGTCTGACAAATTTTTCAATTAAAATAGTTAGTTGCGTATAATGCATATATTATACGCACATGGCTTACGAGTATGTTCATTTCTGCCAACGTAATAATTATTATTTTTGTAAATCTCTCAAGTATTAATATGTAAAAATTATAATATAATTTCTCTAAATATCATACGCAATGATATTGAAAAAGTAGCCTTGTCCAAACAATGTGACAACGATATTTGTTTTCATAATAACCGTTCTTTGTCTTTTAAGCAAGAGTTTTAAATATTTAGAAATTTTGATAACATTTTACCAGAACAATAGTGTTATGTTTACGAGTATGATAGTTTTAAAACCAAGTTCGGACAGTCGGTTCGGATTGGTACTCGATGCACATGTAAATGACACATGTCGATGATTGTGACTCGATCGCTAGGTCACTTTCGTATCTACTCATAGTATTTCTAAATTCGTGTGGAGCTTCTTTATGGTATACTCACCTCTAACGAGAACCTCGACTTTTTTTACTAGTGAACGCTATCCAATGTCGTGGTGTGCGGTAGCAAGGCATCAACATCTTGATTAATTATCGATGATAAATCTAAATATCTATGGGCCATAGATGTAGGAATGTTTGCTGTTTGGTTGCCGCGATGGTGACTTCATCACCCGATTGCGTCCCATAGGTCTCATAATATGTGACTATCATTAAAGCCAGAAAGACTTAGCGGTAGATAGCGCTATATTTTTTAAATAGTTGCCTATATTCTTTGTATTTGTTTATCTCATCTTACCTGATAGTAAGTAGTGATGCAACTAAAATGTAAAGGTTAAGCGCACCGACTTAGCTTGACATAAGGCTGCCTTGACACGCATATTGTTAGCGGATGGAAAGAGGTTCTGACAAATTCCACTTCTTTGTTGTACGCATTGTAAACGATGAAGCAAACGCGAAGCGTTTGGTTTGAATGCATGGTATATCGACAACAAAGGAATTGAGACAGGCTGCGCGATGGTGGTCCGATGATGGAACGGAGAGGGAAGATTAAGTCGTGCAATTCCTGTGTATATTCTCCGAAATTAGCTGCTATGCGCCTGTGCTCGACACTGGTGAAATTGTTCCTAAACGTATCTCGTATGATCCATATGTAAAATACCCAGGCCTGAGATAATAAATTATTGTGCCAATCAGAACGATTAATCCGAATCCTTTCTATGATGGGAGAAACCCATTTCTAGCAAAAACTGCAACGTGACAATGAAGCTAATATCGGAAATAAAGTAACATAATTTTAAAATATGTATAAATATTAGTTTAACATGTATGTTACTAGGCCATATGTGACTTACCGCTTAATTATACATATTTGCAGTTGGTCTTTTGTCTGTGTAAACTTAGCAATAGGAAATAATACGTCTACCAAGGAATGAGACTTGTAATTATATATATATATAATGAAGCCTATTTGTCCACCGAAAAAAGGTTTTAGGTTCTAATCTAAGCCATTTAATGAAATTAAATTTACAATTTTTGGAATTCTATCTTTTTGGATTTGGAATATATAGAATCTATTGTGTAGTTAGTTTATATAAGAGTTATGATAAGAACGAATGTAGGCTTGGATAAATATGTGTTATCTTTGTCTTATTGTGAACACAATAACTGATACATTATACTATATGTGGTTGGCCTTTCCAATCTAGGGGTCCATCTGGATTTATTTTATTACCTTTTTCTGCCTCCACCAAGAAATAGTACACAATACTCATGGCTTGACTTGACCCACCTGCATCCTAAGGTCATCACGTCGTCTAGTGGAACATTCACAAGCTTTGCTGCGAGCTACGAAGACGCACCGAGAACCTTTCTTCCCCACCGGTCGTCCGTTCTTTGAGTTGCCTTGCATTTCTGCTACTTCACCTTATCCGTTGGGATATGTCAGTTATTAAAGTTCTACTTCGGATTTATTTATGTCGAATTCTATTGCGTTCAGAAACCCCGAGTATCACCTTCTCCATAACTCGCTGAGCGACCTTGTATTTCCTCACACAAAATTAGTAAAGGCTAACTTTGAATAAAAATATTTAGACTTGACTCTGGCAAATAGTGAAGGACTACTTCTCCGGTACATATTATTACATCACTGGTAACACGCACTCGTAAGCTCATGTCCAGTCGCCAAATTTCACCATCGTACTGTGCGACAAATTTCACAATTGCGTTCACAATGTCTCGATA